>JARFIY010000061.1:0-641930 GCA_036346155.1 Sinelater perroti | reverse complement strand
TATTCTGAAGTTTCTCTTTATTGCAAAGTTAAGTAGTCTACGTCCACTGTCGTTCGTTAATTTGTGTTTGCTGTGTCTTCCTACGTATGGCCTGTAGTGAGCTTCCTGGCCAACTTTCACACTGAAATCGCCAATTATGATTCTGAAATCATATTTCAGATTTGTGCCATAAATTTGTTCTAGTTCTTCATAGAATTTATCAATGTCCTCATAATATGCCCCTGCTGTTGGCAAGTAAACGTTTATAGTACTAAATTAAAATAAAATTTAGCAAGCTCTCTATTCTTGAATTTGCTATAAAGAATCCCGTCCCAAATCCGTTCTAACTCCCCCCGACTCATAAATATAAAATCCTCCAACTCTACCTCTGCTTTTTCTTTTAGATTTATTTCTCGAACTGCCAATAGATCAATTTGGTAAGCTTTACATTGGCTATTCAATCGGGCAACTGTCAATTACTACTACGTTGTGGGAAGATGGTGTCCTGAACTACTCTTACTTATGCTACGTTTCCATTTTGATCACGGAGAACAAATTGTTCTTCGTTTATCTTCAGTACACTATGTTCCAAGTTCACTTTACATTAATGGATTCTTAAAATGTCTATTTAGAGGATTATGCCATTTTCAATGTCTGCTACCAGTAAACGATGTTTAAGGCTATTTGAACTTGTCACAATGTACAATCATCACTTGCACCGTATCTCAAAGCTTTCCTAGTAGCGAGCATATTTTGAACAAAATATGTATAAATTAAAGATCCATAGTACATAAATTATCTTTTTATTTTATCAATGACAAAAATTCTCTTCTACAAATTTAACAGTTATTATTATTCATACATCTGTTCAGTTAAAAGTGCAGCTCATTTTTAAAGCTCATCTTCCTTAGTTTTATAATAAGTTCTCTTGATGATAATAGGTTATTCATTCATGCAGCATGACTGCTAATTGCTGTCTACTAGAATTGCAATTCATATTTAAATCATTAGTAAATACCAAATTATAATATCTCTTTACAGAAATGTTTAAATACCACCATTCACTATTTGAATTGTACAAAAGTCCTGGTCTTCAGAACTACATGAGAGTAAACCACAAAATTAAAGTCAATTACAAGACCTACGTTTTATTAATGGTCTTTTAGTTTAAATTATAAACAGTATGTACATATGAACGATTAGACATACGTCGGGTATACTTCGAATGCCCCAACCAACCACCCACCTTGCTGTGGCCAGGAATCTCGTACCTACGATAGGCCTTGTAAGCTGCCTCTGCTTGTTCACGAGTGCTATACTCGAACCAGACACAGCTCTGTGGAACAAAACATTTCAGCAGAAACTTAACCTCGTTCATGACTCACCCTCAATAATCCAGTGCAATGCTCCAACTTGACCAAAAGATCCTTTATTGGGCCAAATTTGGAAAGGGCTTCCCTTATGTCCTCATCAGAACCTTGGTTATGAAGGAATATTAGGAACATAACCCAAATGTCGGAAGCTGCAAAAACAAGCAACATAAATAGTTAAACCCTGTCAGGAAAATAGCAATTTACATCTCTGCGGCTCAAGTTCTTGAACATGCTCCTTGGTATCCACACTGTCATACCCCCTGACTTTTTCATGCTCGCCGGTGTCCACGCTATTATATCTCTCGACGTTTTCGTGGTCGCGCTTCTGTCCAGGCCCGAATCCTCTACACATACGGCGTGCAACTACCGCTGTATTGGAAGGAACAATTGGCAATGGTGTATATTACAGTTTTGGGGTTAAAAAACCCGCACAAAAACGACTCTAACTTACGCTCTCCGTCTTCAACATGCAAATCCGCTGCGTCGTTAATGTTCAGCACGCCTGCCATTATCTATGAATTTGATTAATTCAATCAAATGAATGTATAGGAAATAAGAGAAAATTCTGAATGACTCATTTACTGACAACCAGTGTTTCCAAGCGTGTTTTGTTACCCTGGACGTCCCTTGTGCGCATGCTTGCTTCTACGCTAAAAAATAACGGTACTGTTCCCGTTTATTAAAACTGCAATCATGAAAGCGGTCAAACTAAGAATTCAAATAGTAGTATAGCATCATTACTGAAGTACAGCCGAAATTTAGTATAATATTGTTATACAATTAATCATGTCGAATTATCTTGGTAAGTGGATTGTGGATTAAGTTAACTTAAAGTGTGTAATAATTATTTTATGAAATACCTAATTATATCTTTAGAATTTTGAAGATTCATTTATAATAAAATTTTTAGGAGATATCTGTTATTAATCTTCCTTAATGCTTTTATAAAACTTTTTTGTAATATTTGCACCACAAATAAAATAACTTTCATGAATAATAAATTTATTCTACAGCTAACAATCGACAGAAAAAAGCCCCTCGTTACCGAAAGCAAGCCTTCCGTAACGAGTGGTTGACTAATGATAAGTTTTGTTCCTGGCTGCGAAGAGATGAGGACAAGTTAAGAGCAAAATGTATCATCTGCCAAACAACGCTAACAGCTTCACTGACTACATTACATAGACATGCAGCTACAATACAACATAAATGTAAGCTTTATTAACGTTATTAAGCTATTTTAAATTCACATTTGTTTCTAATATATTTGTTTTGTAAAACATTTGTTACAAATCACTATACCACTCAACAAAATGAAAGTGTTGCATTAGAAAGGTTGTTAAAAAAAGATCCACTTTAGCGATCTTCTGAAAACTTTAGCATTTACAAAAAAAAATTTAAAAACAGCTTCCCACCTAAAATGAAAGAATTAAGGGGGGCGTCTGGTTTTTTGACCAAAAAATCGATATTGAGATTTCTTTCAGCAATACTGGTGCAAAGATATCCTGTCCACCGCACAACGCAAGGTTTTTCAGGAAACGACTTCGGGGCTCTCCGGTGGAGTTGAAATGAATAATATAATTCAACAAAAATTGTTTTTGATGCCTTTCAATATAATTGTTCAAATGCATGATATCTTATATCTCTCAATAAATTAGATTTATATAAAAAAATATGAATATTGGCCAATTTTTACCCAAAAAAACCAGACCCTTAACAACTATAAGTCCAATACGTGCAACAAGGAAAACAATACATTATACAAATCAAAAGCTAGGCAAATAGCTGCAACCAATAATACACGCTATGATGCTGTTACGTCACTAGTAAATTTTGAAGTATAAATATACATTGAATAAAATAATACTGTTTTTTGCTTGTTCTATTTATGACAATTTACTTACTTAGCTATGTATTTTTAAAAGCTGTTCTAGAAAATTTCTTTTTTGTAATTGTTACCGATCCCAATACTTAAAATGAGAATGTTTAATTTACGGGAACAGTACCATTATCATTTAGCGTAGAAGCAAGCATGCGCACGAGGGACGTCCAGGGTAATAAAATTCTTGACGCCTCGAAACAGTGTCAACGCCACAATGCTAACGATAATACAATTTCCTATTTTTAACTTTTAGGGACGACATCTTTGGAGTGTAGGAATAAGGTCAATAGTACTATTGGAGTAGTTAACTTCCGAGAAACGATTTCTGAATATATTTCTTATCAAATTTACAAAAATTGATAAGTCCTTCATTTATTCATGATCACAATGTTATCGCATATAGTTATAAAGCATTTAAATTTTAAAATATTACATAGAAATATATTTTTAAAAAAATCTGGTTGACTCGACCAAGATGAGGTGATAACTGATTTCAGTACCAAGCATTGTGTCTTCTTTCAGAGTCCAAGGATACCCATTAACATTCATTGCGCAGACCAGTATCACGCTGTCACTTTGGACTAGTGTCTTTCCAACCGGTTTCCTCTTTTAGGTTTTCTTCTTAGCATTACTTGGTTCTAGCAAAATGACTCTTTTTGCATCCACCGCCAATTTACTACGTTCTTGGAGGACGGTGTCCTGAGCTACGACTCCATTACGATTACGGAGAACAACTTATTCTTCCTTTATCTTCAATACACACTGTTCTAAGTTCACTTTGCATTCATTTTTAAAATATCCATTTTGAGGATATTGCCATTTTCAATTTCCGCTACCAGTAAACGATGTTTAAGGGCTATTTTAACTTGTCACAGTATACAACCATCACTTGCACAATATCGTAAAGCTTTCCTAGTAGCAACCACACTTTCAACAAAATATGTATCAAATAAAGATCCATAGAAAAAAAAAATACCTTCTGATTTTGACTGAGGCGGTCGCATTGTTGCCAAGTGGCCGGAGAACGGCTTTTTGTTGAACAAACGGTGGGATTGCGGGTTTTGTAACCTCACTTTTATTCACATTGTTTATACTTTTTTTGCCATTATGGCCCCGATATTCTGTAGCTGCCTTTGAAGTCTTTTTTATAAGTCTGAAACAAGCAATAAGCCACTGAACGTTTTCCTTAATTTTCCTCATTTTTCTGAATGCAACATCTTTCCGCAGGCGCATCTATGTTTTCATAATCTATATTAACCATTTCCACGCTGAATAAATTACTATGGAAAATATTTCAGGCATATTCATTGTTGTAAACAATTATCCTGCCTTCTACTTCTTGAATTATGCAAAATTCCTGGTCCTAAGGTCTACACGAGAGTAGAGCATAAAATTAAAGGCGTTTACAAATCAATCCTTGTTTTCATTTCATCAAAAGGTTGCAATCATGAATTAAAAACCCACAACTACAAGACGTACATTTTATTAACAGTCTTTTAGTTTACATTATAAACAGTCTTCATGTATGAACAAACAGCCAGACAGGCACCAAAGTGAAAAGATCGATAAAATAATACATTACACAAATAAATGCTAAGCACTACCCTAACCGCGAGTGCTGCTCTCGGAGTGTTTGTTTCTGCAAAAAATCATATCAACACTAAATAAAACTATCAGAAATATGCAAACTTACTTCGCAGGCCCCTTCACGAAACACCAATTAACGCCGATCCTTTCGCCAAGAAGCTCGCTCCCGTCTAAGGCCTCCCGAGCTGCGTTGGCCTGTTCATAGGTGCTGTACTCGACCATGGCATAGCCCTATGGAACAAATTTTTCAGCAGGAACGTTAACCCCATTCGTGACTCACCTTTGGGTATCCAGTATGACGGTCCAAGTTGAACGAAATGTATATATATATATATATATATATATATATATATATATTGGGCCAAATTCAGAAAATTTTTCTGTCAGGTGCTCTTCAGACGCTTCCTCATAAATGGACGTTACAAATAAAACCCAACCTTCAGCAGCTACAAAAGTAAGTAACATAAACAGCTAAGCAAACCCCTGTCAATGAATAAGCAATTTACATCTCTGTGGCTGTGATTAGTCAGTATGCGCGCTGCTAGTGGTGTCCAAGATTCCATTCCCCTCGAGTTCTTCGGGCTCGCGTTGTCTGTTGCGACAAACACTCTCTATAAGATGATAAGCAATGGATGTTCATATTTGTGTTATTATTGATGTTAAAGACGACAATAAAAAATCGATCCCTACTTACGTCTCCTTCGTCTTCAACATCCAAATCGACCACCTCGTCAATGTTCTCCGCGCCCGCCATTATCAATCAATTCGATCAAATATACGCACCAATACCACAAGACAACATTTGAAGAGAATTGCCGATGTATAATGCACTAATGCTATTGACAACTGCCTTTAATTTCTCCTAAGAATACTATCAGCGGCGAAATTTTTAGATTATAATAATAACGTCGATAATACAATTAGAGTAGTTAACTATCAGGAAAACATTTCTAATTACATTTTCAATTCAAAATTAAAAACTACAAATTCTCAATTTAATTCTAGTTATAATGATATCGTATATGGTAATACAATATATTTATTTTTAAATATCACCAAAATATTTCTTAAAAAACTAATGATTTTGTGTTCTGCCGAAAACTGTGAAAAAAATATAGTTGCACTGTGCTTAACACATTGCGTGCCATGTTTTTCATATATGAAAGACAGTGATGTTTTTACAGAGGTCACATCTTTCATTTATGTAAGACAGGTATGTTTCTATTCACGATGATGCCATTCAAACACTCCACGGTGTATTTTAAATGGGGAATCTCAATCGTGGCCTCTGCCGAAATATTATTAATGTTGGTTGGAGAAAAAATGCAAGATAAACTTTGGCTGGTGTAAGGTACACAAACTATGTATTTTCTCTAACAGGATATTTATTTCTTACTTAGTTTTATCATACAAAAAACTTATGGTTACATAAAAAAGAGAAAAAAAGTTAATTTGTGTTTCTCATTGAAACATAATAAATACATTTGTGGTTGCTTAGGACACATCTCGCAGTAGGTATAAACCGTTTTGGATCGATTTTTGGCTTATTTACGGCCGGCTTCGTTCTCCATTTTTGCGTAGCATTTTTTTTCCATTGGCATCAATCCTTTACGCTAAATGGTGATATGTAGATACAGATGGTCTTGGAGTTTCAGGCTCCACTTTCTTCTTAATTTTAAGTAATTCTGCTACTAAAATATCCCGGAATACATGGATTTGAATTTTATTTTTAGTTACACGTTTATACACAACCCGTGCATTTATCACTGAAATTCCTAGAAGTAGTTCTATTTCAAGCTTCCTGTACCACTTTACGCCCTTCCTTAGAGTAGTGGCATATGAAGCCATCTGGTCCAACAAATCAAATCCAGCTATTCCTTTATTGTAAGCCAGAATCGGCAATGGTTTCTCTGTTGCTTTTCGCGATTTTCTACCTCTTGCCACTAGATCTTGGGTCGTAACAATAACTTGTTTTCCATTTTGTATAAAATCACTTCTACTTGTAGAAGCTTGAGGCGTATTTTTTTCTTGTGCAATTGTATCTTGAATGTCGATATTTCTGGAAGTACTTGGTATAGGCTCTTCGGTTGAAGCATTAAACATGCATATTAAAACCATTATTGGATCATACCTTGTAGAAAGCAATCTTACATCTCCCGTGTCTCTCCACTTTAAAATTACAATTTTGTTTTCGTCTTTGCGGGATATAATCTCTCCTTTTTTGATTTTTACTTGAAGAACGTCTTTAGAAATATTTTTCTTATTGACCTTTAGAGTTCCAACGACATGTGTTTTTTTCTCTATCATCGTTTTGGCAAACTCGTAGCTTGTGTAGAAGTTATCCACGTATAAAGTTCTTCCTTAATAGAGTAGTTTCTCCCATAAATGTAAACAATCTTTTGCTGGTTTTTTCCTGCAGGGTCACGTCTTTCATTGGAGAACGATTTGAGCATCCGTACCGAGCGGACTCTGCGTTCAGTTGTGATTTGAGTTATAACAATATTTTTAAAATCATTAAATTTATTAATCCGATTCCACATAACTTGATTGAAGAGGGCAAGTGCGCGACCTCCAGTCGCTATCCACGCGACAGCGGCGCACGTCAAATATGTTTCATAATTACTTTAATACTATATAATAAATCTGTGTAGTTCAATAAATAACTGTAAGTACAAGTATTTAAGAAAAATGCCACACACGCAATCAGTGCAAATAAAACCACCAAAACTAAATTACCAAGGAGCCAACGCCATCGTAATGGACATCGATAAAAATGAATCTAGCGTAACCAATACAAAAAAGCGCGGCTTATCATCACCAGAAGATAATGAATAATTATAATGGTAAGGCTCTACGCCCCGCGTGGGAGCACGGCCTGCGAACTGAGAGGTTAAGGCTCTCAGACGTTCGCTCTCTCTGCCCGGTCGTCGCGCACCATCTCTGATGCACCGCGCCTAAGACGACCACCATTATTACCCCTTGTTTGAGTGAACGCTAGTACTCAATTATTTTTAGTGACTGAGTAGGCCACCCGCCAGGCATCAGGGAGCACCGGGAACTCAACCCGGGTCCGTCAGCATCACAGCCCGTCCCTCAACACCAGAAGATACTGATATTAATAAACGCTATATGTTTAATAACGATACCCTACTCACGGAAAACCGATTTTATAACTTACAGAGTACATCAGAAAATTCTCAAGATAACTCTAGTAAATCCCAGCACCGAAGCCAAGACCCAACCTCAACAGAAAAACCAAAAGTTCCACCCATATTTCTACCTAACGGCACGCATCACCAGAAAATAATTAAGGACATTGAAGAAGTGTTCAAAAAGATGATTTTCCCACAACCTACAAAGGTACTCAACTAAGGATTAATCTAAACAGCCCTGATGATTATAGAGAACTTACCAAATTCTATGATCAAAACAAAGTAAGTTATTTTACATATCAATCTCCAGAAAATGCACATATTTCGGCAACAATAAGAAATATTCCGATCTCTATCACTGAGAATGAAATCTATGCAGAATTAATTCGGTTAAAATATCCAGTAATTAAAAAAAAACCGAAGGAGCTAAAGGAATATTCAACTTAAACAGATTATTACATTGTGTAGTTGCTGTAGTGCCATGACGTAAAAATAGCGAAACACCACAATGCACCAACTGTCAACGGGTGGGGTATACTAAAAACTACTGCCATCTCCCACCGCGCTGTGTCAAATGTAAGGAACACTATCATTATAGCCAATGTCAAAAATCCAAAGAAATCAAACCAAGATGTGTCAACTGCGGAGGGGAACATACTGCCAATTATGGAGTATGTCCCTGTATCAAAGCTTTCAATCGAAACACTCCCCAACGTTATCAATCGGCACCGAACTTCACTAGAATCAATTCAACCAACTCTAATGCATTCATAACGGGAAACATTACTGCCAATCGTACATATGCTGAAACCGTGGCTAATAATACAAATGAGATTCAACAAGCAACAAGCCTTAACCCTACTATCACAAATATGATCCACACTATTCTACAACTATTAACACCTTATATGGATCAAATTAAAACCACAATAATGTCAATAATTCCAATGCTCTTCAATGACGGAAAATAATCAGAGACAACTACAGAAGTTAACACTAGCCAATTGGAATTCAGATGGGTTAAAAAATCAAAGATCAACATTTATATCATTAATTGCAAGACATAACATTGACATTATCTGTATCACCGAAACACACCTTATTCCTAATGAAAAATTTACGATACCAGGATACCTAATCTTCAGAAAAGACAAAGAAACCGGAATAGGCTGGGGCGGAGCGGCAATAATTGCTAAGAATAACTTTTTAATTGCACCTCATGACTTATAGGATGTCAGCAATATACAAGCAATAGCAATAAAAATAAAAGCAGCAGACAATTCCACGATAAAAATAATATCAGAATATAAACCACCAAATAAACAACTCAATAGGATTGAACTACAAAACATATTTACAAGCTCAGAGCCTACTATTCTTATTGGTGACTTTAACTGCAAGAACAGCAACTGGGGTTGCAGGAAAACAAACCCCATTGGTACCAAACTTGAGAACCTTGCGTCATAATTAGCAATACAAATAGCCGCACCCACAGAATACACGTATCATCCATACCGAATAGATCATTCCCCTGACATATTGGACATAGTTCTTTACAAAAATCTAACCACACCAATTAACCAAATGGTCATTACTGAACTTGATTCAGATCAGCTGCCAATAACTATAACCCTAGGCTTTACAATCCAACAATACCCCAAAATTTCCAAACTAATAAATGGCCCAACAGACTGAAACGCATTAATTAAAGAATCACTGACATGCCCAGTTAATCTAACTTCACATGCTGATATTGACAACACTATTGAAAACTTCAAAGAAAACGTTACCTAAGCAGTTCGCAATGACACTACCACAAATCGATCACGTAGATACTAACCCCCCCACCTGAGATATTTAACCTAATCAAAGAAAAACACAGAATAAGGAGATTGTGGCAAAGGACACGGGATCCTGCAATTAAAGCTCGACTAAACCAATTAATTAGAATAGCGAAGGAAAAATTAGACAAACAAACTTCAATCTTACAATCACTATATAGAAAACTTAGATCCACGGGACCTAAACATGTGGAGAGCCACCAAGAGAATTATTCGGCAACCTCAGATAATACCAACACTTCGAGTAGATGGTCAAGCATACACAGAGGATCAAAAGAAAAGTGAAGTGTTCGCTGCACATTTAGAGCAAGTATTTACTACCACCTTTGAGCAAAACAACATGGCCCATATTGAACAAGTAAAGCAAGAAGTTAATATCAGTGACAACAATAATATTACACTAACAGACCCACTTTCGCTAGCAGAAATCAGAAAGTACATTAAAAAGCTAAAAATCAAAAAAGCCCCGGGAAATCACATGATACCTAACAACGTATTAAAAAACCTTCCCCCAAAATCAGTAGCCTACCTAACAGCAATTTTTAACGCGTGCTTGAGAACAAATTATTTTCCAAACACTTGGAAACAAGCATACATTCTGATGTTTCCTGAACCCGGCAAGAAGTATAGCGATCCAACAGCGTACAGACCAATAAGCCTGCTATCAACAATATCCAAGCTTTTTGAGCGATTTTTAGAGGATCGCAACGTTATACCTCCAATGTAATTTGGGTTCAGACATTCCCACTTCACCAACCATCAGGTACTAAGACTTGTAGAAACTATTGAAAGAGGGTTTGAAAATAAAATTCATACTCTTATTGCATTTGCCGATGTTGAACAAGCCTTTGATCGAGTCTGGACAGACGGGCTAATATATAAATTGTTAAAAATATGAGTTCCCCCATACTTGCTGCAAATTATACGATCATTTTTAACTGACAGAAACTTCCAAGTATAAGTAGGATCTTACTTTTCCTCCGCACGACATATAAAATCAGGAGTCCTACAAGGCTCAATTCTGGGTCCAATCCTATTTAACACCTTTATGTCAGACATTCCAACGATTTCCGATAACGACCTTGCAATGTATGCCGACGACCCAACGATAGTAGTCCAAAATGCTGGCATACATAAAGCAAAAGAAAATCTCCAAGAAGGTGTAGATAAACTAAATTCGTGGTTCAAACGATGATGTATTAAAATAAACGCTACCAAATGCGAATGTAAAATTTTTACCCTCCGAAGACCTACAGATCCACCCAACATAACTATTGATAATACCCCAATACCATGGAACACTAAAGATAGAGCCATTAAATATCTTGGTCTATGTTTGGACCGCAGATTAACATGGAGCTTCCATATTAACAAAAAACTAACGGAATCGTACACAAGACTTAAGATTAAATGTGGAATACTCTCTATCTAATCTACCCGGCAGTAATTCGGCCAATATCTAAAATGAACCTGAACAAATTACAAGTAAGAAACACGCAACTGCATAAGGAGATGGGCATTCCAACTATACAAGAATTCATAACTAATACATCCAGGAAATTCCACGACAACCTCAACCAGTGAAGTGGTGCAACACACTATGGACTAGGCGCAAAATCAATACATACAAGACCGAAACAGAAGTTACCAGTTGACCTACTAGCAATTAGTGACAGTGAATAAATAAATCTTTAAAAACATATTAGAAACAGTGCCGGTGAACACAAACAAGTGACATGCGACATTTAAATCCAGTGAGAGGTGCAAATAAGCACCATTAGTGCAATACACACTGACTACTCCAATTAACTGTACCGTGAATAGCAACTAATGTTGAACTAGTAAAAGATAAATTTAAAAAGAACGTCTTTCATAAATGAAAACACCAAAAAAGTCAAATAAAATAATTAAAAAAAGAAGTAAAACACAAAAATGCCTAAAAATAGTTAATTTCAGTACAAAATATATACAAATAATGTAAAATAACAGTTTGGTCCACAGCATTGATTCTCTAATGACACCTTGGCAGGCAATGTGTTAACGGGTCTACTAGATGGACAACTGGAAGTTATGGAGTCGTTAGCGACTATTAAGCAACAGTATATTGTAGAGCAGGTAGTTTTCAAAATATGGGTTGCAACCGTTTGGTTCCAGGAGGGAGGGGCGCATTAAAAAATTAAGGAAGTTTAAGGGAATTACCAAAATAAATCAAAAACATTATATTTAGACATCTAGTTCCGTCTCTCATGACAAACAAAAATGATGCCTTAACTACTGAACATATTGTGCCAAATTTAGGAATATTATCATGACTACTCTTCCTGTGTAAAGAAAAACAAAAACGCCTACAACTCATATATGTGAAATGCAAATTAAAAAGTAAAAAAAAAATGTATTAACGCAAAGCATGTGAGAGTTTTTAGAAACCAGTGGCTTTTCAAAGTTCTTATCAATTTCTCACTTTTGTTCCTAACTCGCATAAATATAATATTAGGTTTGTTTGTCGGATTGGAGTGTTCTTCCATCCTTTTGGTTCAAAACTGGAATCTAAGAAATATTATAGATCTGGTTTCAACCGCTCGATATTTGAATCGGTTTTCCATTAATGTTCTTTGGAACATCAGCACGTTAAAGAGAATTGCCTAAAAACAAATTCAGTCTCTATCTGTAATTACCACGACCACCTTAAATTTATTTGAGACAATACCTGGTGAGAAGGTACCATAAACAAAGATACAAATTGAACTATTTGCGAACAGACGCTCTCAGTTATTTAGTGGTGCATTTGCGTTTTCCTTATAAAATATGTTGAGAAGGACAAGAGATTGGTGGAACGAAATTCTTTTCAAAAGGAAACCCCAATTATAAAGTTTAGAAACCGCTGATGCTACTGTTCCGGTAGATAACTTTCCCTTGACTATAAAGTATAATTGGCTCCGCAGTCTCATTCCTTGCAATACTAACGATCGCCAATAGCTTTAAAGTACACTATATGTATGGCTTGTCAACTTGGACAGGCCTGAAAAGTGACGATAGAAAGATGTTAAACTAGAAAGAATACAAGAAAAAAGTTAATAAAATGATCTATTAATAGGACACGGGTAGGACACTATTTTTTACTAAAAACGATAATAGACCGCCTGATGGAAGACAACACACACAAAGCAAACAAAGAAAACTAACAGATACCGCATATGAATATCGAATATTTAAGATGTTCCAGCCACAAAAATTAAATAGACCAACAAAAGACGGAAAAGAAGAGAAAGAGACAGTACGGAGACAAACATATCCACAAAAATGTTAAATAAAAAAATTGTTTTGTAATACTATTAAGTTGGTGCTGCAATTTTAATAAAACAGTTTAATGGTTTAAAATAAATAATATTACTTGAAATTAATCGGGTAGCAAGTAGAAATTTTTCTACGATCTCGGTGTGAGTAGAGTAGCGGCTCTGCTCATGATTTTTCTCCTTGCCTCCTAATGTTGAGGGGAGATCATGCCTATCAATGCCTGTCATTCCCATATTTATCCTTTCCCATATCCCTACCATCTGAAGAAGGCAACGGGATACCACTTCGGATCAATTTAATTCCTAAGACATCAGTATGACAAGAAACCTAAGAGTAATGGCATCTAGTTCCGGGTAGCCTATAGATGCGCAAAGGGCGATAAAAATCCCCCGGCTCAACATAGTGAATTCCTTTTTTGGAATTGCTACATGGAATGTAAAAAGCCTGCATGCGGCTAGGAAACTAGACAACGCAGAGAAAGAAATGGAACGAATGAACATCGATTTACTTGGAATAAGTGTACTATTCTGGAAGTAAAGCAGAGAATTTATATTACAGAAACGGAGTTGGCATATTGGTAAGGAACAAATAAAAGAAATTTATAAACACCGTCGTTCCAGTTTCAGATCGAGTTATTATAATACAATTAAATAGTAGATCTTTTAAAACAAACATTCTACAAATACACGCTCCAACAGCAGATAAAAAATGTGACAATAAAATAGAAGTCTTATATGGTTAAATTGCCAATATCTTAAAAAGTTTAAAGACTGACAAAATTTCGTACGTAATGGGGGATTGTAATGCTAAAATAAGACAAGGCCGAGGTGGTGACATAGTAAGACCGTATGGACTGGGACTTTCTATTCGTCGAGGAGACAAACTCTATGACTTCTGCGAAAGGAATGTCATGATTCTCACTAATACTCGGTTTAAGCTTCCAACGCGCAGTTTATGTACGTGAAAAGCACGAAAAGACGATTCCAGTAATCCCAACTAACTAAAAACCAGATGGACTATATTCTGATCAATAACCGCTACAGAAATGTTGTTAAACGAGTTTCCTCTTATTCAGGACCAGACGTTGGCTGGGACCATAATTCTCTTGTAGTCAACATCAAAATGAGGTTGAAAAATATTTACGGTAAAAAAACTAACGAAAACAAAGAACAAATTACCCAAGAAATAAATGTAAACTTAAATTGAAACGTAAATTGAACGTAACAGGACTTGTGGGTGCAATTAAAAAGCAAATTTAGTGATGTGATAAGAAACCACAATAATAAATATAGGTAATAGTCGCAACAGATAAAAGTGGATGACAGACTACATACTCAATTTAATGAAACAAAGAAGGATCATAAAAAACAACACACTGGAATATGGACAACTAGAACAACAAATAAACAGATAAATTCGTCGCGAAAAAGAAAAATGGATGAGAGAAATATGGGTGGAATTGGGAAACTTAATAACAAAACAAAAAACGTTTAACATACATAGAAAGTGAAAGAGATATATGCAGTCTTCAAAGAACAACGTGTATCCGGCTATAATTAACGAAAACAATTTAATAAATACATGTGAAACCTATGTATTAGAACTATTCGGAAACATCAGAGATAATGGGCCGTATGATGAATATTGTCTAGAAGTTCCAAAGATCATGGAATATTTCATAAAAAATGCAGACTACGAAACGAGACAAAATTCATGTAGAACTATTAAAATGAATAGACGAAAATAATATACAATTATTAGTTAAATAATTTAACGCAAATCTAAGATACGCGGACGACGTAGTTCTCATTGCAAATAATATAGAAGAACTGCAGGATATGATAGAGAAATTGGTGGTACAGTCGGAGAAAGTCGGACTAAGAATAAACGCATCGAAAACAAAGGTTATGAGCCCAGATCAAGAACAAATACTAATAAACCGAAACAGATAGAAAAGGTTACAGAGTATATATACCTAGGACACACAATTAAACTTGGAAAGGAAAATCAAGGTGAAGAAACAAACAGAAGAATAAAACTAAGATGGGCAGCTTTCGGACGTCTTTCATACGTACTCAAGATGGGACTTTAGACTGATAATTACAAGGGATAGGTAAATTTATTATAAATTTATATAGGTAATCTTATTACAGATAACAATTATGTATATTTCTCAACCGGCCAACATACTGACCAAACAATGTAAATAAGATTCTTGATTTATTAAATTTTTATATAGCTGCAGACATCTCAAAGGATTATGTAGCTGTATCTCCTAGCTACGACCTATCTTCCGACCATGACCCTGTACTTGCTACTGTCTGTACTACAATCATCAAAACTTACAACAAAAAACAGAATTAGTAATATACAAGATGTAAGATCCTACAGAGGAGCCAACGCAAACACATATCATATATTGGTAATCTCAACGATTAAAGAGAGAAAAAATGCAGAAATGGAAAAAACGAGAAGCATAAAGAATAACAAATGGGATGTAAGACAAATAAAAGACCCAAAAGTAAAACAAGCACTAGAAAAAGGTATAGCATGAGAACTCCAACAACAGCAAACCCACACAGAACTGACACATAGTATTGAAAACCAATGGAATAATATAAAAAATAGTATCTTAACAACTGCAGAGATACACATAGGACGTAAGAAACAAGAGAGAAGTAAAGAAGGGTACGATTTAGATTGTAAGAGAGCAAGTGAAGAAAAAAATCGATCGTGGATAAAATGGCTGAACTAAAAAATTGAAGAAGATAAACAAGTATATAAAGCTACAAATACCTTGGCAAGAAACATATGTAAACAAAAAAAGAGAGAGTGGAACGAAACGAAAATAAAAGACATACAGGAAGAATTCAACCACAACAACACAAGAATGTTTTATCAGAAAGTAAGACAAGAAAAGAAAAACTTTAGAATAAAAACTAGAGGATACAAAGATACAGAATGCAAGACAAGATATGAAACAACAGAAATACACCAAATATGGAAGAACTATTATGAACAACTATACAGAAATGAAAGAGAAACGAATGCAGAAGCACAAAAGAAATAATGACGAACAATGCAACAATACAAGAACCAACAGTAGAAGAAAGTAAAAGGGCAATGCAGCATTTAAAAACAATAAGGCTCCAGGTAGCGATGACATACTACCGGAATATATAAAATATGGAGGAGACGCATTACACGAAAAATTGTACGAACTTATATGCTTAATTTGGAGGGAAGAAAGAATGCCAGAAGAATGGAAAAAAGGCTTAATATTTACGATTCATAAGAAAGGAGATCCTGAAGATTGCTCAAATTACAGAGGAATCACGCTACTAAATGTAATTTACAAAGTGTTATCAAAAATAATTAAAGATAAACTACAAGTATACACAGAAAAGGAACTAGGAGACTACCAACAAGGCTTTAGAAAAGGAAGATCGACCACGGACACAATATATATTATGCAACAGATATTAGGGAAAGCAAAAGAATATGATATAACTTTATACATCCTGTTCATAGACTTCACACAAGCTTTTGGCAGGGTAATAAGAGAAAAAATAATAGAAGAAATGAGTAACATGAAGATCCCACAGAAAATAATAAACCTCGTCAAAATGACTCTAAGAGACTCAACTGCAGTGGTTAAAATTGGAAACGATACAACACACAGCTTTAATGTACATCAGGGTGTGAGACAGGGAGATATGCTATCAGCTACTCTGTTCAATATTGCCTTGGAAGGAGCAATTAGAAGATCTGAGCTGCAAGGGACAATAAACATCAAAAACACGCAAATTGTTGCTTATGCAGACGACGTTACAATTGTCAGTAGAACAAAGGAAGGGTTAATTAAAAGTTTTCTAAAGTTAGAGGAAGAAATAACAGAAATGGACCTTAACTAAAAAGGAAGAGGAAGATTTAAGAGTTTTCGAAAGAAAAATATTACGACGAATACTTGGACCAGTACAAACAGAAGAAAACGAACTCAGACCAAGAATGAATTTTGAACTAACAAAAGAAATCAATGGAGAAGACATTGTCACATACATAAAAGCGCAGAGAACAAAATGGCTAGGACACATAATGAGAGCAGATAGAGAAAGAACAATAAGAATAATCATTGAATGGACACCAACAGAAAATAGAAGAAGAGGCAGACCCAGTTTGAGATGGCTCGATGATGTAGAGGAAGACCTGAAGAAGTTAGGAATAAAGAACTGGAAAAATAAATGTAAAAATAGGAAGGAATGGGCAAATATAGCAAAGGAAGCTAAAACAAGTAAAGAATTAACAGAATAGAAGGAAATGAAATGGGAACTAATCTCTCCAAAAAAAAAGGGATTAGGAAAACTTATTTAAATAAGTAGCCATAACTGCTTGCGGTTAACGAGCTGAATATATATATATATATATATATATATATATATATATATATATATATATATATATATATATATATATATATATATATATATATATATATATATATATATATATATATATATATATATATACTCTAGCTACGACCTATCTTCCGACCATGCCCCTGTACTTGCTACTGTCTGTACTACAATCATCAAAAATCTGTCCAAACCAACACTCTATAGTAGACGAACTGACTGTTTTAGCTTAAGTTTAAACAACACGTGCGCGAACATGCAAATGGTAAGTAAATTATTTTATAATGACTGATTGGTCAAAAACCAGACTCTGTTAATGTTCAGAAAGAAATAACTGAACTGGCAAAAAAGAAACTTAAGCCAGAGCAGTCTGGCAACGCACACGTGGTATACGTAATAAAACTAAATACAACCAACTTATCAGTAAGACTAGGAGAAAAAATGAATTATGGAATGAAACTTTTTAGAACTACATAAGTCTGCCTAAAGATGATTATAGTATTTGGAAAGTTACCAAATACCTCGAAATAATGGCTCATGGCTAAGGCCAGGAAAGGAAAAAGTCGAATTTTTTGCCCAACTTTTTTGATGTACCGTCGCAGCTATCTCCATCAATAAAAAAATTTACAATCGAACTTTTAAACGGAATAAAGTTATTAAATAATAAAAGAGCGTCAGGTTTTGACCTAATCAGAAAGAGGAAACAATTTTTATTAGCGCTACTCAACGCAGTGTTACGCTTGACATACTAACTTTTGCAACTACAGTTTACGCAAATTATCTTAACCAAAAATTTGGAAAGCTACCAAACGAGGTCTACCTTACTTCCCAATCAGCTTACTGCCTATTGTCTCTAAACTTTTCGAAAAGCTAATAGTAAAGCAAATCAGCGAAAATAATCTGTTAGATGAATGAATTCCCAAGCATTAGTTTGAATTTCGTAGAGGGCACTCCACTATACAACAATAAATAACCGAACTTATTCAACAATCATTCAACATCATTACATCACTACTTATTCCAGACCACTACATAATGTTCACAATAAGATGTTACAGTCCCCACCTGTAATGTTAAACAACGTCCCCATAACATAAACAAACGAAGTTAAATACTTGGGCCTTTATATGGATAAAAGGCTAACCTGGAAATGGCATATTATAAAACACAGTAAAAAAGTTGACACCAGTCTCAAAAAATGCATTGGCTTGTAGAACTAAATTCATAACTATCACTAGAAAACTAAATTCTTATTTACAAAACCATTATACAATTTATATGAATTATAGGGTTGCGTCAGTTACTTTATTATTAATGTAATACAACGATTTAGATCGAAGATATTCAGGAACATATTCAATACGCCTTGGTATCACTTTACTCTGACTGCAACATACAATTTATGCGTGGTATAATTAGACATTACGACAGACTTCTAGGACACTCTTACGACCCCCTTACACTACGCAACAATCAGTGTTACGAATCATCAAGTGCAAGTGGCCATGGGACTTGACAGAATCACGTAAAGCAGCTTAATCCTCGTATTCCCACCCTTAAGGTAGAGGATGGTGAGATGGCCCCACTGGGCGTTTGTCTCTTCAAGGCTCATTAAGTGCCATAAAATTAGTTCATAGAATTTATTGTACTAATTTTGATTGCCGATGTCGTAGATAGTTAATTGCCTGTGTCTGTAGAAGTATGTCTTGATGCTGTGTGCAGTGGTTGCGTGCTACAGCTTGTTGCTCTTGCATTTGTTGTTTTTGATTGCAGCAGTCTCAAAGTGATGATTCTTAGTCTTAATGTAGGGAAAACTTTTTGTTGTAACTGTTTATAGACAACGCATCCACGGCTAATAATTGGATGATTCTTATTACAATTAACACATGTTACTTTATTCCCTTTTGTCTTTCTATTACAATTTGTGGTTAAATGATTTCCGGTACATGTGGCACAACGTGGTCAGTTGCTACAATAGTTTTTGCCATGTCCGTACTTTTGGCATTTCACACATTGCCGAATTTCTTTTTTCACGTGTGGCGCTTCAAAATGGACGCAGGAATTTAGGGGCAGTTTCATATTGTAGATGTCTTTGTTATTATCCTTTGGTTTCAGATCAATGTAAAACATCGATAGTAGTAAGTTCTTTTTTTTTTGTTTTACATTCTAAATATTTGTGATTTTATAATCTGTTTCTTCTCTGCTCCTTTTTATTTTAGCTCGATCACTTGTATGGTTTACGTTTCTTAGAATAACAATGAAAACTTTGTCCTGTTTTGATTTATAAGTATAAATTCAGTTTTCTTTTCTATTAAAACTTTAATGATGACTTGATCGTTATTTAAAGTTTTTGTGGTATGTTTTTTTTCATTACTAGTAGATGAATCAATAGATTTATATTGTTGACTCCCAAAGGAAATATGAACGGCAGCTTAAGATACGCATGTAACTTTGTGCATAATTTATATGACTGAAGCGCAATTTATAAATAGATATTAACTGCTTCCAAATAGTTTAGGTCAATATAACTATATGCATAAAACTTAATAAATGATATTACAGTTTATCTCATTACTCACGGTCACTTTCTATCTCACAGGTCAACAAGCTTGCAGCGCAACCTTTCCGTTCTACTCTCACAATTCGATTTAAAACTGTTCTGGGTTCTCCACTCTTACTCATTTTTTTAAACAGTCCAGTACTGTTGCATAATTGTTATTACTTTATTTAAATATTTTTACTAATATTTTTCCTGTTTATAAAACCGTTCCAATTGAAGCAAAATTAATTATCTTTGCATCTTTGTGTATATTTCTACTGAATAGCTAAATTAGACTCAATTGGTTGTTTTGCAGCTTGCTGTAGACGCTCTATGTAAGCAGTTATGAAAAACTTCAAGTTCAGTTTAAAAGCAAACCATTTCATTAAGTAAGATTTTAACATAATAACATGTGTATTTCTCGCCGAAGAATCTAGGATTATACCAACACCCTTAAATTAAGACATCTTCTATAGAACAGGTTTATCAGAGTCTACTTCATCTAATCATTTTTATAATTTAAAATCTTCTACTTTTGTTTTCTTCCATAGGTTTAGTTTTTAGATTTCTTCCTTAAAGATGAATTAGTATGACTGTCCTACGGAGAAATGGGAATTTTTAAATTTCTTATGTTTAGAAGACAAGTTATAACGCACATCCAAGGATAAACTCTTGAATAGTCAATACTTTGGTAAAAAATTGTATTGTACCTATAAGTTATCAAAAATTGTTGCTGTAGAAACCTACATTCGCTAACAAGGGTCTGTGTCCAGTGACGTTCCGTACTCGAATCTAAATTTCTTATTGCCAAGCAATTCCGGGCCAAAATCGATTACGTTGTGGGTAAAAAAGTTTAAAGAAATGGGATCTGTTGGAGGCGGACGACCTTGGATTGCTATGGTATTAAGGACCGTCGAGAAGGAGGGAGAGAGAAGTAGAATTTCCTAGACCCGTTATTTCTAGAGGCCCAGATAATCTCCAATATGTTATTCCTAATATTAATAAAATTTTTATTTTTTAAAAAATGCCACATAAGCGTGCAATTCTATTATATTCAAATTTAGAACTCTTTGGTTTCGATACACAATTGTATCATTTTTTTTTGTATTCACACAAGAAAAAACTTTTAAATGACATTCGAGGGGAAATGCATAGTGTGCTACGAAAATGTCGAGGCATATAATATAAAAAAATACAATTACAATAACAACATATCTATATGTTTACATTGTACGTAGCCCCGGTAATCTTTAAAGTAAAGACCTTAGAATTCCACACACTTTTGCAAACGTGGCAAACTAGAAAACTTTTGTTAGGCGACTGAACTATTATTTTCATCCCCAGTTATGACGTTTTTTAAAGAAATTTGGTTATTAGCAACTGCAGCACGATCTTCCGTCTACTTTGGTAACAGTAAGTGCGGAACGAATTTTGCCGCAACACGTTTTGTACCATCTTCCGTCAAAATTTTACGCGCATTAGATTTTGCAATTTTCGGTTCATCTTCTAGTTCTTGGGGTGTTAGTTGTTTTTGTCGATTGCAGCTAATACAAGTTAAACATTTTCTGGTGATCTTGTTACTGGTCTTTCAAAACTGGAATCATTTGTAATAGATTTTCGTCCATTTATAAGTCGTTTGCGCTATGCCTTTATAGGTATCGCACTTATTGCATCGTTCTGCAAATGAACGTTCCAAGTTCATAAAAAATTTGATGCAGATTTACTGATCCAAGTTACCCCCATTCATTCATGCTACCATCAGGTTACATTCGCGGTTTCACAAACAGTTTTGTTAACATTGACTCGTTGTATTTGGGATAAATTTGGTATGTTCATCCCTTGTGCATTTGCATGCAAGATTATTTAATAGTTATTATATAAGCTGTAAAGTCCTCGGTTTTAATAATAGTAACATATAAAGATGTCAAATAAACTTTAGAAGCCCAATAAAAATCTTTTCCTCTAGCCCAGTGTTAGCTTTTCACAGGCCTTACAAGAAGTTACATATGACCGCATTTAGACTCTCTGATCGCGCTGTACAAAGAATTCTTTATTAAGACTTTCATCTTCATCAGCCCTAGATGGCATTATTCAAAAGTTGTGAGAAAGTGATTAGCATAGTCGAATTGTGACATGCGAAAAGTGATCGAAATTTTATCGCATGACACGGTTGTTTTGTTCAGTAACGAGCCACATTTCCATCTTTATGGCTAGGTATATAAGTACAACGTTCGATAGTGGAGTGAAAACAACCTAAGAGTCATCTACCAAAAGCCTCTGTATAGAAATCGTTTCACAGTTTCTTGCACAGATTCACGAATGGGGTAATTGGACTTTACTTTTTTGAAGAGGGAGATCGGGCGGCTACCGTCAATTCTGAGTGGTACCTAAGTATGCTCCAGATTTTTTTTACCCCAGCTCTTAAAGAACTTGGTCTAGAGAATATTTGTTTTCAGCAGGTTGGGGATATGGCCTACAAAGCGTGAGCATTAATGCACATTTTCGAGGAAAGTGTTTCCCGGGCGCCAAATCACCTTGAGAAGCGATGTTCTGTGGTTCGCGCGCCACCATATTTGACTTTGTATGACTTTTTTTCATAAAATTACCTCAAAGTCAAGCTTTATAAACCGCGCCCAAGAAACTTGTAAATCCCAAAGGAGGTAACCCGCTGTAATTGTATTGATTCTCTAATAAATTTTTTTTTAATTTACTTTTAAAACTACCTTGTAGTGGTGTAGAATCGTTCCTCTTATGATATTAGACTGCTAAATTTTCTTTAAAATATCTGATGGCAGGATAGTCACAGGAATAAATATTAAAGTTCATTGCCTTAGTGATGCCAAGAAATATATATCAGTATTTTTGTTTCTGATGAAGTCTCTTCCAAAGTTTCACTTACTACTAGAATTTAGTAGGAAATGCAGAACTTAGACAGATTTTAATTGATTTTTTTAAGTCTTTGTAATCACATTTTTATAAATCTTCAATGTTAACGAAATTAATGTATCAATAATCTTGAAGACCTACAGATAATAAGACTCTTTTTTCTTTAAGGAAACAGTGCTAATTTTGATTCCAACGCTGGTGAACATATTTTTTTAAAAAACCTTTAGTTTTAGGGTTTCGTTCATCTTGAGTACTCAGATGAGTTGGAAGGATTTTTAAGACGTGTGTTTTAGTGGTCTATGGGACTTTTAAGCGTGTAAACGTCTTATAACTGTCAGCTGACACAAATTATCAATCTACAAAGTATATTATTGATTTTGTTGAATACTTCCAGTTTTTCTGAAATGCGTCGTTGCAGTGCACCATAACGGCTATCTTAAATAGAGTACTAAAGCTTTTATAAATGTGTTGGTTTTCAGAATCCAAAAATAGTTGAGTATGCCGTGGTGTCCTTTTTTTACGAATCTACTTTTTCCCTAATAATGTCGCGCAATTTATTCAGTAAGCTGGCAAATGCTCTCCGTTTAGCATTGTGTTCTTATCCTTAAAATCAAGTAATAAAATTTTCTTTAAATTTTAAAAGATCGTTGCCATCATCATTTTCGTCGATTGAATTCTCTTTTCCTTCTTTGGACCTAATTCTTTTTTTTAGGTTATTATAGTACAGGGTCATGGTTTCATGCCTCATAACAGTGAATCGAAGAATCTGCTTTTGTTGTTGCGATAAAAAATAAAAAATTATTCACAAGTTATTTGTTGCTGTTTTTGAACCGCTGACAAACTCGAGGTACCCACCTGGCATAAATCTTAATCATATGAAGGTGCTCACAGAGAACGCATTATATTTTTAAATATCTATCTTCCAGCAATTCACTCTCTCTGAGGACAAACTTTTCTTTCGAAAGCATTTCAACTGACCGACCTGCACATGATTTTTTTTCGATGTTTTCTTAGGCTACATGAAATTGTTTGCTCATTTTTTTACAGTGTAACATGAAAAGAAAATCACCGTACACACTATCCAAATGTTGTTTAATATCAGTGGGACTAAGCTCTGTTTTAGTAAAAAATTTAATAATAATAATAATTCAATATTGTTCAAAATTACGACTGTTCAACTAAAAATTACACGAACTAAGACTATCGCAACTTTGTTCTTATTATTAGTGGAACATAACTATTCCGTAAAATTTTGTTAGTTATTTCGTAACCACATTGTCCGAAGTGTGAGGCGTTGATGATCGCTCTTTACGTTGCTCATTCTTGACGTCGTCTCTTATTTGTACGTTTTGTGCTACCTAAATACTTGTGTTTTCGAGAAAGCATCTTTTCCGTAGGCTTACTGTTTACAGTATGTATCTCAGTTGTGGATTTTTCGAGTTTGATGCAAAATTTAACTCATATCGCTTATCAATACTATGCTACATCAAAACTTGTGACAAAACGTTCAAATACCTGTCCACTTCGCAAACGATCAACACTGTGTAAAGGCTCAATGGCAAATGAATTTGGTCGGGCAGTGTACCTAACATCCCCAACTAAGCGTCAGGCCCGAAGATTTCACCCGTCGACCCTTTTGTTTGATCCAAGTAAATCAGTCTCATTACTTTCCGAACGTACCCTGTAATAAACATATTATAATTATGTTCTTTTCTTACATTGAATTAATTAAAACAACAATAAACTTAAGTTTTATTATATTAAAATTTGTTTCTGAGTAGCGTTTAGCTAATTCTGGCGCACTTTTCGAGCTGCCGGCACAATGCACCATTTATACTCAATAATCTCCTTTCTTTTACTACTACTAGGTTTACGGTCGATTATTATTACCAAATTTTTAATTGTACAAATTAAAATTTATTTAATAATAATAGAAAAAGTGTTTACAATTAGGAATCTGATAGTAATTAAAAAGAATTAAATTACAAAGTATGAACAGGTTTTACAGCAAAAAAATTTTAATGTTTATAAACAGTAGAGTAGTTCCCAATTTATTAAAAAAAAGAGCCAGCAGCAAGAAATCGCAATGTTATAAGTATTTGATTCAATGTACTTATAAACTTATTCCTATTAGTGGATGGTTCAACGTGGGGACCCACAATATTAACCAATTTTATAACTCCTTTCTTTGAAAATCGGCATTATTCTTTAAATTGAGAATCATTCAACTTGTCTATAATATTTTTTTCTAATGAGAATGTTTATGGACACCCTTACAGATTCATATTCATCTTCAAAAGTAAATCTGATAATGAACACATTTCTATAAATATAAAGTGAAGTTAATAATAGTATTTTTAATAAGTATTATAAATTATAACTTAATTTTTACATGCACATATAGAAAACTTTGATGTGTTATAATCACGTTTATTGTATTTTTCTTAATTTTATCGCAATTTTGTGTGTACGAAAATGCTTTAGTCAGTGCTTTTTGAGTGATTAACTTCATGAACTGCCAAATGACATTTAACGGACTATTACAAACCAAAAATGCTTGCGCAACCGAAATAGCTGCTAACGGTCCGTTATATAGGTCACACCTAAGTATCATGTCAATTTCTTTGTTAATTACCATCGGTCTATTAGAAAATGGTTTCTGCAACATTTAACACCCGCATTGGTGATTTAAACATTTGTTTATACTTAACATGCGTTTGTGCAACATGTTAGTGTTTATCGCGTATAGAACAAGATTGAGGCAGTGACCATTGCTTTGGTACAGTGCCATTGTTTTTGTTGCATTGTTAACTTATCATAAATTGCAAACGCTGAACTGTTGCGTTATTGTAATGATTAATATTGATTTAGATTATAAAAATCGATCTCTGCCCCCTTGAAAACAATGCCGCCACAGCGTTAATCAAGGTTAAGCGGCGCACTGTGGGTCAAAGTGCGAAAAAGCTGGCCAAAATTAAAATTTTATTTTTTATCCTGAAACGGGTAAAAATACGGATAAAAAACACTAATTAACAATAATTTTCTATTTACAAAGAAAAATTATTCATTTTCATCGTTACCAGAGTCGTTTTCACTTTCCGTATTGGTCCCACTAATAGATGTGTCTTCGCTGGTGGAGTACGAAGCCTCTATTTCCATTTCTTCCTCATTAGGAGGACAGAATAGTAACAATAAGTCACTAGAAAAGTTCTGGCGTTTTCGGTTTGGCAATTTTCGCAGAGAAGAAATAACCGGATCTGAAGAAACAATAAGTAAGTTTAACATGATCAACTAGTAAACATAGTTGAGTTCTAAATTTTGCCTGAATTTTGCGTTTTCTTTCTTCTAGTTTCTTCTTATCTTTTTCTGTGTACCGCCTTGATTTTTTAAATTTCACTGTATAAGAAATACGAAGAAAACATTCGAAAAAGCGAATCCAAGCATGCAGAGACGACAAACCAAATCGGTAAGTTGTGGCATTAACTTCTTTATTCTCTCATCTTTCTGTGTCGTTCATTTCCTCACAAACGTAACATCTTTGAGCTGAAGAAGTAGCCATCGCAGCATTACAAACTTTACCATTCATCATTGTTAATATCATTTGAAGCGATACAAAATATTTATGCGAATCAATCGCAACTTTCGTCTTCTCCAATTTACTTATTTGTTCTTCCAGATAAGTAATTTCTTATTGAATTACGTCTGTGGATTCTTTCTTGAACTGTATCATGATGGGTCTTTAAAAAGGTACAGAAAAATGTCGAGGATTCTGCCATAAAATTGTTTTCTTTGGACCAGAAGTTGATAATTGTTAAGGAACAAACGAAGTTATAAAAATATCCGTATCTTTAAAATTTTGCTTCTATTTCTGTTTATATTCGCTGTGACCTGTGCCTCTAGCGCAGCCCCATTTTGATATTAATACTAACTCGGTGGAAACATCCGAAACTCTTGTGGAAAAAACTTCCACTTGAGCAACCATCAAGCGTGAAGCCGTCAAGTCCATAAGAGCCTGTAACTGTATTTCCATCAAATATTCTGAAATTGTAATCGCCGTTCTTAGTAGGTAACAGCGCTATTTTGCTGCTTGTAATTTGTAGTAACTCGGATATAACATGTTCGCGTTTCATAACTTGGAATTTACTCTAATTTTTGAATATTGGTTTTTGTCAAATTTGTGTCGACACATAAAGCCAGTGCTTTATCTAGGGTATTTAAACTTACAATTTGAGCTTCGCGATTGATCCATGCTTTTCAGATTCTTGATGCTCTTGAAGGAGTAGTTGTTGTAGCTCTCTTCTTGTCCAGCAGATCTCAGACTCATCTGAGCAGCACAAGTTAGTTCACTTCCCGAAGTTTTTTAGTTTTGCGTCTTTTGAGTCTTTCGCTGCTTTCTTGAAAGGAACAATTTTCTGCCAACCCCAGATATTGAAGGAATGTTTTCCTCCACGGAAGTGTCTGCAGGCAATGAAAATTCTTTTTCCAACCAATTATTATTTTTTAAAAGGAAAGTTTTCAACTTCCTGCTGCACTTTTGCCAACTGTTTGCAAATTCACTGCAACAACGAGATATCGCTAGTTTGGTTTTTTCTATATTGATGTCACTCAAATTTTCGGTTTCGATATAATGTAGAATGACGTTTTGCACATGTTGATATTTGATCAAATTTTCTTTGCTCTTCTTTTGCTGCCAAATGTCGAAGTGATTTCTTCTTGTTAGAGCAAGATCTGTAAAACACGAAAGTATAGAAAATTACACAAAAAATGCAAAACGGTTATACATTAGAAAAAATTTTTGTTTTTATACTATTAATAAATGAGTTATTTTACGTAATTTGTTAAAAGCTATTTATTGTAGCGAGAAAAAGAAGCAGAGCGTCCAAGCAAACAGAAACTGCATCCGATTTTTAGATATATTGTAGCTTAAACTTCGAGGAACACGCTTGAAAAAGTTTCAGAGCCAGATCTAATCAGAATTGTTTTGTAGCTCAAACTAAAGTCCTACTTTAGAACTGAAAATTAGCTGATAACATGGTCAAGCATTTACATGTATAAAAAGTAAAGTAAAGCATATAGCTATAAAGTAAAATATAAAATAGTAAATATTTACTTAGATTTAGTTGTTCCACAAGTCACTTCAACCAAAAGCCACCCCAAATAAAAAAATATAATTTTTATTTCACTTAATGCAAATCACTTGAGTCGCCGTCAGCACTGCAATCGCAAAATGCCCATTTTCAATCGCGTTTTTATATTTTCAACCCTATTAGAAAGTTAAATACGTCAATAGAAAGCCCAAAATTTCTCTTTCTAAAAATAAGGATTGAAGGTCAGTTTTGAGATGTTGCAGTTTGGCCATTTTGGTCAGTTTTTTTGTGTTTTGGCGGGAAGTTTGAATGCTGCGCTTGGGACTTTAAATTTGAATGCTGCGCCGCCATATCAGACTGACAATATAGTAAAATTCCCGGAGAACGGCTTTCTGTTGTCGAACCGTGGGATTGCGGGTTTTGCAATGTTACTTTTACCCACATTGTTTATGTACTTTCTTGCTACTGCGGTCGTAATATTCTGTGTGCTCTGCGAACAGATCACCTTTTCGTGGATGCTGTAGCATTTTGAATCCACAGAAGTCTTTTCAATAGGTTGTGGAGCAATCAGCCACCCGATAAATATTTTCTTTAATTTTCACGTTTTTTCCGAATGTGACACCTCTTCGCAAATGCATCTGCGTTTTTATAATCGCTATTAACTATTTACATTCAAAAAAATGAATACAAACATTATTTCCACGCACATTCAGTACACTAAACAGTTACTATTTTTTAACCATTGAAGACACAGACTTGATAATATGAAAACTAAGTCGAGTGATGTATATTTGTGTGCTGTGTTACACACTTCCACTCGACTGGCCCCAGCTGTTCCTGCTGCTACCGACTTGTCAACTCCAACAACTAGTTCTGTCGTACCCACGAATGTGGCAAATATAACATTGCAGTAAGTGTAAGATCTGCTGAATACATTTTTTGCAGTAAATCTAATGTTATTGCAGAAACTGCATGACAGCAATCGATTTAGGGTGCCAATTGAATTTGATCAAAATTTATTATCGGACTTATAACTTAGAGTACAATTCAGCGCGCTTCAATGGCGTCATTATGAGAATAAGAGAGACCAAGAGCACTACTTTAATTTTCAAATCGGGCAAGACAGAATGCACCGAAACACGTAACGAGCACGACGCCTTGTTGGCAACAAAGAAGTTTACTAGGCTAATACCGAAGCTTGGCTTTAATGTAGATATTACCAAGTGTGTGTAGGTTTAGTATGCTCAAATCGTTTGTTTTAGATATGGCCTACTTACTTCAAGATCTGTAACTTTGTTGCAACCTGTGATTTGTGATTTCCGATAAAATTGGACAACCTGTACGAGAAGCACGCACAGTTCAGTAGGTAGGGTAGCCTGGTTCTGGTGGTTAGTTTGATGATTACAGTGCAACTTGATTTGTAGGTACGAGCTGGAAGTGTTTCCTAGTTTGACTTACCACTTGATTAATCCTCGGCTGGTTATGTTCATTTTTTTCAGTGGCAAGATTGTTTTCACTGGTGCAAAGTCACGGCAGGACATCACAAAAGCGTTGGACATAATGTATCCTGTTTTGCAAAGCTTACGTAAATGCCAATGTATCCAAGTTTTCATTAAATCAATTTAGTATCATTTATATTAATATCCCGTGTGGGGTTGCTAGTCCCCCATCGGGCGCCTCCCCGGGTGGCGGATAGGGGAATGCTCACCAGATATGGTGGGTACCGGGGAAATAAAATACCCGGGGCGGACCAAAACTAGCAGCAGCGTCTGACCCATATTGGGCGGCTGAAAATGGCGTCTGTATCCAGAGGATCGGCCAAGAACAAAACTCGCCAACACGCCTGGCCAGCGTGGCGTTGAAATGGCCAAAAAACCCCTTCTAAACTCCCAAATGTCGAATTTAAATAAAACGGATTCATTACCCCAGGTGGGTAGAACAGAAAGTTCAGAATCCCACACTACCTCGGTAGTCAGCCCTTGGATTCTGGGGAGGGCAAAATTCGATAAAGAACCATCTACAAAAATCAAAAACAAGACAAGACATACAGCACTGTACATAGGAACATATAATGTAAGAACTTTGAAATCCAACGATAGAATACTTGAACTGGAAGAGGAACTATCAAAATAAAATGGAACATAGTCGGCTTGGCAGAAGTTAGACGAAAAGAAGAGAAATCAATAAGATTGAACTCAGGCAACGTGCTATATCACTCAGACTGCGAAAATAACGGAACAAGAGGTGTAGGTTTCATCGTATCCAAGAACAGCGCAGAAAGAATAAAATGTACAAGGCAATATCAAACAGGGTTGCATATCTCGTAATAGAACTAAATAACAAAATTTCTCTGCAAATAGTCCAGGTATAGCACCAACTCAATCTTATAAAGACGAAGAAGTAGAAAGTTGCTTCGAAGATATCTCCAAAGCACTGAGGGACAATTTAACAGAATACAAAATCATTATAGGAGACTTCAATGCAAAGTTGGGAAAAAGAAAAGACAAAGAAGAGCAAAGAATGGGAAATTTCGGATATGAGAAAAGAAATGAAAGAGGTGAGATGCTATACAACTTCCTAGAACAAGAGAACTTATTTGCAATGAATTCTTTCTTCAAGAAAAAACCACAAAACAAATGGACATGGATCAGTCCAAACGGGGACAACAAAAACGAAATTGATTACGTTCTAACAAGAAACAAAGAAATCATTAAAGATATCTGCGTGCTGAACAACTGCACCATTGGCAGCGATCATAGACTAGTCAGGGCCAAATTATATATAAATAAGAAATTGGAGAGAGTAAAAAGACTAAAGATCAATACAAACAAAATCAACAGCGAAACACTAAAAGAAAACTCTGACAAATACCGAGAAGGAATAAAAGACACCTAAAATATAAAAATATACAAACATCGATGTAGACGAAATTAGCGAAACAATAAAAGAAGCAATTACAGACTCAATACAAAAATAACCTCAAAACAGAAAAGAAAAATGAAACACTATCATCTACAATAAAAGAGATGCTGAAAAGCAGAAGGAAGCTAACACAGGAGACCAAACAAAATACTGTAGAATTTGTTGAGCTAAATAAATTAATAAGGAAAACAATAAGACAAAATGAAATTAAAAAACAAGACGTTATAATTCAACAAGTTATAGAAAAGAATCAAAATATGAAAGAATTGAGATCTAAAATAGGCAAAAACAAGATAATAGTAATAAAAGATAAAGATGGAAGAGAAGTAAGAGAGAAAGGCAAGATAAACTCTACAGTAAAAGAATTCGATGAGGAGTTGTACAAGTCCCAAAGAAAAGCTCCCACAGAAATAAAAGAAAAGCTAAAAAGAAAATAACAAATATAAACTCGGAAGATATGCCAGAAATGGAAGAAGAGGAAATAATTAGTGCGATGAGAGAAATGAAAAATAAAAAAGCGCCAGGAAAAGACAATCTGACAAAAGAATTATTAAATGAAGGAGAAGAGGAAATAATAACAGCGTTGAAGACATTGTTCAATAAATGTTTGGAAACTGGAAGAATAGTGAGTGAATGGAAAGAGGCCATAACGATTTTACTATATAAAAAGGGAGACAAACAAGATTTAAAAAATTACAGGCCCATAACACTACTATCACAAGTATATAAGCTTTTCTCAAGAATCACAATGAAAAGATTAAATAACAAAATAGAAATGTATTTATCCGAAGAACAGGCTGGCTTCCGCAAAGGGTTTAGTACAACGGACCATCTATTAACCCTTAAGATACTAATAGAGAAAGCAAATGAATATCATCTCTCATTATACATAGCACTAATAGATTATGAAAAAGCGTTCGATAGCATCGAAACGTGGGCAGTACAGAAGAGTCTATGGAACAGCAGGATAGACCACAGATATATGACAATAATCCAAGATATATATAAGAATACTACAATAACAGTCAACTGGTCAGAAGAAACCGATCCAATCCCAATACAGAGAGGAGTCCGTCAAGGAGACCCATTATCACCTAAGCTATTTATATTAGCCCTTGAGGATGTCTTCAAATGCCTAAACTGGGAGGGAAAAGGCATCAATATAAACGGCAAATTTTTAAATAATCTAAAATACGCAGACGACGTCATAATATTTGCAACAAATGGAGACCAACTAAACTCAATGCTCCAAGAACTAAATGAAGCTTCTAAAAAAGTGGGTTTAAAGATAAACACCGAAAAAACAAAAATCATGACAAATTCCGAAGAGGAAGTGAATATCGAACAAAACACTATAGAACAAATAGAAGAATACACATACTTAGGGCAAAGGTTTACACTTAATAAAGAAAATCAAGAAACAGAAATCGCAAGAAGAACGAAACTAGGATGGGCTGCCTTTGGAAGATTAAGTTACATATTAAAAAACCGAAAGATACCTCAATACCTGAGAACAAAAGTGTTTGACAGCTGTATACTGCCCGTCATTACTTACGGGGCCCAGACCTGGACTTTGACAAAGAGAAATGTAGACAAACTTATGAAGACCCAAAGAGCCATGGAGCGCCAAATGTTACAAATAACCCTAAAAGACAGAAAACGAAACACTTGGATAAGGGAGAAGACAAAAGTCACAGATGTGGGAAAAAGAATAGCTAGCCTGAAGTGGCAATTGTAGGACACAATGCCCGCCAAACGGACAACAGGTGGAACGCACGAATCCAGGACTGGCGACCCTGGCTAGGCAAAAGAACAAGGGGTAGACCACAGATGCGATGGATAGATGATGTAAAACTACACGCCGGTCTTGCATGGAAAAAAATTGCACAAGACAGGACACGATGGAAGGAATTAGGGGAGGCCTACATCCGCAAATGGATTGAAGAAGGCTAAAGAAGAAGAAAGAAGATATTAAGATATATGCCACATTTATATTCGTAACTTGAGTAATAGTACATTCAAGTATAAATTGTTAAAAATGAAAATTGTTTCTTGTAGTTTGGCACCGGTGAATTTGTAATATGTAAAACTCCATTGTCCAAATATGATTATAGCATTTCCTGGACGTCTTCGTTAATTTTATAGGGTTGTATATTTTCACTTCCAATATGCTTCTGTGCACACATTTTGCAGATGATATTTTATACCGAAATGCCTCTGGACAATGGTACTGATTGGATGTTGATTAAAAGTAGAAAATATTTTTTTATTGTTGTTAACCGTCATATTGAAAAAACTGGTTTGTTGCAGTTAAATGTACCTCTACTGAATAGCGTTTAAAGAACACATTTTCAAAGTACAACAATAATAGTTGTGTATGCAATTCGTTGTATCATAAAAGTGTATACATCTCTAACAATCTTGAAATAGCCTTGCATTGATTTAAATTGGATTATATACAAAATAGTCACTTTTAAGTGTAAGTATAGGCCATAAATATTTAAATATGTTATTAGAATACACAATTTAATCTTAATTTGCTGCATAAAGATGATATTTCTAGCTATCCAGACTAATCGGTCTTCATTCATTCTTTGAATGTGCTTGTTTCACTTTCTCCTTCTAACCTTAGTCCATTCATTTACTCTTTGTATGTTGCACTGATTCCTTATGTACTCGTTTCTCACTTTGTCTCTTCGTGTGTTTCTTACTTTTTAGTCTAGTTTTCTTTTCGTCTTGAATTTGTAATTAATAACTTATAGGCTCTTTGCTTATCGTCATATATTTTGGTTTTTCGCTCTGATATCTTCATATTATATCTTTCAGATATCTCCCCAATTTTTATTAGTAATTATTGGAGCTGGTCTTTGCTTTCTGCTACCACGATAGCATTATCAGCGTACCATACAAATGTCATGTCTTTGTCCTGAATTTTGTAACTTTCTGATGTCTTCACCTCTTCTATTACCTTGTCCATCACTATATTAAATAGTACCGGGCTTAGGGAGTCCTCTTGTCGAATTCCAACTGTGGCTTCTATGAGTCCCAAGAACTTTTCATTTACCTTAATTGTTACTTTATTATCGGTGCATATGTTTTCGACTAATTTTCTAATTTCATTTGCCATTTGTCTTTGTGTCAATATTTGTAACACGTATTTTAATAGATTGTGTCTGCAGATTTATTATACACATAAACGCTGGTCTATTGTGCTCTAATGATTTTGCTATTAATTGTTGTATTATAAAGATTGCGCCAGTACAGGTTTTCCTTTTCTAAAACCTTGTTCGTTTGTGAGAATTATGGTGTTTCCTATTTTTTCTTTTATAATTTTTGTTGTTAGCTTAAGTAAGGTGTCCCGGTATCTGTTGATCCCATTTTTGATTATTAGTATAACTATGCTGTTTTTATATAGCCAGAGTGGTCCAGTAGTTGAGGCGCGGGCTGCGATGCTGACGGACCCGGGTTCAATTCCCGGTGCTCTCTGATGACTGGCGGATGGCCTACTCAGTCACTAAAAATATTTGAGTACCTGCGTTCACTCGAACAAGGGGTAATAATGACGGTCGTCTAAGGTGCGGTGCTTGCCACATTTCCCCGCATCAGAGATGGTGCGCGACGACCGGTCAGAGAGAGCGAACGCATGAGAGTCTTAACCTCTCAGTTCGCAGGCCGTGCTCCCACGCGGGGCGTAGGGCCTTACCATTATTATTATTATTATACTATTTTTATATGTTTTAGGTATCTTCTGTTCGTAAAATATCTTTTGTGGAAGTTGCAATAATTTATTCTCAAAGTGTCCCAACTCCGTATTTTAGAATCTTATTATATATTTTGTTGCCCTGTAGATTTTTGTTTTTTAATATTTTTATTTGTAATTTTATTTCTTCTGAGTTTATATCTTGTTCTTCATTTATAGTTATTATCTCTTGTTCTTCGTTCTGCATCTCTATCTTGTCTGGTCCTTTATATAATTCTTTGACGAAGTTCACCCATAATTTCGAATCAATATTATTTATTACTAGATGTTTATATTGGCCTTAGTACTCCTTATCTCCATATCTGCTTTTGAGTGTTATTAAAATCACTTTCCAATTTTTTTAAACATTTTCCCAATAGTCTTTCTTAATTTTTCTAATGTCGCTGTTGACTTTATTTCTTACCGCCTTATATTTATTGTAGTTTTTTGGCGATCTGTTAATATTGTAGTTTATAAATGCTTTTCTTTTTTTTTACTCAACCTCTTGCCTTCTCTTGTAAAACATGGTGTTTTTCCATTTTATTTCTTACCGGTTTTTATCTTTGTTTTCAGTGCCTCTCTCGCACTCTTTAATATATTTGTTTCTAACTTATACCAGGCCTCAGCATTATTGTATGTTATTAATATGTTATTATTTCTAATGTTGTTTGACAAACAATTTCGATGCAGATTTAGAATTGTTTTGTCTTGTAACAGTTTTTCTTCGTCGCCTTCTTGGTTCTTTGTCTTTATTTTCTTTTTGGTTTCTGCATGCTTCGTTTTCCTAACAATAATGTGTTTAAAGTTCTTATAGTCAATATTTGTTCTGGTTTTATTGCTTTATTACATATTTTGTAATGGATTAAAAAATTTAACTCTGCTGTATTGTACCAAGTATATTTGTATTTAGTCGTGTGGTTAAAATACGTGTTATATATCCCTAAATTATGATTTGCACATACTTGTATTAGCAGTTCACCATTTTGATTGATTACTTCTTCATTAAATCTTTGTGTCATTCTATTTATTTCCCCCTCGAAATTTTAAATCTCCCATTGATCATTTTTTTATTTTGTTACATGCGATATTTTTATGTTTAGTTCTTTAAAGAAAGTTTCTCTTTCATGCTTAGGTTTTACGTTCTCAGGTGCACATGCCACAACTATAAATATATTTTTTCTTTCGATTTCTAGGGTAACTTTTAGTACTTTTGATGACACATATTTAATACCTAACCAGAATAATTAAGAAGCAGCAGAAAAGAAAAAGGCAATAAAAGCATAAATATAAAAGGAAATGGAAAATACAGTACAAATAACGTTTAAAATTAATAGAATAAAAATAGCACAAAACGCAGACAAAACGGAAAACACAAGATAACTGAAGAACGCCACTCTATCCCAGTAGAAGTAATGAGAAGTTCGATATAGAACTTACAGATAAATGATATTGCAAAACATTCAGTATGATGAAAGATATAGATGGGTTCTGAACGCATCAACCGCATCTTTCGATGTCGAAAATCGTTGTCCACACAGTTTGTTTTTTATGTGTGGAAACAAAAAGAAATCGATAGAGGCCAAATCAGGACTGTACAAAGTATGACCCATTAATTCGATGTTCTGAGTGCTCAAAAAGCTAATCGCTTCGATGTGTGTGAGCTCGCATTGCCATGGTGGAGAAGGATCCGCAACTGCACGTTAATTTTTCATATTTCTCCGAATACTTTTGGTAAACAAATGGTTGGGTGGTTTATGATCCTCTAAAACTACGGTTGCGACATGTCCAATATTTGAAAAAAAAACAACTATTTCTTTCGAAATGTTTTGAGTACGAATAATTCCAAGATTCGTCACCTATGACGATGTAAATGGTATTTGAAGCACCACGATCGAATTTCTTGAACTTTCTTTCGAGTAATCGATACGAGCTTGTTTTTGAGCGATTGTTAATTTATACTGGATCCAACGCGCACACAGCTTTTCTCACTATTAAATGTTCATGCAATATTGAATGAAATGCTAGTCATACTAATGCCTAAGGATGCCTGAATTTCACGATAAGTTACATGACGATCTTGCTCTATTAGTTCGCGCACGGCATTAATATTTGCTGGCACTATAGCCAATTTTGGACGGCCTTCTTTAAATTCATCTACCAACGAACTACAACCACTAGTAAATTTATTAGACCAACTGTATATATTAGCCACTGTATAAGCTCTGTGTGGGACCGGGGCTTCATCAAGAAAAGTCGAAGTTAGTTAATCGATGCACGAAAATGTTTATGAGTTATTTCCATTTTTTGGCAGAGAGGAAATTTTCAACTTAATGATAACAAAATAAATAGCGTCCGTATGACAAAACGTTCTGAGTACGTGTGCCATCAAAAATATCAAACTGTACGATGCAACGTCAGATTACACTTAGTACAAGTAGGGTTACCAATTCGCCATAGAATCGTGCGGTCCACGTACTATCTACCTAATATTCATCTTGTTCTGTTTCAAATACGTGCCAATAATAACAGACAACAATAAAACTAACATTTATTTTCTAGATTATATATATATAATTACAAATATCAATTCTAGTGTATAACAATAAAGGCAATAGATTTTTTTTATTTATATCATTTGTCAGTTCAACAATCAAGTGTTATACATGACAGTTTTGATATAGAATAACTATAACTAACAGTACATTCATTATCTGCGTTTGTTTCATGGGGGAGACAATGGCGGCCTCTGTCGATTGTGTTGATGGTCTAGTTTTCTTCCTCGGAGAGGATATCTTGTGGGAGTTTTCACTGTTGTCTTCTATGGATGTATCGCTGTCCGAGATTGTAGTGTGCTGCGCCAGTGCAGTTGTTCATAGTAGTAATAAAATTCCTTGTGGTCGTGATGATATATGTTTGAATTGGTGACACTCCAAGTTCTTGGTGTAATTGAGCATTGCGGACAAACCAAAGGATATTTACTGCAATTCTCAGTACCTTATTTTGGTATCTTTGTATTTTTAGGAAATTCGTCTTGAATGTTGTGCTCCAGATTGGAGATTCATAGAGAGCTAGGAGTTGCAGAAGGGATTTGTAAAGAAAGATGGTATACTCAGGTATAAGGGGGGGTGTTGCGGTTTATGATGGGGTAGAGTTGTCTGAGTCGGTTATGGTATTTAGCTAATTTCTGATTGATGTGATAACTCAAGCTCTGTCTAGTGTCAAAAAACACACAAAAGATATTTAACTGCTAAGTCTTTAGGTGTCCATAGTATAACTTGTCCGTTTATAGTAAGAGATGGGAAATTGCTAAATCTTCTTAATGTAAAGATTTTGCATTGACATTTGCTGGGATTAATTTTTATGTTCCACTCTTTAAGCCATTTGCAATATTTATCTGTTGCGTTTTGTAATTGTTCGATTGCTATCTCTAGGTCGGTATTTTTCATTATGATGGCCGTATCATCGGCGTATGTAGCTAATGTCGCAGGTATGTTTGGTATATTCGAGGTATATATATTAAATAGAAGTGGCCCTAAAATGCTCCCTTGGGGGACTCCCGATCTTATGATTTTGGTTTCAGAGATTACACCATTGATCTTAACAGCGAAGGTGAGGTTTTCCAAGAAGCAAGAAATTGTCGGTGTGAAGGTCTGTTCCAGATGGTTTGCAAATGCGGCAGCTTTAACTTCGTCTGTACAGATAGTATCATTGTTTGATTTTAGTGTTGGTATCTCTTGTAGGGTTTTTAATATTTTTCTAGTGGTTTTCCATATTCCCGGGTCTCCTGGGCCTATATCGGCAATGTTTGCGATAACACTGAATTCTGTAATCGTCAAATACACGTTTTAATTAATGCGTTTTGCCTTTTGGTTTCTGGGTTTCTTGTTTGTTGCCAGAGTCTTAGGGTTTGGCTTCGAGATTTGATCAAGTTAAGGATGTGGGGGGGGGGGGGGGGGAGGAATTTTATAGTCGGGTCGAGGATAACTGGGTTTACTTAGGGATGAAATAAGAGTTCGCATCTTGGTGAGGTTAAGGTTCAATATCTCTTGGAAAAGTTCCCTATTTATCGGTCCGTTGGTAAGTTGGGCAGGGGGTGGTTTGGGTTTGGGAGTGCTATCGACGGAGATTAGTACCGACAGGTGATCATAATTTAGTTCAGGGGTGCCTCTTGCACAATTGGCTTAACAAAGTTTTTTGAATAACTATATCCGGTATAAGCCAGCGTGGTCCCGTGGTTGAGGGGGGGCTGCGATGCTGACGGACTCGGGTTCAATTCCCGGTGCTCTCTGATGCCTGGCGGGTAATTTACTCAGTCACTAAAAATAATTGAGTACCTGCGTTCACTCGAACAAGGGGTAATAATGGCAGTCGTCTTAGGCGCGGTGCTTGCCACACCGCCCCGCACCAGAGATGGTGCGCAACGACCGGGCGGAGAGAGAGAGAGAGAGAGAGAGAGAGAGAGAGAGCATGAGAGCCTTAACCTCTCAGTTCGCAGGCCGTACTCCCACGCGGGGAGTATATTACCCGGTATATCTGGTTGATGATCAGATCTGTATGGGTAGTAAGTGTATTTATCTGGAGTTAACACTTGGGATCATATATCGTGGAGAATTGTTTGAGTTTTGTGCCTGCTGAGTTTGTTGCTCTGCAGCTCCAGGTTGTGAGTTTACAGTTTAGGTCGCCGATCATCAGTGTTGGTTGTGAGGTGTTGAATAGTGACCTGACATCATTTTCTTGTAGGGATTTGTTGGGTTGCCTGTAGGCACTCATGATGGTAAGAAAAACAATAATAAAATTATCAGTTTTTACGGAGAAAATAAAGTAAATGGCAATGCGAATAATGAACGGTTTTAGTATATATAAAAAGATTCACATGTATATATAGATGCAACCAACAACAAGACTAAAATTAATATAAATAAATGGTTATATCACAATGCAACAAAAATCATTCGTAGGAACTTTAGACATAACAGTGCACAAACGAGCCGACTGTTCATCAGATCATCATCGGCTGATGAAAAAACTATATTTTCTAACACAAGTACAATTAGAAAAAAAAATTAAAATAAAAATATTTTAGTAACGAAATATAACATATCGAGCCTTCTAGAAGCGAGCATAAAACTACTGTTCTAAACACGGCTAGATCAAAAATACAAAAAAAAAAACAAAGATGAGGACAAAAAGGCATAATTTAACTGCATTAAAATAGTTATGTTTAAAGTAGGAAAGAAATCAGAATTTATTAAAAATAACAGACAAACAAGAAAGAAATATAAGAAGAAAATCGCGTACAATTTGAAGATGGCGGAAAAAAATAATATAAGAATTTTAGAAGAACCGATAGAAATTTCAAAAGATAATGTAAATTTATCCATTACAAAGTTATAATTTTTGGTAGACTATATGGCAAAGAATTAAATAATTCAATCGAAAGAAAGCACAATGTGCAAGGAACAGAGGAACAACGCGGATTCCGAGCTGGTCGCCCATGTGTAAATCATCTATTTACCTTAAAACAAATAGTAGAAAAAAAGGTAAATATGGGTAGAAACCTACAGCTGCTATTTATGTATATATTTTACCAAGATATACGACAGCATACCGGTGACAAAATTATGAGAAGCAATAACATAAACCACGTTTTAATTAAAACTACTACAAAATAATTATACCACAAAAAGCAAAAATTGGAAATAAATTAGCGAAAAGATTTCATACATCTAAAGGTACTCTCTATTTCCCAAACTGTTTATATTGAATACAATACTCTGGCAAAAATGTATACCGTCAAACAATATTTTGTATTAATAGTATATATATATATATATATATATATATATATATATATATATATATATATATATATATATACAATTTACAAAACCAGATCATCATAGCACAACACGAAAATGACCTGGAATGACAAGAAAAAAAACAGTATGAGAAAGCCGAATTAACAATAAATCTTGCGAAAACAAAAAAAAGAGTGACTTGCATTTAGACAAAGGAAGCCAAATAGAGGAATTTGAAAGTTATAAATACCTTAGGGCTAGGATAGACAGGGATTGTAGTGACAAATTAGAAATCAAGGGAAAAAAATCAAGAAAAAAAAATAACACAAATAAGAATAATAAGTAAATAAAATAATATTTGGTGGTATAAAAATGTAAGCAAAGAAAGTAAAATAAACATCTATAATACAATAATTAAAAATATAGCACTAAAATAAAACATCAAGTCATACAAAGAACTATAAGCAACGGTGAAAATGGACATGTGGCATAAATCCTGCAGAATTTCTAAACGATATAGAATCAGAAATAAACAAATAAAAGAAAAAATCGGAGTACAACAATTATAGAAGAAGTGGAAAAGAAACAATCTGGTAAGACCACATAATCATAATTTGAAATTGCTCGCGTCGTCTAGGATTTCTTTAGATTTTTTTTTATATAGACAGCAACCGCAAAATTGCACTTGTCCTCTAGTATGTTTAGGAATGCAATCTGTGCTATTTTTTTAAGTAAATATTTTAAAAATGTTTTTTAATGTATCTTGATGTAATAGATGACAATGTTGTCTATAGAAGATGCTGTCACCATTCCTCATAACAACTTTAGATTTCATATAGATCTTATAGGCCTAAGCGAAGTAAAATGGCCGAAAAATGGACCACACTTTACTACTCCGGTAAAGACAATAACAACCCCCAATATCACATGGCGTCAGAATTTTGATAACAGAAATCTAAAATTCAATTCTATGGGTTAATTGTATATTAGAACTTCAGCTTAAAATGACGTGACGAAAGCTCTTCCAGTGAGGGACTCTCTTAATCCACAAGAAGGTCTGCTGGCCACAATCTATGTAGTCGTCGTGGGGGTTCTCTTTCTAGTAATGGTTGAAGCTCTAATTCTTAGCTTGAGGACATCTTTGACATAAGGAATCCTCAGATCGTCGTGTAGCGTCTGGTTCGAGACATACCACGGTGTTTGAGTTATCATACGTAGCACTTTATATTGGCTTCTTTGAAGAAATGCTATATTGGATTTGCTTGCGTAGCCCCAGATTTCGATTCTATACGTCCAAATAGGGATGACGATTGCTTTATATAGCAGTATTTTGTTTTTTTAGGGGAAGTTTTGAGTTCTTCCCTATAGAGTTCCCAATAGAGTTCTTTGATCTTCAGGTCAATCTGCTTCCGTTTTTTGGTAATGTGATCTTTCCATGTTAACCTAGTGTCCAGGTAGAATGATAGATATCGCTCGAAGGTGTTTGACGTTGTTGAGAGACAACGTTCGTGTCTTAGAGTGAAGTCTATGTGCTGTGATTTGTTTTCATTTACTTTAATTTTCCAGAGATGCAACCAAGCCTGGAGTATATTTAAGTGAGTTTGTACTAAGTTAGATGCTATTGCTAGATCTTCATGAGCTGCTAGTATGGCAGTGTCAACAGCAAAAGTACAGATAGTAGTTTCAGTGGTTGTTGGGATGTCGGATGTAGGTTGTAGAGGGTCGGTCCAAAAACGCTTCCCTGTGGTACACCTGCTTCTATGGAATGATAGTCTGATTTGGCATCTCCTACTTTGGTTCTAAATTTGCGGTCTGAAAGGTAGGATTTCAAGATGTCGAAATACTTTAGTGGGAGGGTTTCCTTGACTTTATATAAGAGACCTGTATGCTAGACCTTATCAAAGGCCTGGCTAACGTCCAGTAGAACTGAAGTACAATAATGTTTTTGTTCAAAAGCGTGGTTAATAACTTGGATTAATCGATGTGCTTGCTGAACTATAGAATGTCCTGCTTGGAAACCACATTGATGGGGAGGAAGCCAGGTATCTGGTAAAATATCGACATTTACTCTCTGTAGTAATAAGCGTTCTAATACCTTGGACATTGTAGGGAGCAAACTAATTGGACGGTAGAAGGTTATGTTACTTGGGTTCTTCCCTGGCTGATTTATTAAGATTATTTCTTAAAATGTAAGTGATACAGAGTGTCCCTTTTTTGGCAATTTCCTGAGCATTTTTGGCGTCATACCGTCTGTACCTGGTACTTTGCGGATATTAAGATGGTTAAGTTTGTTCTGAACTTCGTGTGGAGTGAAGGATTTAATTTGAGATGGGGTTTGTGGAATGTTGGATAAACTTGTTAGGATATCATTATTTATATCTTGATTGTTGGATTTAAAGACAGATGCGAGATGATCTACAAAAAGTGCAGCCTTTTCTTGGTCGCTTCTCGCCCATTTAACGTCGTGATTAGCAAGATTGTTTATTGAAGCATTGTGTTCTTTTGGTTTTTTCTTAGGTTTAATTGGTCTCCAGATAGAGTTGTCGAATCTATTTAATCTAGTAAGGTAATCAGTAAAGGATTGTTCACGGAGTTATCTGAGTTGTGCCTTTATTTGGTTGCTAATACGATTGAGTATATTTTTATCCACGGGTGCCTGGGTTCGGTGCCACCTAAAACATGCCTTACGTTTTTTAGCAATTAAATGTTTTATTTCAAGTGGTGCTGATTTTGTGGTATTAGCTATTGGCAGGTATGGAGTACTTTCCATGACTGAATGTTTAAGGGTACTTGTGAGGGCATCCAGAGCGTCTTCGACTTCGTTATGAGTTTCAAGATTTGTTCTTAGATTAATCCGTTGTTCCACTTTATTTTTGTAGTTATCCCAGTTGATTTTATTGTTATAAAGTTTAGGTGTAAAATTCTTAATAATTACGAAAGTATTAACTGTTGCAATTATCGGAGAATGGTCCGATGACAAATCATAACTAGGAAATACTTCCATGTATGGTGAGGAGTTTTATGTGGATCACTGGGCTAGTATGTTGGTTTACCGGTGGACAGGAATAAGTAATTTTTTTCCTGGATTAGATTAGCTAGCTCACGATCTTTGGTAGTTGTTAGCCGAGAGCCCCAGAGAGTATGTTTACTGTTGAAATCGCCTCCAGCAATAAATATGAAACCAAGTGTGTTGAAGAAGTCCCTGAAGTGGTTGAGTTTCAAGTAGTGCCTAGGAGGGCAATATACTGCAGAAATTGTTATCTCGTAGAAGGACGTTTTGACTTTGAGTGAAGTGGCTTGCAAGTGATTTGTTTTATACTTTGGCAATACGTAGTGACTTAATAGTATTTTTTATTAAAATTGCAGTATCTGCCTGTGCAGTGTTTTGTTATAGGTTAAATAGGATGGTATACGAAAGAAGGATCTGTCGGTAAAGTGCGTTTCGCTAACAAGTAGTATATCGATTGAATTGTGATGTAGGAAAGTCTCTATTTCGTTTTTGTGTTGAAGGATGCTGTTGGCATTCCATTGGGCAATTCGTACGAATTTAGTAAATTTTATTGATGAGTGTTGTAAGTATGGTAAGAATTGAGCTGTTTTGTTGCATTAGCTGTTGAGTAATTGAGTTTTCCTCTGGTGGTTTTTAGTGGTTTTAATTTCTTAGTATATTCGAGTAAGTATTGGACTATTGTGGCTGAGCTATTAGTTACATTCTGTCGTAGGGTGTGTCGGTGCTGGTAATTGTTGAATATTAAGTCTGTTGTTGGCATTATTCGCATCCTCTGTAATCGGCAGGATAGAAACCACCGCATAGTGCACATGTGGCAGGAGTATTGTTTGGTTTTGTACAACTTGTGGAACTATCGGTTACCCTACATTTTACACAGTAGTAAAGTCTGTTACAATATATTTTAGTGTGACCATATTGCTGACAACGTGTACACTGGGTAAGGCTCTTGGTTTTTCTAGGTGGCTCGATTTGTACTATTCTATTCTGAATATCTCGTAGGTTATATATTTCTTTATTGTTGTCAACGGACTCAAGGTCTACAAAGAATAGGTTTAATGGTTCTTTAGACACTCTACTTCTTCCATTTAAAATATTCCTGACTTGGTGTCCCTGATTGGCTAGCTCTTACTTAATTTCGTTTATGTCGGTTGTAAAGTGTAGCTTTTGATAACCACTCTGAAGGCACGGTCGTCTTTTAGTTGGTACGTATGGTGAATAATGTTGGCATTTTTCATGTGAGGTATTAGTTTCCTGTAGGTTTCTGGAGTATGACAGTTTATTTTTATGGTGTTATTTGTTAGAGTTTTTGAATTAAATTGTTCAGTTTCCACAACTGTATTTAAACTTTTGATCATGTCATTGTAGTGTGTAGCTCCGTACACAAATATCGGAGGAGGTTTTATAGTTGCATTGTTTACTTGTTTGGTAAGGGTGCTTTCCTCTTCGTCTTCATTTAACTGGTTATATCTATTTGTTAAAAGTACTTGCGTAGTTTCTTTGATAGGTTGGGTTAGTTTTCTACGTTTAAAGGTTTGCCATGTGTTAGTATTGGTTGAGTTATCGTTTACGACTTCTTGAGTTTCTTCGTCACTAGTAGACGTCATTCGATAGAGAATTATGTCAGTGTTAGTTAAATATTGTGAGGTTGTTGCCATCAAATTGTCGTTGAGATTAGTGGGAGGATACTCATTTTGAGGTAAGTAAAAATTGTTACTTGTTGATAGCGGTTGGCTTACGAATTAAAGGTTGGTGGAAAGTGGAAGTTACATTTGAACACTCTGTGCGTAGTTGAAGTTCCAATTATTAGATTGTCCGTAGGCGATACTTGTTTGTTGTTCCATTTTCATTTTTTTGTTGTTTACTAGCGCTATTTAATCACAGGTATATGGCTGGGCCGATAGCGCGGCGCGGATGGCGCGGCGCGGTCACCGATACCGCGCGAGAAAAACGCAGAAACACTCTAAATTCGCACATCCGCACTGCTTGAGCTACAAAACTCGAATATGTATGTAAAAATATAGTTCAAAATCAAGTAGATTATATCATATTAAATAAAAGACTTCAAAACAACTTAACCATAATATCGGCATATCCAGGTGCCGAAATTGGCTTGGGCCATAATCCACTACTGGCTAAATTTAAATTTAAGGAAAAACTGATAACTCGCGTAACTAACACTAATCTCTACAATATAAATGCACTTAAAGAGAAGAAAAATAAAGAAGAATTGAAAATTAAATTAAACAGAAAATCACAGAAGCAAACTCGAACAAAAAAATGAAGAGAAACACTGGTACAACATTTAAAATTGCATACAAGGAGCCACGGAAGAAATAATAGGTAATAAGAAGAAACAAGTTAAGAAAACCTGGATGACAGAAGAAGATGATGGAAGGAACCATACAAAAGGAAATGGGCAAAGTATAAAAAATTAAATCGAAACATATGTAAAAATAAGAGAAACGGAAAATAACTGGATAATGAAACAATTTAAGGAAGCAGAAGAACTAAATAGGAAACATGGTTTTTTCAACTTTTATAAAAAAAACTCAGAGATAAGAAATGCACCCAAAACAACAAACATCTTAAAATTATAGTTAACAACTAAGCTATAACAGTTACAAAAACATTTGGTATAAGAAGCGGTGATCTAACCTTTACCGGGATTCCAAAGATCAGTGTGTGAAAGATCAGCAAGGAGATTACCTACCTAGCATATTACAACCGTCCAAGTTTTATTTATAATCAGTCTAATATTAAAGAACAATGCTATAGAGGGAGTCCCAAATAACAATATTAAACAAGACGTATCAATGGTAAGTATACAAATCTTACAACTTTACAATGTTCAACCAATAAGTCAAGTTGTACTATGCGACACATATTTTCAACAACAATATTCAGTTGTAACAACCAGCTCAGACACCAACCATCAAGCAACAATCAATACTACTACAGGATGACATCAAATAGCTATGAAGACCCAGATAATCAAGAAACTTCAAGTTGCCAATCTATAGCAAAATAAATCCCGAGAATAAGGAAAACATACCCTTAGCTAATAATGATGAAATTAATAACGATAACTATCAAAAAATAAAAAATAAATTTAAAAAATTACTAGAAGATGAGCAGTATATTACAAAAATACTAGCAGACAATGCAATAAAAATTACATACAACATACCTGGTACCTACAAAAAATTAATACATTTTAAGAGAGAAGATAAAACCATACATCACACATACCAACTAAATGAGAAGAGGGCCTTCAGAATAGAGATAAATTATCTTTATCACTCAAGTGAAATAGAGAAAATTAAAAATTAACTGAAATAAAAGGATCATAAAATGGAAAATATTTCAAATAGAAGACAGCGTGTAACAAAAAAAAACATTAAATTTATTATTCGTGGACCTAGAGCCTGCTAACCGTAACAAAAGCATCTACAAACTAAGAAATATTCAAAATAAAATCAACTAGAACCAATATGGACATACAAAAACATATTGTAATAGACCGTATATATGTGTAAAATGCGGAGAACCAAATATCAACTGCATTAAGAAGTAAAAGAACAAAATAATGCGGATAACTTAATAAATTAACTGCCCAGTGGAATGCTAATGGCCTTTCACAACCCAAAATTTGGGTTGAAATATTCCTACATCAAAATTCCATAGACATACTCCTTACAAGCGAGGCACACTTCACAGATAAATCCTACTTCCATATACCATATTATACAATTTATTATAAGCACGAGAAAGGTCTTTTCAAAAACATATTACAAAACTCAGCAATCTCGACAACTCAATTTGAAAGCTAATAAAATACAAGACAACCCCAAATAACATGTAACACATTATATGTATCACCCCATTAGGCAAAAGTAATAAAGATGTAATAGATATGCCTCAAGTTCCACTGCTTATTAAAGCAGCCACTCAAAAAGAAATAGAAAAGAAAATTAATCATCTAAATCTTATAAAATCTCAAAATTCTGACAAAATAATACCAAAATGGTTAAGGAGCTACCACAAAAAGAATTATTCTACTGACTTATCTATTTAATGCCACACTGGCCTAAACAAATAAAAACTGCCAAAATAATATTAATACCTACACCTGGGAAAGACCTGACAAAAACATTATCGTACCAGCCAAAAAGTTTATTTTCCATAATTTTAATACTTTTCAAACGACTATTACACATATTCAATTCTGACTTTCTTACTGAAGAATGGATACCCTAGCACCAGTTTCGATTTCAAGAAAACGACTCAACTGTCCAACAAGCTCGCCGAATAAGTTATAAAATTAACAAAGCATTAAACAAGAAAAAGTATTGCACAGCAGTATTTTTAGACATCAGCCAGGCCTTCGACAAGGTATGACTTGCTATACAAAATCAGTTTCTCCCTATAACCTATTAATAATAATAATAATAATTCCCCGTAACAGGCCTTGAAGGCTCTTTGGGGTCATAACAGGACAGGTCTACTATAATCTAGAGCCTACGGTACACAAGGGTAATAACGTGGCTTGCGTTACATACCGACCGCCTATTATTACCCCAGAGTTTGACCTCCATGTACTCATTTATTGCAGCCTGAGTCGAGCTGGGCCGTAAAAATATCAGCGATCGAATTGGCGAGAGCGGGATTCGAACCTGCAATTCTTGATTTCGTAGTCTAGCGACCTATTCACTAAACCACCACGGCTCACCTATAACCTATTATTGTCTTCTAAAATCGTACCTGAATGAGAGAGAATTTAGAACTAATGTAAATAATAGCATATCCAAAAACTTTGTTATCAAATCTGAAGTCCCTTAAGACAGTTCATCGGCCCCTTACTCTATACACCCTATACTGCAGATCTTATTACAACAAGCATTACCATTGATATATTTGCAGATGTCATGGTTATCCTTGCATCCAGCAAGAATCCAATCAAAGTTTCGAACTATCTATAAATCAAATAAAAACCTGTACTAAAAAGTGGAAAATCAAAATCAATGGAACAAAATCTGTGAAAATCAACTTTACATTCAGAAAAGAACCATGTCCCACCATATTCTTAAATAATGTAGTGGTTTCCACACCAACCAACATTAAATATTTAAGTTTACACATAGACTACAAACCAAATTAAGAAAAAACATGTTGTTAAAAAAGAAAACAATCTGAGAGAACAGGAGAAAGTCCAAATTACCCTTAGAAAACAATATTTTGATTTACAAGGCGATCATCAAACAAATCTGGCCATATAGAATAGAACTTTGGGTCGAAATACAAGTATCACTCAGAGAAGCCAATCTAAGACTACGTATGATCAAGGACGATCTCAAACCAAATTCTCCATGAAGATTTATAAGCGCTCTATATTAAAGACTAGAAAATCCAGCCAGCTACGTTTGGCTACTATAGAGAATGTAAGTGTTACGAACTTTTTGTAGCAATCGTTACTATTGCTGCCCCCCAACGATTGTGACAGTCACGAATTACGTCTCACTCTGGTGCGTCGCCGTAATGGGCGTTGACGTTATGTTGACATTACGAAATATATAGCAACGATCGTTCGTGTATTTCCGCGTGGCCCCGAACGCGTTACTCTGGCAATAAATGCTTCTCACACGGTTGGGGATCGGGGATCTCAGCATTATGGTTTAAAGATATTTGATTTGATATAATTAAAGAAAACAGCATAAAGCATCACAATAAATTGGAAAGTTAACCCAACGCTCTATTGCATCCACTACTGAAACCACCAGCTCATAAAAGGTTAAAACGAAAATGGCCACCTTATATATTAAGGACTCGTCACTGGGGGAAGGTTTCATCGCGTTACGATAAGTCACTATAACCATTAAGACAACACATTAGCCTATAGAATATGTATTATTATTCTGATTATTAATAAATATAATTTAACAAAAAGTATAAAGTGTGTCACGCTCGCACACCGGTTACGCGTTGTGATTTAAATCAGATTGTATGTTACTGAAACGCTATTGATTTAAATATAACGTTGATGATTCGGAACTGCGAGTGTATATCAAACAATCCCGCCTTATAAACCAGTAATCGTATTTATGTTTATTTCGTTAGAAATCACAAAAACGGCGAGATTGAAGCACTATCTGTAAAGCAGAAAACAAGCTATTTTTTACCGGAATTTGCAGAGGTTTTGATTGATTCTAACAGATTTACTTACAAAGTACAAAAGTTAAAACAAAAGAAAATAAAGGAAAAACAGTAACTGAGAGATCACCAGATACAAGTGATAAATCGAGATAAATAATGAAAATAACAAACATGACAAGAAAAAATTATCAAAGAAAGATAAAACTCGATTAGAAAACGATAACAAAAATGGCAAAAAAAGGCTATGAACGGCAGTAAAAAAGGCATGAAAGGGAGAGAAAATAATAAAAAAAATCCAAAACAAATAAAACCTTATAAGAAGAAGGAAGAACAGCAAAGATTTGAAAGTATAAGGAAGAGTAATAAAATAAAAAATAGAATTCAAAATCTGCACATAAAAAGTGAGAACTTTGAAGAAAATAAGAAAATGAAAAAAGTAAAAATGGAGCTAGAAAAATATAGAATAAATATTGCGGCTCTATAAGAACTGAGATGGGAAAACAAAGAAAGAATAGCTAAAACTATTTTACAATTGTATGCTCAGGAAAATCTAAGGGCGGTTAGCAAGGAGAACCCTTCATGATATTAGAAAAAAAAATTAAATAATAGAAACTAAACAAATAAATAAAATAATCATTTACAACTTAACTATCTTAAACGTATACCCACTCACGAAACTAGCATAAGGAGAGAAAGATAATTTTTATAAAGTGCTGGAGCAAGAAATAGCAAAAATGCACAAGGAAGATATGATAGTAGTGCTTATTTCAACGCACATACTGAAAAAGAAGACCACAATAAACATATACCATGAAAACAAACAATGCATGTTCATACTGACAATAAACCACAGTTATGCAATTTGGTTATCACCAGCTCTAAGTTTAAATATCCTGAAAAGCTGGATCGGAGAACTCAAACACAAATAGACTGCATACTTGTTAATCAGAGAAGACAGACTTCGATAAAAGACGTACGTACATATCGTGGAGCATGCACAAATTTCGACCATTTCATAGTAATAGAGAAAATTAGATTAAAAGTTAAAGGATCAGTAAAGAATAAATATATTTCAAAGAAATGGCATATTAAAAATTAAATATTGCACACATAAAGGAAGATATATGCAGACAAGATAGATAAGTTGTTAGAAAATCATGCGAGAATAGTAAAGAAATTACAAATTCAAGAAGAATGGAACAATACTAGAGAACGGGCAGCCGATAGGAAGGGCTGTAGCAAATACATCAAAACTATGGTGTAATAAAACATGCAAACAAGCTAGTGAAGATAAAAAGAAGCAAGGCTAGACTGAATAAAATCAAAGAGCAACGAAGGCAAGGTAAGATACAAATACAAAAGAAAAGAGTACAAGAAAATGGTAAGAAAAAGTAAAAGAGATTGGACAAAAGAGAAACTACAGGAAATAAAAATCTAAATTAAAAGCAATAACGTTAAAAAAATTATAAAAAGTTAAAGGAACAAAACAAAATCCATAACAGCAAAAAGAACAGAATAAAAAATAAAGAAATGCAGGTAATGGAGGCAGAACAACAATTTAATACAATATGGGAAGCATATTTCAGAGAATTATTAACTGAAAGTCAAGTACAGGAAGAGTTAATAGTAGATTATACTGATAAAATGGAAATCGAAGAACTAACTTTAGAAGAAATAAAAGAAATTATAGTAGATAGCTGCAATGCAAAAGCACCTGGGAAGGAATTAACATGGCATCAACAAAATATGGAAGGAGAGAATTAAAAAAGTGACATATATACGCTCATATCAAAGATATGTAAAGAGAATAAGTTATCCAGTGAATGGGAAATAGGCTAAATAAGAACCATACATAAGAATGGGAATCAAAAAGAATACAACAATTAAAGGAGAACTATGCTATTAAGCAAAACCTATAAGTAATTGTCAGCGATAATCCAAAAAACACCCAGAAAAAATACAAATAAGGAAAAACCAATTTGGTTTCAGAAAGGGAAAGTCAATAATAAACACGACATATGTAATGAAGCAAATAGTAGAAAAGACGCAGGAATAGAATTAAAAATCGAGTTCCTGTTTATTGATTTTCAACAAGTCTTCGATTCGCTCAATAGGGGAAAATTAATGCGGATCATGAAGGAATTGGGTGTAGTACCAAAGTTAGGAATAATTATTTGTGCTACTTTGAGATTGACCTAAGCTAATGTCAAAACACATAAAGGAGAAATAAAGGAATTCGTACCAAACTTCCATTGTCTACAACGCTGTTCAATTTAGCAGTAAAATGCATTACACGAAAAATAAACAAGGAAACGATAAGAAAAAAAGGAAGGCAAATAATCGCCTAGGCAGAAGACCTCGCCATAATTACAAAAAGGCGAGATATAATGGCACACATGTTAGGAGAAATAATTAGGGAAGAAGAAAACATAGGATTGAGGATTCTCCTAGAGGAGAATACTCAGAAGAATACTGGGGCCAACAAAAACAAAGTAATTTAATGCAGATTGAGGAATAATCAAGAAATATTGCAAGTCTTAAACGGGGAAGATATAGCCAAGAAAATTAAGCGGCAAAGGATTAAATGGCTAGGGTACATATGGCGGGCAGATAATAATACACATAATAACAGCATGCACGACAGCCGCGACGAAAAGGCTTTGGCCTGCCAGACTAACGCGCGGCGGGCCCTGGGTTCGACTCCCAGGTCAAAAATAACGGCAAACATCGAGTGCTCTCCGGCCATCATACAAATGATGACGACCTTTGGCGGTCGTAAAGTACATTCTCCTTCTTCTAGCGGGTCAGACTAGCCACCTGCCCGGGGTACGCCCAACATGGCTCATAGTACTACACGAAATGTGTAGTTAGAAACAGGCTAATAGCCTATATAAGAGTAGAAGAAGAAGAAGAAGAATAACAGCATGGAAACCAGCGTCAAGAAGAAGAAAGTGAAGACCAAAATCAAAATGGATTACGGAAGTGAAAAACGATTTAAGCAATACAGGAATAGCTAACGGAGAGATAATATCAAGACACAGGAAGAGGTGGCACAAAGTATGCAAAGAAGTAGGATAGACAAAGATGGAGGCTTATCCTCCCCGGTAAAATAGGTATAGAAATCTTCAGAAAGAAGCGGAGCCAATCCCGCGAGAGGTGCTAAACCACATAATGGATATCTCCTGCAAAACACTGAAAATGATAAACGGGCCTTTATCAAAATATTTGTTTATAAAAACCTAAAAAAACGCGTTCAAAACGAGGTGAAATTATGTCTCAAGCAAAGTTCAAATTGTTAATACCTTTATCTTAAGAATCATTGTTTTGAATATTATTCAACAATAAGATTAAATAAAAAAATCACATTGTTAGCTTGGAGCTTTAAAACAGAATATCCTGAAGAACATCGAACATTTTATAGATTTCAGTTGACAAGTTTTGCAACCATGAATTGCAACTAAAAAAGGTACAAATAGCAGAAACTGAGCAACGTCCATGATCCAATTTATTCCTATCCTATATGTCAATACATATAATTATCTAATAGTTAATATCTTTTTAATATGCAGATTATTGAGTGAACGAATCGATAGCTATGGAAATTTGTATCACTTATCATAGTATCATATTCCAAAATGATCAAACGTTTCAGTTATCTCATGATAATTCAGCATAAAGTTTTTTTTGCATAATTTCTATATTTTTAACAAAAGAACGCACTGACCATTTGTGGGTCTCAAACCATCGTGGGAACATTATGTTAACGTATGACATATGCTAGGTCACACCGACAATCAGAATAAACTGAGAAGGATATATGATCTAATTTCATATAGAAATACAAATTATATCACTTCATCTAATTTAATATCCCTTCAACATGTATATAATTAAGTAAACGAATCAAATATCTATCAATATTTATATCACATATCACCTTATCAAATGCTAAAAGAAGGATGGACAAAACCCTATTGGCGCTGCCCCCCCCCCCCGCGTAAAAGCTGGAAAAAGTTCTAATTGAAATATAAGACTAGACTAAAGGTTAGAACCAAGTGGAATAAAACGTCCTGGTGACACTGGGCAATTGTTCAAATCACATTGAGGGTCTACAATCACTGCGGCCTGACTTGGCGCCACTTAGAACATTATTAAACGGAAAAGTTGTAATATGATTTTGAAACATGGTGTGATGGTAGAGTAATTGTTTAAGGGTAATTATGAGATTCAACTTGCTACAGAGATCTTACTATAAGTTTTGGTCAGCACGGAATAACATGTAGTGAGGCGGTTTTTTACGCGCCGAGCTACACCCTCGTTACATGAACAGATCAAAGTAGTTTGTGTATGTATTGTTTGACCAAGCAAAGACAGATGTAAACTTCATAACAGAGTATTTCTGCACCTGCAAAAATGGAGCACGTACAGTTGGATGCTACTCACACGTGATGTGTGTCGTAATGTATCTTACACATGATATGAGCCTCCAGTATTTTTTCTAAGTTTTAAGGCTTATATCTTTGTTCGAAGAGATCGTACCGAGTTGGTTCTTTAAAAAATATTACTCAGGACACTTAGGGATTTTGATTGACATAGGTTTCGTCTGGGTACCCGAATTTTCCTTTGAACGTAAATCCTTCCCACGGTTGGTAGTTTTAGCTACTCACATAAAAGTCTGCCATAAAAATTTATTATAGTGAATTTAATTCATTGTTCCTTTCACGCAGACCTCTGACCAATAAATGGTTGTTATTGTATCCCAAGCTTAATCTGCTTCATTGAAGCCGTGCCTGGTGAGGGGCCCGCGAGTCCTTCTAACTCATTAATACAAGGTGTCCCAAAAAAGTTTCTTTTTAAGGTAGTCATAAAAAACAAAAAAGACGTCTATTAAAAAAACTTATTTGTTATTAAAATACAAACAGTTGACCCATTGAAGCTTCTGACTGGCATCAACGGGCTTTAATTCTTGCACCAATTGAATTATATAGGGGAACAGATAGAAATCTTTGCGGTGTAATGATAATCTAAGCACATTCAAAACACTTGCCTGTTTACGAACAGTTAGATCAGGAGTCTCGCAAACAGACTGTCGTACGCTCTTTACGTTTTTGCCAATTCTTGATGACCTTGGTCGTCCCGACTTAGGTTTTTCCATAGTTGAACCGATTTCTTCGAACACTTGGCGTTTGATTTATTGTATTGTTGCATAATTTCGTGCAGTATTTTTAGATACAAAAGTGCGCAAATTAAGTTAAATTTTTTAGCAATTTCTTGCATGATATTCGAAGGAGAATCTTTTGCTTTACAAGATAGTTTTTCAGTTTTTCATATTATTTATTTATTTTTATTTTTAGGCTTTCAAAATGAAACGTCAGGTTGACAAAAATGAGCATTTCCGACACCTCCTCCTCTTCGCGTTTAATCAAGGTTCTAAAGCCATCAAAGCTGCTCGCGATTTTTGTGCTGGCTAAGGTGATGATGCCATAGCTGAAGTAACAGCTTAAAAATGATTTTCGTGTTTCATAAACGGAGATGTCGGCCTCCGGAGCCCAACTCATACCGGCCGACTGTCTGAGTTAAATGAAAAGCGATTGAACCAGTTTATTCACGAAAATCCGCGTCAAACAACAAAACAATTGACTGAGCAGATGGATTGTGACCATTCAACTGTAGCTCGCCGCTTGTAAATAAGTGTAATCAATTGATAAGGTCCAAAAACTCGGCGCATGGGTAACGCATGTGGATACAAGTCTTGTTTTGCTCGGGGCGTCGCTTGCTTATCGGGACTCGCCCATTCTTTGCGCTGCTTTATATTCATATAAAGGCACCATTTTTCTTCGCCGGTACATATGCGATAAAGAAAGCATTGTTTATGACTGTGTATTAATCGATGACGAGCGAGCAGCTTTAGAACCTTGAATAAACGGGAGGAAAAGATGTCGGAAATGATGATTTTTGCCAACCTGGTATTCCATTTTTAAAGCATAAAAATAAAAATAAATAAATGATCACACTATCTTGTAGAGCAAAAGATTTTTCTTCAAATAGCTCAAAATTTGACAATAGTCTATTAACAGTTGGTAAATAAACTACTGTCAAATTTTGAGTAAGTTGCGTCATTTAGTTTGTGTTTGACAGCCATTGAAAGCAGACAATATCGTGTGCTCATCAAGCATTATTTTTTGCGTAAAAAAGCCATTACCAAAACCAAGAAAAGGTTTGATAAATATTATGGGGACTCTGCATCATCAATTTCAATGGTTAAAAAGTGAACTACTGAATTTCGTTGTGGTCGTACCAGCACAAGTGACGCTGGACGTTCAGGTCGCCCAAAAAATTCGTCCCGATGCAAATTGATAAAAACATTCAAAGCAAAATGCCATATGCTCCGCAAAATTATCAGTATTCACAGCTAACATCGCCAAATAATTTATACTCGAAATTTAATGCACAAGATATAATGCGAGCATCAAATTTTTAATGCCTGCACAAAATAGTATGCTACACCAACAAACATCACATACTCAACATTCTCAAGAAACTGCTTGGCAATTAGTGAAAGTAAAAAACGTAAACGCAAAGACAATATCGATAAGATGCCATCAAAACAAACTAAAACCAGCAATAACTGGCTTGGTCCTACAAACCGTTATGATCCCTTAAGTGACAAGAACTCTAATGTAAATAGAAAAGCTGTACTCAAACCACCACCGATATTTATTTCTGGGGTTACGATAATAGAACTACTCATTAACCTCTTAAAATGGATAGCAAAAAATGAATATGACTTAAAATATTAAACACCAATGAAGTTAAAATTCAGCCAAAATCTTCTAGGAAGTACACTGAAGTAAGGACAGCCTTGTCGGAAAAAAAACTGAGCTCTATACGTATCAAAAAAAAGAAGAGCGAAATTTAAAAGTAGTTCTTGAAAATATTCACCCACCCGTTAATGCAGAAGAACTAAAACTCCAAACAAATGAGCATGCTGTCACGAACATTGCAGATGTCAGACAACGAATAACCAAAATACCGTTACCACTATTTTTTGTTGAGTTAAAGTGGGTAGAAAATAATAAAGACATTTACATCACCAAGCTCTGACCAAGCCACGACTGAAACGATTTAAGTTTACAGATTTACCATCAAGATTTGTGTAATGTGCGCAATGTCTCCTGTGCAGTGCTCAAGAGCAGACTAGACTAATGGTATTTGGCTACAAGTCAGAAATTCAGTACCACCTGAACTTTACGATGAACTAGAAGGATAAGTCTCAAGATCGCTTATTCCTTTAATTAGAGTATCTACTCCACTCGCAACAGTCCTTCTTGGCCTTAGACCATCCGTTCTCACAACATTGTTATTGTGGCCCTCCGCGACACTTTCAGTAACTTTCTGCTCACACCGTTTACATATTTTATTCCCTAGAATCAATCTCCTTTCCGTTGCCTTACAACATTTTTGACTCAATTCTAAGGTAATAATGCGCAGGTCACCCCGAACAGGTTTTTTATGAATTCCGTATGGATCGCAACATTTTCTCCTTTCAGCCGTATAATTATCGACAAACTTGTTCTTGTGTCTTTTACATATGTACTCACTTTCATAAGCACTCAAATTACTGTTTAATCTCAAATTGAGGATATCCAATTGTTCGGTATCGAATTCACTTAAATAACCAAAATTATAAGGTTCAGAACAACTGTCGTTCAGGAATTTCCCGATAGCACACATCATTTCCAGTACAGCCATTGTCCACTTACTTTTCCACTAAGACATGTTACACTTATACAACATAACCTCACAAGTGTTTAGCCTTGTATGGCGATAACACAAGAAACTGAGAAACTGAAAACTGAGGAATGGCCATCCACTCCCCGTAGAAGACTTATTCTAGATTTGAAATACGAATATCGTAGTATTCTGAAACTGTTTGAATGAACTCGCAACACTGAGCTGACGTGATAATTGAAAAACTTCAGAATTCGAATTTCAAAAAAAATTGACTACAATAAACAATGGTTTAAGGTGTCGAAAGATTATTAAAATCAGGTTCTATCACCGTTTAATCTGTCAAAAGAGTATTTTGCACTGACTTCGACCTTTTTCAACCCTTCTTGAGTCCTTCTACTCGCCGCATAATTCAGAAATTCCCACAATTTCCGTCTATTTTCCCTTCGAAAAGAACAATCTGCGCAGTGGCGATCGCGCATGCTACAAGTTCGGGCCAAGGATAAAACCATTAAGAAATCGTTGTATTCTAGTAAAACAACAATTCCCCCACTTTTCAAAGTATTTGAATCGGTCAGGCGCAATTGGTGACACTTAGAAAACCGGAAAAACTCGAATTTCGCGGAAATGCCATTTTTTAAAAATTCGTATCTGAGGAAGTTTGGGTCCAACCGGGCTCAACTAGGACGCATTTTTTTTGTCTATGAGCCTACTTTTATGCCTATTACGTCTAAAATGTTTTCGCGCTGTTGCTGTAATCTGGGTCCATTTTCAAGATGAAAGAATTTGCTGTTTTTATGTTCTCGAATGTCAAGCTGCCAAGAAAAGAGAGGCACGTACAAATAGACCGAACTCAGATGGCATGAAAGTAGACTCACAGACAAAAAATGCGTCCTATTTGAGCCCGATTGGACCTAAACTTCCCGAGATATGGATTTTTAAAACACAAAATAAGGGTAATTTTCAATTTTCAAAATTCATATCTCTGGATCCGGAGGGGGTGGAGGGCTAAAAATTGGAGGATTTTATTTTTTTACTACCTACTTTTAGCTTACTTTTTGAACGAAATCGGAGACCCTCGCGCGCACCGTACCTTCGAAAATTATTGGACGGGCTCATATATATAAGTGTGTGTGTGTGTGTGTGTGTGTGTGTGTGTGTTTTTTAAATGGTATCTATTTTACTAGCAGGCATAGTTGATAATAATAACGAACGCTTCTTTTAGAAAAGAATTGTCAAAACAAGCATTTAAAAACAAATTCTGTTAAAGTGATTTACGTTCTAAATTTGAGGTGCGTAAAGTTTTGAATATATTCTTGTGTTCTTTTTAAATCGCTGTTATTTTTTCTTGTTACTTTCTGTTTAATTCCTTTATTGCTAGTGTTTTTGGTTTATAGTGCATTCAAATTATGCATTTGCCAGTAGAAACTGTTGCTAAAGCAGTTGCATTACTTGAAGATGGACGCAGTCAACGTTATGTCTCTAATCGGCTAGGTATTCCTTGTTCAACACTAAAAGATGTTTATAGAAGATTTAGAGAAACCGGTAGCTATGGTCGCAAGCCGGGAACGGGAGCTAAACGTAAGACATCAGCTCGTGACGACCGTTTTATCATTTTGTTTACGTTAAGAAATCGACATACTACTGCAGTGGAGACTCGAACTGCCCTTCAGCGTGTAAGAAATGTCAATATTTCTGAAAGAACAGTTAGACGGAGACTCAACAAAACAAATTTGTGTGCAAAAAGACCACCACGAGGTCCAAGATTGCTACGGCAACATCGAGTAGCACGTTTGGCGTTTGAGCGTAATCATGCAAACTGGGGAATCGAACATCTTTTCTGATTAGTCCAGATTTAATCTTCGTGCCTCAGATGGTCGTGAACGAGTATGGAGAATAAGGAAAGAAAGATTTGTCATTGTAATTTTTCGGAAAGGGTACGATTTCGTGGAGGTTCAATTATGGTGTGGGCAGGGATTTCTGCTGATGCACTAACGGAGCTTGTATCTATCGAAGCAGGTTCATTAACAGCAGATAGGTATGTAAAAGAGATTCTATTACCTCATGTGATTCCTTTTGCTCCTTTCGTTGCCGAAAATATTTTGTTTATTCACGATAACGCCCGACTACATTCTACAAGAATCGTAACTGCCTTTTTAAATGAAGTTCAGGTTCTCGTTATGGATTGGCCGGCAATAGTCCCGATTTAAATCCTATAGAACATGTTTGGAACCTGTTAAAACGACGCTACAGAGCCAGACCTGCTGCTTTAAATAACCTCAACGAACTCCGAATTGCTTTACTCGAAAAATGGGATCAGATCCCTCAAGAAGATATTGAGGAGTTGATCTACAAAATAAATCGCCGGATTTCTGCAGTGATCGCACACGAGGAGGCAATACGCGATGTTAGAAGTTTACATCATGATTGATTTTATCGTTTTGCTAAGTTTCTTAAAATTAAATAAAGTATGTGTTCTGTTGTTATCTTATTTTGTCATCTCTAGGAACACCAAACAATAATTTAAGTAGAAGTGTAACTAATAATGCAGTAAAAATAACGTACTCGCTACTGAATTCACTTTAGTTAGCATTTTTCAAATTTCAATTAGAAAATATCATAAAAATAGGGTGGATAACTGGATGTTACTGAGGTAAACCGTGGTGGTTTTGTATACCGGATTTCTATACAGGGTGTTCCGAAAATGTTTGAGAAAAACTATACCACCGGATAGAGCTCGACGAGACGAACAAGAAATCTCATTACCATTTTTCGATCCAATACGCAATTACAGAGATAATGGCAATTAAAGTTTTAATAAATTGACCAATCACAGCGTGCGCCGGAGCATGGGAGCGAGCTACGCACTCTTCCCCTTCCTACTCCTTCTTGCTCAGCACGGCCTCACTCCCACGACCAAGAACTCTCCTCCGGCCTCGCGCCGCTCGCTCCCATTCTCCGGCGCGCGCTGCGATTGATTAATTTATTAAAACTTTAATTGCCATTACCTCTCTAATTGCGCATTAGATCGATATATATATATATATATATATATATATATATATATATATATATATATATATATATATATTGTCAAAATATTTACTGAATGTTACTAACAGATTGTAAAATTTAAAAAAATAACAGTAACAAACTGTCATAGCGACTACATTACCGAAAGCCGCACTACTGATTGACATACGCCCCATACTCCTCTGATTCGTTGCGTTCCCGCAGTCAACCAATCAAATATATATTTTTTTTGGAACACCCAGTATATTCCGGAGTACTTTTACCTTTAAAAAAAATAATATAGTATTTCAATGTCTTATTAAATTGTAAGTTAAAATTAAAAGCAACTTTTATTAGCAATGCAATTTGAAAGATTTTTTGCATAGTTACTTCTCATTTATTTTTATATTCACAAAAATAGAAAATGTCAATATCTACATTACCAACAATGTAAGACAAATTACAGTTTAAGATGTAATAATTAAAACAGGCAGTTAGATTGCGCTGTATACCAAATGCAAAAATAAAACATTTTAGCACTACACATGCGCGACTAGTATGTCGTCGAATGCAAAACAGGAATGTTGCAACGTGCGTTAAATATCGGTTCTACGTACTGTTAATACGTAATGTTAATATATATATATAATAAGTGTGTAAGTATTCGGTTCAAATGTTATGTTATTAGTTTGTGCAGTGCGGTGCGGTGAACTGAAAGGGAAAAATAAATAATGCTTCAGACACGCCCTTGGAGAGATAAACCCACATACTGTGATATAAAAATGTAAGCTCAAAACTCGATATAACAAATAATTGTTCATAGCAAATATACAAATTCCAAACGGTGTGCATTCTAAATAAAACGTGGTTAAAGCAGCAATACTAAATATATTAAAAACGTGTAATCTCGTCTGCAACAATGGCCGCCATAAAAATACGTCAACAGTATGGAATTATTATACGTGGTGCTTAAAACTTAGAAGCCATTAAAATCAGTTGTACCTATTTTTTTTAATGTTCTAATTTGTTGATATCTTGTCATCTTAATAATGGTGTGGCTCTAACGCCCCGCGTGGGAGTACGGCCTGCAAACTGAGAGGTTAAGGCTCTCATATGTTCGCCCACTGTGCCCGATCGTCGCGCGATCTGGGCGATGTGGCAAGCATCGCGACTTAGACGATCGCCAATATTACCCCTTGTTCGAGTGAACGCAGGTACTCAATTATTTTTAGTGACTGAGTAGGCTACCAGCCAGGCATCAGAGAGCACCAGGAATTAAACCTGGGTCCGTCCGCATCGCAGCCCGCGCCTCAACCACTGGATCACTCTAGCGGTCTTTGTCTTCTTTAATCTCAAAAATATGAGTAAAAGATATTTTTATAACCAGCGTGATCCAGTGGTTGAGACGCAGGGTGCGATGCGGACCGACCTGGGTTTATTTCCCGGAGCTCTTTGGTGCCTGAGGTGGCCTATTCGGCCGCTAAAAATAATTGAGTACCTGCGTTCACTCGAACAAGGGGCGATAATGGTGGTCGTCTAAGACGCGGTGCTTGCCACATCGCCCCGCATCAGGCGAACTTATGAGAGCCTTAACCTCTCACTTCGCAGGCCGTGTTCCCACGCAGGGCGTTAGAGCATTGCCATTATTAGATATGTTTTAATAAGACAATTTAAATTACTGGCGACTTCTGACGTTTTTATTGAAATTGGTTTAGATTTGTCACAAATACTTATTAGTATACTGGCGCTGCAGCCTGAATGCATGGTTGTGCCTATTAACATGCACCTCGAACGTCACATGCATCCATGAGTTTACAGTGGAAATCAAACTTGTCCGCACGCTGAATCGCGGATAGCGAAGCATTCGCGGCAGCATATGACGTTGCATTTTTTCTTTAGGGACGCACCTACTGGTACTGCAGCATCAAAGACTTGTTAGTTCTTATAACATACAATTTGTACATTATATGCATCCGTTTATAGCGAGAATTAAACTCGTCCGCGCACTGGGTGAGCGGAAAGCTGAGTATTAGCGGACGCCCATGATGTTAAATTATTTTTTTCCATTAGAACGCACTGTGTGACACTGCAGTTTCAAAGGTTTGTTATTCTTCTTGAACGTCACATGCATCTATGAGTTTACAACGAGAATCAAACTCGTACACGCGTTGGGTTCGCGGACAGCTGAGTATTCGTGGCGGTCCATGATGTTTCATTATTTTTTTACGTGAAAACTTCTTCAAGTTCGGTACGAATACTGCGTGCCATTCTAAAACTATAAGCGACACTAAAACGGTCGAGCTTGAAACGACTAAAACTCTAAGACTACTGGATGGAGGACAACGCGCAGCGTTCGTCAGAGGAAGGTTGAAAGTGATAAGCAAGCCAGCTGCAATTTTCCAATGTGATCGTTTGTGGTTCCAGTTTAACCTAAAAAACAAACAGGAGAAACAATACGGGACATTAAGGTCAGTGCTTCCTGAAAGTAATGCAGTATCGTTCAAGTTGTGTACGACCTGTAAACGATCCTTGGACACTGGAAAGGTGCCCACCATGTCTGTCACTAACGATTTTCGTATCCACTGAAACCCAATCATCTTCCTCCGTTTGATCCTATATTTTTGATTTCATTGGCCAAGTGACGTTTTCATGGAAACCTCATGTTAGTAGCACCGACTACTACCCACTCAATTTTTTTTGGCACGCATTTAGTAGCACTGCGGCTTCAAAACTTGTTATTCCTTCTAACATGAATCCAATAGTTTGCAGCGAGAATCGAACTTCGCGACGGCCCATAATATTGCATATTTTTTATTTTCGTTGGGACGCACCTACTGGCGCTGCAGTGTCGAGCGTTGGTTATGCTTACTAACGTGCAACTTGGACGTCACATGCATCCATGAATTTGCAGCGAGAATCGAACTAGCTCGCGGCCGTCCATGATATTATTTTTTTTGGGAGGGGGGATGCATTTGCTGGGACTACAGCCTGGGAGTTTATTGTGCGTATAACCACTAGGCTAGAGCGAAGGCCCATGACATATTACTGCTTATTGGTTTTTTAATTTTTGGTACAACTTTTTTTCCATTTATTGTTTTGATCCGCTTATCTTCCATCTTTAATATTTTGTTTATTTTCTTTAGCATTTTTTATGAATGTGGTTCTGTATTTCTATTATCTTTTTGAACAGGTTTCCCATTTTTTATTTATATCTCTGAGCTTAACTCAATTTTTAATGCCTCTGTTTTTTTTTGACCTGGTCGTCCGTTGTTTTATGTTGTTTTCTTATTTTATAGTATGTTTATCTATTTTATTTTTTTATTTACCCCCTTTTGTACTTAGATGAGTACTTGTAACAAAGGCTGTCACCGTAACTCTGTTGTTCCTCTGTTCGCGAGCCGGCATAGGTAAGTGCGAGTCTCACTTAATCCATGGGTGTATGTGATGTCCTAGTATTAAGTTAAATTCAAGAGTATGTTAGTGAGCACAATGATCCATAAAGCTTTGTAGTACGCCCCAATATTAAAAATAAAAAAACATAAAAACATCGTTGTCGGTATTTTATTATTAATTTAGGTAAGATATTTATTTGTTGCTACTTTGGTCTTACTTTAAAAGAAATTTTTATAAATCCTTCCAAAGAAACTTTTGTATTTCTTTTAATTTAAAAAAATTGGTAAATATTTCAAAGTATTCAGAAAGATATCTCTGCTTGTTTTCTAGATTTCTATAAAAATACTAATTTTCGCATAAGCTAATTAATATTCTTTTTATTCAACTAATATATAATATTAACAAGCACATGCTATATATAATGTAAATTCGAGAAGTTGAGTTATGTTCTTGGTGTGAATTTTTCGATTCTTCTTTCCATTGTTTTTTATTTTGCATTTTACACTTGATTTTACTCCACTCCATATCTTCCCTAATGGTTACGTTCTTAACTTCTTCACTCCACGTTTTTCTCGATCTTTCTTTTGTATTATTTTTATACGTTTATGCTTTATCTTCTTACAGTCTTTTTCCCATCTTCATTATATTTCCTAATTATTTTAACTGTCCTATTATATCTGGTAGTATATTAATTTCCAGGTTGCCTCTAATAACTGTTTCTTATTTTATCTTTTTTCCGTAATTTTTATTTTGTTTGGCTAGATTTATGTTAAGATCCAAGTTTTAAACTTATATACTAAGATATATCTACGTCTTTATTTGTTTTGGAATTTCTTTTTAACTAGAAACATGTTTTTAATTGTGTTAAAATGTCTTCCTATTGTGCCTATTCTTTTATTGATATCATCTTTCAATCTGCACTCTTGTGTTACTTACTTCTAAGTGGTTAAACTTACTGATTTGTTTTAAAGGGGTTCTTAATTTAATTTAATATTAATTTTTGTTTTTACTAATGATCAATGTTTTTGTCTTTTCCTCGTTATTTGTACGTCTAAAACTTCCAGGCTGCTTTTACATATTCGTATGTTTTCATTTAATGTTCTTTCTTCATTAGTGATCATCGCCGGAGTTGCTATTTGGCTTTCAAAGCATCAACAAGTACTAGAAAGTGTAAGTGTCAACGCTTATCGCGAGTGATAAATACGAGACCGCTCGCCTTAGATTTATCAGTGATTATCTATGCATGCTTAAATTAATACAACTTGAAATCGCTATTAAAAACAAATCATTAACAACAACCCCTTCCTCAATCAAGATAAATAACATCAGTCCTAAACGAACCAGCTCTACTCTCTCGTCACCCACACCAGAACAGAATAAAAAGTATCTCTTTGAACCACAAAATTTAATAGCCAGCAATTAATTGTATCCGCGAAACAAATAGAAAATTCCGGCAAAATAATCTATCAAGGCAGACACCGCAACACTAAGTGCCATGTATACCTTCGAGGCCACAATACAGCAAGCTGTAGATACTACGGAACGAAAAATAAAAATACCACCAATTTATCTGTACAAAGCAGATAAATCACAACATTAAAAAATTATTTCTGACCTCAGAGAAAAATTTAAGAGTGAATTCACCACTGTAACTAAAAACAAACAATACCTCCAGCCCCTAAACTAGCCTACTAAAAAAAGACTGGGAAAATTTCCAAGCAACCCTCGATCAAAAATTGAGACAGATAGAGTTACTTGAAACACTTCCGGATATAGACGATGTAGTTCGACAGTACAAGAAAGTAGACATAAATCTACTATACCGTGGGAACATAAGAAAGTTGCTGACCATACTAGAACACCCAAACACATACTCAACCTAATTAAATTGAAGAATACGTACAAAATAATGGAAGAGCTCTCGTTTACCATATCTCAAAACATTATATAACCAGCTGTGTCATTTAGTGAAGCAAGAACTAGACAGCTTAAGAATCCAAAGGTACAATTCCTACCTTGAAGATATATAACCCCGTGATCATCTCTGTGGTTGGCCACCAAACGATTATTAAGACAACCATGGTAACCAATAACTCCACATACTTTTCCAAAGACGAATACCAAACTCATTAGCAACGCACAGGTATTTACACCTAACTTAGAAAAACATGACGAACACTTTGAGAATCAGGTAACAAACACAATTGCCATTTTCCAGTTACAAGATAACGCTGCTAGAGTGAAGTTGAAAAGGCAGCTGCTTTACTTGTCGTTTTGGATAGCGATGCTCTCAACATACTACAAACTGTACCCATTAACGAGCAAGAAGGTTATAGCCAAACCGTCAAACACCTTGAAGCACATTACTGCCATGCTTTATATGAACAGGCATACACCCAAATAACCATGGGAAACGCTACTTTTAAACATAGTTTACTGGTAGCTGACGTTGAAAACGACGTAATCCTTGAAATGGACATTATAAAAATTTATGGATGCAAAGTTGACTTGGAACGGGATACTAAAAATAAATGGAGAAGAAGTTGTTCTTCATGATCGAGAAGAAGTTGTTGCACGAGTGAGAGTAGTTCATGACACCATTCTCACAGAACGCAGTGACTCAGTGGTAGATCCAGTTCTGGCAAAAAGTCATTCTAATAAAACCAAGTAATAATGGAAAAACCCCAAAAAGGGATTTTAGTTGGAAAGACACCAAACTGTTAGCGTAGTACCAGTCCGTATGATGAATATTAATAGGAATCTTTAGATGCTAAAGGAAGTATAATTCTCGGTTGTAATACTTCGATTTTTTCAGTTGTTCATAAAATAGAGAACATCCAGGCAACGTCAATCAGGGACCTGATGAACCAATATAACTAGTATTAGTAGCTTTGTGTGGTGGTCTGACTAGCAAACAAAAGTTAAAAATTTGTTGTGCCAGAATTAAGACATATTCCAATTTGGCAAAGATTCAACATATGAAACAAATATTGTGTGTCTCAAAATAAACACCAATAGTTTTATTCCCATACGACAAAGCTCTAAACGATTATCACTAGACAAACGAGAAGAAGCTGTAAAGATAATTGAATCTTCAGTAAGTTCATGAACTTTACCAATATTTCTAGTTAGGAAGAGGAACAGATCCATCAGATTTTGCGTTGGCTACAGTCAGATTAACTATGTCACAAAGAAAAACAGTTACCCCCTACCACACATTAATGACATTTTGAACACGCTGGCCGGATTAAAATGGTTTTCGACATTAGATATAAAAAGCAGATGTTGGCAAATTGAAATGAATCTTAAAAACAAATAAAAGACAACTTTTTCTATTGGATCTAAATTATGGCAATTTACGGTGCTGCCATTTAAACTTTGTAATGCTCTTTCAACCTTCAAAAAAATTAAGTCCAAAAAATGCTATCTCTTTAAGAACAAAGTAAATTATCTTAAACATATAGTCAGTGATGAGAATATAACAGCTGATCCAAAAAAACTCAGAATCGTGAAGGACGTGCATTAATAAATAGACCTGATCTACCCACAGCCAGAAAACTTATTTTATATACAGATATGAGGAATGTCAGAATTGAGAACGTATTGTCATAGTTACAAAATGACCAAAGAAAAGTCATCGACTATTTCAGTAAAGTATTATTAAAGCTTGAACTTATCTATTATATAACTAGAAAAGAGCTACTTGCTGTTATTAAATATGAAGAACACTTTTACAAATATTTGAAAGTTAAAACTTTTTGAGGGCAAATTATGCTGCATTAAAGTGGTTCTTGAATTTTAAAAATCTAGAAGGCCAAAGTAGCAAGATGAATTGAAAACCAGCAATATGACTTAGAGAAAGAGCATAGAACTGGGAATAGTCATCACAACGCCGATGCCTTATCAAGGAATCTATGTCCAGAAGACACTGTAATCATGCAGAAAAGAACATTACATCTATGCTGGGTACAACTGAGACTAATGACTTGGCAAGCTAATGAGTTAAAACATAACCAGAAAGAGTATTCAACTTCTAAATATGTCTGCAAATGGAAAGAAACTGGAAGAAAACCTAACTGGGCCTAAGTGGCTCCGTGTTCGGTAACCGTAAAATCATACTGGGCGCAATGAGATTCTATCACAGTAGAATATGATGTCTTACAGAGCGTGTTTGAGAGCGAAAGAAAATAAGAAATTTTAGTTGCTGGTTTCCAAGAAACATGTCCCAGAAGTATTGTAACAACTCCATAGTGGTTTGTTCCGTGATTATATGGGAATTGCAAAGTCTTTAAAAAGGTTCACTAAAGATTTTACTGGATGAACTGCAAGGAATATATTAAATATTGGTACCGAAGATGTATGATATGCGTAACGAGTAACAACCCGCAAAAGAAACAAAAGGCATTAATCATACAGTACAACATCGGAAATCCTTTCAAGAAAATTACTGTTAACATAGGTGGTCCGATCCCTACAAGTAACAATGGAAATAAATTTATTTTAGTGGCTATGGAATATTTCAGCAAATTGGTTGAAGCCTATGCATTACCAAATCAAGAGGTCGCAACCATCGCTAAGATGTTGGTAAAAGAACTAATTAGCAGATTAAACTGCCCCTAGAACTACATCAGGCCAAGGTTGAAATTTCGAATCAACAGTGTATACAAAAGTATGCGAAATATTTAGAATTAGGAAAACGATAACAACTCCGTTACACCCCCAGTCAGATAGAATTGTTGAGCGCATGAATAGCACAATGGGGAAGTATCTGTCAAAATTTGTCAACGAGACTGAGACCAACATTTCTTTTTGTTTCTGTTAACGTACGGTTTGTTTGTCTATGAGTTAACTGCTCAAAGTTCTCTCTGATCGTGAACTGTTATCATGTGACCTATTTTGAAATGAAATAAACTTAGAAAAATTAGGCTACGTCAGCACCATAAGAAGAACGATAGATATTCACGACAATATGCGAAATAACATCAACATCGCAAGTGACCGGATGAATGATTTATATGAAATCAACGCATCCAGAGCAATTTGTAAAGAATGTGATCGAATATGGTTATATAACCCGAAATGGCGACCTGGGTTGTCGCTATAGTTAGCACTCTTCTACGATGTCGTGTACCAAATTAAATTACCAAGTAGCAAATATAGGATCATTCATTATCATAGACTGTGTTCTGTTCCTGGAAATGGAACGCCGCGGCCAGGAGAGCTGATGTTAAAGTGTGTGAGTCAAGATTCCAATATTTCATGAGTTCAATGAGTGGAACTGGGCGGGTACGTTGTGGTGTTACCAGAGAACTAAAACAAGACCTATTCCAAGTACCAGCAAAATATGCACTGGCGCATTGTATGGCGCGTGATCTGAAGATGTCCAATCAGATCTCCAGTATATTTCGAGCGAACTTTGATTCGGTGGAAGAATTAAGGAAACAACGCCCGAAAGTTGGAAAGACGCTGCACATGAGGCACGGCAGCAGTGATATCTACTACCTTGTGACCAAAGAATCTTCACAGGGCAAACTGACTTATCGCGCGTTGTGGGAAACAAAGACGAAGCTACGCAGTCATAACGAAAATACTTGGAACTTGGCATTAGCAAAACTAGAATATAAGCTAAAGAATATATCGTAAAGTTTTTCAGCAAGTATAATTGAATGTAATACAAGCTAGTACTTTGTTATAGTAATTCTATGCTATGATCATTTAGTCTATAAGAATTCCCTTACAATTTTTTATATAAGCATTTGATTATAAATCAGTCATTTACAAGTGTTGCATAAAGTATTATATAACAAGTTTATTTACAAAAAGTATGTTATTAAAAGGTTTGATGAAGCTCAAAGAGAAGTAGACAACCTAGAGGTTTAAAAAGATAATTTTAAAATAAAATTAAATTTTTGTTATTTGAACTTGTACCTGCTCAACAATATACATTGTTATACAAGGTATTTCTATCAAATAATACTTCACAGAATGAAATAATTTGAATGGAAATTAATAACTGTTTGAAAGAAAACTAAGATTCACAATCACTTCGGTTTAAATGTTGTTTGGCACTTGGTTCTTACCACTGCCACTTTCATGTGTCTTGGGGTAGCTTACATTTTAGGCGTATATGGATATTTCTTTGACTTAGTTTGTAAGAGGTGGCACCACTGCAGTTGGTAAGGTTCTTATGAAAGGTTTTGGTTAACTTTGTAATGTGTTCTTGAATTGTGGGTAGGCGTAGTTCATGGTGGAGCTGTTGATTTGTGATAAACCAGGGAGCGTTGACTGTCATTCGAAGAATTTTATTTTGTAGGACCTGGATTCTGTTTAAATTGGTTTTTGAAGTGTTAGCCCATATCACACACCCGTAAAGAACTAGAGAACGTATTAATAATTTATACAGAAGAGTCATACATTCGATTCTCATAGAAGAATTGTTATTGATGAGTGGATAAAATTAGATTAGTCGTATACGTCCCTCGTTCAATTTCTTCACTATATGGTATTTCCATATAAGCCGAGTATCGAGGTAAATACCACTGTATTTTACGGGCGTTCCATTGGATGGGGGTGGCCGTTAAATGTAATAAGAGATGGATATTTGATTTTTCGAAGTGAAAGTATTTTAGTGTTACACTTAGAATAGTTAATTGATAAGTTCCACTGTTTGAACCACCTGCTTAGAATATTGGTGGTAACTTGAAGTTCAGCGATGGCTTGTTCTAAATGTTCATTTTTAGTTATCACGACCGTGTCGTTTGCAAACATTACAAGGTTTGTGCTGGGAGCGGGAATATCGTGCATGTAGATGTTGAATAGGATGGCGCCCAGTATAATTCTTTGCGGGACTCCTGTGCGTATAGTTCTGGTAGCTGATAAGCTGGTGTGCACTTTGACGGCGAAGGTGCGATTTTCAAGAAACGAAAATAATACGGATTTGACTTACTTAGATAATTGAAAATGCGTTATTTTGTATTTTAAGCTCTCTATCCAAACGCGGTCCAAGGCTTGTGCTATATCTACAAACAGGGTGGTAACGTACTGTTTGGTTTCGAAATCTCGTTCAATGGTCTCACTCATATGCTGTAGTTGGTGGCAAGTGAAATAGCCTTCTTTGAATCCAAATTGAAAAGTGGGGAGAATGCTCAGTTTTATTATTTCTTCGTTAAGTCAGAGATGGATGACTTTCTCGAAGAGCTTTGAGATTGTTGTTAATAAACTGATGGGTCGATAGCTAGAGATTTCTTTCTTGTCTTTGCCTGGTTTGGGAAACATTAGAATAATTGCATGTTTCCATACATTCGGAAAGTATCCTGTTCTTAGGCAGGCGTTAAAGGTGCTTGCTAGGTATGCTAGTGCTTTTTTAGACAGCTTCTTTATTATGAGATTTGGTATTTTGCCGCATCCAGGTGATTTAATTATTGGGAGAGTTTTAATTATATAAGCAAGTTTCCTAAGTCATGTTGGTTTGAAGTTGGCTTCAGGAATTGGTTGATGTGTTTCTACGTAATTTATTACTATATTTTCAAATACCCGGTTTGCGTGATTTTCCGAAGTGAATGTTTGTTCCAAGTAGTTTGCAAAGGCTTCACATTTTCTTCATCCGAGTTATATGTTTGTGTTCCTGAAGAGATTGAAGGTATTTCATTTGGTTGACGCCGAATCCGTTTGGTTGTCTTCCACAAGCCAGGGTCGCTTGGTTTACGGTTGCTAATATGTTTTTGGTATGTCTAGATTCGGTAGGCGTCAAGTTTCTTTTTAATACGATGCGACAGATTACATTAGTCAACATAATTTTTTTTTACAAAAACATTAAATAGTAATTCTAGTAGTATTTCACATCCTGGATTCTAATATGTTGTCAGAATTTTTCCATCAGGCAGGGTTTTTTTGACAAGCATTTTTTTATTTCCTAATTTTACTGGTTTTTATAGTTTTGTATTATTTGTCATTACGTGATTTAACAAAATTATTTAGTGTTACTCACTGTGTGATGAGAGGAATGAGGTTACAACACATAACTTCTTTCAGCAAGAATACGCAGGTTCATTCATGTTCGAACATGTGCATACATGCGTAGATATCACATTTTGTATTATAAGTTTGAGCTGTCCGGCTTCCCGCGTTTAGGGAGCAGGCGAATTCGTGGCGGGAACCTCCCGGCGTTACCGTATGAAAAATATAACTGGAATATCTGTGGAGATTTGAAGGTCATTGCTTTATTGCTTGGGTTGCAACTTGGCTATACTAAATTCTGCTCTTTCTTATGTGAATAGGACTCCAGGGATACGAAATCTCATTACGTTAGGAAGGAATGGCCTCTTGTTCATGGACAAAAAATGTGTCAAATGTACCTTTACTAAATTCTACAAAAGTATATCTACCTCCACTGCATATTTATCTCGGATTGATGAAGCAATTCGCAAAAGCAATTGATAACAATTCTGCTGCATTTATGCATTTGAAATCAAAATTTGCAAAAGTTAATGATGCGAAACTGAAAGAAGGCATTTTTATAGAGCCATAAATTAGATCGGTCATGGACGACAAACAATTTCAGAAACTGTTAAATCCATTGCAAAAAGCAGCCTATCTGTCCTTCAAACACTTCTCTTCTTTTCTTGGAAATCATAAAGCAGAAAACTACAGTGATATAGTGAGTGTTCTTGTGAAATAATACTAAGCAATGGAATGCAACATGTCCTTGAAACTTAATTTTTTGGATTCTCACCTGGATTTCTTTCCAGAAAATCTTGGTGCTGTCAGTGACCAGCATGAGGATCGTTTTCGTCAGCAGATTTCTACAATGGAACGAAGATACCAAGGCAAGTGGAGCACCACCTTGCTGGCTGACTATTGTTGGACTACAAAGAGAGACATCCCGGAAGCAAAACATTCCCGTAAATCATCAAAAAAAGGTTAGATAAGCTGTGTTTTAAATAATTTTGATTGAGTAGGTATATTTATTAATATTATTATTTCCATTAAAGTTTAAATGCCGACCACAAAAAAACCCTGCATAAAAAAAAATCTGACAATATATCTGAAATCAGCAGAACAAATAGATTGCAATCCGCATATTCTTGTTTCTGTGGAAAAAAATGTTCTTTTTAAACCAGTGTTATTTATCCTGTTTTTGGTTGAGGGATTCCTTGTTCTCTGCCACTCTCTTCGCAAAGTGTTTTTTTGTTTAATTAGGTTCACTATGTGTTTGGATAAAAAGTGATCGATCTTTACTTTGTGTGTATGCGTAGTTATGGCATTTACACTATCAGGGATGGTTTTGGTTATGTGTGTGATCATTTGATCAATTTGGTTTGGGGATTGAAGATCGTTGGGATACTTACGCTGCTGATCGAGTATAGCACTAAAGATGTCCCAGTTTAGTGGTCTATTTATTAATTTCTGCTCTGAAATGTGTTTAACAGGCGATAGTATAAACGAGATTATAACGGGTATGTGGTCTGAATCGAGTTCAGAGAGCACAAGCTGAAAGATTTGTTTGTTAAAGTTTTTGTGGATGACTATGTGCAGTATGTCTGGTTCGTGGTGGTTTCTATATAGGTAGCAAGTGTGTTTGTCTGGGGCTTCAATATGGAGTGCGTGTGTAGATGCTAAGTCGTAAAGTTTATTTCCAGCTGGGTTTGTTGCTCTACATACCCATATCGTATTCTTAGAGTTTAAGTATCCTATAAGAATTGTAGGGTCACTGGCATTGAGTATAACTTCTTTCTCAAGAAGTTGCTTCTTTGGTTGTTTATAAACCCATACCGCGATTAAGGTAGTACCATTGTTAAGTTTGATTTTGGCTCCTACTGTTTCGGGGTTAGTAGTGTTAATTGTTTGGCATTCATGATGAACTATATTGCGTTTTATGATGACAGCTACATCTTCAGATGCAAATCTAGCCTCTCTATCTGCGCAATTTTGAGTTTGTCTAAATTAATTAGATGAGTTTCGGAGACGCACGCATGCTATGTCAATGGAATGTCTCATAAGGAATGGCTTAAATAAGGTTAGTTGTTTTGTAATGCCATTATATTTCAGATAAGGAGTATTAATTGAAAGACAGTTTTAGTTTTGTTGTTCATTAAAAAGGCAAGGAAGAAGATTTGATATTATGAATTGTTTGATTTGTTCTATGAAGGGCTGGATGAGGTGTAGGAGGGTTGACAGAATAGTGTTGACTAGAGAGGAAGATTCGGGCGACGCAGAATTATTTTTCGATAACCAAGATGGGTTAGGTAAGGGCGTATTGTTTGTATTGTTTGAGAGGGGAGGAAAGTTTCTCATATTGTTAGCAGGTGCAGGCTTGCCATCGAATCTTCTTGTTGTAGGAGTTGCGTTTTGTGGTCGTTTGCCGTGGTGATTTATTGATTCATGGAAGTATACATCTTCTGAAGTTATCGGGGTGGTTTTCTCCGCAATTAATGTATATTGGGGCTACTTCAAGGTTTGTCACAGTTAGTGTACAAGTGATTTCCTTGGCATCTTACGCATCGTGGTTCTAATCTACAATAGTTGTTAGTGTGCTCTATACGTTGACATCTATGACATTGGGGTGTTTTACGATTAATTTTTCGTGGTTCTACGTTTGCTTTTGCATTTGCGGTGAGGAGTATTGCACAAACGGGCATAGACGTTTTATCTTTGTTTAAAAACCTTGTAGTTTGTGTTATATGGAGGTTGAAAGATGCAAGCTCATTGTGCATGTCTTCTTCGGTTAGCGAAAGAGGGACGTTCTTTATAACTACCGATAGGGGTTTACAGTTGGGGTCTTTATATGTATGAAATTCAAACTTATTTGTTAGGTAATATTTCACTAATTTTCTATAATCGTTGTCACTTGATTTTCAGTGACGATAAGTTGAGGGCTGTCGAAAAATCACCCTCGATAATTGTTTTGATATTGTTTACAACTTCTTTATGATTGACTGGACTGAGATAGTTGAAAAAGTTACTATTAATTATATGTAAATTTTGTTACCAGAAATGAATAAATGATTTCTGGTTATCGCAGGCGTCATATGATAAGTCGTACTCGCACTTTCGGGTCACAGAGAGTATTTGGGTGAGAATTAATTCTGTTCACATAGTTGAGTATCTGTTTTCATCTTTGATCTGTAGGATCTTGATATCACTGTGGAGAGTTTGGTTTGAGATGACCCATTCCGCATTTGCTATGGTGCGGAGAGTTTTGTTTTGAAATATTTGTAGGATTGCAATGTTTGAGGGTGTCGCGCAGCCCTACAGTTGAGTTCCGTAGACTCACACTGAAATTTCTACACCGTCTTACATAGATCATAACGTCTGTATAAATTGCTCTGTAATCTTGGAGATAGATGCGTTTTATTGGACGACATATAAAAAACTTTCTAATGCTTCTTGGGAAAAAATTTGTTCTTTGCAAGTTAAAGATAATATCAGTGCTCAAATAAATATCTGAAAAAAGACTCAACCCCACTTTACAGGTGAAACGATTACGTTTATAATTATTTAGAAGAGTATTAAATAAATAACATTAACTTTCCTTAATTACTAATCGTAATGACCGATTATGTTTTATTTGGATTTTGCAGGTATTCATTATGCAACAAAATTAAATGAATAGAGAACAAAGATACCACTTTTCCAGTAAAAACAAATAATCTAACAAACGATTTTGAATTTAGACTGGTTAAGAAATAATGGATCTTAAGGAAAAGAAATTTTAAAACCGAAGTAGATATATTTTCTTCGTTAAAATAAAAAGAACAATATAAATGTACGAATGAAGATATGTAAACCTTAACGAGCCATGTAAATAGAAAAATGCATTAATTAAGACCATTACCATAGTTTGCGTTTTACAATACTGAAGTCTAAATGAATTCATATTCTAAACTATTTCTATCCTTGTCTATGTCAATATAAGAAAAACTTTGATTCGAGCCTTAAAGGGGGTCATTTCCAAAAACATGCCGACAATCACACGCGGCTAAAGTAGAAGTTTTGTAAAGTGCAGATCTGCAGTGACTACCATAAAAGTAAAAGTTAACCGGAACCATTATGGAAAAGAATTAGAGCGCTCAACCCAGCAATAAAAACTTATTAGACATAATGGGCTTTTTGAGATAATAGATGGTCTCTTGCCAATACCCTTGAAGAACATCAGTTGTGCCATATTGTTGCTGCGCAGAAGCAGAGTATTGAAAGTCCTTTGTCACCTGTATGATAAAACATTAGGAACACACTTTGAAATCGAAAATATGTTACAAGTGGTTTAAGAATACTTCTGTTGAGAAAACTAAAAAAAAAATTTAAAAATGTTGCCAAAAATACAATTTGAGCGCGTTGAGAATTATTCTCCCGAAAAAAAGGGAAGGACCTATAAGACAACGTAATGGAAAAGTTGACAGTTTACATCGTTTACTTATTGCCAACACAACAGAAATATTCTCGAATAACTTTACTAATAAAATTAAAGGCCCACAAGTGTTGAGTTTTGATTTCACTTAAAATTAGGAAACACAATGTTAAATTAGCATTTTTTCAACATGTATGTCAACTACCTTAAATTAAGCAAAACAAAATAATTCTTTTGTATTTTTAATTAAGTGAAATGATAAAAAAAGATTTAAAAAACAATAAATAACCTCTAAAGATTGTATTAAAAATCACTAAGACTAAGACATTAATATACTTCATATAGTTTATCAATCCAACGTTTACGAAACTACTGAAAAGATTAACCTATGTTAAAAAAGGTCCATATAATATTAGGTATAGAAACAAAAAATCATATTGCTGGTAGTGCTTATGTGAGTCAGCTCATAAAACACAATTTCGTCTACATAACATCAAGTCCAAAGAAAAAGATTTCGAGTCTGATGGATTAGGCTAGTTCTATAACCCATAGACGTCGCTTTTTGCCAAAACTCCTAAGACAGTGGAAGAAAATGAAATTGTAATGCAAATAAGCTTAGTTGAATTTTATGCTGGAATAAGCAGTAAGCTATTAAATAAAGCAAAGCTAAATTTTAAAAAATGGAAAATCACAAGAATATGAAAACCAGTTAAAGTTTATGAAATTGGTGATTAGATGTAGTTTGGACGAGTTGAGTTAGAGTCGAAGTGGAAACACTATTCTAAAGAATAGGAGCTCAAGCCACCTTATTCAAATTTTACCGCAGCAAATCAGCTTTGAAAAAGGTAATTTACTGCTACTTCTACGTGCATCTCTGATGAAATAAGTCGAATCCTTCACATCCTGTTCCGCCGAAACCAAAGATCATTAAAACAATGGCCATTTGCAAGAAGTCGAAGCTTCTCAATTATCTAAGAGTAACAGCTTTGACTTCTTGCGAGGAGACGGTCATTAAATATTTGAGATGAATTTAGTCATTGCTACTTAGTCAATCATTATCCTAATATTTTGGGAAACAGATCCGCATTTATAAAGATAGAGTGGCAGCGATCATACGAGGGTCTAAATTCGACCACTGTGATAATGGAGTTATCTTGCGACGTTCTTGTTCTAACCAAAACCTAACAAATTATCTGTTTAATCCAACTACTCTTATCACATTTAATAAATATTAAAGGGAGTACAAATATCTCCGCCGTTTCTTATCAAAAATTGGGCATTTATTGTGAAAGAACGGAACCTTATGTTTTATTCAAAGTATTGTCCATCACTAGCCATTACTTTTTCCCATCTTTCTGGCAGCATACGGATACTGCATCGGAAGAACGCTTCATCTTTTGACGCTATCCACAAATCTACCCTATTTTTGGTATCTTCATACGATGTGAAGTGCTGCTCAGACAGGCCATGTGCCATCGATCGGAACAAGTGATAATCGGATGGAGAAATGTCTGATGAATATGGCGGGTGGGGTCGAACTTTCCATTTGAGTGTTTCCAAGTAGGTTTTGACCGGCACCGTAACATGTGGACGAGCATTATCATGCAGGAGAATAATTTTGTCATGTCTGTAGTAGTAGTGGGCGCGTTTTTCCTTGAGTGCTCAGCTCAATCTCATCAATTGTGTTCCGTAGAGAGCCCCGGTAATGGTTTCGTTCGGTTTGAGCAACTCATAATACACGACACCAAACTGATCCCACCAAATACACAACCTGAGTTTTCTTCCATGAATATTCGGCTTGGCTGTCGATGTTGAAGAATGGTCACGTGGTCCCCATGATTTTCTTTTCTTTGGGTTATCGTAGTGGATCTATTTTTTATCATCAGTGACTATATGATGCAAAACCCTTTCGTTTATGCTTGACAAGCAGCGTTTCACATGTGCAAAATCGGTGTTTAACGTTTCTCGGCTTCAGTTCATATGAAATCCAATTTCCTTGCTTTTAAATCATTCCCAAAGATTTTAGATGATGTTAAATTGCTTGTTGAGTCATTCCTGATGTAAGTGCAAGTTCTTCTTGCGTTTGGCAGGAATATTCCTCCAATAATGCTTCCAATTCCGCGTCTTTGTACAATTTTGGGCTTCCGCTACGTTCTTTGTCTTCGACGTCAAACTCATCCTTCTTAAACTTATGAAACCACTCACGACTACTTCTCTCACTTAAAGCAGCTTCACCATATGCTTCTACAAGCAATCGATGCACCTCAGCTGCAGATTTCTTCAAATTAAAGAAGTAAATCAAAAGTTCCCACAAATGACGCTTATTCGCCTCAAAACTCGACATTTTCACACGAAAAAATTATGTGAAGCTAGTACAGAATCGCTAATATTTTAAGGTTATGATGTTTCCAGATGTCCAACCTTACGATATGACGTTTTGCATCTGACAATTTCAACCATAATTTACTTGTGGGGCCATCTTTTGTCAAACGGTGGAGGCTTATTTGTACTCCCTTTACATACCAGCCAGTATAGCTAAAAATTTAAATTTAAATACAGATGATGTTTGGGCTTTACTACCGGGCGCCCGTGCGCCTTTATAAAGATACTTAACTTGGCGCCGCTACTGTATCGGAGGCGCTGGCCTCCTCTCTCGGATGCGCCGCCGCTGGGCCTTAGCGAGAATTGGGTGCACGCGCTCGCGTGTGGCGCCGCGCGACATTCAGCGCAGAGACTTGACTCGAGCCCGTTGAGCGTTCCAGACGTTAGCGCCAGTACGCTGCTTTCAAGGGAAAGAGGACTGCATGACAAGGAAACAGGTCAGTGTGGAATCGCTGCGTTTGTTGCGTATGCGTTCTAGTATGTTGTAAGGGCTGTGTGTGTGTGACCCTGGGGAAGGCGGGAAACACGGAGCTACCGTGGCCCTTCCCTCCTGGGGAAGGAAGCACGGAGCTGCCGTGGCCCTTCCCTCCTGGGGAAGGAAGCACGGAGATTCCGTGGCCCTTCCATGGAACCCTGTGCGGCAAGGACATGTCCAGCATGTCATCCTCACTGGGGAGCGCTGACCGTGGAGGCTGGAGGGGACGACGCATACACACGCCCAGGTAGAGAGCTCTCGTTGCGTGCGAAAAGGTACGGTGCGGCTTACGTAATTGCGTTCGCGCCACTAGCGGCGTTGCAACACCGTTGATTTGTATTGTCGTTTACTATTGTTCCTTTGTATGAGTTGTATTTAGTTTAAGTTTACAACTACCAATAAATCCTACTCTTGTCCCGGCTTTCCTCTCTAATCGCGAGAAGTTTTATGCCTAGGCAAGTAGTAACTTTCGCGTAACCCTTTGTGTTTTATTGATTGGATCTGCGCTCACTCAATCCTTAACTAAATCTCACCCTTACAGTATTCTAATTAACCATTTTTAACTTTCACTGTATCTGGGTTATTTGGAACCTAAACAGATGATAAAAGGCCAGATGCAACAAATTGAAATAACCGACAAAAAAATACCTGTCTACGTACATGAAGCCACAATTTATCAGAAAGTGATAAAAGGCTTGCAGAAAACGGTAACCAATGAATTTACAACGGTCTGTAGAGGAACAACTTTTCGCATTAATCCTAGTAGCAGTAAAGATTTTCGTAATCTTACAAAGTTTTATAAGGAAAATAATATTGTATATAAGACTCTATAATTACAGAGATCCAACAGTCAATCAATTATTTGTCATTATACGTAACTTACCAATGCCAATATTTGAACAATAAATAAAAGATAAACTAATTAATGCAGGAATTGCAATAAATAAGGTCTCAAGGTTTTATAATAAATAGCGAATACCATACTCAGTTTTCTGGGGGACTTAGTAAATGATAATAATGAAATACAAATTTTTAATCTTACAAAGTTTGAACATTGTATTATAACGGTAGAACCAAGAAAGAAAGTAACTGACATTCCTTAGTATAAGAGAGAGAAGGTACGGCCACACAGGGAAGTGTGTTAATTGTGGGAAAGAACATCCTGCAAACTTAAAAAGCTATTCATTTCACATAAAAACTATCAACCTACTGGAACATACTGTAACGAATTTTCGCCCATCCCCCCCAACCTAAGCGCAGCTAATTGACAGCTGCATTGCATTACGCTTTAACTGGAAACTTCGAATAGCGAGTGGGGTTTCAGCAAAGGTATATAGAGAGACATAAGTCCATTATAACCATCGGAAATGCTACCCTTAAACATCGTATATTGGTATCTGACATTGAAAACGACGTAATCCTTGGAATGGACATTTTGTAAACTTATGGACCTGAAGCGTGGGGTACTGAAGATAAAAGGTGAAGAAATTGTCTTCCATGATCAAAATGGAGTGAATGTAGCTTATAACACCATCTTTCTAGAACGCAGTTAATTGGTGGTGAACGCTGTTTTGGATTGCGATCTCCTAGCAAGAAGGGACATCCTGATCGAGCCATGTAATGATAAAAAGGAGATACTGGTTGGGAAGACACTAGTTCAAACTGGCAGCGTGGTACCGGTCCGCATAATGATTGTGAATGGATATCCCTGGTCGTTCAAGAAAAGTACAAATCTCGGCCAATTGTCAAGTCGATAGCATCCAGCCAAGATTAAGCAAAGTTCCTGAAGAATTGAAAGCAGTGATCGCCACACTCTGCAGTGAATTAAGTCTTAACCAACAGACGGAAGTTAGGGATCTGTTGAGTCGGAATCAAGACGTGTTCCAATACAACAAGGTTTAAATCCTTGTGTGCGTCACAAAATAGATACCAGCGATGCTACTCCCATACGACATAATGCTAGACGATTGAGAAGATAATTTTGGAGGTGGGAAAGGATGACGTAATTGAATTTTCGACAAGCTCCTGGACTTCGCCCGTGGTGTTAGTCAAGAAGGACGGATTCAACAGATTTTGCGTTGACTACCGTCGGCTCAATGATGTCACGAAGAAAGATAGTTACCTACAACTGTGCATTGATGACACACTAGGCACCCTGGTCGGATCCAAATGGTTCTCATATCTAAAGAGCGGATATTCGCAAGTTTAAATGGATCCCAAAAGCAAAGAAAAGACCTCTTTTTATTTTGAGTGTGGACTATGGAGAAGGTTTGCGAGCGGTTGTACTGGGTGAATTGTAAAGAATATGTTAAAGATTGGTGCCGGAAATATATGGTATGTGCAACGAGCAACGGCCCGCAAAAGAAGTCAAAGGCACAAATGAGACAAAGAACATGAGAAATGCCATTGACATAGCTGGTCCGTTTCCTACAAGTGATAGTGGAAATTAATTTATTCTTGCGGCGATGGATTATTTCGGCAAATGGGTGAAAGTCTGCGTTACCAAATCAAGAAGCCAAAACCATAGCGGAAGTGTTGGTGAAGAAACTGATCAGCGGATTTGGAGAGCTACTAGAACAACATTCCGACCAAGATCGAATTTTCGAATCAACGGTGTCTACGAAAATATGCGAACTACTGGGCATCAAGAAGACCAGGACGACTCCGTTACACACCTAGTCCGATGGAATGGCCGAGCGCATAAACAGGACAATGAGAAAGTACTCTTCAAAAGTCGTCTCTGGCCATCCACGAGACTGGGACTAATATCTCCAACTGTTCCTGTTGTCGCACCGTTCGTCTGTCCATGCGTCAACTGGTCAAACATTGTTTAATGTTCTTTTTGGTCGAGAACTGTAGCTACGCTGTGATTTACTCTTTAGAAGTAAACCTGAAATCGTAAAGGTTACTAACGCTGACCTTTGACCAATCAGTTTCAAAATCACTAGCAAACAAGCCTTTTTGGTCACCTGTCGATTGGTGAAAACAGAATTTGCAAATTCCCAGCCGTTCTCGAGTTGTTGCTCGGACGGACGGACGGACGGACGGACAACATGAAGTTAGTGCCTCCGCTTCGCTTCGCCGCTTAATAATGATGGAAATCCACGAAAACGTGCGATACAACATCAACATCACGAGTAATCGGATAAAGAATTGCTATGTATGGTTATATAACCAAAAGCGGCGACGTGGATGGTCTCTAAAACTTCATCGTTCCTACGAAGGTCCATACAAGGTGCTGAAGAAGATAAACGTCGTCATGTACCTAATCAGAAAGCTACCCAATGGCAAGCCTACGATAGTCCATTTCAATCGACTGTGTCCGGTTGTCGAAGATAGAACTCCACAGTCAGGGGATCTGATGTCCTTGAACTGTGAAGCGGGGTTTGAAGACTTCATTAGTTCAGTGAGTGGAACTCGGCGTGTACGTTATGGTGTTACCAGAGAACTACAACAAGACCTATTTCATGTACCGGCGAAATCTGCACTACGTTATAATCTAAAGATGTCCAGGGGGATCGCCAATGTAAAGAGGTTTCCATTAAGAGCACTTGAACTTTAAATTTAAATAAAACAAGTTGTATATGAGACATCAATAAAGTTTTATTTTCATTTGAAAGAGTATTCGATTACATTATATGGAATGTGATATCGGCCAAATGGTCGCCGCGACTTTACTTGGCGGCGCGTATCCGTGAGGTCCAATTTTCGATGACTCGACTTAATAAATCGGGCTGAATATCATTGATGGAATTGGTTATGTTGACTTTTAAGGCATCAATCGTCTGTGGCTTATTCGCAAAGACCCGTAAATTAACGTAGCCCTACAAGAAAAAGTCTAATGGCGTTAAATCACACGATCTCGGTCGCCAAAACGCGAGATAACCATGCCGTTGAATTTGTCGTACAGAGGATCCATTGTTCAATACGCTGTGTGGCACGTAGCGCCGTGTTGTTAGAACCACATGTCGTTGAGATCCATATCTTCTAAGTTAGGCAAAAAAAAATGGTTATCATCGATCTGTACCTCTCGCCGGTGATAGTTATGGCGGTGCCAGCTTCATTTTGGAGGAACTATGGGCCGAAGACTCTGCCGGACCAAAATCTACACCAAACAGTGACTTTTCTGGATCCATTTCAACTCATGGGTTTCACGTGAATTGTTATCTCCCCCAATGCGACAATTTGGTCGTTTACCTTCAGTTCCTCGGTTAATTCAATTGTGTACGGGTGCAAGCTCAAGTCTCGACGCAAAATTTACCAAGTTGAGGTCTGCGAAAGGCTACGAAGAATTGTTTGTCTCGGGTTATCATGCATACTCTCGTTCACTGCAGCAATGTTTTAGGCAGATCTCACGTTTTAACGGCGTATTAGTGTTGTTTGATTATATACTGAACCAGTTGATTCGAATTTGTCCACCAAACGACGAATGTTTGATTCAGTAGGAGGATTGTGTGCACCGTAAAAATTATGTAGCGCACGGAACGTAGCTCAAACTGAGCTCTCATTTTGATAGTAAAGTTTAATGATATGCACGCGTTGCTCAACACTATAACTTTTCATGAAGATTTGCCCAACATTAATTACTATATCCTCCAAATTTGACAGCTGTAGCTTCACTAATGTGGCCGCTATAAAATGTCAAACTTCGAGATCACCTATTGGAAAACCCTTTACTTCGAACGAAATTTGGTTCGATGGAATAATTGAGGAAACAACGCCCAGAAATCGGAAAGATTCTGCGCATGCATCACGGCGACAGAAATATCTACTAGCTTGTAACCAAAGAGTCTTCACTGCATAAACCGACTTAGGAGGAAGTATTGACGAAGCTACGCAGTCATCTGTTGGATGAAAATATTTGCAACCTGGCAATACCGAAGCTTGCATGCGAATTAGACGGCCTCAACTGGAGATTAGTTAGAAACATGACAGAAGAATTGTTCCGAGGTTCTAGCATCGACGTCCTAGTTTGCAGTTACCGTTTACAGAAGCCGGTAATTTCGCAGAAGATCGTGGATTGTTACTTTTATCTAACGTCTCAATGCAACAAAGATCAAGATTACAAGTACCTCTATAATCCACCCAAACGTCGGAAAAAATGATCCGGGACAAACCATCCTTAAAGAGGGGACAGTGTAACGTATTTCCGAACGCCTTCCATAGCATGGCTGATTGACATCTACATTGCGTTACGCTCGACTAGCCTGACATGTCCGAGAAAATTAAACACATTGCACTACCAAACGAAACTTTGTCGAGCTTAGAAATAACTAGGGTAGAACTCCAATTGGACAATAATATACAAGTTAAAGTTGTAGGTGTTTATAAACATCGTCGGTTAGTTGAACAGGACTGGATAACCATATTCAGAAATAACAAAATTACCTTTCTAATAGGAGAACTCATTAAGGTGGCTTAACAGTGTATAGGTATTTATCACTGCACTTACTCATTTTTTCTTTTATTAAACTTACTTTTAAGTCACTTAACATGTTAATGTTTTTAACATAATAGGGCACATTAATTAATGCACTCAACATATTGCTTTGAAACCTTAAATTTTTTTAACAATTCAACTGATTGCTGTACCATTTAGTTGAAGATAATATCTCCAAATAGGTTGTATGTCAGACATGTAGACTAGAAGTTTATTTGAGAGTGATGGCTTTAATTTACAATCTGACAGTCAGTAATGCTTTTTGATCTTGAGACAGCTGTATTTGTTTTTCCCAAATGTGGCTTCTTTGCGCCTGCCCTATATTTACAAGCATCCCTAAGTACTTAAAATAGAATAAAATTGAACAGAATAATCTGCCATTAATAGATTTAAAGTTCATAATCTTTATTTTGTTATGCACTATAAAGCCAGTGCCATTGTTATCCTGTTTTGATTCCACTGAGTATAACATTGTAAAGTCCTTTTTATTAATCTCTCTTTGTTATTTCCACCTCGTCCCTTGGGCAGCTGCTACATCCACTTTATATCTTTTTAGCTCTTTGGCTACTTCCATCGTCTTTGCAGATACTAACATTGCTTTTATATTCCATGTTGCTACTTTTATTTTCTTGTTATTTTTATTTTTGTTCCATTCGTACAGCTGATTATTTATTGTTAGTTTCTATTATCCAATTATTACTTTACTTTTTTTTCTTCTTTGGTGTTCTATTATTCTAGCTTGTATTTCTCTATTATTTTTTGTTAAATAATTTTCTATATAAAAACTTTTTTCTTCAAGTTTTTTTTTATTTGCCATTTTGGCTTAAATATTTTTATTGTTGCAACAGTGATTCTCTTTTCCGATATTTGCCCAACTTTATATGTTTCTATTATTTTTGCTTGCTCATTTATTTCCTTTTTCAAAACATCTTAAATTAATTCTCTTGATGCATTTTTGTCGGTTTTCAAGGCTTTTTTTACTTTGTTTTTCTTTTGTATTTTTTTTAATTTTTTTCATTCTGTAGATCAGCTTTTCTTGTTGCTATATTTTCTCTTTTTCTTTTTTTTTAGTTGTTCTAATTCCTTTTTTCTCTTGAAATCCTTTATTAATTTCTTGCCTCATTGTACTAATTTTATATCTATTCATCATTACGTCTTTGTGATTTAACTGGCTTTTTATTACTTTGATACTTTTTTAAATACTTGCTCTTTATATTTATCATACCCGTACTGCTTTCTTCTTTGCAGTTTATCATCCGTTGGTCTTCCTTCACTCGTCGTTTTTCCCCAAATACAACCCTGTATTTTCCCGCTTAAACTGCTGGATACAATGTGATATATAATTACAATTTTTTACCATCTTTCACAAAAAATAATCAATAGTTTCCATAGATGATAGCTTTTCTAGATAATACTAGATAGATTGAATTTTCAATCGATTAATACGTTTAAACTCATTTCGGTTGACATTTGGTTTATCAATTAGAGTTTTGGTAGCTCGCCACTGGTTTTTTAATTCTTTTTTATATTATTTTATAACTAGCATACTAGGCGGCGGAGCGCAGCGGAGCCGACGCTAGCTCCTTCCGGAGGGGCGATTAACCCACTACAGTTAGAGTTTATGACCCATTGCAATAGTGTTGGACCCATATTTTTTGACGCATTTGTTACATTACACCTAAGTCTGCACCGTAATGGAACCCAGAACTCTCGTCTCATAACTCTCCATTGACTTCCATAGCCTCTTCCATCGACTCCTGACTCCTCCCCATTGAATCCCATTGCTTCTCCATCGACTCCCCATAGCCTCACCATTGACTTCCATTAAAAACAACGGCTTTAACTAATAAATATCAAACATTTATTATAGCGCTGATGAGATGATTATATTTACAAATATACAAGATAATGAACATTCTCTTCGCCACGGCTTGCTGGTGTCGGGTCGCATATGGTTCGATAGAGCAGTTTCAATCCTCATCCGTTGAATCATCCAGGTCGGTATCGATATCAGAATTATCCAGCGCTGCCGGATTCTCGGGAACGGATCGCTGAATCGCAGAGTTAGCGGCGGGACGGAGAGGCTCGTTTGGGTTGATGAGAAGTGCGCGGTACACCTCGTTTACGGTTTCAATCGTCTTGTCCGCAGGAACAACGTAGTGCTCGCCAGTCATCCGATGGGGGTCAATCTGAACAACCAAATGGTCCGGATCCGATGCTCTCGACAGAGCTGTGTAGAGCTGCCCATGGCTGAACACAGGACTTGGCAGAAATATACCGGCACGATCAAGAGTCTGTCCCTGCGCTTTATTGTTGGTCATCGCAAACGCAGGGATGAGCGAAAGTTGCCTTCTCACAAAAGGAACGCAGCAGCCCTCTTCATTGGTGTACATGTCGATGCGAGGGATGGCTACGAGTTGATCGCTATTCGCTAGCGGTCCTGTCAGAACTTGCACCATAACGAAGTCGGGGTGCATTTGTCGAATAACAACTCGAATTCCGTTGTTCAGGCCGATAGCAGAATTGAGATTTCGACAGATGATACGGACAGTGCCGACCTTCAAAATGAGCTTGTGAGGCGGCATCCCATTTGGAGCGAGCGAGTTGAAGAAGTCTTTGCCCAATACTTCGCTCATGCCTCGTAGGCGTTCGTCTTCTTCATTGCGAGCATTCGCACCTTCTTCTCTCTGATCGTCTTCCTGATCGTTGTTCTCGGACTGTTGCCGAACATGAGTTACCGCGAAACCGTCGATGCCCTTATCGAAGCTGTAGAAGGTCATAATCAGGCCGAACAAAAACCTGGTGATGATCTTGAAGTTGATTTCCAGGGCTAGATTGTACCGGGTCACACCACCTTGGTTACCACTCCAGCGCATGTCGAGGTCAGAAATCTCAGAGAAGACGATGCGTATGTGCGGAGTCATTGACCTCCAACTCCAGTCGGCGCAAGCCAGCGCATGTCGAGCTCTCACTTTCCGAGAACTGCCGATCTCGGACGAAAATGGCCTCCTGACGCTGCTCCGGACGTAAAAAGCGGCAAGTTTTGCGGTGCACATTCCGCGCCAGTTCTTTGCGATCACGAGGAGACCCTCGCCAGAGCCATACTCGCCGGCAGGGAGGAATGAGGACGGCAAACACACCGTTCGATAGCCCCTGCCGCCATGCATATAGCTGAGTTTTTTCTTGGCGATCCGCCGCAAGCCGCGGGCGCCAGCGGGCAAAACGTGTTTTTCGCATGTTTTTTCGCACTTCCACTCACTCGCCCCCCGAAAGCTCTGTTCCGCACTCGCCACAACGCTCACTTTAAGCCCACAACCGTCGCCGTACGCTGACCCAGTCGCAACTTCGTTATTACTTTATTAAGTGTAATACCAGTAATTTTTAAAATTTCTGAAGATCGTTTTCCACACTGGTTCTTGAACTACTCATTATTTAAGAAATAAAACAAAATACAATCATAAACTACTTAAAAACATTATTACATTCTAACATGTTAAGGGATCCAAGTATTATTATTATCGGTTAATATCCCAAGGCAACGACTTCACATATTGGCGACTAGCAGGACCACAAGCAGGACGTCAGCACCATATCTTTCACATTTATTAAAACATTATTTTTTAATATACGCTTACCACTTAATATGTGCTTGATGTAAGACCAGACATTTTCGATCGAGTTGGCGTCAAAAAATAGTAATGGCCAATCCAGTTTATTAATTCTATTTTTTCTTTTCCGATTCATCCAAATTTAGTGTTTAGTCTGTCCTCGTTTACACTGCTTCTAGCACCCATAGAGAAGCCAAAGATGTCAATGAATCATAACAAATTCGCTAGCATGTGTAACTTATCTACGTTTCATTACTCATGCGTCTCATCTGTAGACAGCAGATGCCTACACTAGAAAAACTAAAGATAAAATGAGCACCAATATTAACATCAAGGTTACTCCGAATTAAAAAAATAACTATAAATTGTATACTACGTGGGGTGCTCGATATATATATTGCGAAAAACTAACAAAAACTAAGTTTAATGTTGGAAACCTGTTTATTTTTTTCCAAAATATTCTTCCTCACGGCCAATACATTGTAGCATACGCCGGAACCAATTTTTATGACATTTTCTCCATAGCGAATCAGGTATTTCCGAAACATTTATACCCATCAACAGCCTTTTCTGGCGTCGAAAATCGTTGTCCACGCAGTTTGTTTTTTACGTGTGGGAACAAAAAGAAATAATTAGAGGCCAATTTAGGATTGTACGGCGGATGACCCATCAATTCAACGTTTTGAATGCTCAAAATCCTGTTGTTTGCATCGATGTGCGTATGTCCTCTAAAACTATGGTTGCGACATGTCCAGTGTTTCCAAAAAAACATGCGACCAGTTGCTTCGAAGTGCTTCGAGCGCGAACGACTTTGGTTGGGTTTGGCTCATCTTGGAAGCCCCATACAGTCGACTACTGTGCTACTAATGCCTAAGAATGCTTGAATTTCACGATAAGTCAGTTCGCGCACGGCATCCCTGAAAAATCAAAAAACAAGCCCAAAGCTCAAACTAAGCAGAACTTCATTTGAAAGCCAATTAAGAATTCAAAAAAAAACCTAAAACTCCTGCTCCACCAATAAGAAAAAGCATCAACGAACCATGGGTAAAAAGTGATGCTAAGAAAGCAACTTTATTTACAGAACACTGGGTTTCAGTATTTCAACTGATAGACAATGTAGTAGACCAAGACATAGAACGAAGTTTTTCTATTCGACCTGTGATACATACGCCTATTAAAGCATTGATACCAAAATAAATTGTGGAAGAAATTAAACTTTTAAATCCAAAAGAATCACCTGGAATTGATCTTGTCATTGCTAAAATGATGAAGGAATTGCCTAAAAAAGGAATACTAAAGCTAAGCTACATCTATAATGCTATTTTACGACATGGATACTGGCCAAAATGTTTAGAAACGGCGCAAATTATAATGATAGATAAACCAGGAAAAGATCCAACAGATATCTTCTCTTACAGACCTGTAAGTTTGCTGGTACTTCGTAGATTACATGAAGACCTACCTGCAGAGAAGTGGATATCAGAACATCAATTTGGGTTTCGTAAAAAACACTCAACAGTGCAACAAGTTCATCGAATTACACAACTAAAGCATTTGATAAGAAACATTATTGTAGTGGTACTTTCCTATTAATTTAGAAGTGCCTCAAGGCAGTGTCCTTGAATCACTGTTGTATACCTTGCACACGTCAAATCCATCAATGGCACAAAATGTGACAACAGGAACTTTTGCCGATAATATGGCTATTCTCTCCTGCCACGAAGATTTTCAAATAGCCTCAAACATTACACAAAGCTACCTAAATAACCTATAACAATGGCTGGAAAAATGGAAAATAAAAATGAACGAAAACAAATCAGCACATATTCCATTCCCCAAAGAAACACACCTCGCAGTCACAATAAACAACGTGCATATACCGCAATCGCAAACGGTAAGATATTTAGTATTACACTTAGATATAAAACTGATTTGGTAACAACACCACAAAAAAGAGAAAACAAGTAGAGATTAAGATAAGAGAACTACAGTGGCTGAAAGTAAATCAGGGCTATCCATGGAAAACAAAATCCTGGTATACAAAGCAGCCATCAAACCAATATGGGCTTATGGATTAGAACTATGGGGATGTGATATCACTAGATATCTCCCTGATCATGTTATTTGCCAATACTCGATCTGTCAGTACTTTAGCTCAAAGAATGATGTACTATTTTGATTGCTAAATAGATTTAAAAAAATGCCTTTCGCTTATACAATATTTTAGAATACTAAATATATTATGTTGTGCCAGCGTGGTCCAGGGACGGGCTGCGATGCTGACGGACCCGGGTTCAATTCCCGGTGCTCTCTGATGCCTAACGGGTGGCCTACTCAGTCACTAAAAATAATTGAGTACCTGCGTTCATTCGAACAAGGGGTAATAATGGCGGTGCTTGCCACATTACCCCGCATCAGAGATGGTGCGCGACGACCGGGCAGAGAGAGCGAACGTATGAGAGTTCGCAGGCCGTGCTCCCACGCGGGGCGTAGAGCCTTACCATTATTATCATTATTATTAAATATATTATGTGGTAAGTTCTGTTCAAGCTTGAACAGTAAACCAGTATGCCGGGCCTTGTCAACTGTACAATATTTTGAATTTTCAAGGGATTCGTTGTTTTTGCGTACAACTCTATGTACTTGTTCGGTCAATGAATGTCTTTCTCTAAATCTAAATTTGTGTTTAGGTTTTAATTGTCTTTTTAGTGGCACTGGCTTAATTCTTTTTAACGGTAACTTTTTAATAGGATAAATAGCAAATTTATATTTGGATTTTTCCGAGTTTTGAAATTAAAATTATTACAACCTACCTTTCGGTGTCGTGTATAGTAGTTCAATTTTAATTTCGTATTAAACACTATAGCTTCTTGTTGTCTTCTTTAGGAGTTTTTTAATGTTTGTCCTGTTATAAGGTCCCATCGTGGGAAAATTTTTGCATTTAGATCTTGATATATGACTCAAGCTGCTTTTACTTTAAACTTTCTGAATGATAACTCTAGTTAGTCCAGTGTTTCTAAGTATTGTTGTAAGTGAAGCCCTTCTGTGTGTGAAACCTCTATTAGAAACGGTTGAAATACCTTTTTTAGGTGTTCAAAGAATACTGCTTTTTCTTTGTTTGACCTTGCCCAACTACCATTTTCCAATCTAATTGGTGGAATATGCTCCTGCGATTGATTTCATTTTTTTGTCGCCTTCCATAACGAATATTCTATTGTTTTCGTTACTGTTAACCCTTGCCAGTATTTCTGGATAGCTTCATTATTTTCTTCATGTAGTATTTTTTTAGCTTTGCTGTAGACTTATACTTAAATTGGCTTTGTCGTGTGGTGAACGAGTTTGCTGCCATTTCTTTTTTAACTTTCTCTTTTCACTAATTTTTGTTTCAATGTTTCGTGAACAATTCGTTGGTTTGTAAAATATTTTATCTTCTGATGTTGGCTTCTATGATGCCGTTTGTATTTGATCAAGTCTTGTCCTTTTTTGTTTGGAGCTGTATATTATTGTTTCGTTATGAAATATTTCTTTAAAAATATCCCATTTTTTTATTGCGAGACCTTTCTGTTTTTGTTGTATCAGTACATCAACAGCACAATCACAGGAGAGTGATCTGATGTCAATTCTAGCCATAATATGTTTAAATAGTTTGCAACTATTTTTTTAACCACGTAACAGCCTAACACATCTGGTGCTTTTCTCTGATCGCTAAACCAATAAATTGGTTCCTAATAGCTAACGAAGATTGTTTTCTGTCATTGCTGTGCGTAATTACCCGCCTTTTAAAGTTGAAATATGAGTCTTAGAACTTTGCTAGGGATGCTTAGCATTATAGTCATCTCCAGCCATAAATCTGTAGTCACAGTTATTAAAGAACTACGTGTTTTGTTCTTTTTTTATAATATGTTTAGGTGGGCACTATATGCCTGCAACTGTAATTGGTCCTAATTAATCGTCTACAGAGGCACTAGTGGCTTAAAGATCGTCTCCCATAAAGTTTTTATTTACCTGATGTTTATTGTTATTTTAATGATTATTGTTGTTCTGCAATGAGCTGTTCCATCAGAATGTTGCATGTCATAAATAGTGTATTTAGGAAAATTCAAATAGCTTTTATTAGTAAAATGTGTTTTAGAAATAAATATTATATCTATATTTTGCTCTAGGTGATCAATTCTATCATTCTTTTGCTACAGATGCTAACAATGTTTAGCTAACCAAGTTTTATTTAATCTTACTTGCAAGATAAATAAAATTAATAAAAAGATTCAATTGTATCATCTCTGGCAGGTATGCTATAGGTTCTTAGAGATAGCAATAACTAAAAAGACATCAGCTCATCACAATTTTGCGTATGACTTTTCACCCACAATCATTAAATACCCGTGACACTTTTATTTGTCATCCCATACAGATTATATTTTATAAGATAACTGTATTACTATTATTTAATAGAAATTAATAAAATTAAATGATATTATGCAAGATGGTTTAAAGATGATATACCTAAAATAATGTATTGTTATGCAAAATTGACAGGGAAAAATATTTTATATTTCTTATTAAAAGTCCCTGTACCAGATAGTTTTCACATCAATTAACCAAAGCACTCAAACAAAAATTATCATCAACTCTTAAAATCTTTTTTTTTTTGATATCGTAATTCGACAATAAAACGTAGATAGCAGTAATCTAATAATCCAAATAAAAATTAATTTTAATAATACCATCAGATGTTTACAATTTTTTTGATAAAAGTAGGTCATCAGAGTATTATTATTTTTTAATTTCTTTGGGCAAGGCTTAGAATAAAAAATAAAAAAACTTGAAACTATTAGAAAGAAAATATTATAATAACATTTTTATAACAGGGTTTTATATTATAATAAGAAACCGGATTTTATTGCGCTAACAACGTTAAAAATTGCACAATAAATTGCTTTAAAAATATCTAAAAATTGCACTAAAATTTTCGAAAATCTTCCCGTAAACTCTTTATTACATTTGAAAATTAGTCAAATTGTGTGGCATAAAAGAGTATTGCTTCTACCCATGTGCACCAACGGGTAGTTGATCGTCTCTGGAGGCAACATACTGTCTGACATAAGTTCCTTATACTTTAAAATCCATAAGGGGGGTAATACAATTAGACGGGCCAAAAAAGTGCACTTTCAAAGATGTTTTTCAATAAGAAGTTTTTATTTGATTATAATGGAATTTTGCACTTATATTTATACAATATACAAGTAAACAATTTTTAATTTTTTTTTTATTATTAAAATAGCAATCAGAAATTACATATTCTATGAGCTATTTGGCTAACTTATAATTCATTTATTAAACTGAATTCACTAGTGTTCTGATGAGGTCTTCTTCAGTAATCAGACCCCTACTACCTTACTTCAGGTCTATTAGCCAGTTTCGTTTTAATCGTCTGTTGCTCCTATCTACCAATAGTGGTTGTATGAGTGGGTTTGTGTGAGTTGCTAGTCTGCTGTGGTGTTTATTACTTCTCTCTTGAATGACATCTGTGATGAATGGTGTTCGTAAATCTTGGTGCAGCGTTTGGTTACTCACATACCATGGTGCATCAACCATTCTCTGATGATTTTGGATTGCGATCTTTGGATTATAGCAATATTTGATTTGCTGGCACATCCCCATAATTTGATGCCAAATGTCCAAATCGGCTTGATAACAACTTTATATAATAGAATTTTATTCTCTAGTGACATCTTAGATATTCTTCCAAAAAATCATATAATTCTTTAAAACGTCCATTTGTTTTCTTTTCTTCTGTATGTGTTCCTTCCATGTAAGTTTCGAATTTAGTTGAATTCCAAGGTATTTTACACTTGTTGATACCGGGAGCTGTATATTGTTGATGGTGACTTGTGGACATTGTTGTTTCCGTAAGGTGAAAGTTACTTGTAGAGACTTTGTTTCGTTAATTTTAACCTTCCATTTATCTAGCCGTTGAAGCAGGTTAAGCTGGACTTGTAGGCGTGCAGATGCTATATGGGGATTGTCATTTACAGCCATAATAACTGTGTCGTCAGCTAGTGATTGTGCTAGTGGTTGTGGGAAGATCGAATGTATTTATCAGATACAGGAAGGGTCCAAAGACACTACCTTTGGGAACACCTGCTTTAATTGGGTGGAAGATAGAATTTTCTCCATTTACCCTTGTTCTAAATTTTCTGTTTTCAAGGTATGATTTTATCAATATATAGTAAGGCTCCGGTGTGATTTTGTACAACAGACCTGCATGCCAGACCCTGTCAAAGGCCTGGCTAACATCAAGGAATGCTGTTGTACGGTATTTTTTATTATCCGGAGATTCTTGAATAGTGTTAGCTATCCGATGACACTGTTTTGTAGTAGACTGCTCTGCTTCAAACCCAAATTGATGGTCTGAGATTACATCTTCCAGAGGTGTAATATGATGTAGTAGTAATCGCTCTAGTAATTTTGATACCGTTGATTGCAAACTTATCGGTGTGTACGAAGTTACATTGTTTGGGTCTTTTCCAGGTTTTGGTATTAAAATTATCTCTGACAATTTCAGTCCCTGTGGTTAATAGTGAAATCTGAGTACAGCATTAAATATATATGTTAACATAACTAGTCTTTTCTTGGGAAGTTCTTTGAGCATTCTGGGACTAACTTGGTCTATTCCTGGAGCTTTTTTATTTGTTTAAGAAAGATATCGCTTTCTGTACTTCTTTAATGGTGAAGAGGTGTATACTGTGCGCAGATGCATCGAGGCTACTGTTATTTAGGAAATTTAGAACGTCTTTGTCTGGTGTATCGTTATTTGAAGTAAATACTGTTGCCAAGTGTTCTGCAAAAAGGTCTGCTTTTTCTTGATTGGATTTGGCCTATGGCCCGACAAATGGGGATTCAAGACATATTGGTGGTATTGCTGTAATTGGTTTTCTTGAGGTTTTAATTGGTTTCAAAATACTATTGTCATGTCTACTAAGGTTATATATAATCTGAGAAACTGTTATCTCTAAGTTCTCTTAGTTTTAGTTTGAGTTTATTGCTTAAGTGATTATATTACGTTTTATCTGCTGGAGCATGACTTCGTTGCCATACCTTTCTGGCTTTTCTTTTCAAGGAAATAAGTTTTTTAATTTCAAGCGGTATATTATCAACGATTCTTTGTGTGTATAAATTTGGTGTAGGTTGTTTGGCAGCTTGTTGTATAGTTGAGATTAACTTGTTGACTCCTAGTTCCGTAGGTATCTTTAATCTTGTTTTCAAATTAATTTTTGCTGTTATCTCGTTTCTGTATATATCCCAGTTTGTTTTTGTTGTGCACTATTTTGGTACACGTTTTATATTTACAACCGTTGAACTAATCGTCGCTATGATAGTTGTGTGGTCAGAAGGTAAGTCGTAATTGGGTATTACTTGTGTGTAAAGTGTCGAAATGCCGCTAGTCATAAAAAAGTCGAGGAGATCTGGAACTTTGTTCGGATTATTAGGCCAATATCTGAGGGGTTCCGGTTGATAAAAATGAATAGTTCTTGTTATTCAGTACCTTTAATAGTTCTGTTCCTTTAGTTGTAGTAGTTCTGGAACTCGATAAGGTGTTTTTACTACTAAAGTCTCCTCCTGCTATGAATGTGTGACCTAGTGTACCAAAAAACTCTTGGAAGTGTTCTTCTTTCAGGTTATGACGAGAAGGACAGTACACTGCGGTGAGTGTTAGATTGTATGGAAGTAATTGTATTTTAATGTTAGTTGCTTGTAGATAGGATTTTTCAAATTTTTGGAGTTCATAGTGGCTAATTGATGATTTGATTAGAATTGCCGTTCCGGCATGGGCAGAGTTATCAAGGTGTATCATATGGTAGAGATGGTAGTGGGGTATTTTAAAATATGTTCTACTGGTGAAGTGTGTTCCACTGATAAACAGTATATCTATTAGATATTGTTGGAGAAATATTTCTAATTCTTCTTTGCGTTGAGCTAGCCCATTGGCGTTCCACAAAACAATTCTAAGAAATTTAGCCATTACTTAATTTTATTAATTAGTATTGTAAGCATGTTCATTACCATGCTGTTTGTTGTATTAATTGATTAAACATGCTTTTAAATTCTTCTAAGAATTTATTTAGGATGGTATTGGGACTTTCATTTTCTGATAATAAAGCGTCTTGACTTTTTGTGACTTGTGCGTATGTCGGTCTCTGGCCAGAAAAATGGGGTTGGACATATAATTGTTTTTGTGGCGATGATTGGGGGAAGCCTGCTTTGTTTGGTTGTCGTTAGTTTTGTATAGATTATGATAATACTCACAGACTTTATAATTTGCTGGGTGTGATCTTTGGGTGACTATCTTTGGATTTACTGCAACTTGTACTATTATGAGAATCTCCACATTTTACACATACATATGGTCTGTTGCAGTATGTTTTGGTGTGGCCATTCCGTTTAGGAATGTGATTACCTTTTCTTGGTGGAAAATAAATAGAAAGACTTCGAATTTCGTTTTCAAACTTTCACAAGCTTGTTCTACGGGAAATTTACTAACTTTTATGGCAAACAAAAAAAATCGATTTTTTTGACCTTCTAATTGTATTACCCCCCTTAAGGGAGTTCTAAGAAGAACCTTTTTTCCTAAGTACAAATTCAAATTAATCATCGGTCATATTTTAAATTGTAAAATTAGTTATACATATCGTTGTTAATAAATTTATTTGAATTTGGAAGTAGTTCTCATACACATTCCGCGATTCAATTTACTCCATGCGCAAGACACATATCTAACATGTACGATATTGGGGTAAAATATTTTAAGACTTTTACCGGCCTTAATCATGTAGGGTGCTGCAATAACAGCACCCTTGCATAGATGTCAGCAAACGACATTAAAGTATGGTTTATGAACTGGCAGATCGCCTCATAATTAACATTCGATAAGCGTTTAGAAGCCACTAAGTAAGGTCTTTTTGATTCCTCTTTATCCAGTACCCCAATTAACAAATTTATAATAAGTATTGTGACGAAATCCCAAACGTCTCTCGTAGCGCGGGTGATTGACATCTGAATTGCTTCACGCTCGGTCCCCCCCGGCCCTTCCAGGAATGCAGCTGGCGCGCTCAGGTTCGCGAACCTTCTACAAGGTTTGTGTCTTGTTTTCCGAAGTTTTCTTGACTATTCGGGCATATCGGGGAAATATAAATAAATAGCGCGTGACGGACCGCCGGAGCAGATTCCGAATTGAAACGCCGATTCCGGTTTTAAGTGGATCAAGCGGGTGAATGAGGCGAGAACTGTGTTTATATAAATAATGTGCAGTTAATTTTATACAGTTTGTGTATACATCAATAGTGTATAATTGTAAGTACAATAGGTGACTAGTTTTAAGTAAATTAGTACGTTTTACTCACTGCTACCAAGAGCAGAAACGCTACAATGTCCCAAGGAAGATACAAATTATTATCCGAATTATTTTTTAAACCAACCTTGCATTACTTCTACAATCTGTAGTTTCAGCTACTGTTATGCAAATGTATCGATTTGCAATTGTTTTTTTTTTATTTTGTCCATAATTTGTGCATAAATGCGTGGTATGTAACTCTTCAGCAGTGTACTTTCATTTGGTACAGATTTTCCCGTATAGTACATTAAAAATTCTTTAAGGGGTCGTAGTAGAGCTTACGTAGCGGGGTGTTGCTTTTCACAAAAGCGTCGCAGAGGTTGCTAAAAAATGTGTTTATTTTGTCCGGCGTTGCAAACGTAGTTAATAACGTCTATTGAGACGTCGCTTTTCTAAAATTTTGGATTTTTTATGGCTTTCTAAAAAAGAAATATTTTTTAATTTGTGGATTTAAACAAATAATAGAAATACATAAAACTAAAACATTTCATACAAGTAAATAGGTATTCCAATTATTATTCTAGAAAAAAATAAAAGATAAACTTACCGGTTTTATTGTGTGCGTCAATTAAAACCTTTCTGCTAATGCCAACTGACCTTTCGCAACACTTACAATAAATAATTTTTCCGTCGGCAATACAAATTTCCGATCCCGACTATGAATTACCATAAATTACTAGTCGACTTCTTTACTTTTGGCATTTCGTCTGAACACAGAGCTTTTAAGCACAAATAAACTTAATATTTGTATGCTATGGTATGTAGTAAAAAAATAGTTTTTAGTAAGTTCATAGTTAACTGGAAATCTAATAATTAAGGGAACAATTAAGAAAAACTCATTAAAGGTGCTATTAAGAAAACCCAATCGTAATAAATAAAACTGTCTATTTCGGCGAAACGGATATAACAAGCAGAAAAATTATTGAATAACTGCATTTTTACCAAAAATTGCATTTATTGCAATTGCCAATAAAATCCTGTCTCTAATTGTAATTATATAGTCTTATACAGTAGCTGATACTTAAGGAAAGATCTAGAAACATGAAAGCTCAATTATGATTTATTCAACTTTTTTTACTTCTGGTTTAGCTCCGTTGGGTATACGTGAGAAGTTTGAAATTTTTGAGCCTAACATAGAGACAAATATTGTTTCTATCAAATTTAATTTTATTTTTTAATGTAGTCTCCTTTTAACTCGATACACTCGTTTAAACAGTAGTTGGTGTGTTGCTCTGCAAAATAAGCGTCTACGGTTGCGATTACCTTCTCGTTTGATAAAAATCTCTGCCCTCCGAGCCAAAATTTGGACTTAGCAAACAGGAAATTGTTGCTGGGGGCCAGATCTAGAAAATATGTTGGGTGATCAATCAGTTCAAACTGTAATTCGTAATTTTTTTTAATTAGACATTGTGCCAGATCAGCAGTTTGTGTGCTATACATAGCAGTGTTATATGATATAACATATGAATATAATAGAATAGCAGTTATTATTATCATCACTTGTGAAATTAAAATTAATGTTAGTAGGTGCATTTTTGATTTAACACAATAGTTCATTTTGTCTAGTTTATCTAGTCGTCATGACTATCACTATCACTTTGTGTTAGATAAATGTCTTGTGGTAGTTTTCGTTTCAGTCTTGTGTGTATTTGTCTTTGTCCTAGTTGATAGAACACTGCACCAGCACAATTCCCAATGTTTGCGTGAAGGTTTATAGTTAATTTTTTTACGCACTCCGAGATCGTGGATAATCCGAGTTCTGTGTGAAGTTGTCTGTTGGTAACGTACCAAGGGGCATTCACTGAGATTCTCATAATTTTGTTTTGTAGTACTTGGATTCTCTGTATATTAGTTTTGGACTGCACAGGCGTAAAGTACTAATCGTCGTATTAGTGCTTTATATAGTAACATTGTACATTCGGGTTTCAATGATGATTGCCTGTTGATGAGGGGATATATCTGTGCCAGTCTTGCATAACCTTCATTTAATTTTTTAAGTACATGAAACCACCAGGTAAGTTTGGTATCTAAATATACACCTAAGAATTTTATAACTTCTGCGGTTTGTGTTCACATAATTGGGTTGTTGATTATTATTGGCGGTGGTTAGTTGATTTGTCTGAGGATAAAGATTTTCGCTGTACATTTGTCATAGTCTATCGCTATATTCCAGTATTTGAACCATCTAGTCAGTTTGTTTATCGCGTGTTGTAATTGCGTAATTGCATCTAAAAGATTGATGTTTTTAGTTAGTAACATAGTATCATCTGCAAATAATGCTGTATGCATTTGTATTAGGTATATCGCTGGTATAGATGTTAAGTAACATAGGTCCTAGGATGCTCCTTTGAGGAACTCCTGCTCTAATATGCCTTGTTGATGATACAGTTGCATGGATTTTAACTGCAAATGTTCTATTGTCAAGATAAGAGAATAAGCGCCTTCAAGTATCCTGGAATACTAAGAATAATAAGCTTGTATTTTAGGCCTTCAGTCCATACACAATCGAAGGCCTGTGCCAGATCCACAAATAGTGTCGTTATATATTGTTTATTTTCATAGCCCATGTCTATTGTTCCCACTATTCCCTGTAGTTGGTGACATGTTGAGTGACTCTTTTTAAACCCAAATTGGAAGACTGGTAGTAGTTGCAGTCTTTCAATTTCTTTATTTAACCTATTATGGATTACTTTCTCAAGTAATTTTGATAAGGCTGTTAATAGACTAATAGATCTGTAACTAGAGATGAGTTTTTTTGTTTTTTCCGGGTTTAGGAAAGAGGAGGATTAACGCGGGTTTCCATTTGTTTGGAAAATAGCCCATTCTTAAGCACGCGTTATAGATGGTAGCTAAGTATGCTAATCCTTTCCGGGAAAGTTTTTTAAGATTTATGTAATGTATTCTGTCTTCTCCAGGAGTTTTGTTTAGTGGAAGAGTTTTAATTATTGAAGCTAGTTCTATTGGTGAAGTTGATTCCATTCGATCCCCGGCTAGTGGGAGGTGTGTTTCTATGTGCCTTACTATTATATTTACAATGCATCTTGATGATTGTGGGGGGTAAATGTTTTTTCGAGGTGGTCGACGAATATTTTGCATTTTTCTTCGTCAGTGTTATAAGATGCATTGCCTGAAATTATTGAGAGAATTACTTGCGGCTGTTGTAAGATTCTCCTTGTGGTTTTCCAGAGTCCCGGGTCGCCTGGTTCAAAGATAATGTGCTTCTGGTATTACTTGATTCTGTGTTCATCCAGTTCCCTTTAATTTTGTGTAATAGGTTGTTAAATGCATTTTTCGTTGCAGGGTTTGTAGCGCGTTGCCACTCCCTACGCAGCTGGCTTTTTTGCTTTATTAAATTTATTATTTGCTGTGGTGGAATTCTCTAGTGAGTGGGTTTTCTGTTTCGTAGTTAGATATTGTTTCGTCTATCTCTTCTGATGTTGATAGCTTATTGGGGTATTTGAGATTTTTATTTAGAACTTCATGGAAAAGGTTCCAATCTATTAGTCAATTTATTAATCTCGGTTCATTAAGTCTTCTGGAAGGAGCTGTTGCAAAAGAGATTATTACCGGAAGATGGTCCGAGTTAAGTTCTACGCAAACTTCTTGGAATATTTGTCTCTTAAATTTTTTTTGATTTATTATGTCCAAGATATCCGGCTCATGGTCCAACCGATATGGCTAATATATCGGTTCTCCTGGGCTTATTATCTGTAGAGCGTGTGAAGTTGCGATTGCATCGAGTTTTGTTCCTACTGGGTTATCTGCCTTATATCCCCATATATTATTTTTGGAGTTGAGACACCAATTAAAATTGTAGGTTCATTTCCATTTAATATTACGCATATGTCGCTTTCGAGTAGTCGTTTGTTCGGTTGTCTATATACACTGATTATTTTGATATAATTATTATATTGTGTTTTTATTTTGACAGCTATTGTTTCCAAATTGGTCACATTGATTGTTATATCTTCATGATGAATAATTTTTTGTTTTATGAAAATTGCTACTCCACCCGAGGCAAATCTTGCTGTTCTATCATTACGATAACAGGAATAGCCAGGTATTTTGATTCTCTCATTGTTGGTCAAGTGTGTCTCCGATATACATGCTAGATCAATGTTGTATCTTGCTAGAAAGGTCGCAAACTGCATTTGCTGGGCCTTCAGTCTATTGGCATTCCAGTTCAAGATGTTTGAATGGATAATTGTTTTGTTGGAGATTAGTTAATAAGAATTGTTTTATTTGACCAAGATAGGATTGAATTAGATTTAGTATTGATGTAAGAATTTTATTGGTTATGAGTTCAGATTCTAAAGTGTTGTTTGTTGGTTTCGAGGGTTGATTTTGTTTATTTAAATTTGTGGAGTTTTTGTGAAAGTGTGGAAAGTTTGTGAGATTATTTTCTGGTGCTGCTTGTCCTTTTCTTGTGTATGTTCCACTCTTTGAGAATTTCGAGTCCTGGAAGTGTTTACAGCCCCTAAAGTTGGGTGGGTGATTTTCTCCACAGTTAACGCAGACAGCAGGAGTATTTCTGTCTTTATCACAGTCAGTATACATATGGTTACCCAGACACTTCATACAGCTTAGTTGCAAGCGGCAATAGTTTTTGGTATGGCCATAGCATCGGCACCTATGACACTGAGGTGTGCTTTTCGATGTTTTTCGTGGTTCCACTCTGACTGGCGTGTGGTAGGTGTAATCGATTTTGAAGATTTCATTTGCTTTTTCATTGGCCGTTAGTCTTATTGCACATACAGGGATTGGTATTCTGTCTCTATTGTACAGTCTGATGATACTAATTATGGGAAGATTATGTACAGAGAGTTCATCTGCTAGATCCTTGTCGTTAAGGAGACTGGGATATTCCTAATCACTACTAAGAGTGGTCGTTCATTAAGATGTTGAAAAGAGTGGAATACAATCTTATTTGTTAAATAATATTTTGCTAAAGCCCTGTAGTCGTCGTTTGTCGAGAGTATAATTTTTAGTGAAGTCTCACTAAGGCTGGTAAAATATTTTTCCTTGACAATGCTTTGAATGTCTGCAATAACTTTTTTGTGATCAACTGACCCGTGTAATAATATTGGAGGGATTTATTCTTGTTTACTTTGTTGGTTTCCGTAGATGTAATGGTGCTATTTGACGATGTGTTTTCGTTTACGTGTCAAGGTGTTCTGGTATGTAATATTTGTTTTTTTCCAATATGGATATGGGTTGCCATCGATAATTTTTCTGCAGCTCACTTACAGGAGGTGAGTTCCGAGTTCCTTTTTGTTGACATAATTACTTTACCGCACTAGGGGGAAGCGGTTAAAAATACAATATACTAGTTCAACGTATAGATATTTCGCTAACTAACAAAATATAAGTGTAAATTTTGCTTACACAGCTGACTGTTGATAGCAACCGAACTCGCGTCGCACTCCTCGTAAAGTTTGGCAATGATAACCCCCGAAGTGCAAGCCGGTGCATTGTCGTGATGAAAAAACACGATTTCGTTCCAAATTAAGTCGTTTTTCAGCAATCTCTGTCTTCAACTGGTCCGATAACGATGCGTAGTACAATCCCGTTATTGTTTTAAATAGTCGATGAACATAATTCACCCTTTACAGTCCACTATTTTGACTATTTATTCGTCTCAGCAGTGTGACGGTGTACTCAAGTTTCATCGATAGTGATAAATTGACGCAAAAGTCAGGCTCATTTCGCTGAAACCGCTTGAGCAGGGCCTTGGAAATGTTAATTTGAATGAATTTTTGATTTAACGTGACCAAGCACGGGATCCAACGCAAGGACACTATTCTCATGCCCAATTCTTCAGTCAATAAATGACAAACTTGTTCTTTCGATATGCCCACAACCTCTGCTATCTCTCTAACCTTGATTCGACGGTCCTCCAGTACCATTTGGTGAACTTTTTTGATTTTATCTGTGTGTTCTAATGCTGTTTGTCAACCTCAATTTTGAGATATACCCATAGGAACAAAATTACGGTATCCAGTTGGCCAAACGACGTCATGACGTCGAGATATTAGACACCCAGCGTACATCACATGTAGTACATGGTGCGAGGCTTTTATTGTGTGGTTTGTTGCTTCATTCTCTTAAAACCAAACGTTTTCCAATTTTCTAGTTAGATTGCACCGCTATTAGTGCAAAAAATTGTCGAATCATTTCCATATATTGATTGAAAGTGGCAATAACACTTTGGCCTTTCTCATCAGAAAAGTGAAGATCAATTAACTCAACTTTACTCATCACACTCTAAACAGTAACAAGCTTGCTATGGAATCGTTTTTATAGATATTTCATGAGTTGTTATCTCTCTTATAACAAAAGTTTTTTTTTATTATTAACGCATTCCGACAGGTAACAATGCTCTTCATCGCTTTCCAAAATGCTTTTACACATTTCCAAAGGATTTCGCCAATCGCGTTCTGAAAGCTTCTGTACAACAACTATCTTGTATGAATGAAAACGAAGATCTTGGTGCAAAATTTGCCATTCAGTATGGTTAGACAAGTGAAGAGCAACAACATAGGGACTGAATGTTTTACTGCATTGACGTTTTCTGGTGTTCGCGCACTTCAAGGTCTTTCTTCTTTTCTTCTTACTATAACACCGATACTTCTGAAGATTTCTACTTACAACACAATTGATTAAAAAAAAACGCGCCCAAAAAGGGCTACAACCAAGTTCCGGAGTACACTTCGGCAACAATAGCTCTCTATTCGTTAATCCATAACATGTAGACTAAAGGCTTCTCTGGACAAAAAGTTTTACTTATGATTAACGAAGTTACTTTTTCCTTCTCCGGACTACCCTTCGCTTTTGTAACTTGCTTTTTAAATTAATGGGAAGGTTTTGGCTCACTATATATTTTAAATTAATTTAAAAATGAAATTGTTATTAGGTAAAAATAATTTTTACTTGGAAATCTCTAAAAATATGTTTTTATTCCTTTTCAATGATTACTTTTAATTTACGGTGATTCTTATTTTTAAGTAACTACAAATAATTAATTTTATTAAATGTATAATATAATTTTTCATGACATCTTCCATCACAGAATTAAAGGATCTCAGATCCACTTTCTATGATTTTAGAATCTTTTTTAATAAACTACCTTTCAGTTATATTCAGAATGAGTGTTCCCCAAACAACTTTTAATAAATGCTCTTCTGTCTCTTTCGCGATGACTTCTAGAGGTAAGATATTTTTTGGTATTATGGAAGCACTTCGAGTTTGGATAGTTAATGGAGTTTCATTTAATTTACTACATTTTGAACCATTCAGTGTGGAGAAGCAACCGTTTGTAAATATCTTTAAATTAAGAGTTACAATAACTCTTAATTTAAAGCTTCTTATTACATTAAAAAATACTTTTGGGTGGTCCTAGCACATTATATGTGAGCATATAATCCAAAGGAATATTCTATCCATTTATATAATCAATATACATTTTTTGATCAATATCAAAATACAAATATCTATCTTTCAAACGCGGTTTTCTTTAATCATTTGATATATTGGAAAAATCTATCCATACCCATAAATACAATTTGCTTATTTTTTACTTTCCTTATCCTATAATAAGGAAAGTAATGTAATCGGTGGAAATTTGACCTACCCAGTTTTTCACATTTCTGGACGAATTATAGCCTCAGGACACCAATAAAGTTGTTTTGGGCCATTGGTTCGTGTGTGTGTGTGTGTGTGTGTGTATGTGTCTGTCGGTCTGTCAGTAAACAGTACATCTCGAGAACCGTAAGAGCTAGAGACTTGAAATTTGGTATGCAAGTTACTTGTGGATAGGGGACGCAGTGCGAAACTTTTGGTAAAAATCGGCCGAGTCCTTTGGTCGCAAGGTCGCAAAATCGGTCGCAAAGCGGTCGCGAATCTAAACGGTTGAAGATACAAAAAATTCATGAGAATAAAAATGATTTGTTATCACGAGATAAACATGAATTTAAAGAAAAGGTTTGTAAGATAGAAACTCGAAAAAATTGAAGCCCATGATTTTTGCCAGAATTACCCAAATAATAGGATAAGGAAAGTCGTGTGATGTTCACACCAGATTTTTTTAAGTTAGATCTGATTTAAACATTAGGAGCAAAGATATTCCTTAAATTTAAATATTTAAAATATTTGTAGATAGGATAAAATTCTCTCTAGCTTCAGAGTTAACAAATGTATGAGAGTAATTGGTGATACGATTTAATAGCATTTGCTACATTAATCCTAAAAATTTAAGAAAATTAAATTGTACCTTTTTTCGTTTTTACTGTAAGTGGCTGGTTGTCGCTTTGGTCCCCAAATGTAAACCTTTCTTTTTTAGATTTCAATAATATTTGTAATGTGCTTCCGTTTAATAGAGAAATTTCTCCCCTATGTTATTAAAGCGCCAAGGAAAAACACACGTTGTGGATCGAATAAGCAACCAATTTTAATGGTTGAGGGCTTTTTACATTCGTCTTGAAGAGACGGGGTGGGAGTTATAGTTTTGAATGCGATCTGAGTTAACCATGGTCAGATAATATTAGAAAAAGGGTGATTGGTACTGCAATTGTACATTGTAACAGTGTTTGGTGCGTGATAAAGCGGAACCAGTCGCCAACGACAACTCTTCTATCATTTAAGGTTTGTAAATGTGTTCAATGAGATTAATTAAATAATTTAGTCAAGCAGGAACAATTAACATGATCAGAGAATTACTGCCCTTACCACGGAAAGTATTATCATAAAGCAATCGAGTGTCGTTACGCACTAGGAGTGATGCATGGAATTCATTAAGTTAATAAATGGTTGGACTTTAAATAGGACGCAATTTGCGTTATACTATGTTCCTTGTATGTTTCTATTTCTTCATACAAAAAAGATCGTTTCAACTTAAACATGCAATAAAATGTAATAAAGTGTGAAAAATTAATTTTTGGCATTTTTTTACCCTTTTCAACTTTAAAAACGACAGGAAAACAAAGCGGTGCCTGCAATCTTACTTGTGACATCGCTTTGTCCGTAGTAGGGTTGATTTAGTGCCGTCAGGTGACGTCCACGTTTTTGAAAATTGCAAAATTAATTTTTCGAAACTACTACGATACAGATTTATTTAATCTAGTTTTTCTTGAATCTAAGTAGAGTGAGCTAAATGTTTTAATAAGATTACATACAATTATATTACATAAGAAATAAAACACTCTTTTGACATATCAAGTTATACATTATTCATTTGTTCTAATTTTTTATATTTCAATACATCTTTATTGTTTTTCATTTCTTCACCAGTGTCATCACTAATTATTAAAAACAATTATAGCCTTTATAGGAGATATGTTAATTTGCTTATATTTTACCAGGGTTGATAGCACAACTTGTGGTACTGTGGCTAAATTTAGTATTTTTGGGAACTTTATTTCCTTTGCTTCTAAAATGAATTAAACACGCATTTTTTTGTCCAACATTATGAATGTTTTCACTTCCATATTTTCCAAACAATTAGATGTGCTTCAAAAGAATATTCTAAAATTGGCTTAACAGTAAAAAATAATTACTTACACTGTCGGGTAATTTTTTACCTTAATATCATCAGCTTTACTTAAATTAGTTGATTTATTATTAAGTATTCCCGCAATTGTTGTAACCCGCTTTTGTTTAAATAACGCACTTCTTAATTTACATTTTACTGTGTTCTGAATTTGAGAATGAAATATATGGAGCAGAACATTCAACTTCAATCACATTCTAACACCCATAATTTAATGCTCCATCCAATTTTTTGTCTCGTCTGGTAACATTTATAATTAATTTCAAATTAATTAGTTATTAAGGTTGATATAATAAATACAACAATATACTATTGCTTTATTTGACAAAAATTTTATCTGTAAGTAGTCCATAATTTCCAGGGCTTATTTGAGTCTGCCTGCATAATAAAAGATATTTTTCTTGTATTTTTACCGAAACGCCACATATACTCATATTTGTCTTTCTATTATTGTAATAAGCGGACGTGAGTAATCGTGTACACGACCCCTCATGTAGTACTAATTTAAAGTCTTATTAAACAAGTAAAATCGACTTTGAAAGTTTAAAAGTGAATGCAAAAAGAAGTAAAAGAATTGATGTTTGTAAGTAAATAAAATCATTAGAGACCTAAGAATATAACTGTACAAAATTAATGAAATTAAACAAGGTACCAATAACACCAGTGCAGGAGCCAAACAGCTGAGCAGCGCGAGTGACCGACGTGCGTGACCTAGAGCGTTAGAGGCTAGCGCGGGACGTACAAAATAGAGGAGAGTACGTGACTGATAAAGATGCCGTTGCCCCGCACACCAACGAAATATGATAGCGAAGAATGTTCAACGGAGGATCGAAAAAGGAAAAGATGGGGGGCCGACGAGGATAGGAGTAGCGATTCAGCAAAAAAAAAAATGAAAAATCAAGTAGCACTCCAGACAAAAAGCGGTAAATTGTAACAGTAAGCAAGCCCCAAGAAAAGGAAGACCCCAAATTAGACCAAATATTAAGCTTGTTGCATAATCTAACACTAGAGGTGAACCAGATACGTCAAGATTGACGAGAATACAACGAGCAAATAAGGAAATTGAAACTCGAAAATGAGATGAAAAAGCAAGAGAACAGCGCAATAACAAAGGAATGTGATGAGATTAAAAAAAAGAGCTGAGAGAAACAAATATAAGATTGGAACAACTAGAAAAAGAAAAGAAGATAAATAATGTGGTAATATCGGGATTGACAACAGCAACCCGACTGACTTAAAGCAAGGGATGAAGAATTTTATACAACAAAAACTAGAAGTGAGTGTTTCAATTCAAACTACTTATAAAATAGGGCCTAAGATGTGATTAATAAAACTACAGAGCTTTGAAGATAAAATGCAGTTAATGAAAAACAAAATGAAACTACAAAATGAGAAGCGATAGGATATTTATTAATAACGATTTACCAAGAAAAGAAAGAGAAATAAACAAACAAATTAGAAAAAGAGCGTAAGAAGGAAAGTACCAAGAAAAAACTGTGAAAATTGGATACCAGAAGTTGGCCATAGAAGGGAAAGAGTGGAAATGGGACACGGAAAAGAATACACTGGTGGAGAATAAAGGCAGAGAAAATCCAGTAATTAACACTCCAAAAAAACTGATTGCGACGCCGACCCGCCACAGGAAGATGAAAATGGCAAAGAATAAGGACATGCAAAAGGATAGTAAAATATGTAAATACGATAGAGAAGTCAAAAGAGAAAATTTAAGAATAGGCACGTGGAACATAAGAAGCTTAAGAGATAAAGAAGAAAAACTTATCGGGGAATTTGAAAGAACAAAGCTAGATATATTAGCAACAAAGGTATAATAGAACTAGGGAGAGGTCACACTCTAATATACAGCGGAGTAAATCAGGAAGCAAGATCATCGGAAGGAGCAGGATGTATAATAAAAGAAGAACTTAGAAAAAGAATACTGAATTGGGAATTTATAACAGGAAAGATACTAAAAGTAGAACTATAACCAGGCAAGCAAAACAAAATAACCTTAGTGGTTGTCTATGGCCCCGGTGAAGACAAAGTAGCAAGAAAGAAAGATTCTGGGAAGAAATTTTACAAATAACAGAAAATATAAATGGCAGAGTACTATTGCTAGGAGACTTTAATGGAAGAGCTGGGAAAAGAAATAACGATCCATTAGATGCAATTGGTAACCAAGGGAAAAGACATAGAAACAACAATGGAGATAGGCTAATAAGCTTCTGTGTTAACAATAATCTAATAGTAACAAACACGTTTTACAAACACAAGAGCATACATAAATTCACGAGAGAGGTTAAGAGTAGGAATGAAAAAAAGGGAAAAGAAGGGGGCCAGAAATTTACAGTGATCATTATTTAGTGGTAGCGAAAGTACGTCTAGGCATAGAAAGTAAAGAAAATCATAACAGGAAAATTTACCACAAAAAAATTAATGAAACTATTAAGACATACAAATTACAGGAAATTGAGATAGCGAACAAATTTAGTGAGGATATACAAAGTAAGGTAGAGGGAGAAGCAGGACACTGGGAAACTATGAATTTAGAACAACTGTGGCAGTATTTCAAATAAATAGTACTAATATCAGCGAAAGAAGCATGTGGAACAACAACAATAAATAAAAACAAGAAGCAAACAAAATGGTGGAATCAAGAAATAAAGTAAAGTAAAAAGCGAAAAAGAAAAATGGAAATTTTACCTAAATCATAAGAGGATAGCTACGCAACATGTAAACAACAACAAACTAAAGTAAGAGAAATGATAGTACAGGCTAAACAGCAAATGTGGGAAGAATTTAGAAGGAAATTAGAAGGAGACAGCCTAATAAACCAAAAGCTATTTTACAAAGTATTGAAAAATTTAAGAAAAGATAAACACTTAGGCAAGTGAGAGCAAAAGATGACAGTATAATAACTGAAGAAAATGAAATTATAGAAAGATGGAAGGAATAATTCCGAGAACTACTCAATCCAGATGACCTAAAAAGACGTGGAACGATGAAGTAACAGCAATATTGAAAAAAAAAGCTAAAAAGTTGGCAACAAACAAGAAAGAATGGACAGTTTGTGCATCTAAATTGAAATGTAATATAAATAATTTCACCTTACACCTTAGGCTAAAAGGACGCGTAGTAGTAACCACGAGCGTATCACACTAGCTACAGGAAAGTAAAATAAAAAGTGAAATTATGAACCATTTTTAATAAGTTTAGGTCAAAAACAATATCAATAATCAGGGACCAAGCAGAAGTGAAATTGAAAACAAGAACTACAAAGTTCTTAAGTTTTTAAAAGACAATGAATTGCATAATATCATTTCAAACGAACTGTGAAAGTAGAAAATTAAGAGTAAAATAATTATTAATTAAAATAGTGAGAAAATGGAACAAATAGAAGAAATCACAAAAAGACTAAGGGAAATGGATGAAATGGGTAAACGGATAAAAGAGAAATTAGACAATTATCAAAAAGAAGCAGAAATGTTGAGAAAACAATGTGCCGCATTTAAAAGAACAGGAAAGTAAAGTAGAAGTTTTAGAAAAATAAGTAGGAAAAAAGAAATTGGTAATGCATGTAATAATTGAAGCACCACAAGAAGTTGAATTAGAATTGAAAGAAAAAGTGAGAGCTACTTTAAGAAACATGGGAATTCAGATAAATACTGAGAACGGGGTACAAGAAATAAGAAGAATTGCTTTTCAAATACATAATCGATATAGGCCCATTTTGTTGGAAGTAAACTCATGGAATAAGAAAACAGAAATATTAAAAGCAACAAAAAAATTGAGAGGAACTAAGATATATTTTACAAAGATCTCCCCAAGAAAGTGCAGGAAGAAGAAAAATACTATAGAAATATGAAAAGAGCAAGACAAAGTGGAAATAAGGCCTTTATAAGATAAACAAATTAATAGTAAACGAGGAGAGTACAAGGAACAATTAGAGAAATGGAAAGGAACAACAAGTCACCTATGGAAATCAAGGAAAAAAGGTCGAACAAAGTGAGAGGTCCCCACAAGAACAACATAGGGCGCAATGAATCGGCCCATAAAATGACTAAAAGATATCAAAAACGAAACACGGAAATAAGCGATATGCCTAGTTCCATAACTAAAAATGACGACCATAGTAAGAAAAGGTGTAAAGATATGAGATCTAAAGATTTATTTATAGCAACATGGAAAGTACAAGGCACATTTGACAGGGGAACTTTGAAAAACCTTATAAAAACACTAAAAAACTATAAAATAGATATTATAATACCTTCTTTACGAGTAATGGGAAAAACAGAAGACTGAGAACCGGTTTCTTAGTAAGTGCAAAAATAAGACAGGCAGTAATAAGCTTTCGTACCAATATCGGATATATTATGTTGATTAAGAGGTGCTTACTAAAAAATAAGCCTTATAAACGTACATGCTCTATTAGAAGAAAAAGAAATGACAATTAAAGAACAGTTCTATGATACTTTGGATAGGGTTTATGAATCAATCCCAAAATACGATATGAAAATATTGTTGTGTGACTGTAATGCCAAAATAGGAAAAGAAGCGATGTATTACCCAACAATCGGAAAACATAGTCTACACCATAACACTAATATAAGGTGAATTACTAATAAATTTTGCCATCGAAAAGATATGAAAATCAAAAGCACTTATTATGAAATTACAAAGTTAATGGATCAGCCGGATGGTTTAAAAATTTTTAAAAAAGAAGTGGTGTTTAAAAATGTGAAATAGGGGTGCAGACTGTGATTAGATCACTTTTTAGTGAATCAAACTCCCAATTGATACCAAATAAAAAAGTACAACACTCAAAGGCAGGATCAAGTAAAATTGGAAGAAAAATTAATGAAACACTGGAAAAATGAAGAGAAATCAAACATAGAGAGGGTAGCAGAACAGAAAAGTAAAAGAAGGCAGTGAAAACTCAAATTAAGAAAAAAAAAAGTCCAAAGGTTTGACCTAGAATGAAAAACATAAAATTAAGAAAAGGCAAGACAAAAATGCTAATTTACCAAAAGAAAGCAATAGAAGGTCCTACCAAGAACAAAGGAAAAACCAAAAAATATGAGAAAAAAACGAAAAAAAAATTAAAATATTAGAGGAATAGAAAAAAAACCAATAAAGAAATCAAGAACTTCTATCAGGGGTTAAAAATTAAAACAAGGTTATCAATCAAAACAATATTTTTAAAGGAAAAGAAGGTAATTTAATTGGGGAAAAAGGAACAGAGATGGGCAGAGTACTTTGACGAACTACTGAACAAAACCAAACATAAAGGGTGTATATAGAACAAATAAGAAAATATAAATGATAATGCAGAAACCCTAAATATGAAGAAAAACTGTAATCCTAAACCCGGGGCGATCAAATTAGGAAAAACTTTTAAAGTCGGAATGCTATGAAGGGGTATAATGAATTGAAATTAATAGTTTCGATTTAAAAATTTGACTAGAACAGGTTATAGTGTTAGACACACAGACAGACAGGATGTTAATTATTCTATAAGCTGCTGTGAAAGTTAATAGCTGCCATAAAATAAATTAAGAACAACAGGGTTGCGGGACCAGATAAAAGACTGAAATATTTGTAGTGTACAAAAATATTGTGAAAAATAAAAAATATGGAAACAACAAATGCCAAATGAACACAAGCTTTAATAAGCCCTATTCATAAAAAGGCGACAAAAAACTGAAAATTATCCGGAATACCAGAATGTTATGCACAAAATATTAACTACAGTAATAAAAACAGACTGTATACGGAGAATATTAGGGAAACCAAGTGAATTGGGCAGCAGATCAGTTGTTGACCAAATTTTGCTCTTAAAAAATTGAACCCATACACATACTAAGACAAATATTATACTTAGATTTTAAACAAGGATATAAGCAAATACGTAAAACTATTTCTATACCAATTAGAAATCCCGAACAAACTAATCAAATTAGTAGTATGACTCTAAATAAAACAAACAAAGAAAGCATAAACGGCAATATATTGAGAGAATTTATAGTTCAGAATGGATGGATTGCGGCAAGAGGATCCGATATCGACAACATTATTTAATTTAGCACTGGAATCAATTATGAAAAAAGCGGGCGTTAATAGGACAGGCACAATTTACTATCGAACACACCAATGCCTCGTCTTTGCCGATGATCTAACCATACTAACAAGAACAAAAGAGGAGCTACAGAAAACCACGAGGAAACTACTAATGGCAGCGCATGACATTTGATTAGAAATTAATGAAGAGAAAACAAAATATATGGTTTGAAATAACAAACCTTTTCAAAAAAAACGAAAGTTTCATTGTAAAAATAAATAATGACACAAAACAAGTGAAGAACTTTATTTATTTAGGATCAACAATATCAAGAAAACCAGGTACCAGTGAAGAATTGAAAGCGAAAATTGCGGGTACAAAAAACGCACAAGCATTAAAAAATATATTATCGGGTAAAATGTTCTCAAGAAAACTAAAACTAAGAGTGTACAAAACGATTGAGACCACGGTTACATACGGGAAGTACACTAAAGAAACAGGAATAATGTTACAATGTTTGAAAGAAAAAAGGAAAATATTTGGGAAGAAAGTTGAAGAACACTAAGAACTACAGGAAGTATATGATGAACCTCACATTATTGGAATAGTAAAAGCACAACGAATTAGATGGCTGGGACATTTAATCAGAATGAACAAAGAAAGCGTACCTTACAAAATATGGAAAACGGATATAGGAGGAACAAGACGCAGAGGAAGGCCAAGATCAAAATGGAAAAAAGAGGTCCAAGATGATATGCAACAACTGAAGATTAGTGAATGGGAGGATAGAGATAGAAAACAATGGGCGACAATAACCAAATAAGCCTATAGAGCTATTTTATATGTATATGTATATATACGGCTAATGGCTAATGAATTACAACTTTGGGTGAAAATGAGACCATTGTTTTTGTTGACATTTTTCTGAGGCGCAAGTGAGCCGAAAATGGCGGTAGGCGCAAATGGGCCGGGCGCAAGTAGGCCGACACCTTCTCAACCGGTACCTCTTAGATAGGAATTCACTTCAATTGTTACGTTTATTGCTTGGCACTTTCCAATTTAAAAGAAACTTTTAATTCTTTGTTTCTTCTGCATATCTGAATACAAAATATCCGAATATTAACGGAACTAAAAGTTTATTTTCAACTATTTTAAAAATTTATCTGCAACATCGGTGTCCGAATTCTCGATAACAAAAGTGATTCGGTAAAATCATTGTTGGAAAACCTGTGTAATTTTACCGGTATTTTTTACAGCATGTCCATTGTAACCGTTGCCGATGCAGAGAAATTAATGTCGTGTTGTTAGTCCCATTGCAACTAATCAACGTCGAACAGAGAAGGTAGACAATTGTTAACATGTAGTAGTCCACCATTGAAGTCGCGATACGGTATGTAATTGCAAGTATGTGAAGATGACGATTCTCCCGTTTGGTTGTCCTGTGTACTATTCCAGATCCCAGTTTTTGCGAATGGAGTACCTTCTTTGGCCCACTGGATCCATATTTGCGCTACAGTACTGCTATGACGACTCATTCTTCGGCCCCTTCAAATTCGTTCACTTTCTGGGCAACGTGGCATTCTTACGTTACTTCTCCCAGACGTCGTATCAGATCTCCAACAAATATAACCACATGGTTCTTAAATTTTAATTTTTTTCTAAAATTTGTTGACTCCATTCACGTATTAAAACATTATAAAGTATTTATTTTAATTCTGTTCATATTTATTACTTTTTTAACTTGTAAGGCTACCAAGTAACAAAATAGTTCTACTATTAAGCAGCTAATATTCATATTTAATATACTATCTTATATTTCGTAATTAACAAATAAACAAATAATCTTTAATTACGTACTGCATTTGTTTCAGATGTTTAGATACTGCAAAATTAATCTTATTGTTAAGTAATCCTATATTTTAGAAGCTATTATATTATATTTTTATTTTTATGCTCCCTTTAGGGGTTATACTACCTTAGCGCCCTGAAAATTGAACCTTTATTGGAGAATTTTTTCTCAAAAACAACTCAATGGATTTTTTTTTGTTATAAAGTCCCATTTTATTTGTAAACGGTAAGAATACATTTAGCAAATTAATTGACACTTACAATTATGACATGCAAAAGAGTGCTCAGTAGCACTCTTCCATATATAAAAGGTTTTTAGACCTAATGTGACTGATCGGAAAATAACTAAACTTACATCTAAACTAAAACTAACTTACTTAAATGCAATTGTTACCAAATCGTTTGGGTGCACTCAATGGATTTAAATGAAATTTTGAGACTTTATTATATAAGTATTAAGGTAGACAAAAATATTTTTTATAAAATTTTAAAGTACAAAATGGCGTCGTGGCACTAGGCAACCGGAACTCACATTTTTTCCGAGAAAAAAATCGGCATACACTGTAGCGGCTTCTGTACACCACCTGGAATAAAAAAAAGTTTTTCTTAATTTACATTAGTTAATTTTTGGAAGTACCTAGGCTTTTAAAATTTTTTTGAAAATTCGCAAATTGACAGAAGTTTGAATTTTTGTGTCATTTTTATTTATTTAATTATTTATTTTAATTATTTATTGCAAGTGTAATTATTTATCAATCTTAAAAATCGTAGACACTTCCAAAGATAATCTATCTGAGAAGGTACAGTTAAAATTTCAACTTAATCCGATACCACGAGTACCACGCTCCGGTAATAAGTGCCCCAAAACTCTCTACCTGCTGCTAAGGTCAGGCCTACAATTTCTATTATAATTAGAATTACGAGTCACTTTATACATATTCCCAATTACAAATCCTAATTTGTTCGCGCTTGACTTTCGAAGCGTAAAGAACGTCAGCGTTAAGTGTCGGCTGTAATACGAGTGTTAACCGTTATCATTGACCGTAAGGTCACTGATACCATAGGTATCATTCACTATTTGTTATTTTATAAACAAATTAATTTAAATTGAACGCAAATAACCTCGCAAATATTTAAATTATGAAATATGTCCTATTCACAACCTAGCTATAATTCATATCCAAACCAAACCAATCTACAACAGCAATTTCAATATCAAACCTATAATGCATCACAACAACAAACTTTTCCTATACAATCCCAACCTCCCATGTACCAACCAAATCCTTACCATGGACCGATGACAAATATGTACCCGATAAATCAGCATCAACTCTCTACGAGCCTCTTAGCTAGTAATGTGACAGGCAACGAATGGCACACTATCAATTACAAAAAAAGACCCAGGAGCCCTGAAGACACTACAAATAGTCAAAGGCAAGAGAAAAAAAAACTAATATTGGTTAGACAACCCAGTTGAAACTTCTAATAGATATGACCCACTAAATATTGAAAGAGAGGACAACCAAACAAACACCACACAGAAAACAATCGTTCAGAAGGACCACAAACCTCCACCTATCTACGTATCCGATGTCAAAAACATTAATCCGCTAACGACACTACTGAATGAAATCGCCCAAAACAATTACACATTAAAAGCACTTGGCAACAAACAAGTCAAAATCCAAAGCAACACAAGTAAAATCTATACAACCATTATTAAACACCTTTTAGATAAAACCACAAAATTTCATACTTACAAACCAAAGAAAGAACGAACATTCAGAGTAGTAATCAAAAATATCCATCACTCAACAGACATCGCAGAAATAAAACAGAACCTAGAAAATCTTGGTCACGAAATAGTTAATATTTGGAATATTAAACAACAATTAAACAAAACCCTCGCCCCATGTTTATTGTTGAAATGAAACAAAAGACAACAACAAAGAAATTTATAAAACCACGCTATTCATGAACACAAGAATCACTGTTGAACCGCCACATGCTAAAAGAACACTGCCACAGTGTGCCAAATGCCAAAGGTTCGGACATACCAAGAACTATTGCCAACAAACATCTCGTTGTGTCAAATGTATAGGAAATCATCCTACCAAAGAATGTCCGAGAGTAACTAAAGATGATCAAGTTAAATGTGTAAACTGTGGCGAGGGTCATCCTGCTAACTATCGTGGATGCATAGTATATAAGCAGCTCCAAGAAAAACTCTTCCCAAGATTAAGAAGCGCAGTTACACACACCCGCACGCCTACTCAAAATTATAGAATCCCTGGGGTCACATACGCTGAACAAGCAAGACAAAATACTCAACCTCCACAAACCTTGGCTTCTAATGCAACCCCACAAACACAAGCGTTGGCCTTAAATCACCCGTCAAACGACATGGAAGAACTAAAATCCATGATGAAGAACTTAATTACACAAATGGGGACTATTATGAATCTCCTAACCACGCTCATTAGTAAAATGACATAATGGACCAACTATTAACTATAGCAGTTTGGACTGCCAACGGGATTAGCCTGCACGCCCAAGAGGTCAAACTCTTCCTTGAACTTAATCAAATCGACATACTGCGCATAACACATTTTACCAGCAAAAGCTATATTAAATTTCCAAGCTACTGCACTAACCATCGATGGATGGAACCGCCCACGGTGGAACGGCAGTTATCATAAAGTCTAACATAAAACATCATGAATTGGCTAAATATGAAACAGAACAACTCCAGGCTACTACCATCTAAGTAGAAGACAAAACAGCAGTCCTAAAAATTTCTGCCGTCTATAGACCCCCCAAACACTTGACAAAAAAAAGACACTTACTCACATTTCTTCCAAAGTCTTGGAAACAGATTCTTCGCAGCCGGCGACTTTAATGCGAAACATCAGGAATGGGGATCTCGTATTACAAGAACTGACGGACGCGAGCTACTGGCAGATATAAATGCAAACAATCTACAATATCTATCAGCTGGCGAGCCTACCTATTGACCAACAGAGCGCCGAAATATTCCAGACTTAATTGACTTCTGTATAACTAAAGGGCTAAATACAAGACAATTTACAACCAAATCTTGCTTTGAACTTGCAGCTGATCACCCATCCATTCTAATTACACTCCACTCAGAACTAACACAAATACAAACACGACCAGTCCTTCACAACACTAAAACGGACTGGGACCTATTCCAAACAATAATAACTGAACAATTGAACCTGGGAGTTCCGTTGAAAACCAAATATGATATTGAAGAAGCTGTACTACAATTAACTAGTACAATCCAACAAGCAGCATGGAAAGCCACCCCTGTGTTGAAAACTACTTATACCATCAGCTGCCCAACACTATTAAAAGACAAGATAATGGAAAAAGACGTCTCAGAAAACGCTGGCAAATTACCCGTCTAGAAGCAGACAAACAAGCACTAAACCGGGCAACAAAGAAACTAAAGAAACTTCAACAACAACTTAAAACGAAGGCATACAACACTACCTTGCGAACCTTACAGCCACTGAAACCACCGACTATTCTCTGTGGAAAGCAGTTAGAAAACTCAAAAGGCCAATAGCTCACATACCACCTATCACCAAATCAAACGGCCAATTAGCTCGTACTATAAGGATAAAGCTGAAACGTTTGCTGACCACCTAGTCAACGCATTCCAACCATACCTAGCCAGTGTCCGGAGGAAGATACTAAAATAAACAACTTTCTGGAATCTCCATTCCAAATGAGCCTACCGATTAAACCATTCAAGCGCTGGGTACAAGAAGTAATTAGAAAAGAAATCAACATCAAGAAAGCACCAGGCTTTGACCTTATCACTGGAAAAATTCTCCAGCAGCTACCTGAAACCGCACTACGAGCAATCACTCAACTATACAATGCTATCCTCTCCAACAGATACTATCCAAGCGCTTGGAAAGTAGCACAGGTCACAATGATTCAGAAACCTGGAAAGCCACCCACTGATCCTGCTTCCTATCGTCCCATCAGCCTCCTACCTATCCTATCAAAAGTCTTTGAAAATTGTTCTTAAAACGCCTTCAACCAATCCTAGATGATTAAGAATTGATACCCAAGCACCAGTTCGGTTTTCGACACTCACTATCGAACAAATACATCGACTTCTAGATCAAATTCATACCGACCTAGATGAATATCGATATTGCTCCGCTGCGTTTCTAGATATTTCACAAGCGTTCGATAAAGTATGGCACTTGGGCCTCTTCTATAAATTAAAAAAATATCTACCATACCAATACTATGAAATACTAAAGTCTTACTTAACGGATCGACATTACTTCGTTAATTATCAAGATGGACACGCGAACCTCCACCCAATACTATCGGGAGTCCCCCAAGGCAGCGTGCTAGGACCTATCCTCTACTTACTCTTAACAGCTGACTTACCTACTACAAGCATGACTACAACCGCCAATTTTGCTGACGGTACGGCAATTCTAGCTTCGCACCTAAATCCGAATACTGCAACTTCCAACCTGCAAACCACTCTGAAAAATTGCAGCAAGGTATGGAGAATCTCGGTAAACGAAACCAAATCCCAACATGTAACGTTCACCATGAACCGTGATAACTGTCCACCGATCTCACTTAACGGACAACAAATAAAACACGCGGACTCCGCAAAATACTTAGGACTCCATCTAGATCGACGCTTGACCTGGAGAACCCACATATTTAATAAACGCAAACAGCTAGGGATACAATACAGGAAACTTTACTGGATGATTGGAAGAAACTCCGTACTCTCGCTATAAAATAAGCTATTGCTCTATAAGATGATTTTGAAACCAATATGGACCTACGGTCTCTTACTTTGGGGAACTGCTAGCAACACCAATCTGGCCATCATCGAGAGGTTCCAGAATAAAGTGCTTCGGGCTGTAGTTAATGCGCCGTGGTATGTGCCGAACAAAGTGATTTTAAGTGACTTAAGTGTTCCAACCATTAAAGAAGAAATAGGGAAAATTGCCCAAAAATACAAAGACCGATTAACAGCACACCCTAACGACCTTGTACATTCTCTAATGAACGAACCAGAACGCCCAAAACTCCTAAAGCGTTTTAAACCAAAAGAACTACCAACGCGTTTCAATGTTTCTTGAACATTAAGCTATTCCAGTGCCATTCCATTAGTTTATAAATTAGTTAATTACTTAAAGTACCTTCAATTCAAATCATTCGCTAGCAGTATAGAATAGTTTATTAATTATAGGGGGGCTTACTGGAGCCTGACCCTGCATGTCCATTAGCATGTTTTTGCTCATTGCTTATAATAAACACACCAACTTTATTTCCATAGTATAATTAGGACAGATTGTAAATAAAGGGAAAAATAACTTAATCCGATGAAAATTGAGCGAGCTACGATGTGCGCCAATTTGAAAAACGTGGTTTCGAGAAAAACGCGTTTAAAGTTAACTCGGAGAAAAAAAGGTTGTAAATCGGGGAACCAATCCACAATAAAAAAATTGTATATTACGATTAAAATGAAGTGTCTATATATTTTTTTTGAAAAATTTCCTCGTTATCTTAAGGTACACCATTTGTGGTCAAAAAAAATTTGTTTTTGTTTTTTGTGTATTAGAGTTCTACGTAGTCTATTTTATAATATACCATTATTTTTGTAAAATCACCAAAGATCTTAAATGTGATTAAATGTCATTATGACAGTTCGGTAACGGCCCCCTTTTCACTTTTCACTGATTGTGAGGAAAATAATAAATGTGACAATGAACAATTGAACCAAGTGACCATATAATTAATATTCAAATACTGGCAAGTGTATTGAATAATTTTTACAGTGCAAAAGGTTCACTGATTTGACTTGCTCTGGATGGTTCTGGGAAAGGAGAACAAGTGCCAATGGTAGTTTTTGCAACAAGTATTGATACAGGAAAGTCATGATGTTGAACCCAAAAATGTCAAAATTGAGAATGTAAAAATTGTGAACAGAAATTGAAACAACATAAAGACAGTGGTGAGTGCAAAAGTAATTACACTGAGGTCAGGGAATGGAGGCAGTGGTGCAGTAGATCTGCAAGCTGATGTGACCAACAAAATTCCAGGGTACTAACCAGAACAAAAGGAAAGCACAGGAGGATAAAGATAATGATCCAGATGACTGGAATATGGACCAGGATGCACTAACATAGCACATTCTTATCTCATTTTTCCAAGTAAGTTTTTAAAGATTCAACATGTTTTCTCAAGAACTAAAGTTAGCATGAAATTTTTACCAGTTGTTCTGTGGTAACTGTAGAATATATTGAATTTTTAAGTTTTAACTCAAAAACTTCCAAAATATTTAAATATACTCTTGTATATAATGAGTGTTTCTTTTAGTCACTTCAAGAAAATTTTTTTTTATGTGTTTGTAGCCTAAAAGATTTTTAAAAATGTCAATTTGTAGAGAACCCATCAATCTATTTGTGTACCAAATTTCAACACCATAGAGTTGATTTTTTCATAGAAAAATTACTATAAAGATAGCAAATTTAACATTGCGGATATAGGGTATACCACCCCCCCTTAACTTAAAATAATAAATATATTAACCTTGAATTTGACCTGCGGGGAATATCTAAAACATCCATAACTCATGTTATTAATAAGAGTAACATAAATAATAATAATTAGATAACCTACTTTTATGTGTACACACATTATTTACTAATATTAACATAATTTTGTGTTATTAAAATCTATGGTTTAAATTGTTTTAATTCGTCAGATGTGTCCATAATCTAACCCACTAATTTATTCGGATGCACTTTCACTCTGTCCTTATACTCGACACTTCTTTTGATTTCTTTTTAAATTGAAGATGCGCACAAACCACTATGTATCATTATGTTGGGAACATACCATAGTGCATACCCTATATTTTGTAGCATTTAATTTTGAAACCGATGGATAATTATAATATTGCTGTTGCTGCCTGATTCTTAAAGTTGCACTTCATAGCTCATTATTACTTTATAAATCCATCATTTATTTTCTGTTAGTTACGTATGGATGATATGATTTTAAATTTTATCTTAACTGTTTTCTTTTCGTAAATATGTTTTTGTTAAACAATTTACTGATCCCGGCGCATACCAAGACATTTTACATATTCTTCGTGTTTCAACTGTTTGGCGTTTAATGTTACTGGAAGGCAGTGATCTTTTCAGTGTGAAGGTTACTTGTATTGATTTATCTTCACTTGCTTTAGATTTTCATTTTCTTAGCCAGGTTTGTATTTTTAGTATTCATCTAGATTTTGGTAGATCTGCTGTATACAGCAAGTATAATGTTAGAACGCTTTGAGTAACTCCAAATATTATAGAATGCGGATCCGTTAACGTTTGTCGTTGTGTTAAAAAATGTCTTTTAATTCTTAGTAATTCATATAACGGATATCATAAGTTCTTAATTTTATAAGATAATTTCTCATGGAGTTTATTAATCGATTGACTTATGCCTAGAAAAATATCACAATAATACATTATTAATTTTCTTAACCATCCCATAAATTTGTTCTACTATTTCGTGAATATTTTGGAAATCAAACTGATGGTCTAAAATTAGTTGACTCTTCTCTAACAGTATTTAAAGGCTTTTCAATATTATTTTCTCGAAGTTCTTTAAAAGTATCGTAAGCAGACTTATTAACCTAATCGTACTCTAATATTAAGCAAGCATTACATATATACAATATATATTTTTCATTCCTTTGATGGGCAATTTTTGGAGTAATTTTCTAAAGAAAAAACTGGGACTTTTTGGGGATATATTTCTTCCTTTATAGAAATTTTAGTATACCTTTGTTTTTTCATGGGTATATATGTGACGCTTCAAGGAATTTTTATATTTGATCTTGATCTTGAATTATTTCTGTCGAAAGCTATTTAGATACTTCTTTTGGGTATTTAACAAACGTATTGGCCTTTTGTTTTTTTATTTCTGGTCCAGCTACCATCATGTCCTGCAAATGGTAGAAAGTATTATCGTGGTGTTTTTAATTTTTTTTGTTGTTTTCCACAACAAATAATCTGTTGCTTGAACCGCCGCTGTAGCTCTGGTCAAGAGCAAATGCTCCGCTGTCCTGGCACCTGTCCGCGGACGATTTCAAGTCTCGCTGGAAATTCACTGATGTATGTGACGTTCTACTATTTAAGTTGCATGTTAGTAAGTACAATAAACTTTTGAGTCTGCAGCGCCAGTAAATTCACCCCAACGACAAAAGATAAATATTTTGTTTCCGTGACTGACATTTTTGGTGATTATAATTTCCACCAAATATAAATTTATTTTCAACAGAAAGAATTATCTATAATCTTCTGTTTTGTTCTTTGTTTTAGTGGGCAATATATTACTGAAAGGGCAACACCTACGAACTGAAAAAACAAAAATGCGGTAATAAAAAAAAATTAACTAAAGAAATGGTACTACAGATGGGATGATTAAAAAAAGATCAATCAAGAATTGATACAGAAAATCACAAATTTCCTAAACAAGGATCTTAGTGATGAGTTAGTTTAAAAAAGATGATCGAAGGTCTATTGAAGAAAATAATGGTGTGGCTCAACCTCCCGCGTGGGAGCACGGCCTGCAAAGTGAGAGGTTGAGACTCTCATATCTTCGCCCTCACTGTCCGATTATCGTGCACTATTTCTGATATAGGGCGATGTGACAGGCACCTCAGCTTACACGACCGCATTTCAAAATGAATGCGCATTCTCAATTATTTACTGACATGTTGAGCCCAGAAATATAACCAATCTTATTGACATGATAACTACCGTAATTTTAATAAAATTTTACATTTACATTTATTGAGCTAATATCTCGTCTCTAGCGTGCCGCAGGGCAGTATACTCTTATTTACTGCTAATTATTATTAACTGCTTATTTGCTTCTAACCAATAACGATGTGATCACAACCACATTCGCAGACGATACCGCCATTTTAGCTGTACATGGTGCGGCCGGAACAAGTGGACTGTGTAGGTAATTTTGAATTTTTAATAGAGAACTTCAAACAACTCTAAAATTAAAACACTAACCTGTGGAAACGGCTTTTCCCGCAGATATCGGTTCCCTGCTGTTGGTCCTGGGGCTTCCAGAAAAACAGGATATAAGGGTATGGGTAAAAGATAGGACAAGTTACCCCAATCTTCACAGCAGACAAAACAGAGGCGTCTTTCTGGTATAAAGGTTTCCTCTTCGAGCTGATAATTTGTCGGCGAGAGCACAGCGAAAAAATGCCAAATGCAAAAGCGCGAACAAAGGCAAATGCGTAATGCTGCCAACAAACATGCTAAATGTAGGTTTTAATAAAGCAAAAGTATAAAGTCGCGTGAACTTAACGTAATTGAAATGGCCAGTTTAAAATGAATAAAGCAAAGGCTTAATGTCGCGCGAACTAAACGAAACCAACGTGCAAAAGCGCGGCTCGCGGCCTACATCGCGACTTTAATCGCCACGCGTGCTTGCAGTCAATTGGGCCAATATAACAAATTTCACATATATAAGAGGGAATCAAATTATAGCCGGCCCTAATTTAAAAGTTCAAAAAATAAGTATAATTAGGAGATTGGTGCGAACAGTACACAAAAATCCAATTGAGGCAAGCAACATACTACAACATAGTATAAAATCCATAAATGGATCCAGAAGTGGAGGATTAAGGTAAACGAAGGCAAGTCCAACCGCATAATCTTGCCCACCACAGAATGCGTCAAATATCTTAGCATACACCTAGATAAGAGATTTGACCTTCCTCACACATATTTGGAAAAAACGCAAACAACTAGGTACGAAATTCCGAAAACATTATTGGCTGCTGGAAAGACAGTCTCAACCTTCACTTCGAAACAAATTTCTCGCATACAATGTCATCTTCAGACCAGTATGGACATATGGGCTACAGCTTTAGGGAACAGCATCAAAATCAAATATCGCTATCGACAGATTCTAGTCCAAAGTGCTGCACGCTATTACGGACGCCCCCTGGTTTGTTACAAATAAAGACATCAACAATGATCTGCAAGTGCCCACAGTGAATAAAACGATTGTACAGTGCAGTGCAAAATACATTCAACAATTAGAAACTCATCCGAATGTGAAACAGCGAACAGACAAAAAGACTAAAGCGTAAAACGCCACTCGACTTAGTTCATGAACGATAACAATATAATTTTAAAGTTTTAGTTAAGTCTACTAACACAACAAATTAATTTTCATATAGAGATTACCGCTCATTGGAGGGCATCTCTTCTTCATGTTAGTGTTATCAGTTCTCATAAATGCTTATTGATAATATAATAACAGATTGCATAGTAAGCTTTGAACAAAAAAATATCTCGTCGTTAATGGGCAAATCGGCCGAAAGGTGGAGAAAATCTATCTTCAAATATCTTTTTTGTAACTTTCACAGTTCTCATTTAAATCAATTTTGGCACGTGTACTCCTTAATCATGTACCCGAGTACAATTTAAAAATACACGAAGGAGTGGGGAGGTATGAATATTTTTGATTCCTGACTAAATTGGCATCAAATTGCTACATTATGAAATTTACTTATCTCTTGGAGCTTGCCACAAAGAATTCTTTAATTGCTTGTGGATTAATACATTTAGAAAATATTTTTCTTTCTTGGTGTTGTCCAGCGGTGTTAGGAGATGAATATTTCTGACTTCCACTACAAAGATTGATGGTTGTTTTGTCTTCCTGTTCGTTGTAAATTTTTTTGTGCGTCTATTATGTCATCTTAATTATTTTTTAACTAGTATATCTATAATTTGGTGTAGTCACGTTATCCAGCCAATAATAATTAATTTATATTTGTTTTTGATTATTTAATTTGTCTGGACTTCGAATTCTTTTTTTATTTTATACTACTTGTCGTTTGTATTCGAGGCAGTTTAAGTAGTGGTAACCTGGGATTGACTTAAGTATGTTATTTAATGTTATGGATAATAATGCTTGTTGTATATTTGAGTGTAGTGCATAAGTACATTTTGGTCATAGTATATTGGATTGATCTGGTTATACTCCGTAATTACTGTAACAAGTGTTGTCTATTTCGGTCAATATACATACATACATATATACATATATATATATATATATATATAGTGTAAAATGCACATTAAAATAATGATTAATATTGATACAAAAAAAAACGCAGGTCTGACCTTTAGTCGCCCAAATAAATTTGTATGCGCTTTGAGTACCAATATCATGGAGCGCGGCGCACATCCGCTTACTACAAAATATAAACGCCAAGTTCAATATATAATCATCTTAGGAGTTATAATTAAAAGTAACGTATAAATTATAGACAAGCTGTGTAAAATCGATAACCAATGGTGCACAAGCAGATATATAAAGATATTCTTCAATATCTAAAATATTAATTTGCGAGTTGAGTTTTATGAACAATTTGTATTATTTTTCCATTTATTAAACACGTAAAGACATTTTTTGCTTTTTAGTAATTTGACATCAATTTCAGAATTTTTAACCACAATATAAAACTTCTTACAAACTAGTATTTAACCAAAGTACTAATTAGAAATTTTTTTCTCTATAGAAATCCACTTAATTTTTTAAATTTTACAACTACGACAGTATCGAATTCTGGGTGCACACATTCTGCAAACAGATTAGTTGTAATATATGGAAATAAAATTTTGGGAGTTACTTTTACACTTTAAGAAATCACAGATTATCCACATTTTAATAATTAATTGTGCAGTAAACTATTTAAATACGATGCAAATTAGTGTGCACAAACGAAAGAACAAACACACAAATATTCAATTTCTAAATCTAAGTACAAAATGGATAGTTATTACAGGAACTGCTAATATATGGTGCAACAAGTGGAAAATCCAGCATAATTCAAATTAATAATAATATTTTTGTGTATATTTTTCAATATCATAATATTAATTTTGAAGAAGCAGTAACTAAGCTTCATTGTCCCACCAATCATTAGTTGTCTGAAGTACAAATTCAGGAACGTATCACGTGAAAGGATAAAGGAAATACATCACGTAGTAGCTTTATTTCCCAAGAAATCACCAGTATGAAAATTTCAAATTTTATATATTCTGAAGGTAAAACAGTCCCCTATTTGGATTTCCGTGCGGGGGTAACTAATAAAGATGAAAATAGAACAAAACTAAAGAGAGTAGGAACATTAAACGCAGGAATCTTCTTGTTCTTCTTTTTCTTTTTATTGTGCCGTCTCCTTAAGTTTGGCGATCCATAAGGCTAATTTTGTTTTGGAAAACTTTTCTCTGGATTTTCTTTTTGATTGTTAAGCGGAGTATTTCGTATTTACTACCCCGCATAATATGCCCAAAGTATTGTATTTTTCTTTTCTTCAAAGTTGATAGAAGCTCTTTATCGGTATTCATTTGTTGGAGTACTTCAGCATTTATTACTTTTTTGTCCAGGGTATGCGTAGAATGCGTCGGTAGATGTATATTTCGAAGGTTTCTATTGTTCTTTCTGTGATGGGATCCAAAGTCTAGCTTTTGCATCTATACAGAAAGATTGGGAATACGTAGCATAGTATCATTCGTAAGCGTAGGTTAAGGCTGTGGTCGGATCTGGCGAAAAACTTTTTCATGCTTGTAAATGCTCTTCGAGCTTGTCAATGCGCGACCAGATTTCTTTTCTGTTATCTCTATTTTCATTAACAAGTGTTCCTGGCTATTTGAAATTGGGTACTTGTTCTACGATGTTACGTTTTATTCGCGAAGTTACTCTGGTATTAGTTTCTGATAGATCCAATACTTTAGTCTTCGATATTTTCAAAATTAAACCGTATTTCTTCATCGATCGATCGACCATCATTTGTAATTCTGTTACATTTGTTGGCGTTATAACTGTATCGTCTACATGAAGATTGGTTACTGTGCGATTATTGATCACCACTCCTCCAATGGATACAAATTAAAAAGCAGCGGGGAGAGAATGCAACCTTGGCGGACACCTTCCTTTAGGAGAAGAGATTGTGAAGTTTCTCGCTCTACTTTAATTTCAGCTGACTGTTGCCAATACAATCCCCCAATTATGCAGATATCTTTGTTGTCTACTCTAGTTGACTGTAGTATTTCTATTAGTTTCTCATGATTCATGTCTCGACATCGTTGTGTCAGAACATTCAAACAAAAGATTGCTTCACGACTACCCAGCCCTTTTCGGAAACCAAATTGACTGTCATTGATTTGTTCTTTACATTTATATGTATCTTGCTATGGATAATTCTTATTAATATTTTTAGAACGTGTGATATTAGGCTGATCATTCGATAGTCATCGTGGTATAAAGGGCTAGGCTTTTTTGGTATTATGACAAAAGTTAATTTTAACCAGTCTGCTTAAATTTTTCCTGTACGATATATTAAATTGAATAACGATAGTATTAGTTGTAACGCTGCGTCGTCTTGTTCCGCAATAATCTTTAATATTTAACTATGAATTCCGACTGGTCCTGTTGTTTTCCCCTCTTTCTGCATGTTTATAGAATGGATAACTTCTGCTTTAGTAATATCTGCACTTTTATCTCTTTCTGCGTCATTTACTTGCTTAATTACATTAGGTCTGTTACCATCGAACCGCTGTTTGACGTATTTCTTCCACGTTTTAATTTTTACTTGAAGGTCTAATTCTTCTTCTTAATCTCAGCTTCTCCCTTGGAGGTTGCTGATCAGCATGGCTATTTTGACCTTTGATATAGCTGCTCGGAATAGTTCGGCTGATGTAAGATTGAACCATTCTCGTAGGTTATGTAACCAAGAGATTCTGGGACGTCCGACTCTCCTTCGCCCAGCAATTTTGCCTTGCATAATGAGCTGCAATATCTCATATTTAGAATTGCGGGAAATGTGGCCTAGGAATTCTAATTTTCTTTTCTTAATGGTAGGTAAGATCTCCAATTATTTGCGCATCCTATCCAGAACCTGGTGATTCGTAATTCGGTCGGTCCAAGAGATTTTCAATAGTCGTCTATAAATCCATAGCTCGAAGGATTCAAGTCTCTTTGAAGTTTCTTTATTTAAAGTCCAACCTTCTAGACCATACAAGAGCACTGGGAATATATAACAACGGACCATTCTTGTCCTTAATGCTAACGATAGGTTCTGAGCAGTCAGTAGTTTTCTCATTTTCATGAAGGCTGCCCTTGCTTGTTCTATTCTTGCTAAGATTTCTTCTCTATGTGTGATGTTTTTGTTTACTATTGTGCCAAGGTACTTGTAGTTTTGAACTTGTTCAATAATCCTATTGTCTATGACTGTCTGCGGTGTTTCTTTTAGATACTGCTAACATTTTTGTTTTACTAATATTAATACTAAGCCCAAATTCTTTACTTGTTTGAGATACTCTATCTACCAGTGTCTGAAGGTCTTTTAGGTTGCTTGCGATCAAAACGGTGTCGTCAGCGTACCGAATGTTATTGATACATTTCCCATTTATTATTAGTCCTGAACTTTCATCTTCTAATGCTTCACGGAATATATATTCCGAATAAATGTTAAATAACATGGGTGAGAGGATACACCCTTGTCTGACACCTTTTGAATATTAATTTCCTCGGAGAGAGTTATCCACTTTTATTTTTGCAGTTTGACCCCAGTAGAGATTGATAATTATTTGTATGTCATGATGGTCTATGTTGAGTTTCTGCAAAATATCAACTAGTTTATCGTGCTTCACGTTGTCGAATGCTTTGCTGTAGTCTATGAAGCACATGTAAATATCCTGGTTTACATCTAGAGATCTTTGTGCTAAGATGTTAAGAGCAAATATGGCTTCTCTGGTCCCTGTTCCGTTGCAGAAACCGAATTGTGTGTTTGACATTTCCGCTTCACATTTGCTATATAACCTGGTGTGGATGATTCTTAAGAATATTTTTAGTACCTGACTCATGAGTCGATACTCATCGCATCTAAACGCTCGGGATTTCTTAGGGATGGGGACAAAGGTGGAAAGTAGCCATTCGCGTGGGATAACCCCTGTTTGGTATATATCGTTAAACAAGTCAACAATTATTGAAACTGACTGTTCATCTAATAGTTTTAACAGTTCGCAGTGTATACCATCAGGTCCTGCTGTTTTTCCAGTTTTTGCGGTTTTTATGGCATGGTTGACCTCACTACATGTTATTTTTGGTGCGTTTTCTGCTGCTGTAATGCTACGTTCTTCTGCTCTTCGATCTCTAAAGATTTGTTTAATATACTTTTGCCATAAGTTTGACTTTGATTCTGTATCTATGACTAAAGAACCTTGGTCATCCTTCATTATCCTCGATTGTTGTCTGTGTGCAATACCAGTCTAATATGATCTTATTTTCTTTATGTTTGGTGTTTTATTTTTCCCTATCATTTGAGTAATCTTTTTATAAAGATTAAACGTGTCGTATTTATTCTAAAATGTTCCTATTTCTTGGCATTTTTCCGCCATTCACTTTTCTTTAGCGTCCCCACACTCGGTAAATTAGTTTGTTTATCTTTTTATATTTATTTACATTCTTGGTCTTATATTTCCTTTTTTCGGTCATGAGACCTAGTATCGCGTCAGTCATACATAGTTGTTTTTTGGCATTCTTTGCTCTTTCTATTGTGTTATTTTGAATGTCTATAATGTTATTGTTTATAAAATCCCAGGTTCTTTCAACTTCAGTTTTAGTTTCGTTTTCTGTTTTGTTGGGTTTTTTATTTATTGCCATCTTAAATTTGTCTTCTAGCTTCTTCTTCACTTTTTTTTTAATTTCTAGTATTTTGGTTTTTCGCACATTTATTCTCTTGGTTGTAGACACTGTCTTGACTTTTAAAAATCGGCGCATTTTGAAGTCCATAACCACTGGATTGTGATCCGAGTCCGCGTCTGCGCCCAAGTAGGTCTTTACTGCTTTAACGTATTTCCTCAACTTTTTCTTAATTATGATAAAATCTATTTGGTTTCTCAATGTTTCCTTTTCTGCCTGCCGGTGATTTCCACGTATATAATGCTTTGGAGGCAGTTTGAAGAAAGTATTGACCACAGAAAGCTGTTGTTCATTGCAAAATTCGACGAGTGCGTCTCTTTTTAAATTTCTTATACCTAAACTGTACTTTCCTACTACGTCCTCCTCACCCCCAGCCCTTATTTTTGAGTTGAAATCACCTATAATCATTGTTAGTTTATTTGTGTTACTGATTTTTAGGGTATTATGCAGGTCATCGTAAAATTTTACAACTTCAGGCTTCTCGTTTGTTGGTGCGTGAACTTGGATAATATTCATAATCCTATGAGAGGTTTGTAATCTTAATAACATTATTCGTTCGTTGATGGGAACAAAAGTGAGAACTGATTTTGCTATTTGAGATGATATCATTATCGCGACTTCATAATCGTGTTTTAAATCATCAAGCTCAGAGTAGTAAATAGTGCCATTTTTGTGATTTATTAGAATATTTTAGCAGGAACATAATAGTGCTATTTCCAAGGATAGAAAAAACATATAGATGCAAAAATTACCGCACAATTAGTTTGATCTCACATGCACCTAAGATATTGACAAAAATCAGAATAGAAAGAGTAACAGAAAATCAGCTTACAGACGATCAGTTTGGCTTCAGAAAAAACTCGGTAGAAGCAGTTCTAGCCTTAAGAATCATGAGAAAAGAATACAAAAAGATAAAGCTACATTTATAGCTTTCGTTGATTTGGAGAAAGCTTTTGTCAAACTTAAATGATCTACACTATCCGACATTCTACGAAAGTAGGAATTAAACATAAACAGAAGAATTATAAGCTCCTATCCAATGATATCTAAAGATGCTCAAAGAGAAGCGTCAGCACAACTAAGAGACAGGCAAAAATGTGAATTGTTGCAAGTCATATTCAACCTTCATATACAACATGCTATCAATAAAATCAGAAAATCAATAAACGTAGGAATAAATATACACAGGAAGAAAATTGATATGATCCGACAAGCCGATGATATAGCAATTATAACTGAAAGCGAACAAGGTTTACAACAACTGTTGAATATAATGGACTTAATTATGATAGAATACAATATAAAAATAAGCATCTTTAAAACAAAAAAAAATGGTGCGCGGAAATGTGAGACACAGGAACATAAAAATAACATGGAATGGAAAAATAATAGAGGAGGTTGAAGAGTTTTATTATCTAGGTAGCATCATAACTAAAGGCCGAAGGAACAAAAGCAAAATCGTACGTAGATTACAGCAAACTAAAATAATATTTCTAGAGGAAAAGCAATGACTAACTTCTAGTAAAATCTCTTTGGGCAGACGAAACAACTTCACCCATCTTCGATTGAAGTGTCGGGCTATACGGGGCTGCAACGTGGACAATTGCAAAGAGCAAGCAGAGAAAAATATATGCATTCGAGTTATGGTGTTACAGAAAAATGCTAAAGGCAAGATGAGTTAATAGAAGATCAAATAATAAGTTATAAGAAAGAATAGAAGAAGAAAGAAGGTTAATGAGAAAGATAATGAGAAGAAGAGGCAATTGTGTAGGACATAAATTACGGCATTCGGGTCTACTACAAATAATAATAGAAAGTATGACAGATGGGAAGAGCACACAAGGCAGACCTAGATTACAATACATACCCCAAATAATAAAAGACCTGGGTTGCTCCAGTTATCGACAAATAAAAAAGACTGGCTGAAGACAGAAAAAAATGGAGACAAACGGTGCTGAGACAAACCAATCCACGAGAATGATTGCCTAAAGAAAAAGCAATAGAGTATTGGTCTTTATCATCTTCGAAGTATTCTTTTCTGTACCTGATACACTTCACCAATCGATATTTTCAATTCTTTACGTAAGCTTGTCTTAACATTCGTTTTCGTGAAAATTTTTCATAGAATTTCACATCATGAAAATCGGCAAACAACACCGATTACTTTAAATTCAAAAACATAACACAAGAATCTTATAATAACATATGTAGGAGAAGAATATTTAACTCTTTTTAAGGTTTTTAGAATTCAAATGACGAGAAAAATTGTACAATATTACAAAACATATTTAGAAATTATTCATTTAATAATTAGAACTTAAAGATTATCATAAAAATTAAAAGATATATAGTAGCAATATTATTATCCGTTTAATAACACTCCACTTTACGTTGCCTTTTTTCAAAAGGGTGAAAAGAAAAAACGAAATTTTTATTCCAAAACAACATGTTTTAAGCCACTTACGGTAATTTCCACATAAGGTCCATTCACAACCACATATAATAAACTAAATTTTAAGTCTATTTTTAACCTATAGTAAAAAAACAATTGATTTTCTAAATCACTTAATTACCAGCGACAAAGTTCATTTTTATTTAGACGATTCAATCAACGCACAATGCTATAGATTTTATAGCTCCCATAAACAATAAATATCAGCTGCACATGATTAAGCGTACAGTTTATTGCGGAGTAACAGCTGAGAAAATTACTGAGTCTTTTTTCCTACAAAATAACATACGGTAGTTCTTATTGATAGACAACATAGAGGCTGTTCAGAATTTTTTGTTTTCCACATACCAATATCAACATTAGTAATATTCAAATAAACTAATACTGAAACAAAGGTTCTACGTCTTCCGTTTGCGATACGGTCAGCATTCATATTAAGCTTATACAACAAGTTGTACATAACAATTCTGCAAACCCTACTGCATTATAGCCACTTCAATAATAATAAACATCAATTTGACAACGAGAGTCAGTGGTTCGGGTTTTTCTTTGATCGCATGGCTTGGAAATAATTTTTATATTTTTTAATTGTCCCCCAAAGGCAACTCTAGTAATTTAGCATGGGGCATTGTAGGTACCACTTATTAAATACTAATATTTTTAATATCATTTATTTTCTTATAATTCACGACAAAACTGTTGTAAAAGTTTGTTTGCTCATAACATACCATAATATACCATATTCACTACATATTTTCTTGCCTTTTATAGCGGATTATGACATATGTTAACCAATTTATTGTGAATATCGTCATACATATTGCTTTTGCTTGAAAAAGACAAGAAGTGTGGACCTCACGGTGGACGGGCGACATCATTAAAGGATGGGTTCGTGATTTACAAATTGACAAGGACTTATTTGCTCTTACTAACATGTAACCTTGAATTCTAAGTCATACAAATCTATGAGTTTTCAGAGACTAGACAGAGGAGCATTCGCTCGTAACCAATCGACCACAGCGACGACACAATTGATTCCTTGCCTACTACTAAAGCCTGGATGTTTAGTCACTAAAAATCATTAAAATAGACAGGCAAATAGGCATTAAAAAATTCGAAAATAGACATTTAAAAACATGAAATAGGCATTTTAAGAAACTGAATACGCATTATTGTTTTAGTGATTTTATTATACAATTTATCATGTAGACTGAATTTTTAATTATACAATAGTAAAAAAACATTATTTACAAAAATTATAACTAATAATTAGATGTCTTCTTAAATTCTCTATCGTTACGGATTGTCTTCTACCGGACAATAAATACTTTAGCTGAGAAAAAGATCTCTCTACATCTACTGATGTTACTAGAACAAATGTGAAACACGTGATTTCTGGAATATCGTAGTTTACGTTTTTTTTACACTCGCGTCTCCAGAAAGAATACAAGCTAGATTTTTTACAACTTCAAAATCTTGATTTGTAGTAAATACAGTTTCACATTTCTCCTTGATAGTGCGTCCCTTATTGCTTGAGACACTACATATGTCTCGTATGATTTTATTTAGAATATTGATGGAATCAACTAAAGTTAAGTCCCTGCTTTCTAAACTTACCATTGCACTAGGAATCGCAGCATAATTAGTTGAAATAAAGGCCAGATCATTTTGTAAACTTTTTTTCTCAAAAAGTTTCTTGACTGTTTTGATTGATGCCGTCGAATCTTCGCCTAAACTTCTATTTCCTTAATTTTTGTAAAATTCGTAGCATAGTAACATCCAGCTGAAATCTACATACCCCATCTAGTTAATATCGGTTGAGGTGGTATATCTAAGTCAGGTGCCATTTCTTTAAAAAGTTTTAACCTAGATAGTGTTTTTAGAAAATCTTTTTTACCGATAATATGAACATATCCACTTCGGAAAATGTTCACGATGTAATAATACTTTCAGAGCATTTTCTGCTTTTTTCATATATGGGACAGCATCGCTTACGAACATAACGACGTTGTCATGAAGAATTTTCTCTGGCCAAAGTAGTGACAGAGAAGTCGTGAATAATTGTGCGATTGTAGTGCTATTTACCCTCCCAACAAATTCGGTATTTAACAAATAAACTTTAGATGCTTGATTTGGCTCCAAAGATCCAACAATTACATTGACCATGTGCCTGTAAAATCAGGTTGTATTGATACAGAGAAGCTAAAGTTTGCAATTTTCAATCTACCTTCCTGTAGCATCTGTTGTCTCATCTATTGATATCCAAATCTTTTTGTCTTTCATGTTTCTTCGAATTTCATCCATTGTGGATTGGTAAGCTCTGTCGAGATAATTTTTTCTAAGAATTGATTCATTTGGTAAATTTTGTTTGACATGCTTTGCGAAAAATGACCGCAATGACGGATATTTATTTCCAGCACTCACAAAGGCTTTACATAAGTCAAACGAAAACTCAGATTGTCGATTGGATGTTGACACAAACGTTTTCAGTAACGTGGTTTTTGGGGCGGCCACTTTCTCTTCGATTGCTCTTTTATGGAAGAGTTCTTCAGAGTGTTGAGTAATAAAATACTTTTTCTCAAAATTCACTGATTTCTCACAGATTTTACAAAAAAGCACAGAACCATCAGTTAAACAAATGTCACTACCAAACTCTCGCACAAATTTATTTAATTTGTCGGTGACAGAAAAACGCACTTTCGGCATTGTGGCAGAAGTAAAGGATTGACAGATTACCGGGAACAAGTAATTAACGTAGGTAATAATGAGATGGGATTTTTGTTGCTGCTATTTATTCTATGAAAACCCAAATTTATATGATCAAATAGGCAGTTATTACTCTTATAAGCAAAAAAAAGTATTTATAAATTTAAAATAGTCAAAATAAGCATTTTTAGGCACTTTAGACATTTTGCCTAAACATCCTGGCTGTACCCCATTACTATAAAGAACACGCTGTGTTGCTTTAATAGCCAACTTATATGTATTTACTACTGTGTACAAATATAACCCGGAATTTTGTTATAATTTTTGAAATCCTTATTTATTCTTAAAAATCTATTTCATCGCCTTCGAAGTAATCCCCCTCGGCTGCAATGCACTTATGCCAGCGAATTTTCCACTCATCAAAACACTTTGAAAAGTCCTGTTTCGGTATGGCCTTCAGCACCTTCTTCGATTCGGCTTGAATCTCTTCTATCGTGTCAAAGCGGTGTCCCCGGAGCGCTTTTCATTTTGCTGAATAGCCAGAAGTCGCATGGAGCTAAATCAGGCGAATACGGCGGTTGCGGAACGATATGGGTGGAATTTTTAGCGAAACGGTCATGAATAACGAGTGCACCGTGAGATGGTGCGTTGTCATGGTGCAAAAACCAAGAGTTTTCTTTCCACACATCCGGCCTGTTGAGGCGAATAGCTTCACGCAAACGACGCATAACACTTAAATAATATTCCTTGTTGACAGTTTGGCCCGGTGGAAGGAATTCGTAATGCACAACACCACGATAATCGAAAAAAACCACCAATATGACCTTAATTTTTGAGCGACTTTGGCGCGATTTTTTCGGTCTTGGTTCACCTTTGTCACGATATTCACTTGATTGATCGATTATTTCGGGGTCGTAAGCATAAATCCAAGTTTCATCGCCCGTAATAATGCGTTTTATCTTGTCCTGATAATCGGAAAGCATTGTTTCACACACATCAATGCGACGCTGTTTTTCCAACAAATTGAGGGTTTTTGGAACCAAATGAGATTTGACTTTTTTGAGGCACAAAACTTCCTTCAAAATGGTGTTGACTAATCCATTTGAAATGCCAACGATGTCAGCAAGCTCTCTAGTTGTCAATCGACGATTTTGGAGCACCAATTCCTTAATTTTCGCGACGTGCTGTTCGTCAGTTGATGTTCTTGGACGTCTTTGATGTGGTTCATCTTCAACGCCTTCACGACCCTCTTTGAACATTTTATGCCATTCGTATACTCGTGTTTTAGACATAGCCTGTTCACCGAAGGCTTTTTGTAACATTCTGAGCGTTTCCGCAGCAGAAATATCATTTCTAACACAAAATTTAATCGACTTCTTTGTTGAATATTTTCTGACATGGTAAAAATCGAAAAAGTTAATTTTAGTTGTTTACGAAAACGAGCGTCACTCTTCAACTAATTAAGATATTAACCTAAAATTTGACATAGATGTCAGTAGCAGTCCTACCAACGTAAAACTAAAAATATTAGACGTAGATGTATAAACGTGTTAAACATTATATTCTAAAAATCGAATAAAATAGAGACACATTAATATAACAGATAGATTAAAATTTTATAATGTTAATATTTTGCAGTTTAGTCTCAATATAATTTTTTTTAATACCAAGTGCTATTGATCACTAAATGTTTGTGTAAAATTATGAATATGTTATGATTAAAATTATTACATATATTTAAGACAACTGTTTGTATTCATATATATCTGTCACAATCGGAGGTCATTGACTTTAAGGGGGACGTCTGGTTTTTTGGGTGAAAATTGGCCAATTTTCATAATTTTTTTTATAGAAATCTATTTTATTTACAGATATGGGATTCCGTGCATTTGAAAAGATATATTGAGAGACATCAAAAACATTTTTTTTTAATTATGTTATTCATTTCAACTCCACCAGAGGGCACCAAAGTCGTTTCCTGAAAAACCGTGCGTTGTACGGTGGCCAGGATATCTTTGCACTAGTATTGCTGAAACAAAAAAATAAAACGGCATCTTAAAGTAGACATATATATCCTGTCTGTATTCTACAACCAAGTTATCAAGGTCAGTAAAAAAAAAATACTAGTCTGCGAAAAAATTTCTCGGAAAGACATCCTTTTACTCTTCTAAAGTAAAATAAAATATTTTAGGTTCAATTTGGAGAATTGATTGTAGAATACAGACAAGCTATTGTTTTAATAAACACATAAAAAAAATTTAGGTCGATCGGATTAATAGTTTTCGAGAAATCGTGTCCACCGCGCGAAAAAACCCCATTTTGAGAAAAACGCATTTAGAGTTTTTTTCTATTTTGCATTGAACTATTTACAATTATAATAGACAAAATGCTTATCAATTATTAGTCTGCGATTCCAGCGCCATAAAGTAATCCTCAGGCCTCTTGCAAAAGTTCTTCTTGCTCATCAAGCTCCTTTTTTCTCTTGATTCGGCGCCTTTTGAGAATTGCTGATATTACCATAAGACTTTTTTTTTCCTACCACACTTTGTTTTATTTGGATCTTTACGTGATCCTTTGTTTTGCGAACGTCTAGACATAATAAAATTCAAGGCCCGTTCAAATGTCATGACGTAACTGGCGATTAAACTCGTTGAAACTTGCACCGCCGAAAAACTGGTGCGGCGAGCATGCATGTATAAGCATAAGATATAAAGTTACAAAAAAATTAATGAAAACATTGCGATTCTGAGGTCGTTAGGCTTTCGTAAATATAAAATCCTGAAATTAATTTTTTCTTCATAAGAAACAAGTCACAACTTGCAGGGCAGAAAAAATCGCTTGTCGACGTGGAAATATACCGGGTGTTCATAAAATGTTTCTGGAAATTTATATTACCGGATAGAGCGAACCAAGACGAACAAAAAATTACAATGAAATTTTTAAGATTACAATTATTAAGATTACATTTCTATATTTTTAGAAAGGCTTATCTAAAAATGTGGTGATACGGGCTGTTCGATATCTATTGCGAATTAGCAACCCTCGCCAGATGCGATCTAACGTTTGCATCATACATTTTGACATTTTTGACAGTATACGTAGTCTGAACGTTTTGTCATACGGGCGCTATTTGTTTTGTTTTCATTAAGTTGAAAATTTTCTTCCGGACACAAAACTGAATTAACTCGTAAACATTTTCGTGCTATGATTTTTATCTCGACAACAATGCATCGATCAATTTACTTCTAATTTTGGTGATGAAGTCCCACACAGAGCCACTGTATATCGTTGGTTCAGTGAATTCAATCGTGATCGTAGTTTGCTGGCAGATGAATTTAAAGAAGATCGCCTAAAACCGGCTGTGGTATCAGCAAATATCGACGTATGTGAACTGATAAAGTAAGATCGTCATGTAATTTATTTTAAAATTTAGGCATCTTTAAGTATTAGTATGACTAGCATACATTTGATACTGCTTCAACATTTAACGGAAAAAAGCTGTGTACGCGTTGGATCTTGCATAATTTAACGATAGGTCGAAAGAAATGTTCAAGAAATAGGATCGCGTTGCTTCAAATACCGTTTACAACATCGTTACAGATGACAAATCTTAAATTCATGTGTGTGAGCCCGAAAGTAAACAGCAGTCGACTGTATGGGTCTTTCAAGATGAGACGAACCCAACAAAAGTCGTTCGCACTCGAAGCAGTTCGAAGCATATAGTCGTCTGTTTTATTGGGGCTGAACATATCACAACCGTGTTTTTAGAGGATTGTCATTAAAGTCAATTATGAATGATACACAACCATTTATTTGCCAGAAATCTTCGGAGAAATAAGAAAAACCAAACCGCAACGCCATGGTAATGCGAGTTCACACATATCGACGCAAACAACTGTTTTTTTTTTTGGGGCACTCAAAACGTCGAATTGATGGGTCATCCACTGTACAGTCCTAACGATTTTTGTTTGTTCCCATACGTGAAGAACAAACAGTTTTCAACATTAAACACTTGTTTAGGAAACGCGGTGGCTCAGATAGTTCAACCAGTTAGCTCTGTCCTCTAGCCGGCGCGCGCAAATTCCGAGTCTCGCTCAACCCATGGGTGTGTGTGAATGTCCTAGAATAAGTGCATGTTAGTAGGCACAATAAGCCCTTGAGGCTGCAGTGCCTGTAAGTGCGCCAAAAAAACACTTGTTTTTGTTAGTTATTTGCAATAGATATCGTGCAGCCCGCGTATTTTCTTTATCGATTACTTGTTTGGCGTACAAGAGCTATTTTTAACTTCTAGTGTGTTAGTAAATCCTACTCTATATAAGAGTTTAAACATGATTCGGTTACTTTCTGCATCCAAAGACAACACTAGAAAAAAATTCATCAAATAATGGGTATTATATAAAAAAAAGAATAGTGCAGGAAATTTCGAAAAAGTCAAACCGATGTTCACGATAAGGAGAAATAATTGTAGCTGTGAAGTAAGCACTCAGTGAACAACTCTTTATGAAGAGGAAATAAATAAGCTAATGTCCAAATATAACTGATTTAAAGCAGGTAGTAACTACAATGTGTGTAAGTAATTTATGTTACTAAATAATATATCATTTATTAGTTTTTTGTTTTTAATAGTTCATATAGTTTAACTAGCAAACTATCACCATTTGATTTCAATTCCTGATCTATTATAATAATAGTTCCCCGTAACAGGCCTTGAAGGCTCTTTGGGATGGTAACAGGATAGATCTGCTACAATCTAGAGCCTACGGTACACAAGGGTAGTAACGTGGCTAGCGCTACGTACCGACCGCCTATTATTACCCCAGAGTTTGACCTCCAGGTGGTACTTATTTATTGCAGCCTGAGTCGAGCTGGGCCGTAAAAATGACAGTGATCGAATTGGCGAGAGTGGGATTCGAACCCCCAACTCTTGGTTTCGTAGTCTAGCGATCTATCCACTAAGCCACCACGGCTCCTGACCTATTATATAAACATTAAATTAAATGAGTTGAAATTTTATATACATACGAGGACTGACAGTTAAGTTCATAGAATGGTACCCGCAAATAACATGTAGTTCAAATATCGTATATGGGGTACAGCAGCCAATACCAATATACAAATAATTGAACGCTTCCAATCCAAAGTGTTACGCGCTGTGTGATGCTCCGCACTTTCTAGGAAATGTTGACATTTTGAATGACTTAAAAGTGGACTCTGTGAAAGATACAATAGTGAAACAAAGTGCAAATTATTTACATAAATTAGAATTCCATTCTAATTATCACTCTGTAAATCTTCTAGATAAGAGTGCTAACATTCAAAGACTGAGTAGAATTAAGCCACTTGACTTGTCATATAGGTTTGCACAGCTGTAATAGTTTAATTTAGCAATTCCTGTTACATAGTAATTAAATGCATAATATGTAAGAAATCTTGGAGTTAGGATTGGTGAATCCTATCTCTCATATCTATTCATAACACTTCCAAACATCTATCTGTATTGCTTATTATATCTTCATATACAGATTGCAATTGGTTAATAAATTAATAAAAAAAATATTGTATCAATCCAGACCTGTTTACTTTTTGTAAAATAGGTTAGTAGGTATTGTAAATTTTTATCAATTTTAGGTGCATATTTACAATTTACTTTGACAAAAGTAATAAGTAGGGTCCGGATTTTATGGCAAAGAAAATGTTGTAAAAAGGCACTTTTTCAATGGCTAAAAGGCAAACAATTTTTGCTAAAAAAGGCACCAACATGCATAAAAATACAGTAAAAGGCACAAAAAGGCAACTAAATTTTAAATAATCCTACTTCATTTAGTTAACACATTTTAATCATTTCAGTCAAAACTACAGACTAAATGTTTTTCTATGTTTTCTGGTAACGTTGATTTCCTTACATCACTTAAAAACAACTTATACAAGCTAAAAGATCTCTCCACTTCGCAAGAAGTTACTGCCGCATATTTGTAACTTTTCACGATGTTGGAAGGTAAATCTATTACATCGCTAGTTTCTCCTTTATGGAATTTGTTAATTTTTTTATCTTGACAAGCCTGGAGTTTTTGCTATAACTTCGCCTAATTTTTGCGTGAATATATGGGATCTACTTCCTTTTACACTTGCAACTTGTTGAATCTGCGCTACTTGATCAAGAGCTTCGGTTAAAGTTAATTCGTTGCTTTCCAACATTTTTTGTATAAGTGGGAGGCTGCCCATAGTTTATCGCAATAAATTGCAAGCTTTGTTTTATTTTTTTATTTGCAAAAGAAGCTTTAGCTTTTGTTACGAATATGGACTAGGAACTGTCAATTTGATCAAGGACCTATACAAAAAAATAAATAAAACAATGATCACCACGTAGTTGATTTGTTTGTAACCTATTTTTTTTATTTTGTCAAAGTGTTCAGCATAAAAGCAACAAACTTGGATCCATGTTTCCCATCTTGTTAAGACAAGTTCTGGTGGAAACCATATTCCCGGCAATAAAATTTTGTAAATTTCCACTCTTAAAGGAGATTTAAAAAGACCTAAAAATGTGTTGATTTAATAAAAGTGCATACAGACGAAAATACGCAAAAACTACCTTTTTTGTCGAGGATATAAGTAAGTTTACAAAAGTAAATTCTTCTCCTCGGATTTTTTCGCAAAGTCGATGTATTCCATGGACGACGCAAGTGAGGTGTAACATACTTATATAAAATATTTTTAGTACTTGTCCAGCTTTTACCATGTATGGGGTCGCATCTGTTACGAGAAGAAGTAACTTTTTTTTGTGAATTTTAGAATTTCGTTGGAAAATAATATCTGGAATAAAGTTTAATTTAACTTCAATTTTTTCGAACAATTTAAGTTTTATTTTACCTAAGCTGGCATCTATAAAATTGGCAATTGTTTTATGGTTTGTCCTGTCTAACTGCTTTGATGACAACAAAAATGTTGTTGACTTGCCTTTGGGATTTAGCTATCTAATTATAAGATGAGCTATATAGCGCCCCATTCAATCTGTTTTTTTGTCAAATGCAATCCAAAAGTAATCGTCTCCAGTGTGCTTCGCAATGTTGTCCAATTTCTAAAATAAATTTTTACCCGAGTACATATTTTTGAATTATTGAAAGTTACTGTGCCTTACTGTACAGTAGACCTTATCGAGGTAATTTTTCCTCAATGTTGCTTCGTTTGGAACGGTTGTATTTGTGAATTTTCCAAACATTCTTTTAGAGCAGGATTATTTAGCTTATACAAAGGTATATTGCTATGGAGAAACGTTTCACAAATTCGAAGAGAAAAATAATCCCGTCACGTTTCGAATAAAATTCATTAATAAAGTTTGCTTTAGACGTTTCAACTTAACATTAACTAAATGCTTTGCCGATTTCAAATGCTGTTCTACATGGTATTTTTAGTGGCATGCAACTAAAAAGAAAAAAAAATAAAAATTTTCAAAACGTTTTTAAAAGTTTGATTTTTTAATGAGAGTAATTCTAGTTTAACGCTAATTTTTTTCGATAAACAGATAAATTGTTTTTTTTTTATAAAAAAAACATTGTTCTTGTTTTAAATCTCCGAAAAAATTTGATTTTTTTAATTTGGCAATTTTTTCAAATTCAATTATAAAAAATTATTTGTTTAAAACTTACCGTCGAGTCACAAATACCGCAAAGCAAATTTACGCCATCACTACTTAAACTTTTATCTAATTTACACCATATAGAAAAATGTTCTTTTTTAGATTTAGTATTTTAACTTATTTATTTTGGAAACACAGAGCCGTGGTGGCTTAGTGGATAGATCGCTAGACTACGAAACCAAGAGTTGCGGGTTCGAATCCCGCTCTCGCCAATTCGATCGCTGGCATTTTTACGGCCCAGCTCGACTCAGGCTGCAATAAATGAGTACCTGGAGGTGTCAAACTCTGGGGTAATAATAGGCGGTCGGTACGTAGCACTAGCCACGTTACTACCCTTGTGTACCGTAGGCTCTAGATTGTAGCAGATCTATCCTGTCACGACCCCAAAAGGCCTTGAAGGCCTGTTACGGGGAACTATTATTATTATTATTATTTTGGAAACACACTATCCCGATTTGCGGTTAATAATAAAATGAACAAGTTTCTAAAGGTTTCGTTTGACCACCTTACTCCCACTTTTATATTCTATAAATTTTCTGATAAATTTTTTATAAATAGAAATACCCAATATAAAATTTCTTAATGACTTGATGGACATTAAATCATAGGAAGCAAAATAAATGTTTAATGTACTTTAATTGTAATTTTACGCAATACAATAGAAGTGCTTGGTTGACTCCATTAAGTCATTAAGAGGATTAAGGATTAAGCAGGTAAATACACCTTGCTGTAGAAATTTCTCATCCTTAATGATATTGTTGACCTGCTAATACAATTATAATATACAAATTTATTTGATGCACTAATGCATTTTGTGGACTTAAAAAGGCAAAATTATTGAAAATCCAGTTAAAATTAACCTTTTCTAAAAAGCAGCAAAAAAAGGCAAAAGGCATTTGCCATAAAATCCGAGCCCTAGTAATAAGTAAATTTAATAATATTGTATAAGGCAAGAAAAGGATGTAGCCATTACTATTTTCCCTAATAAATATGGAAGTTAGACCTGGATCATATATTACAGTAAGTTCTATGACCATTGCTGCTGTAATCTTCTTTCGACTGGTGGCTAATTCCAAAGCTTTTCTGTTAAGTGGTTTGGATGTCCCACAAGATTGTAGTATATAGTTGCGATTCTTTTAATTTTATTGTCTATATATTCTATTTCAAAGTCTTTGTGCAAATTTCGACTGTTGCCGTAGCATAGTGCATCTACCATCATTAGAATAGGTTTTTGACTGAAACATTTGTAGTATTTGATGACTTTATACAACCCCAAATTTGTATCCCATAAGACCATACAGGTTTCAGTATGGCTTTATACACTCACCGGCATAGAAATCCGCCCACCCCGGTTTTTCTCAATAATATCTAGTTATTAACTAACATCATTAGGCACACTATTGAACATGGTATCTATTTTACTACCAGGAATGGTTGTTGATAATAACGATCACATTTGTTAGAAAAAAATTGCCAAAACAAACATTCAAAAAAAATTCTGGTGGTCATTTACTTTCTAAATTTGAGCTGCGTAAAGTTTTGTGCTTATTTTTAAATCGCGGTTAATTTTTTTGTGACTTTCTGTTTAATTCCTTTATTGTCTTTGATTTATAGTGCATTCAAATTATGCATTTGCCAGTAGAAACTGTTGCTAAAGCAGTTGCATTACTTGAAGATGGACGCAGTCAACGTTATGTCTCTAATCGGCTAGGTATTTCTCGTTCAACGCTAAAAGATGTTCATAGAAGATTTAGAGAAACCGGTAGCTATGGTCGCAGGCCGGAAACGGGAGCTAAACGTAAGACATCCGCTCGTGACGACCGTCTTATCATTTTGTCTACGTTAAGAAATCGACATACTACTGCAGTGGATACTCGAAATGCCCTTCAGCGTGTAAGAAATGTCAATATTTCTGAAAGAACAGTTAGGCGGAGACTCAACACAGCAAATTTGTGTGCAATAAGACCAGCACAAGATCCAAGATTGCTACGGCAACATCGAGTAGCACGTTCGGCGTTTGAGCGTAATCATGCAAACTGGGAAATCGAACGTCTTTTCTAATTAGTCCAGATTTAATCTTCGTGGCTCAGAGGGTCGTGAACGAGTATGGAGAAGAAAAGGAGAAAGATTTGCTCCTTGTAATTTTTCGGAAAGGATACAATTTCTGCTGATGCACGAACGGAGTTTGTATGTATCAAAGCAGGTTCATTAACAGCAGATAGGTATGTAGAAGAGATTCTATTACCTCATGTGATTCCTTTTGCTTCTTTCGTTGGCGAAGATGTTTTGTTTATGCATGATAAGTTCAGATTCTCCTTATGGATTGGCCGGCAAATAGTCCCGATTTAAATCCATATATATATATATATATATATATATATATATATATACTTCCGCTCCATACGTCATTATATTTTGTACAATTGTGGTGTATATTCTCGTTTTTGTGTTTTTCGTAAACACGATCTTGTTTGTTCCAGTCTATTTTTAATTTCCTCTTCCGTTGTTGCCTTGTCTGTTATTGTAAATCCTAAGTATTTGAATTTGTTTGTGGCTTTTATTCTTATATCCTTCTCTATTTGTAGGTCTTCTAACTTTTCTTTCGTTGTTGTTAAATACATGGTCTTCTTGTAGTTTATCTGTAACCCCGCTTTTTCGTACTCCTCGTTCAGTCTTCTCATAATGAAGCTCAAATCTTCTTCATCTTGCGCTATAACCACTTGATCATCTGCGTAGCACAACGTGTATAGATATTCGTTTCTGACTGGCACTCCCATACCCTCGCATTTACGCTTCCAGTTTTTCAGTGTTTCTTCTAGATAGATCTTAAATAAAGTCGGTGATGTGGAGCATCCCTGTAATAAGCCCTTTGTTGTCTGGAAGTTACCTATTATCTTCTGTCCCGCTTTTATGTACACCCTATTTTCCTTGTACAAACTTTTAACGGCCCTTATTAGGTGGTTGGGAATTCCTATCCTCTCCATTGCTGCCCATAATCTTTGTCTGGGAACCGTATCATTTGCTTTTTCCAGATCCACGAACGCCAGATATATCGTTCTGTTTTTAGCTCTTTTCTTTTCCAGTAATTGTTCTATTATGTATATATGGTCCACGCATGATTTTGCTGTTGTGAACCCGGCCTGTTCTTCCCCTATTTTGTTTTGTATGTGTTTCTAACTTGTTTTTAAGTATTCGTCCGTATATTCTTCCCATTATAGCAATGACACTGATTCCTCTGTAATTCTCATATTTCCGTCTATCGCCCTTTTTAAATATGGAGACAAGATAGGCTTCCTTCCATTCTTTAGGCATGCCTTCTCCACTCATCACTTTCTGGACCATTATCGTTATCATTCTGAACAATTTTTCCGTTCCATACTTTATGAGTTCCGGTGGTATCCCTCCTAGTCCCGCAGCCTTATTGTTTTTTAATGATTTAATTGCCGCTTTTACTTCTTCCAGTGACACCATCTCCTCTTCTTCATCTTTATCTTTATCTGTATCCTTCTTCTCTTCCTTTTCCTTCCCTGCCTTCTCTTCGATGTCCTTCATGTACTCTTGTCTGTTTTCTGTTAGCAGGTTCGCATAGTATGCTTTCCACTCTTTGTCTTCAATGTACTGTATTTGCAGGTGTTCTTTCCTGTCTGTTCGTAGATTTTTTAGTAACTTCCATGATTCAGAGCATCTAGTGCCCCCCAGGTATTGATCAATATTGGTACAGGTTTTTGCCAGTTGTCATTTTTTTCCTTTACTGTCATTTTCTTCACTTCTCTGGTCTTTCTTTTATACTCTCTTAAGTCGTCTTCCTTTTTTGTGGTTAACCATTTGCTGTATAGTTCCTTTTTTTTAATTGCTTCCTGGGTTTCACTTGTGAGTTTGTGTTTATATTGTGTGGTTTTCTCTTCTTTTTCCCCTAATGCTTCGAATCCCGCTTGTTTTAAACTTTCCTTTATGTGTTGGTAGATCTCTTCTATGCTCTCGTATCTGAATTCTGCCAATTTATCGTCTAATCTTCTCCTATATAAATGTCTCACTGTCGTGTCTTGCAGTAGGTGTAACTTGAGCTGTCTTTCTTTCGGTATATCATTTATTTTCTCTGTGTTTCTTTTTTCACTTGTTATTTTTTTTGCCATGCAGACCCTATTTTTGCTATCAGCAGCTTATGATCCGTTCCGCATTCTGCCCCTGTTTTGACTTTTACGTCCTTCGTTCTCATTGTACTGTTTCGTTTTAGTTTAAATCCTATAGAACATATTTGGGACTTGTTAGAACGACGTGTGAGAGTCAGACCTGTTGCTTCAAATAACCTCAACGAACTCCGAATAGCTTTACTCGAAGAATGGCATCAGATCCCTCAAGAAGATATTCTGGAGTTGATCTACAAAATAAATCGCCGGATGGCCGGAGACAATACGCAATATTAGAACTTTACATCGTGGTGGTTTTTGTCGTTTTGCTAAGTTTTTTAAAGTTAAAATAAAGTATGTGTTTTTTTGTTATCTTTATTTTGTCATCTCTAGGTAACACAAAAGAATAATTTAAATAGAAGTGTGACTAATAATGCAGTAAAAATAACGTACTCGGTACTAAAGTCACTTTAGTTAGCATTTTTTCAAATTTCAATTAGAAAATACCATAAAAATAGGGTGGATAATGGATATTATTGAGAGAAACCGGGGTGGGCGGATTTATATGCCGGTGAATGTTAAAATCTTATTTGCGAGTAAAAGCTGTGAGCAAAGTAGAAGCAGCTAAGATATTTTTTTAACTTTAAGGTTCAATTGTTTTCTTTTGGTCTTAATATGCGAACTCCAGGTGTGTTTTTGGTCCAAGAGTAACCCAAGGTGTTTAACTGCAATCTTGACAGAAATATGAGCATTTATCATAGCTTACTAACACTCCGTATTTACTAAACCAGTCTTGTAATAGGCTGCGGTAATTTTGAAGATACTGTGATGCTAATTCAGGTGATTCTTGAACAGAGGATGGGGGTATTAGTGGAGTGCCTGGAGCGTTAAAAACATAAAAGCCTCGGATTTCAGTTCCAGTGAACGAAATTTTTTTAAAAAATATGGAGTGTTTAGCTAATAATATATATAAAAAAGTTTACCTATTTAAAAATTTTGATCTTTATTTTGAAAAAAATTGATAATTGCTATAATTCAAATAATATAATACATATTAGACCGTAAAATATTTTTGTACATCAAGTAAATTAACGTATATATTTATATAGCGTTAGTAATCGGGAAAAAGAAGTAAATTAAGGAAGATTGAATAAAAAAATTATTAATAAAATAGTTGTTTATTTAAATTAAATTATTTAAATTTTTTCTGGTGGAGTTGCAAAAATTGCTGAAGCTTAGTATAACGTAGCCTCTTTGTATGTAGCACAAAAAGAATGACATATATTTATACATTTTTTAGATCCAAATTTCCCATAAAACATCACAGCCAAAGTAATATACAGAGGTGATAGAAATGATCTTGGTCGCACAGTTGATATAGCATGTGCGATAGATTTACATTTCTTTTCATAACTACGAATTGTTTCTATTTTATTTTTCTTATCTTTTAATATTATTTCTGACAGTAAAAACTTTAAAGATTTTGGAATCGATTCATCTGTATCTTCAAGCATTTTGTCACTTCATGTATAATTTTCATTATCGTACACTTGAGCTCCTATGGCCCATTCTAATATTTTCTCTGACCGCTTTTAATATATGAAATTCCTCTTTTTCTTTATTGTTATGTTTTTGATTGTACCAATTTTCTGTTAATACATCATGGTTGATTTTTTCGAAACATATTATGGCGAATATCATCGTGAAAGCGGCCTATTAGTCGTTTTCTAATAGTTTTTTCATCCGTGATATGCTCTGTAGTTATGACATTTTTCAACTCTTACATGGTAAATTGACAGTCGTCATTCTCTTCTATGTACTTGTATATTTGCTCCGTTGCTGCGTCTATCAAAATTCTCGGACTAATTTTCTTTTATATTACACAGGTGAATTTTTAAGCAAATTATAACAATCTGCATGAGATTTGGTTCAAGTATCTATAAATCTTTTATACCAGAAATTCTTTCATGAATTTCTCGATAATAATCATTTTTTTGTACGGCTATAAAATTCACGATGGTGTCATTTAAAGTTAGACTATTGATGTATGAAATTTGTCTTCGCCGATCTTTTCAATTTTAATTCTGTTGCCTCATCAGTTTCCTGCCCACAAAGGAAACAGTTTTTTTCCAAATCGAAGTTAGATAAATTAGTGTTACTTCGGAGCTTCTTTTTCGGAGGCGAAGATGTAGTTTCATTTTCCTTCTTCTTATACATTTCAATATATTTTTTATTAATATATTTTTGTCGACAACTTGTGTGAGCATAAACGAATTCAGTTTGTAAGTGAGGTAACAATCCATCCTCTCGTTCGCTTGAAGTAGCTCTTAAAGAGGTTACTTCTACTTATTTTTATAATTTCATCCAAATCTGAATTTATTTCGGAACATGAACTTAATTGTTCACATATTATGCAGCTATGCTCATCAGTCATGCTACTGGTCTTTGGTTTATCTATTGTTCTAAAACTGTAATATAAAACAATTAAATACTCCAATAATTAATTTGTTGTGTTTTATTCATTTTTTTTTCTTATGTAGGAAAAAATCGTCTTCAATAAAACTTTCGTCTGAAATATACAAAAAAATTTCGTAAAATCACACAATTTTTACTGTTAGATAGCCAAGCCTTCGATAGAGTATGGCATGACGGGCTCCTATTCAAATTAAAGAAATCACTTCCACACAGCTACTTTGTCATTCTCAAATCCTTTTTATCAGACAGGTTCTTCCAAGTCAAACATGGTCAAGAAATTACAGACCGGCATCCAATAAAATCAGGCGTTCACCTGCTATTTACAGCGTATTTTCCGAGGAATAACCATTCTACCACCGCTACTTTTGCCGACGACAAAGCAATCTTAGTTAAACATGAGGACCCAACAATCGCAGCTACGCTCCTCCAGCGGGACTTATACGAAATAGAAAAATGGGCGCAAAAATGGAGAGTCCAAATCAACAACGAAAAATTCGTACATATCACATTCACAAAACATAAAGGGATCACCCCACCAGTTTTCATAAATAACGCTCCACTTCAGCAGGTTCAAGAAGTTAAATACCTAGGACTACATCTGGACAGAGGATTAACGTGGAAAAATCATATATGGAAAAAACGGAAACAACTGGGTCTCAAATTCCGTAAGCACTACTGGCTGCTAGGCCGCCAGTCCAAACTATCAACAACAAACAAACTGCTAGTTTATAAAACTGTTCTTAAACCTATATGGTCTTACGGACTTCAGCTCTGGCCTTAAGGCCTGCTGAAGTGCACAAGTGGGCAAAACGGCTGAAAGAAGTGCAAAAATCTGTAGATGATCCGGCAAAAGGAAGACCAATTTTAACAGGACCCCAAATAAAATGTCAAAAGAGTGGACGAATTTCTAGCATAAAATCATAATTTTTCAATTAGATTCATAGTGGAACATTTAGAAGTGAACAAAAAAACAATACGAAAGGTAAGAAACAGGAATTTGCAAATGCGCAAAGTGTGTACATAAATGGTATATACAGTACTCGCAGATGGCCAAAAATGTACTCATATTCGGCTTTGTTTGAAGAATGATTACAACTCTATTCGCTCGATCTTACTCCTGCTATTTTTTTTATTCCCAACGATCAAACAAACATGAAGAAATGGATCGCATGTTTTAATCAGTTTCACGGAAAATGACTTTAAAACTGAAATATAAGAAAAATCTCCAATTGCATATATTATATCTAGACTGAGGGAGATATTTTCATGGAACTTAAATTACCTTTCCTTGTCGTTGATTTGACAAGCATTATTATTTGATAACATAATTTTCTCAACATATTTTTGGGTACGTTAATAAACACTATAAACCGTGAAGCTCCTATATGATTTTCTCTAAATTCTACACCCACTTCTGAGAAGAATGCCTATTTTGCTAAGAATTTATCAAAAATCCAATTTCTTAAAACTACAACCACAAGGTCGGTTAAAACTTCAGGGAAAGCCACGTCCTTAGCAGTTACGCACTGCAGCAGCAAATATAAATCACTACTTGGAATGTGACACGAGTTTTACTGCCTGGTTAGCGAACAAAATCAGACCGCATCCCGAACTTTCCCAACTACAAGACTCATCGAGTTGGAATTTGGCGATCCACAAGGCCGCGTTTGTAGACCACACTTTGCTATATCACAACCTTGCCGATCTGAAAATGCTGACTTGCAAGGACACAGACTAATGAATGAATACTTCTAAATCTGCTGTGCTTCGTTCAGTTTAACTGTTAAATTACATAGAATTCCATGAATTCAGATACGCTTTTTTTTTCTTGTCGGGTGTAACATATATTCATATAGTTTATATAATCGAAGTAAGCGTTTTGTTTCATTTAACAATCTTGCAATTAATTGGTTATCTATGATACATCTAATAATTTGATGAATACATAAAAAGCTAGTTATTAGTTCTTTTTAAACGAATGTGAACCTCATTCATTTGCATCATTTATTTCTGTTTATTTTCATTTCCTCATTTATTTCGCTGCCATTCTTGTCCATTTTTATGCTACACATAATAGGCTTTTCATTTATTTGATAATGCCCTTTTTAAATTTATTATGGCTTTTCATCTTTTTGACTTTACTCGTTCCATGTTAATACCAGATCCGTCTGAAATATAATTTTAAAAAATTATTGCTTATCTTTTTGGAAATGATTAATAAACGTTTTTGTCTTTTCTGTATTATTTTTACCATTGGTTGTTTTCAATTCTAATTAATAGATAGCATCCGCGCTCACCCGCGTGCACCCGCACTCATATCCACATTTGCACCTGTACTCTCATCCGCATCTGCACTTGGACCCGCATCAACATACCCGGACCCGTACATCCGCACACACAGGATGTTTCGACTAAAAGTTTATTAAGCATAAGTTAGATAGTTTTTGCAAAACTTGCCATTTTTTAATTCAATTTTTTCTTTAGTTCGTACTGCTAGCCCCTCTACATATACAGTACCATAGATATCCACAAGAGATGTAAGACTCGCATCCATTCGAATTAAGCACTTGTCTAACGCCAACTCAATGTACATGTCACTTTTGGCATAATGACTAAAAAAATGTTTTGCTTGCAAATATACCGATCAGTTGTGTTCTACGAATAAAATATCAAAAGCTCTTTGGTATAGTTTTAAAAAAGAATTTTGTTGTAATCCTCAAAGCTATACAATTGTTCTTTAAACTATTTATATATTATACATGTGAAATAATAATAAAAAACCTGCTATAAGCTAATAAATTCGAAATCTTCGTAATCAATGCACACGAGTTGCTACTGTTTTTGATAACCTTTTGACTTATTTTGTATATAAATACTACGGCATTTAAAACTTATGCTGGCCAAACTATTGTAAATTGGCCAAAAATAACAGAAAATAAAATAATGTTGAAAAACTTAAGAATTGAAAGTATGATAAAAGACCTCAATAATGTTTTCATTAATCGTTTTTTCTCTTTTTTACTTCTTCTGCAACTTACAAGGCAAGGTACCCAGGTTTTCAATAAAAATTGACTTTTTGTGGAGAGGGTCGAGGGACATTCGAGTTGCCGATCTCCATTCGTGCGGCTGAGACTACAATTTATCGTTTTTGATAAGTTTTGCAACCTTTGGCAGAACACTCAAGGCACGAGACAGCGCTTATTAAGGATCCTCTCCTTGGCCGCTGCCACCTCTGCCCCGTAAGGCCAAGTGGAAGCGTATCTTCAAGCATGCCAAAGGGCTTTTGTGTTTGTTGACCAGGATCTATGGCTCAAAACCCGGTCCCGTATATCTCTCTCAAGGAGACATTTCACTCGAGTTAGGTGCTTGTGGTTGCTCTAATCCGGATTCTTTTGATAGGTTGCAATATGCTGAATCCTTGAAACTAGCTTCAACAGCTGTCGGATGAGCTTTTCAAGAACACAGTAACGACTAGGGCTACAGAAGAGGAGGAAACAGTGGCAAAGACTCACTACTCTACATCCTGAGGACATTGATGAGTTTGATTTTTTGGACTACCACGATCAGGATTCGGATGACGAGAAACCGTATGAGGACAATTCTACAGACAGCAAGGATGAGCTCAGTGAAATGAAGACAAGCAGAGAAGACGTTTCCTTTTAATACAAGAAAAAAGCTGTAGAACGTTTGAATTCAAGACCCAAGCGACGTTTTCTCAAGACTGCGCAAGTCAAATTTCGTAAGCGAACAAGGATAGGCTCCGAAGATGGAAACAGGCGGTAAATCAGGGTGAAACAAAGGGCGAGAAGATGAAAGTCATAAACGAAGTAGTTGCCTTGAAATTTAAAAAGGCAAGAGAGCATAATCCGCAAATCCATGATAACAACTTGAAAAACTTTGGGTATCAGAAAGCTTCGGAAATCTCTCAGCGTTTTAAAGCATCGCGGAAGTGACTATGGCTTTTTAAAAGTCACGAAAGTATAACAGTTAAGCATTCCGTACACCAACTAGAAAATGTCAATTGGAACTATAAGCAAAATATCATATACATCCACTCCTTTATATACAACCAATTTCAATCACCAAAATTCGAAAAAATACTCAAATACCCATGGCAGAAGGTTGATTATACAGCAGAAGAGGCAACGTGCCTTGACAATACGAACGAGATCTGTTTCAACGACGTCAACGAGAAATGCATAGAAACCGACTGTGCTAAATTTATTTTTATTAAATGTGCACACTGTGATAGTAAAAAGGGCAAAAAAAACGTCAAAAACTGCAAAAACTACTAGATAGTCCACAAACATAAGGTAAAAGTAAAAGTGGCGATGCCGGTCCCGAACCCTACTTCTACCTCTACGCCACCGTCGCTTTCTTGTTGGATGCTTTTGAAAATCCGATGCCATCCATAGGTAGCCAGTTTTCAACCAAAAATTGTGGTTTTAGAACACAGTAGTCACACGAACGGAAACCGGTAACTCGAATGTCTCTCGACCCTCTCCACAAAAAATCAACTTTTATTCAAATAGTTATTAGTAAAGTATTTCAAATATTTCGTTCAGTGTGATTTTAGTTTCTGATATTCAAATTGCCTCATATACATCACTGATATTCTTATATTGGATTTGTTGAGTAATACAATAATACCAATTTTAACAAGAACTTGGAATTTTATAATTTTAATCTTTAGTTGAACTTGGCAGAACTTCAGTGTATCCTAGTTAGCCTAAGATATGAAGTGAGACAGAAGGACAGACAAACAGTAGTTATTTATGAATGAATGGTAGGTTTATTAATAAAACCAGTTATCTAATAACAGTAGCAATTTACACTGTGGCACAATGGGCCAGAATCCGCGAAAAGTGGACAAAAATCTGAAACTTTGGAAATATATCGGTGATCCAAATGTACGTCCATTTTTCAGTGCTTTACCTCTTTCTTTACATTCAAAAATGTCAAAAGCCCCTTTACGTACGTAGGCAAAGTACTGAGGAATGGACGTACATTTGGATCACAATGATACTTATACGAGATGGACACTCATTGGAAAAATATTTAAATAAATTCAATCTTTGAATGGGGTGAATTTAAGGGGGTGAAACTTAAATAAATTACTAAAAGATCTATAATTTTGGGAATGTATTCAATTGGAGGCAGATCCTTTGGATAAATATTTAAAAATATCATGTTTGAAGAGCGTGAGTTCAAGGGTGAATCAAAAAGAAATTAATAAAAATCTAAAATGCGTTCAATTTTGGAGAGAGTATATGGACAGTTCCGCGCGAAAGGGGCGCTTTTGTTTCTCTGGTTCCTGATGACTATATAAACGTGAATTAGAGAAATTAGTTTTTGAGCAATGTTGTTCATATTCGCTGTCTTCAATTGCGGATACATTTATTTTCAAGTTATTGTCGAGAACAATCTAAGATTTATCATATACATACATAGGTATATTCATTGAAATACTATATTTATACTACTATATTATTTATAGTACTATATTTAAACTATAAACTTATATTTGTACTCTAATTTATACTATTGACAATACTTTACTCATTAAGCGCAACATCGCTTTCGGTTTCTGATAAGAAATCATCATCATCACTTTCCTCTAATGTAGATTCTAAATTTGCCGAAGTAAAGAAGCTAGGTGTCTCCTCGCATGAGGTTTCTATTGAAGGTTTTTCCAATAAAGATAAAACTTCATTACAAATTGTAGAACTTTTTCTGGGGAGTATTTGCCGGAATGAATAAATACGCGGATCTGATGTAATAAGTAGCCTATTTAATAAATCCTGATTGGTGCATATTCTAGACTTTTTACGGGAATGAAATTCTCTAAAGTGCTTCAGGTCTTTATTTCTCAATTCTTGGGATTCCTCTGACAATTGTCCAATGGGCAACATTGCTTCTTTAATTATGATTCCCCCATGAACCAATATTTTATGGACTGAGGCTGGCATATAATACCATGGGTATTTTTCAACATAGAGTCTTGCAGTTTGTAGGGCATATTCGTTAAAAGCCTGTACATCAATTACTTATCCACAAGACAATGTACGTAGTACTATTCCAAATCTTTTAATAATGCCTTTGGGTGCTAGCAGTAAAAAACGTTCTTGCTGTGTTTCCATGGTTTGTGGTTCCGCTGCCGCCACTGTTTGGGATATCGACGAGCAATCCCATTTTCTGATGAAAATCCTCCTGAATTTTTCTTTTCCGTTCCTCAAAAATCACCTTGTTTTGTTTCCCTCGTATTTGCCACGTCTTTATGTCTAATCTGTAAGAAATATGTAGCAAGCACTCGAAAAACCTGATCCAGGCATGAAGAGAAGATAGTCCGAACCGTAGCACTTCTTCATTGATCGGTAGCTCGATAACTTTACTGATGACATTCATCTGCTTTGGAGTCGCCTTACAAATATAACACGTCTGTGGAGAGGAAGTCGCCGAAAGTGCATTGCATATCTTGCCATCTACCATTGTCATCATGCAAATATGTTGTACCGACAGGTTCTGATTCTGCTCTATTATATTTTGTTGGAATAAGGTTGTTGATTTGCTCTTCCACGAAAGTCGATTCTTGCATTGTTAATTCCGTTGTTTCCTTCTTAAACTGGAACCTTATCGGTCTACAAAATCTAGTAGAAGACGATCTTGGATTTTGCCAAATTATTATTTTATCTCTACCCGGCTTTTCAGCATATAACTGTAAGGGAACTAGCGAAGTTAAGAACATATCGCCATCACCAAGTCCAAGTTCCGAAAATGCTTGTTTATATTTGGAATGGCCTGTACTTCCATCACAACCCCATATAAACCCCCCAATAAAACTAGATTGCTTAATTCATCGTGCGTTAGGTTTTGTATAACTGGCTCTTGCAATTCTAGTATTCAGTGTGTAGTGTGATCAAGAAGATCCTGCAGGCGAATTTTCGCTGAAGTTTCGGTGATAATTTGGGCTTCCTTCCTTGGATAGCAACGCGATTTGGCTGCCCTAATCTTGTGATAAGAGGGATAAATATCTGCGAATTGCCTTTTTGCTGTCAGTATATGAATTAAATAAGAATGTTTGGTGTCTTTCGCCTCCACCATCATTGGCAAAGCATGGTCAGGTGTAAGTGGTACAACACTTTGTACTTTCTGACTTGAGCGCCAAACTTGTTGTATTCTGGAAGCTCTAGTGGGGGTAGTAAAAACCGTCTCCGAAATCAACTTTGAAGCTTGACCCTTTCCCTCTCGTTTCAGACCTTTCTTAGCGGCTAAGGTAATTTCCTCAACTGCGAACTTGTCCAAAAGCTTATTAGCTCTTCTCTTCTTAGTCCTCGAACTACCCTCAGAGAAGCTTACTTCAGGGCGACCACGTGTACGTGCGCCGATGTACTTGGTTGTTCATGATCACTACTTTCTTCAGTATTTTCGCCTTGGACCTTAAAAGTAAAGGGCAACTTGAGCCAACTTTCATTTTGTTCCAAAAAGCGTTGAATTTTTTGGTTGCACTTATCAATCTTTGATTAAACTGCATGACAGAATTTGTAATTAAACTTCTTCAGTCGTGCCATCATATTTTCATCATTTTGTATCCCGAAGTGTTTGATCAGGTGGTTATAAAGACTTTTCGTTCGAACAGAACGCCCTACCCCCTTCCTCACGTATAACATTTCTATGACCTGTGTTCTTGTCCAAATTCTACTTATAGTTGCAATTTGAATGATAACTAAAACAAAATAAGCACTTAATTACCTAAACTAACAAATCATTTTGTTATAAATTATAATCATGAGTAAAAACTTCCCAAATAAACAATAAACACATATTTGATAAACAATTGATAACAGATAATAATCATAAGTTCTTAAGAGTATTGTAAAAATTAATAAGCATGCATTATTTAACAATTGATTCTGCATGCGGCAACCGAGCGCTTGTGCGCTCCGCGTGCGGTCTGCCGATTCTAACCACGAATGAGTGTCGCATTTTAAAGAAATAAATAAATATCAAAAAGGCGGTTGAAAGCGGTTACAGTTTTTTTAGTATCTTATAAAGGAAGGCTTAAGGTATTTTTTAAATATTTTTTGAAGGCATGAATAAGTAAGAGTAAGCAGAGATAGGGCACTCTTTTGCCCTCAGGTTGAAAAAACAGACCTTAAAGACGGAGGAACCAAATTGATGGTCAACGGCGTAAGAATGCAGAAGGCAAGTGGAAACCACTGCATTAAAGATCTAAAAAGATATCCTTAGTAAAATTATCATCATTATCAATATCAATATGACAACGTTCAGAGCTAAATCTAAATCCGGAGTTTCAAGTTCCCCAATCGGATCTCCGGGGGGAACAGTTGTGAGCAGAGTTATAAAGTTATCAACAAATAATATAAAGATCGGGACGTGGAATGTAAACAGTTTACTGGCACCAGGCAAACTGCACAATACTGTAATAGAAATGGATAGACTGAAGATAGACATCCTTGGTCTAAGTGATGTTAGATGGTCAGAAAATGGTAAATGTACAACAAGCAATGGTATAATGTACTACTCGGGAAATGATGGCCCTCAGCACAGATACGGAGTTGGAATAATATTAAACAAGAAAGCAGCAATGGCAGTCACAACCTTCATACCACTCTCAGACAGAGTAATGATGTTACAGTTGAAAACAAACAACGGTAATATGAATATCATCTAAATTTACGCGCCAACTGCCGATAAGGAAGACGAAGAATGCGAAGAATTTTATGCACAAATAGAAGAAATCTACAGAAGCATTAAGCGAAAAGATATTACAATCGTGTTGGGTGATTTTAATGCGAAAGTTGGAAATGCGAAAGTAGAAAGATGTACCGGTGGTTTTGGGCTAGGAGATCGCAATGATAGAGGAGACCGTATGATACAATTCTGCCAGGACAAAGATCTAATAGTCGCAAACACGCTTTTAAACTTCCAGCTCGCAGACTGTATACATGGAAGTCTCCAGCTGATAAGCCAGGAAAACAGTAAGAAATCAAATAGACTACATTCTTTGTAATAATCGCTATAGAAATTCCATTAAGTATGCGAAAACATATCCTGGTGCGGACATTCACAGTGACCACAATCCAGTTGTAGCAAAAATTACAGTTAGGATGAAGAAGATAATAAGACCCCAGAATGACTATATAGATACAAGACGTTTAAAGGAACCCAAAATATATAATATAGTTCAACAGAAAATAACAAATGAGATAAAAATATAAATATGCAAATAGACGAAGTCAATATTGATGAAAAATGGAACAAAATACAAAATGTACTAACATCTGTAACCAAAGAACACCTAGTAAGTAAGAGAATAAAAAAGAAACCTTGGATGACACAGGATATTTTAGATCTCATGGATCTGAGAAGAAGGAATAAGCTAAATGTACAAAAATATAAAGAAATTCATAAAACAATACAAAGTAAAATAAAAATAGCGAAAGAAAACACCTGTCTGAACAATGTGAAGAAATTGAACTACTACAAAGTAAGCATGACAACTTCCACATGTACAAAAAGATCAAAGAAGTAACAATATATAAAAAGAAAAGTGGCGCCAATAATGTCATTAAAGATGCTGATGGACATATACTAACAGATATAAAAGATCAAATAAACAGATGGAAGATATATATCCAAGAACTTTACAATGACGAAAGGCCGGAAAACACCAGTTTAGAAGTAAAGGACGAAAATTTTAAAATTCTAAAATCGGAACTAAATTATGCACTAGAAAACATGAAAACAGGCAAAGTTGCTGGCCCGGACGAGATACCAATAGAAATTGTTAAACTTTGTAACGATGAAACATTAGATGTTATTTTAGACCTTTTTAACACTATTTATGACACTGGGCAAATTCCCAAACAATGGTTGCTATCTACCTTTATTTTAATTCCCAAGAAAATTAACGCAAGATATTGCTCAGATTACCGAACTATTGCACTTATGGGACATATTTTAAAACTATTCTTGAAAATAATTCATAAAAGAATTTACAAAACATTGGAAGAAGGAATAAGTAACTCCCAGTTTGGTTTCCGCGCAGGTCTTGGAACGCGTGAAACTCTCTTTGGGGTTAATGTGCTATACCAGCGATGCATGGATATGAACCAAGATGTGTTTACCTGCTTCATCGATTTCGAAAAGGCGTTTGATAAAGTGAAACATGGTAAACTGCAAGAACTTTTACTTAAGAAAGGCATAGATAGGAGAGATGTGAGGATAATTAGTAACCTATATTGGGGACAGAGTGCTAACATAAAAGTTGGAACAGAAATAACCGAGGAAATTGAGATACGTCGTGGAGTGAGACAGGGATGCATCCTATCTCCACTTCTGTTTAACATCTACAGCGAAGCCATCTTTAGAGAAGCCTTAGATGAGGAATCTGCGGGAATTATTATAAATGGAGTAATAGTTAACAACATGAGATACGCAGATGACACAATCCTCTTAGCAAGCAACCTTACTGACATACAACAACTGCTTGAAAAGTAAATGATCGCTGTAACCACTACGGCTTAAAAATAAATTTTAATAAAACCAAATGGATGGTAGTTACAAAACTCCACACATTCAAGGAAACTTAAGAGTTGCAAACATATTAATAGAACGGGTAAGGAAATACAAATACCTCGGGACGTGGATAGAACAAACAGCTGATCAAACAACGGAGATAAGAACTCGTATAGAAATAGCTAGATCCTGCTTTGCAAAATTAAAGAAAGTACTTTGCAACCGAAACATAAACATTGGGCTCAGAATACGAATGCTTCGCTGTTATGTATTTAATATCATGCTCTATGGCGTAGAAGCTTGGACACTTAAGAAAAGCAAACAAACAAAATACAAGCCTTTGAAATGTGGTGTTACCGCAGAATGTTGCGTATAGCCTGGATTGAAAGAATAACTAACAGAGAAGTTTTGACAAGGATGAGCAAGGAATGTGAAATAATAAATACAATAAAAAAGAGGAAACTAGAGTACTTAGGCCATGTAATGAGAAATCCCAAATACGCACTGCTCCAACTCATCATGCAAGGGAAGATAAAGGGAAAAAGAAATGTTGGTAGGCCTAAAATGTCTTGGCTAAAAAATCTCAGAGATTGGTTTAATTGCAGCAGCATTGAACTATTTCGATCGGCCGTCGACAAAATCTGTATAAGAATGATGATAACCAACCTCCGTGAAGGAGAAGGACCATAAGAAGAAGAAGAATAAGTAAGACTTTTTTGTTTCTCTACAGAAAACTAGATTGACTTGTAAAAACACCCCATAAACATAATACTTTATTTCAACATTTCAATCCAAATTCTTTTTCATAACATACATTAAAATAAAGTACATACCTCAAATAAGCTTCTAGAAACAATTAACATGTTTTCAATTCACAGCCGCTCTTCAAAAGTTAGTGACAAAATGCGATCCTCTAGCAGGTAGAGATTTCACCTAATGACCTTGATATTCCAGGAAAAGATACAGTGACCTTCCTTTTTAACTATTCAGAAAATATAGAAACCACTTGCGCAATTTGAAAAAAATGATTTTTGTCCACTTTTTGCGGATTCTGGCCCACTGTGCGTTGTTTAAACGAAAATTATTTACTGCTCTTAACCTTAAACTTCTATGCCTTTTTTAAATGCATAATTCTGCATAAAATTAGTTTTTTCGTTTATCGTTATTTAACGTTCCAATGGATATCAAATATTTTAAAATTAGTTCTCCTTCTTTAGACTTCAGTCCTAGAACTGGTTTGCAACAGCTCTCGACTTCTTTCTGCCTTGCGCTTTATTTTTCATTTCTTGATAATTCTTACTTCTTGAGTCTTCGATTATTTGATACATTTCGTCCGCGGTCGACCTCTTGGATTCTTAGTATCTACTTTTTCTTTAATAATTGTTTTTAGTAGTCTATTTCCTCTTAGAACATGACCTACAGTCGGTAGTTTATTTGTGTCCATATTTTTCTTTTGTCCTGTATTTATTCTAGAATTTCTTCGTTTGTTTTCCGTTGTACACAGGACATTTTTAGTGTCCTCCCGTAGCACCACATCTCAAATGCTTCTATTTTTTGTCCGCTTTTTCAATGGTCCGAGTTTCGCATGCATACAGAGCTATGCTGCCTAGGAATGTCTTAATATATTGTTTTTTGGTATTTATTGATATGCCTCTTTTTACGTGGTTTATTCTACTATTGATTTTCCTTCTGCATCTACCCTCTCCAGTGACCAAACTTTCTAGGTATGCAAATTATTTTACTACTTTTATGGTTTCATTGTTTACGGTGATATTGACCATTATTGTGTTCTGTTTTGAACGTAGCATTACTTTTGTTTTTGTTTATTTTTATCTTGTAGTTTCTTTCAGTGTTTGTATCAATTCTTCTTCTGTTTTTGCCAGTAGGGATATATCGTCTGCGTATCTGATTGTGTTGATTGTTTCTCCATGTATATGATATTCCGTTGTTTTATGTTTGTCTGAATTCGTTTATTGCTTGTTGTATGTATATATTAAAGAGGAGTGGCGAGAGAGCACATCCCTGTCTAACTCCTCGTATAATTTTTGCTTTATCTTGCTTTCCATTATAATCAATAATTGGTGATTGATGTTTGTATATATTATACATTATTTGTGTTTCTTTGTCGTTAATTCTTATTTGTTGTAATATTTCAAACATTTTGTTCTAATTTTTTTCCGCGTCAATAAAAGCTACATGCAGATCATTTTTTCTATTGTCATTCTTAAAAGCAGAATTGCTTCTTTTATTTCAGTATTTCTTCTAAAACCGATTTGGTCTTCTGTAAGGTTTTTTCAATGTTGCATTTGATTTTTCTGTACAAAATTAATTAAAAAGTTTTATTTATTCTGACTTTGAACTTTGTAAAAAAATGATATAGTTAACAGAAATGTAACAATGTACTAGAGGTGTCTAGCAAATATCTCTTCATAAAGATTTGGTCATTCTTTATTTTCCTATATATATTCTAATCTCACCGTTTGTTTCAGTTTTGCTATTATCTTTTTTTAGTTTTGTTTGAAATATTTTTTCCAGAGTTTTCCGTTTTTATTTTCTTTATTAATCTAGAAAATTACTTATTTTTTACAGATTCCTATATTATTGTAGTTGTCATTTTGTTATTTTTAAGGTTTTTTTATATCAGTTCGTGCCTAGCTGACTCGTTTATTATTTGGCGTTCACTGTTTTTTCTCTTTTTTGCAAAAATTCTTAAAATAAAGACTTCGGTTTGGAAATTAATATTTGAATTGACAATTAAAATAATCAACTTAGATTTGTCTGGTTTCGTTGCCATTGCAAATTATAGAGATAGGAAACATGTTGGTTGATAAAAGGGTAGCAGTTCATCAGGCGCTTCTTGAAAAGCAATTTTTATAATTTCGCTGTTTACTGGAATGGATTTGTACTTTTTTAAACTTTTGCTGTTCCTGTAACGTTACGTTCTTTATAAACGCTTACAATTAATAGACGTAATAGCAATATTTCTAAATATAATTTAATAAATTGTAATGACATTTTAGAATTTACGGATCATCTTTATTAAGTCAAAGTAATGAAATTTATGTAAAACGCAATGTTATTAAATAACCAAAATAGAATAAGAATGAAGAAATAAAAAAGTAAATCAAATAACTAAAATATATAAATGTTACAATTCTATCGAGAAAGTAAATTAATCTGAAAATTGCTATAAAGAAGAAAACAGTAAATAAATCAAAACACTAAAGAATTTAATAAAAAAAATTTACATTATGTTACTGTATGTGTCAATGGCACATACAGCGTACGGGCATACAAAGTGTGCTTAAAGTCATAAAAACTTGATGACATTATTACTTACATACGTGGGCAGTCTGAAAAGTTTTGAAGCTCGACATGAAGATGCTATTACTATCATACATGCTTTGAAATCTACCTGTAAAAATGACACTCGTTTGTATCAGTCGATGTCAATGCTTTTGTAAAAATGGAAATAATCGAATACCGTGCCGTAATTAAGTATATGCATTTGAAAAGCAATACGTCTACACAAATTAAAGCCTAATCAGACGCCGTTTACGGAAACTCTATCCCATCATTTGCCACCATGAAAACGTGGTCGTACCAAATTGGCTGATGATGAGCGCTCGGGATGACCAACAACGGCGACCTCCACCGATAACATTGCAAAAGTTTACCCTATGGTACTGGACGACTAGTGTTTCCAGGCGTCAAGAATTTTATTACCCTGGACGTTCCTTGTGCACATGCTTGCTTCTACGCTAAATGATAACGGCACTATTCTCAATTCCTAAACATTTACATATTTAATATTTTAGATTTTAACATTTGGAAAACATAATAAATTAAGCATAGGAAGAAATTATTGACGCACAATTATTTGTATTAATTTAGCAAATTAATTATTTGTTGTTGTGTTATAATTTTTCAAGCAGATTACGCTTGAATTAATCAAATTCAAACAGTTTATATTGACAGTAATTTAAACAGGAAAAAGATTTACCAATAATTTAGTATAAGATAATCGGACAAGAAACAACGTGCCAATATTTTCCTAATTTACATGATGTAAGAATTTATTTACCTATTGGCATTTAAACTTTGTCATTTTCAATAACCGGGAACAGTACCGTTATCATTTAGCGTAGAAGCAAGCATGCACACAAGGGACGTCCAGGGTAATAAAATTCTTGACGCCTGGAAACACTGTAGGACGACCATCAAATCAAGGTTGGAGAGAGCAGAAGCTGTGGGCATATCGAAAGAACGCGTTTGTCATATATTGACTGAAGAATTGGGCATGAGAAAGCTGTCCGCGCGTTGGGTGCCGCATTCGCTTACTTTGAACTCCAAATTCATTCGAATGAATATTTTTAAGACCCTGCTTAAGCGGTTGCAGCGAAACGAGTCGGACCCCAGCAATTATTTCCTGTTTCCTAAGCTCAAAGTTTGACTCGGAGGACAGAAATTTTTGTTAAACGAGATCATTGCAATCATAGACGTCTATTTTGCAGAGCAAGACCTCAACTATTCTTTGGACGAGTTAAAGATGACTTAAAAGGTGAGTATGTTGAATAATAAAATTGAATTTGAAAGAAAAAATACTTGTTTCTGTGTTAGGCTAAAACTTTTCACACTGCTCACGTATATAAGAATTAATAAATAAAAAAATAGAATTTTCAATTTAGTAACAATCTTAATATTTAAAATATCGAGACACAAAATTGAAAAATAAAATGCTATCAAGGACACTTTTCCATGATATTTTATTATGGTTAATATATGTTTGTTAGATAAGATAATTGAAGATAATTGAATAAACCGCAAAGATAATGTTACACGTGTGAAATCAAAATATGTAAACAGATATAGAAATCTTAATACAGAAGCATTTAAAAAGAAAATTATGCCAAATAATTTTATAAATAATATATTTAAAAACAAACATTTTTTGGAATAGAATTTTAACAATTGGAAAATGTAACACAGAAATAATAATATTGAAAAATAGTAAGTCAATTTCATAACAATTTTTAAAAATAGAAAGTGAAGCATATTAGATATTAATGCAAGAATTTATTGTCAAGCCATACAGTAAAAAATTAACCAGAAGTCCTAAAATACAGGAAAAGTTGCGATTTAGAGCGACACAAAAAGAGATTTATAGTATAAAACAAAATCAAGTAAAGCAAATCATAAAATGGGGGGAAACAAAAGCACACTTAACTATTAAATAAATGGAAAAAATAACCATAAAAAACAATTTAATAAAATAAGATAGCAAAAGAAAAAGAGAGAACCTTTTTTTTAATATAATTATTACTTGATCAACAACATTACTGTTATACATAATAGAGTTTAATTTTGATTTATCGGACAGAAGGTCATGGGGGAGCTTCCATTTTAGTCTGGTGTGAATATTTCGTCTGCCAAGGCGATAATATGCAGAACTGCCGCAAGCGTGAAGGTTGGCAAAGAATTTCTGCGCTCTGGCACTGATATATTCTAATATTGGTGAGACACCCAGTTTATAATGCAGCTGTTCATTTCTAATAAACCAAGGTGCGTTTACTGCAATGCCAGCACTTTGTTTTGTAGCCTTAGCAATTTTTATTAGTTTTTGCAGTGTTGCTCCAAATTGGTGAAGCATACAGGGCCGGCGGTGGGATGAGGGATTTATATATTAAGATTGCACATTTAGTTTTCAGTGTCGACTTTCTATTGATCATGGGGTATAATTACTCCAGTCGGGCTTAACTTTGATTGAATTTGTGGTTGATATGCAGTTTTCACGTCAACCGGGTGTCGAAAAGCATTCCAAAGTATTTGGCTGTTTAATCAGCAGGATTCCATATTAACGACCTTGATGTTAGGTAGATGTGGAACGCGTTTTGAGGTGCACACTTTAGTTTGATACTTCTTAGAGTTGATCTGTATATTCTACTTGGTGAGCCAGGAAAATATTTGGCTTCTGTAAGATTGGGACTTTGTGTTAAGCATCGTCGGCAAAGGTTGCTAGAGTGGCGTCGACTGGTGATAGATCTGAATTATAAATATTGAATAGCAGTGGTCTCAAGATAGTACCTTGTGGAACTTCTGCTCGTACGCTTGTAGTTTCAGAAATGACAAAATTGATTTTAATGGCAATTGTTTGATCTTCTAGGAAGGAGAATAGTATTGCTTTAATATAATTAAGGATGTTTAACTTAACCAATTTACTCATAATTACACATAGTTACCATAATTTTAGTGACTCACTGTAGCTGATTGGTTGAATCTGTTCTTCGAAAACAAAACTGAAACAGCAGAAGGATGTTAAATGATGATACTTGGGCGAGTAACCGAGAATAGATAATCTTTTCGAATAGTTTGGATATTGTTGATAGCAAACTAATAGGCCTGTAATTGTCATCTTTCCTGATTTTGGCAAGATGTGGGCATGCTTCCAGGTTCGAGAAATTAGCTTATTCTAAGGCATGTGTAAATTTTTTGGTGAGGCAAACTAGAACTTTCATGTTTTGCAAGCACTGCATTTGTTATTAGGTCATGTCCTGGCAATTTTCGCTTGGGAAGTTTACTGATAACGGATCTAAGCTCAGTAAGCGATATGGGCTCAATAGGCTGAGCTATGAGAGGTAAGTTTCTTTTAATGTGGTTTGTTACGTATGTCCTTTGTGTTGAACTGCAGATAATTTTAGGTACTAAAACAAGTTGTAGATGTTCAGTAAAAGCGGTAGTCTTCTCTGCATTTGTGCTATAGTTTCTTATTCCTGAGGTTAAGGTTCATATTTCCTCCGTTGGTTTTAATATTCTCTTTGTGGTTATCCACATGTTTGAATCTCCTGGTTTTAATTCTTCTACCATATGTACTTTTGGTATGTGTTTATCCTTAGCGCGTCCAGTCCTTTTTTAAAATGTGTTAAGCTATTTAAAGTTCTTTTAGTTTTGGGTTTCTTGTCCTTTGCTATTTATGGGGTCAGTTATATATTTTGGAGTACTATGAGTTCGAAGTTTTAGAATTGGTTTAGATTGTAGCGTCACTTGATGCATACTGTCTACAATTGTCCTAATTACCGCTTGGTCTATGTTTTCTTCTGTCTCCAGGTTGGTGGGGGAATATAGGTGTAGGCTAGTTTGGAATTTGTCTCAGATAGTTGGCCCGGTAATTAAACGAGGGACGGGTTGTTTAATTTGTGTGGTGCTAATGAAGGATATGAAGATAGGCAGGTGATCAGAGTCAAACTCATTTATTACTTCTTGATTAATTTGTCTAGCAAAATTCTTTTGCAGCGGGATATCGAAGATCATGCCTATATGGAGGGGGGGGGGAGGCTATTACTTGGAAAGCATTTTCGGTTGCTAAGTTTTTTAATTTGAGTCTATTAGGGTTGGAACCTCTGAAACGCCATATTGTGTTTTTACTAATCATTGTTGTGTTGAATAGTGCTCGAATAATATCTGTTTCGCTTAGTTTCTTGTTCGGCTGCTTATAAATACTTATTATGTGAAATTGATTATTTAGATGGAATCGCGTGGAATTTGCTTTTTGATTATAATTGCTACTCCGCTAGCAGCCTTATTTGAATTTCGATCATTTCGTTACTTGGTAACCAGGTATTTTAAATGCGTTGTTTTTAGAAAGATGAGTTTCGGATATGCAGAAAATACCCACATTATGTCTAAAAAGGAACGATATGAACAGTGATATTTGGGTTGATTTTTTTCTTATAATAGAATAGTATAATTTATTCTTTGCGATTTTTTTGTAGCATCGCTATTAGTTAATTGAACAGCACATATTGGTGTTGGTTGTTTACTCTTGTTAAGTAGTCGCGTTATCTTAATGACTGGCAAATCTTTTAGCTCCTGTTGAATGTCCTTCTCTGTTAATGAAAGATGAACATTTTTGATTCAAACATTCAGGGGCTAGTCGTTGAGATTTTGAAATGCAAGAAATTTTATGTCGTTTTATTTAAAATGAGTGGTTAGTGTTTTTGGTTCAATTTATTCTTAATGTGCTATTGTTGGAAAATGTTTTAAATTAACGGGATTTTAATATCGAATGTTAGGGCTGTGTGGTTGATAGTATTGTAAAAATAAACAGGTGGAATTTTTGGCTTCGATTCTGACACGTTTGATATGTTCTTTTTTTCGGATTGGTTATTTGGCAGATTAGTCTCTAAATGCGGCGGTCAATAATATTTATTTTGTTCCACTAAATTTGGTGAAAACCACATATAACCTTTTTTTATGGGGACGCGGTGGCTCAGATAGTTCAACCAGCCAGCTCTATCCTCTTGCCGGCGCGCACGAGTTCGAGTCTCGCCTAGCCCATGGGGGTGTGTGAATGTCCTAGAATAAGTGCATGTTAGTCGGCACAATAAGCCTGCAGTGCCTGTAAGTGCGCCAAAAAAAAAACCTTTTTTACACTTCATTAGCAAGCTGCGATAATGCGTGGCTTTTACGCTTATTCGGCGTTTTATTTCCCATTGGGGCAACATTTTTTGTGTTACTGTCGGTCATAGTGATAAGATTCGTTCTTACAGTTTGTTGTTTTGTCTGCTTGTTTATGATACGATAATCAAAGATTCGGCCGTTGCTCCATTCACTGTGAGTAAAATATTTAACTTACTGCGCTCGGAGCGGCGATAAACATTTCTATGCGCTTCGAAAGGCAAACCATATCTAGTAGGAAGAAACGACACACAAAGACATAAATTACTAATAAAAAAGAACACAATTCTACATAGTCATTATGACAAAATAATATTAACAAAAAAATCAATTAAAAAATACAAAACCAAATCGGGTCATCCTTGTGTTTCATTAAAATTATAATATAAATGGCGGTAGGAAGGAAAAAGTGGAATTTCTTGGATTAAACAATGTTAAGGTTTAAATTTGCAATTTTACGGTATTTAATAGCTGATAATCAACAAACTATACAAATTAAAAATTAATAAAAAGCAAATACAGCATAAAAACGTGTACAAAAAAGATTTTTTTTATTTAACTCCATTTGTTATTTACAATCTGTCTTAATGTAGCTAGACATTCAGTAAATTATATATCAATTAGTAATAAATAACAATAACATGAATACTTAACATGTACGGTAGCACCCAGTATTATAATTGTAATATAAAGCTAGAACTAACTTAAACAAATCTGTTTGTCAGGTCTATTGGTTTAAAACGTTTGAGTCTGCGTGTTTCTTCATCGTTTTGTAGAAGTTCCGTAGCTGCGGTATTAGGATGAAAGGACAAGCTATCTCAATATCGTATGCTGTGTTTAGTAATTTTCTTTACGATAGTAGACATGTCTAGATCTCGATGGATGAGTTCATTTGTCAAATACCATGGGGCATTTATTATAGCACTCACTACTATTGATTGGAACAGAAATAGATAAAAATGTATTTGGCATATCTGTAGGGAATCGCAAAAATATTACTTGATAATCAATACAGACAGAATCTTAACAAAAGAAACGCTTATAAAGAGCTATTTTATATTCCAGTATCAGTCTGAGCTAAACACGCTACAAAAAAATATAAAGAAATAAAGAATGTTGCTACCAAAGTAAATCATTTGTTTCTTTTAATGCAGGAACGAGGTTAAAGTGTAATTTACTTTTTGATTCATAGTATCATAACCCATACAATTGGCAATTAGCAATTGCTATAGAAAAGAAAATGTATTAGTCTACCCTTTAGCTTCTCATATATCTTGTAATCGTTAGCCATTATACTTCATAAATATTTTAAAAAGTCGTCTTAAATTATTTTAAAAACTTTGTGTAGCTCTTAAAAAACTAAGTATGAAAGAAGCCTTTGGATTGTATTTATTTAATAAACAGAAATGTCCATTATATCTTTATGCGTTAAAGTATAAACCATTTTTACAGTACATATGTATATAATTGCTGGGGCAGCACAGTTCAAAAATTACTCTTTAAAAGTTTTATATTTCAGAAGATAATTATCAACACATATTCTTAAACATCGTTTGAAACAAAAATTTTAAAATGTTTTGAGTTTTATTCAAAAAGAAAATAGTATCTGTACTAAAATAGAAGAGAGATTAAAACTAACTGAAGAACAAATGGTACAAATTAATTTGTGGACAAAGAATAAAATTAATATTTTTCAAAATATTTACATATTTCCTGGAAATAAAGCTAACTATAAAATCATAAACCAAAGAGAAATAGAACATATTAAAGGACTTTCATAATTATATCTTATGAAAACACAATTATAATGGAAGTCTGAATTATAATAACATAAAACGAGGAATCGAGTGGTGTTTTAAGATAACAAAATGAACATTATTTAAGATGATCTAAAGAAAAAAACATCAGTGAATTTTTAACACGTATTGATGCATAAAGTAATATATAAGACGATAGTTAAATTACAATGCAGGAAACAAGGTAAAGAAATAGTAAATGAAAAAATAGCGCTCATCTAGCATTACTATGCCAAAAATACTAATTATGCCATTTTAAGGTATTACAACGAGAAGCAGCAGTATCTAAGCAAGCTTTAACAAAACCAAAAGAAAAACCTCTCAAGTTAACACCTGTCAAGAAGTGGACGAGATTTCGCAAAATAAATAAATATATTAAACGAAAAAGGAAAAATATTATGAAAGGAAAAAGGAAAAAATAATTACATCAAAATAGCTGTGAAGAAAATGTAAATGAAGAAAGAAAGAATGTAGTAGAAATAAATTTTACATCAAGGATTTTGATATAGAACATACAAACAAAATTGCTAAACAAACAGATCCAGTATGTTAATATCTTCATTAAGACAGAAAGAAACCAAATCAGAAAGTTTTATATCCATTTTCAGCTGATAGGATATTTTCAAAATTTTCTTTTGAGCTGTCTAGGTAAAATTTTATCCTTTATTCTGCCTATTATTTTTTTTTCTGTTAAAAATAGGCGTTAAAATGATCTCCTGGAAATCGTTGACGTGCTTTAAATTTTTTTACGTATCATCTCTCTCGCATCGATAAATTCGTTATCCCTGTTATAGTTATAACCGCTTTTGCTTTGTATTGAGATTTCATACTTAAGAAAAAAGAAAAATGCAATTACGGCTTTATCTATCACAGCAAAAGAGATATTCATTGAATAAGTTATATTTCAAATATCGCTTTGCAACTATAATTTTCTCCAGTGTAGCACAAACTCTCTATAAGAAGAATAGTAGCATATGGTAAGATGATATATAAACACTCCGATTTTTATTTTACAGAATGCTCTATTTTAGTTATTTTGAATGCACTGTGCAATAAAAAAATATGATATGATGTTATCATACTTATCTTCTTATAGTGCTGTTGGTGATTAATTAACCATAGTTTTTTCTATAATAAGAGCATAAACTTGAATAACACCTAAATCTATAATCTCTCTTTTAAGCTCATATAATATCTAATTCTGACTGGATGTGCAATATAGTTTATAACAGGTATCCTATTTCTTTACTATGATTCTTCGTCTTCCGAAATATCACATTGTTTTTTCGCTAATTAGAACTTTTTAGTTCTTGAACAACAGGTTTATCAATATTATGCGCCGTATTCCAAATGCTTATCTGTTATACATTTCTTTTTTCCACTATATTAATTTCTTTTTTCCACTATATTAAGTTTGAAAATATCTTGCACAACTATTGTTTCTAAAGGTTGTTGGTATTCAGAGCCATTCATTAACTTAATTGTCATATTGATTTAAATATTGAATTAAATGTTCTTTTATGATTAGTATGATGGTTTCCACTTTCTGTACCACGAAACAAAGATCGCTGAGCCAATTTTTAGCTACGCACTTTGTTGTTCAAGATATGTCAGTCAACTTTTATTATTTTTACCTGCTAGATGCCCATTCTCTTCGGTTTTTTATAAATCCCAAACCCTTATATCATATATTGGATCAAGTTAACGTCAACTTTTTGACACAAGAAATGTTTCGCCGTCTTAATTATTCAATAGATGTTGCCTCCCAGCCATTATCATACAGCAATCGAGATAAAATTGATCCCAATTTTTCAGTTGAGTAAGTTTGAGATGAATCTGCATGCTTTAGCACAACCGTACGTTTCTAGTTTTTAGCCAATAGCATGTCCGGGCCGAAAATGATTTAGTCATTTTTATAATTTTTATTCGCAAAATATAAAAATATGTACATCCGTGTTAGCTGCTTTTCGTTTACGATTTGAAACAAAAAAGTTAGGTATACCTTGTGCATATATCTCTCACCATATCAAAATTATCGTCTCAAACTCAATATAAAATCCTTGATTTGTAACGTTATTGCTATTTAAAAATAAAAAAATATTTTTCATCTATAATAACATTTAGTGCTCACTCTAATTTGATTTTCGACTACTTTCTTCAGTGTCTGGAACTTACGATAACTCAAAATGGGGTTTCTCAGTGAGTTTCTTCTTTTCTTCATTTTGAAGTCCAATAGTATTTTTGTATCGTAAAAATGTTATACATTGTTTTCTGACTAATACCTTCAAAAAATAATACAAAACATTTTTATTTTGTGTTGCAAGTATTACTTGGACACGCTGTAAAAAATTTGATTATACACTTTAACTTTGACAGATAAAACAATAATGATAATGTTGCTATCATATTATTGAGAAGGTATATTACCTAATATTTCCATAAATACTTTTACAAAATCACACCCTTGTTTTACACATCTATGACGTTCACATACGGCTACAATTATATTCAAGTTGTGAGTTACATTGTATTTCTTTTGATGTTTCGTTATTCACCAATGGAGTGAGGTGACAAAGAAAACCGTATTGCTGTAATAGCATTACATAAGTGTAGGACTGAAAAACGTGTAATATTTAAGACCCTGCATCCATTCGGCGTCAGTCGTATGTTTGTACATCAAAGTGTTTAAAGGAACTGAAGGTGTCGCGGATCGTTCAAGATCTAGAAGAGTACGTTTAGTTCAAATTGTTCAGGTAGTCAAAGACGCAAATGTCTGCATTAAACAAAATTCTCTTTGTAAGCAGACGATTATGCCTCGAGAGGTGCACATTTAAAAAATTTCAATGTCTCGTACTACGAAGTAAAACCTAGGATTAGCTGCATATAAAGGAAATACGGGACATTTACTGATAGATGCTTTAAAGAAAAATAGGAAGCAAACAGCAAAGAAGTTATTGACTGAGTAGGCATAAGATGGGTACAGAAAAATTTTATAAGAAAAGTTTTATAGTGGAAAAATCTTTCAACAAACAAAATGACAAAGTATACTCTAGGTGGCCCAAAGAAGCACTTCGGCTAGTGCCAAGGGTTCAAAGAGGCCATCATCTAGCAACTGTATTTAGGAGTGTGTTATGATGGAATAACCGATATTTATTTTTGTGGAAAAAGAGTGTTGGAACGTGTAGTGAAACCTCTGAATCACACCTTGTATCTTTTAGCAAGACTCCGCACCCGCCCACAAAGCACGATCAACTCAAACTTGGTTGAGCAACAATCTGCCTCATTTTTTGACAATAGAGAATCGGCCGTCTGGTAATCTAGATTTCAATCCATTAGATTACAAATTATAAGCAGTTTTAGACGACACAGCTTGCTCAAAAAAACACCCCAATTTAGATTATTTGAAGGGAGCGCTGACGGTTGCAGCCAATACCTTTCTAATTGATGTAGGGCGTGTTACCATAGACGAGCGGCCCGGACGTCTTACAGCTTATTTACAGGTTAAGGGTGACCATCTTGAATAAATTTGTTGTAATTATACTTACCAATAACCACTTAATAAATCCTAATAATATGCAAAATCAGAAAACTATAAGTCCTTTTTTTCGTTTCATTATGAACTACCTTCAGAGCCGGACTATAGGGTGAGTAAGCTACAACCTAGGGAGCTGGAATTTGAGGGACGCAAAATTTTTAGTTGAGTAAACGAAAAAGTGAGCTCAATCAGAAAAACTTTGAATAAGTTATAACTATTATACTTTGAAATCGTACATTCGTCGTTCATTAATGTATAATAAATTTTAAAAGCATTCATACTGTAACACAAGATCCCCACCCGCGCCATTTCTAACAGGGCTATTGAGTTCAAATTTCCCGAATATTCTGATTCCTTCTAGAACCACGTCACCAGGCGGAGCAGGTGGGCATTCGCGGTAGTCGTACAGGAGAAGTCATACAGCGAACAACCTTTGACCGTTGCGTTAATAGCATTCTAATTTACAATTATTGTGAACCACTTGCAGATCTTATGGATAAAGTTTAGTTTTGAATTAAATCGTCGTTCAATTCATATTTCATTTATCATAAAAGCTGAACAATGAGTGGCAAAAATGGTCAAGATGTATTAAAAAATCAAGTGGAGCATAATTAAAAAAACGTTCCAGAGAGTTTTTTAAACGACAGGATGCTGTAATTAAGAAAATACCAAAAGTCAACAATTTTTTCGCGTAGTGTGCAACAATTACAATCGTCGCCATCGACTTCAGTGATTTTATGTCCAAAATGTAGCGCACCAAATATACAGAACTCTGAAAATACTCTCCAAGAGGTAGACCCAATTATATCACTTTATGTTGAACTTCTTGAGTTAGTGGCCTATAATGGCGTACAACGAAACGACGACTCTGACTTTAAAAAATCTGAAAAACAGAACAATTCAAAATCAACCGAATGAGTATTTTGTGCGCCATAAAACTCTATGAAGAAATGACGTTTCTAGCAACGAAGGGGTATGACGATTGAACAGATAACCATATAATAAACAATCGTAGCAACAACTCTGAATTCTCTCGGGGTAGCCTTATTCCCTAGAGAGCGCGTCGTCGGGTGGCGGATAGAGGAAAGCCCACCGGCAGGGGAGGATTTTTCGTCCCTCAGGCTGGAGGGTAGGAGGGAAATAAAATACCTCCCGCGGACCAACAAGGCCGGAGAAGGACACTCCGATATCAAACCCCGCACGAGAGCCCCCCTGACATAATCCAGAGTAGCGGTCACGGAAAGTGCGTTTCAAAATTTATTAAAAGTCAAGTTTCACAAATAGTGGATTGTAAAATAACAGAAGAGTAAAAGGAAAAAAATTTGCATTAACAAAATGTTCTGTTAAGAGTTGTTGAAGTTATTAAGTTTTTAGATTTCCGTGGATTGCCAATTCATAGATTGCATAGAAATTGCAACTTTTTGGGTAGCGTAGAACTTATTTCAAAATTCGATCTTTTTATGGCCAAACTTGTAACAAAATTTGAAAATAAAGGAAGGGGTGTTTCCTCTTACTTATCAAGTACAACTGTCAATAAATTCATTATAATGGGTGGCCCATCGGATACGCCAGATTTAATTTTAAAATAAAACACAGTAAATTATTAATTTATTTGACAATTTTTATTAATTTATAAAGTAGACATGTTGAGATTAATTATGAAATATGATGTCGGCCACATGGCCGGCGCGGCTATGCTGACACTCCGATCCTTTTAATCAACTTTTCGAAGACTTTTTCCAAGTGCTCAATTTTAGCAATAATGCGTTGGAGTTATGTTTTCAAAGCAGAAATTGTTTGTAATTTGTTAGAATAGACCTTGAACTTAACAAAATTCTAGACGAAAAATGGCATGGCGTCAAGTCGCAAGATCTGGGTGGCCAATTAACGTCAGCATTTCTGGAAATCACACGATCCGGAAAACATTATCTTAACAAATTGGTGGTTTCTGTTGCTGTATGGAATATGGCACCATCTTGTTGAAACCACATTTCTTCGAGATCCATATCGTCCAATTGACACCACAAAAAGTTCGATATCATGTACCAATATGGTACTCCATTTACAGTTAAAGCTTGCCCAAATACATTCTCAAAAAAGAACGGTCCAATTACACCTCCAGCCTACAATCCGCATCAAACAGTGGCTCTTTGTGGGTGCATCGGTTTTTCATGAATAGCACGAAGATTTTCATTGGCCCAAATCCGACAATTCTGTTTATTAACAAAACCATCCAAATGAAAATGAGCTTTGTCGCTAAAGTTGATGTTTAAAAAAAAATGTCATTTACTGTTTGGTTTTCAGCGCGCAGTACGAGGACGCGGTAAGGTTCGTTTGTCTACAACCGAACCAGTTTTCTCAAAACTTTTAATTAATCTTCGAATGGTGGACTCATTAAGTGAATTATGGATACCAAGAATTCCACGCACTTTTCGAACGGTCTTCGCAAAACTTTCTCCAAATTTGTAAGATGTTTTAACAAGAACAATATGTTGTTCTTTTGTATAGCGATTCATTTTTAATAACATCAACTACTGCAGATGACATGTCAAACATTAGGGTTTCCAATTTAAATATTAAAAAAATGCTGGGAAATTTAAATCTGGCATACCCGATGGGCCACCAATTATAATTAGATCAAGTTAAGGCAGAGATTGCACAAAATACTCTAGTGATTTTTTTAAAGCAACAAAACTTTTTTCGTTTTGCACCTAGAAGATGGGATATCTTGTAGTTTCACCTTAAAAAGGACTTCTTATTTTTAAAAACTTTGTCGATAATTTGATGGAGTACCCGTGTTATGTCAGTCAAGCATTGTACAAATCGTACCAGGAGGTTGTTGATGCTCCGACACATATTTCCCATGACAGTGCTCAGACCGAATACGTAGAGTACGAAGCAAATGTAATATTGAAAAAAAATTGAGTCTTGAAATAAAATTAATGTTATGTTTCTGGAGTAATGTGCTTGTAAAGTCTTTAGAAGTAAGTGAAAGGCTTCAAGGAGAAAGTACGTACACTCAAAAGTCATTACTCTTACAGTGCTTTAGAAACTTTTATAAACACTCTTTAAAAGTGTTTGAAGGCTAGAAAATAAAGCAAAATTGAAGTGTGAACCTGATCTGCAAAAGAAAGAGGAAGCCAAAAGTTTGCTTTGGTGAAAACACAGATGGAAATTACGAGTTTTCCGGACGACAGATTTCCATGATAGCAACATATACTGCAATTGATCCTCTGAAGTCCAACTTACGAAAAAAAAACAATCTATGCAGAAGGACTTCTGATTTTAAGGGAAATCAGTCAAATGAAAAATGACAGAATACAGCAGAGGGCAACTCAGCTATTGGAAAAGTATGTTTCTGATTTAGATAAAACATTCCTTGAAGAATGGGGGCATTTAGCAGTATTCTTAAGAATTAATGAAAGTATTAACAAAGAAGATAAGAATAGCAAGCCAAAAACACAATTAGAATTAGCGTTATTGAAATTATGGGATATGTAGAATCTACTTTTCCCAATATGCCATCGTTCTAAGAATTTTTCGGTATATATTCAACTCGTGAAGATAACAAAAATAAAATTTATTTTTGGCACAACCATCAATAATGTCATTTATGAAATTGAAAATAATTATGATTTTTACGTATAAAACGCTTTTTGTGATAGATTGTTGAAATAAAACAAAACATATGAAAAAATAGAGAATAAGAGCATATATAAAAAAATTAAGCATGAAAATTTAAACCTAAACCAAATAAAACCTAATCCAATTTAACTCTAACCTATCCCTGTCTGTGCTAAAGACAAACTTTATTTTTGTGATTTTCACGGGTCCGGGTGTATAAACATATATTTAAAAAAAAAACGGCCGCTAATCCCAACTTGAGCCAATTTTTCTAAGTATAGCAGTTTTTTTTTTGACGCACTTATAGGCACTGCAGAATCAACGGCTTATGGTGCCCACTAACATGCACTTAAATGCTAGGACATTTACACGCACCCATGGGTTGAGCGAGACTCGAATTTGCGCGCGCCGGCTAGAGAGCAGAGCCAACTGGTTGAACCATCTGAGCCACCGCGTCTCCTCAAAGTATGGCAGTTACTAACTACACTGGAGAACGATCCTTTTCAGTTTTTAAGAGTATGAAAAACTTTTTAGGATCAACTTTAAAACAAGAAAGAATGACGGGCCATTAAGAGTTTCTACAGTCTTTCTTTTAATTAATGGCTCAGAGGTTTTTTATTTATTTTAATTTCTTTTTGCAATCTCTGTACAACAATAAGCAAGACGTATGTTAGTGAACAGTGGGTGTGATACATGACATGGTTGAAATCCAACGATTTACAAGTTGAATTTTTTTACATACTGTGTTGTGTTTTTACTTAATCTAATCTATGTGGAAGGTCTAGCGGTTTGTGTCTTTTCAATCTATGTGTACTTTCACTATTGTTTAGTAGGTTGAGGGCTAAGTTATCAGGACGATACTCTAGTTTACTTAGGTACTTGTCACTGAACATCAGTATCGCTTCTTTTACGGTGTTAACTTTTAAGTCACTTAGAAAGTCTTTGTTTCTCATAAATAAAGCCCGGATGTTTAGGCAATAAAAATTATTAAAATGGGCATTAAAAAATTCAAAAATAGGCATTTAAAAAGATGAAATAGGCATTTTAGGAAACTGAATAGGCATTACTGTTTTAGTGATTTTATTATACAATTTATCATATAGGCTGCATTTTTAATTATTAAATAGTAAAAAAACAACAATACTTTACAAAAATTGCAGCTAATAATTAGATGTTTTCTTAAATTCTCTATCGTTAAGGATTGTCTCCTATCGGACAATAGATATTTTAGCTGAGAAAAAGATCCCTTTACATCTACTGATGTTACTGGAGCAAATGTGAAACACGTGATTTCTGGATCATCGTAATTTACGTTTTTTACGCTTGCGTGTCCAGAAAGAATACAAGCTAAGCTAGATTTTTACAACTTCAAAATCTTGATTTGTAGTAAATACAGTTTCACATTTTTCCTTGATAGTGCGTCCCTTATTGCTTGAGACACTACATATGTCTCGTATTGTATTATTTATAATATTGGTGGAATTAACTAAAGTTAAGTCCCTGCTTTCTAAACTTACCATTGCACAAGGAATCACAGCATAATTAGTTGAAATAAAGGCCAGATCATTTTGTAAACTTTTTTTCTCAAAAAGTTTCTTGACTGTTTTGATTGATGCCGTCGAATCTTCGTCTAAACTTCTAGTTCCTTAATTTTTGTAAAACTGGTAGCGTAGTAACATGCAACTGAAGTCCACGTACCCCATCTAGTTAATACTGGTTGAGCTGGTAGAGCTAAGTCAGATGCCATTTCTTTAAAAAGTCTTATCCTAAATGATAAATCTTTTTTACTCAAGATATGAACATATCCACGTCGGAAAATTGTTCACGTATTTCCTCTGCTACACGATGTATTTCATGGACAAGGTATGTCAAATGCAACATACGTGGAAATAATACTTTCAGAGCATTTTCTGTTTTTTTTTCATTTATGGGGCAGTATCGCTTACGAATATAAGAACGTTGTCATGAAGGATTTTCTCTGGTCAGAGTAGTGATAGGGAAGTCGTGAATAATTGTGCGATTGTAGTGCCATTTGCCCTCTCAAGAGATTCGATATTTAACAAATAAATTTTAAATACTTGATTTGACTGCAAAGATCAGATTGTCGATTGGATGTTGACACAAACGTTTTCAGTAACGGGGTATTTAGGGCGGCCACTTTCTCTTCGATTGCTCTTTTAAGGAAGAGTCCTTCAGTGTGTTGAAGTAACGAAATAGTTTTTTTTTTAAATTCGCTGGTTTCTCACAGATTTTACAAAAAAGCACCGAACCATCAATTGAAAAAATATCACTTATAAACTTTCGCATAAATTTATTTAATTAGTCGGTGACAGAAGAATGCACTTCCTTGTACGAATGAATGAAAATGAATGCAAACCACCAAACAAAGTATGCATTAACAGTAGTAGGTATACATTTTCAGGTCGAATTCTCGGTAAGGGATTAACAGATTACCGGGAACAAGTAATTAACGTAGGTAATAATGAGACGCGATTTTTGTTGGTGCTATTTATTCTATGAAAAACCAAATTTACGTGACTAAATAGGCAGTTATACGAAACCAAGAGTTGCGAGTTCGAATCCCGCTCTCGCCGATTCGATCGCTGGCATTTTTACGGCCCAGCTCGACTCAGGCTGCAATAAATGAGTACCTGGAGGTCAAATTCTGGGGTAATAATAGGCGGTCGGTACGTAGCGCTAGCCACGTTACTACCCTTGTGTACCGTAGGCTCTAGATTCTAACAGACCTATCCTGTTGCGCACCCAAAGGGCCTTTGAGGCCTGTTACGAGGAACTATTATTATTAAATAGGCAGTCATAACTGTTATAAGCAAAAAAGGCATTTATAAATAAAATAAGTCAAAATAAGCCTTTTTAGGCATTTTGCCTGAACATCCGGGCTTTACTTATAAAGTAGGGAGCATTCCACATCGCACATAAACCATTAGATTGGAATCTCTCAAGGGTTTGGATGTTGGAGTTAGCTGTTGTATCCCAAAGCTGTGTTCCACATTTCCACCATATGGGTTTAAATATTGCATTATAGACTAGGAGCTTACTTTTTTGGGATAATTTGGAGTTTATACCTAGCAACCAATAGTGCTTACTAAACATTATGTCGAGCTGTTTTCTTTTCGTTTATATATAAGGTTTCCAAGTTAGGCCTTTGTCTAGATGTAAGCCAAGATATTTAACTTCATTAACTTGAGTTAAGGGGATGTTATTTACAAAGACTTGATTTCATTAGGTTGAATTCGCCATCGTTTAGACCTTTGTATTAATTGATCTAAGCTCTGTTGAAGGAGAAGGATAGATGATATTGGATTTATGTGTTTTACCATAATGATCTTGTCATCCGCAAAGGTGGTAGTGAGGGTGTGCGGATTTGTTGGAATGGCTGTTGTATAAACGAGATATAGAATCGGACCAAGAACACTACCCTGACGCACCCCTGACTTGATTGCGTGTAGATCGATTTTTACGTGGAAGTATCGTTCATTTAAGTAGGATTTAAGGATAACATAAAAATAGTGTAGAAGTATTTTTTTAAGTTTATACAGAAGACCAGTATGCAACACTTTATCGAAAGCCTGGCTTTCGTCGAGAAGGGCAGTATTGATTTTCTTCAAAAGCTTGATTCACGTTATCGACGATGCGGTGAATCTGTTGTACGGTGGAATGATCTCTCCGAAAGTCAAATTAATGACCAAGAATTGTGCTATTGTCATCTAGGATGGTTGTTAGTTTATTGACTAAAAATTTTTCCAGAAATTTACCTAGTACCGACAATAAACTAATTGGTTTGTAGGATCTGTATTACCTGCTCTATTTTCCATTAAACTGGAAAGTATCCCAATCTTTTAACTGCATTATATAATATAATTAGCATAACTAGGTCCTTGTGCGGTAGTTATTTCAGTAGTTTTCCGATAATTAAGGCAAAGCCTGGAGTTTTCTTAGGGTTTAAGTTATGTCTGACCATGTGTGAAGCTATCTATAGGTAAGGCTAGCTGGTTTGCTAATTCTGAAGACAGGAAAATGTTTTTTTAAATAAAACTTTTTACTTGAAAAGGACATTTGTTTTTATTTTTCTTCACTGATGTGTGAATGTATGTATTGTAATGAAGTGTATATATGTAACGAAAATTGAAAAATCAAATAAATATTTTGTCCAAACAATCCAGAAATTTGAGGGAAGACGAATGAAGAAGTGTTTGCTAGGGCGTTGAAAATCTTAATTAGGCCCTGACTACCTTCCTTTATACTTGAGTATGTATGCGTCCATAAGGATTGAAATTGTTGAAAAAATATAAATTACCAAAATTTACGATCAATTTCTGTGCAGCTCTGTATATTATGTTTGTTAAATTCGGCACTGGCGCTTGGCGACAGATGTGGCAACCGCACATGTTTGTAAACAATCGAGGATGCGGCAACGCCTCAAAACTGGTTTGGAGCTCGGCCACTAATTTTAAAATTTTGGCGAAGAGCAAACCTGTTCTTTGGAACGCCGCGACGGTTGGAAGGTGCTTGTGCTCGCCGGGCCGGACTGATCGCCGGCGCCGAAATTCGCACCTCCAGCCGCCGATGCAAGGCGCAAAAATTCGGATAAACAAATTGCTGGCAGGTCGTTGACCCTGCGCCCGCAAAACCCTGGTTTCGATCGGAAAATGGCGAGGGAAGCGTCGAAGGCCTTGGCCTATTAGCGCGTCGTCGTTATGTCACGCCGCTTGATGCACCGAGTGCATAGAGGCGGCCCGCTGCATGCTAGGCGAAATGCACCGGAGCCTACGTGGGGAAGTTAGTATTGAGCCGTGCACGCGGAAAGAGGTGCCGGCCTCCGCGTATATATTTAGTCAATACTGGTCCGGACTTTAAAAATTCACGGGTGGTAGTCCTGCTTTGTCCGCGCCGAGGGTGCGCGCGCAGTTGTACGCTTCGAGATGGCGTGTTTTTGCTGTGTGAAATCACCGTAATTATAGACGAAAATTAAATGGTCAGAGCGCGTTTGCCTGAACGGGTGCGGATGGAACTCGGTGTAAAGTGCCCGAACAGTTGATGTTCTGAGAAGCGTCATGGAGCTGAAGTTGCATTCTCCCGCGGGGGCAGAACCTGTCTTATACACTTGGCCGTTAACCTCAGGACGTGGAAATGTAAGATAATTACTGATTACTGACTGACCCGTAAGCTTAGATCCCGTGCATTCTGTCCCGGAGCCGCTGCCCGACGCGAGCGCCGTCGCGACGCCGCGGCTTGCGGCCCCCCGAACTAGGTCTCGCCTTTTTCTCGGGGGCGACGCCGTTCCTCTGGCGCAGCCTCGCGGATCTACCCCGCGACGCGCGCGATCGCCGCCGCGCCGCCCCGGCGAACCGCATCCCGTGCGCCCTTTCGGGTAGCCCACGGGGCCGCCGCGTCCCGGAATAGCCTGTTTACTTTTCTAATTTTAAATCGGCGGCTAATTTTGGCAGTCACGTGCCCAAGGAATCCCGTGTGCGAGCGTTGCGCCAATGCCCGACAATGCAACACGTTTATTTCGGTTGATATGGAAACTGCGGCGCCCCGCGCGCGAATGGGGCCCGCGACCCGCGGCCCGCTTTCTCGGAACCGCGCGCGTCCCTCTGTGACTAACGGCCTTCCTAGTTTTCCGCGGCCGGCATGACGGCGTTGTCGCTGGAAGAGTTACTCATGGCCCGCGTCGACGGCTCCGCCGCTGGATAATGGTGCGGGATGCCCGGCCAAGGTTATCGCTGGTGATTAGCTGCCCCACCGGGAAAAGCGGCGAAACGCGCCAAAAGCCGCCCACGTGCTTTCCCCGCACGGAAGCGCCGCTGCGCTCGGCCACCGGAGAAAGCTGCCGGAAAAGTCGCAAATCCTCCTACCGCAGGTACAACCGGCTATCGGGTCATTGGTTTCGGCCGATTCTTGCTCTGCGCCTGCAGAAGGCTGCCGCGCTCGTGTCCAAACAAACGTTTCGAAATAAATTTTAGCGCGAACCTCCCAGGTCGTATGCCACCAGACGCCAAACGTTTAGGGTACGATTTAAGTTGATCACCCGAACGGTGTGAAAATAAAGAAATTGGTTTTCATATAGTCACCAAATAGTCATGGTTGTGGTCTAAAGAAATATTTGTGTTTCGATCTGATTTCCATTATCATCGGAAGATAAGTCTTCGAGTTCCATAATCTCCAAGACATGTTTCTTTAGGAAAGAATAACAAAGAGCTCAGAAGTTGTTCAGGAACAGATCCATCTCTGTACTAATCTAGTTAGTTATCTTTATTATTGTATGCGAGAGTTTTCAAATACCATGTTACTCCAAGATATAATTTAATAAGTTAATAATACTATTCTAGAACCAATTGAATGTTTATTGAAACGTAGTGCAAATAATTGTAGCTTGGAAAAAGAGGGGAATTGTTTGTACGATAAACTCTCCTGTATTGGGGTTAATTCGTATCGCGTTATATGGAAACCGTGTTAAGGTAATCTTATGTATGTACGTACACATACATTCTGTGTTAGTAATATTATAATTGCATTCTTCGAACATCATGTGAATTCTGATTAAAAATAAATTTTTTCGGGTACAAATACATTGTTTACTTAATTTAGATTATTTTTATTTAAGAATTCATGTATAGTCCAGGACCTAGAAGTTTTAGGAGAAATTATTTTTTGTACCTTTATGTTTCTTAGGGTACTGAACACGAATCTGTTTGCCAACAAAAATTTCGGTACTGGGAACACATTTTTGACGAAGACAACGAAAGATTTTTCTACAGATGTTACGGAAACAGCGATTGGAAATTTGAAAACTAGTGAAAATTTCATGCAAAAAATTTTCTATTGAGTTTTTTGTAAGAGGAACGGGTCAAGAAATAATATTGTATTTCTATATTTTCGTCAACGTGGAGCGGCTACTGTAATATTAAAATAGGTTAGGGATCCAGTTTTATTTTTGTCTTGACAATCACAATTTCCAATAATCTTTGTAAGGATTTAGATATGCACGATTCAACGTCTTGAAAACAGGAGTCTGAAGGTTGTGGTGTCGTAGACCATGGAACGCAGATTTTCTGGTATAATCGCACCAGCTGCATCGAACACACGGTCCCTTTCTTCTTCTGCTGAGCTTTTACGATTGCTGTACCAAGAGTCTAACAAATTTTGATCCTTGAGCCACGAAGACACGATCGATACCTTATTAGGAGAAATGGCAATTATTATTCCATCTTCATACTTCTTCAATAGCTGCGCTTTAACCGTTTTACCCTGAATTTTATTCTTAAAATCAGCGAAGGAAAATTGACACTCATAAATGTACTACATAGCATTTTCAATTTCATCTGCATTGGAGCCAGTTTTCTTATCAGTAATGCTTCGTATTGTGGCAAATAATTTCTTCATGCACATGTGGTACTGTGCATCTGCTGCAACTAGATCTGAAACACTGGGGATGACAGAGCATCCCACTTATCACCTCTTTTGTGAGTAGTTTCCCTGGTTTTCATCTGATGGATGCAGTACACATTCTCTCTTTCCTCATTGGGATATTTGGCAAGAAATTCCAATTTTTGAGAACAGAGTAAACAATGAGTTTTAAAGTTAAAAACATTTTCTTTTGATCTTGTTTGTGCCTGTGAAGTACTTGCCTTAAGCCTGCGTAGGTAAGCTGCTATAATTCTTTCATTGGCATAACTTTTTCTAAATGCATTATGAACTTTAACATGGGTCAAGCCTACTAGGAATTTGTTCTCACCGTCCTTCCGCTTAAAACTTGACTGGCGTAAACTTTGGAGCCTTTTCTTTTTGACCACTGTTGTTCTATCAACATTCTCTTCCAAAGTTGCATCACATACATATAAAACACTGGCATGATGACGACTGACAACTTCTAAAACTGTACTACACCTTATTTTTATAATGGATAAAAACTTACTCTGATTACGTAACATATGAAACTATCCAAGTACGTAATACATGACTCAATAAGTTCGTAGGATGACTAATAAAACAACTGTTAGGCAAAATTCGACTTTATTCATTAAGATGATCTCCTTAACAGTGATACATTCATTCCAACGCTTCTCTAACATTTCAATTTCTTTTCGTAGAACGACTTATCTTTGGTCTCAAAATAGGCTTCAGTTTCGGCAATCACGTCTTCATTGGAGACAAATGTCTTTTTCTGGAGCATTCTTTTGTAGGTTTGAAAGTAGGTAGTAGGCGCTGGGAGCCAAATTCGGAGAATACGGTGGATAAGGAAGCAATTCAAAGTGCGGCTCGTACAATTATTGCGATTGACTTGTGACACTTGGTGAAAGAGCAATTTTTTTCTTCTTCATTTGGGGTCGTTTTTTTCACAATTTCTTTTTTCAAATGCACCAGTAACGCCATATAATATTCGCTACTGATAGCTACCATGCGCATCCCAAAATACGGAGGCCAAAACCTTACCAGCTGATATTTGCGTTTTTGGTCGCTTTTAGGCGGCTTTCGCCCTTTGCTGTCCACTCAGATGACTTCCGATTTGACTCTGAAGTGTAGTAATGGATCCATGTTTCGTCCATTGTCACATGCCGCAATAAAGAAAAAAAAATTCTTGCGCTGAAACAGCTCGAAGCAACGCTCTGAATTGTCGACGCGTTGTTGTTTTTGATCGATTGTGAGCAAACGCGGTACCCACTTCGAACAGAGCTTTCTCGTGGGTAAATGTTTATGTAAAATGGTGAATACACTGCCTTCTGATACCTTTAAGGTGTCAGCTATCTAACGCAACTTCAATTTACGATCGGCCAAAACCATTTTGTGAACTTTTTTTATATTTTCCGGAACAACTGCTCAATTTGGGCGACTAGAGCGTTCAGCATCATTTGTATTTGTATGGTAACGTTTAAAATCAGCAAACCACTTCTGTGCCATTTGCCTTGATGGAGCAGGGCCCGAATAACACTTGTCAAGCCATTGTTTTGCTTGAACGGTATTTTTTCCATTAAAAAAAAATGCTTTATCACCACACAAAATTCAGATTTTTCCATTGTTTTAAAAATCATAAAGTGGCGTCACTAAAATCACTGCAACTTGTGAAATGAAATTTTGACACGTATCATTTGAAAGTTAGTACTTCCTAAAAATCATATGGATTTGCCAATAGTGGCGCCCTTTAACAGTTATTTTACGAACTTATTGAGTGATGTGTTATATCAGTACCAGTTCGCGGGAAGAACTGAAAGGATAAGGAGACCATCTACGTGGACTGCTATTATGCAGAGGTGATGGGAAAGGGACTGGGGGAAGGGAGAGAGAGAGGATGGAGAAAAGTCAGCAAAAGAAAGGGATTAATGGGAGGAGGAGGAAAGGAACGAGGAATGAACAAGGGGAGGATCAAGGCCTTTGATTTCATTGAAATAAACTTAATAGAATAAATTTCGTAGGAAATTTTCTCTAGTTTTCAAATTTCCAATCGCTGTTTCCGTAACATTTGTCGAAAAATCTCGTTATTCTCGTCAAAAAATTGGTTTTCCAGTCAACATTTCTGTTGGCAAACCTCAAATTCGTGTTCAGTACCCCCAAAAACATAAAGGTACAAAAGATCATCTTTCCTTCAGAACTTCATAGCTAGACCTTTTTAGCCCAGGTGCCTGGACTAGTAAAAAAATTATAAAACGACGTGAAATATAAACTAAAAAAGCTTTTTTATAACATTTATCGTCGCTGTCAAATAATAGTCGCTTAATTCTTTTTTTAAGGGACCAATCCTTTTCAGTTAGTATATTTTCATCTTCGTTTCAAATGTTGTTTTATTTTGTAATTCTGCGAAAATTTTCTCTTTTTAAACTTTACACTACATACTGTTGAAGGATCTTTTTCAACGAAATAAAGCTCCAATTCGCTAGCCGTATTTTCATCCGCTAATGCATTTGAGGTAGATGTTTCACCTCTTCGTCTAAAGTATCTTCCCAAAGCATCTTCAACTCCTTTCTTTCTACTATTAGGAATGAGATATCATTTTCTCTTTGTATCATTTAAGGTATTGAAGCTTTCCAACATGCATTAAGTGTTGATTGTTTAAGTTCCACACAAGCGGATGACACAACTTTAATACAATTTAATACATTTCGATTATTTAATTCCTTGGTATGACCATAATACTTGAAACAATTTTCTATCAAGAGACGTTCCACTGCAGGGACAAAATAATGAAAAAACCAACCCTCAAATATATCTTTAGCCGTGTAGGCTTTTTTTAGATCGCCAGAACAGGCAATTGGGACAATGTTTTTCATTACTCGAGAGTTGAAAGAACAACTTAATAATTTTGGTTTTATCATCAGACTCTCCGATAGAAGCCTTAAGCCCCGGTGCACTTTTATCATTTTTGTATAATGTATGTAATGCCTCGTCGACGTTCAAAATCTGATCTGCTTCTCGATACCTTCCTTGAACTAGTTTCAGTTTAAACTTATGCACACCCTCTGCATTTGCTGAAGCCTGCTGTTTTTAAAATGTAATATCGTGTAACGAATATATTTTTCTTTTCGTTTTTCTAACCAGATTTGCTTGTAATAAATGACTGATTTTGTTGCTTCTTTGAGCAATATCCAATCATTCCTAACTACTTAGATTTTAAGTGTTTTCTGTTTGATAAAAATATTTTTAGTTATAGTCTCCCAACTAAATTACAAGAGCTCGTTCCATATTAACCATATTGATATTTCATATGGGGGTCACGCGTTTCGTACCTAACGGGCAACCACCTGCCATAGTTTTCTTTGTCGTTTCCTCATTTTTCTTTATAGCTCGAATTGTAGATTCATTCAAGTTTAACGCTTTTACAACAGGTGATATTTTTTCTTCACATTTAAGCACAAAAATAAAGTTTTCCTTAAAAAAAATAAACTTGTTTTTTTTTCTTTTTTTGTCAGACTCCAAAGCTGGGATTAAAAATTATTTTTATTAAATATTACCTAAATTATTGTGTAATAATGTCCAATTATATAATATTAGTCGTTAACGCGGATTGGAACATCATTTTGATTGGTCTATACATGCACTGTAATCTTTTTATCTCTACCCTATATAGCTAATTTACTTCGTCAAATTTTGGCTCGCATCCGTTTGCTCATTTTGAAACCGAATAAACCTGTTCGTCGTTTTTGCTATGCACAGGGCAACTGATATGGAAACCAAGCTAGCGCAATGTCATCGTAGATGCAATCGCATGACCGTTCGGATTACGTTGCGCGCACGTGCAAAATGCAGATGGATTACGCTGCGTTTGATCCCGCTCGGCTACAATTTTCAGACGCGTCGCGCGTTCTGTACGTCCAAAACCGTAACTCACCGCGTGGACTGCGTTCCAAAAATAAGTCTGATCGAGAGTTGAGCCTCTGCGGCTTTCTCGAGTCGGATGCATTTGCTATAGACTGCGTTAGAAAACGCAGTTCGTTCGTTAATCCAAGGACGCTGGCTGGTCGTAGAATGCTGATAATTGCACCTCAAATTGGATGGGCAAGATCGAACTGCAGGTTAAAAGAGGAAGATCAATGATGGCAGCCTTTCGAAGAACTCGCTGCCTGTCGGATGAGTGTATTGAACGGGTTCGGTATTGAAAACCTTTACACGTGGAGACGCGTAATGCTTAAAAATAATGCTCTATAAATATGGATCCGGAAGCGTCCGATTAGCGAAACTGGAGCTCGGTACAGCTTTCCTCAATATACAAATATTTTGCCGCTCCGTCCTGTTAAATCGCAAACACAGCTATAAAGTGCAACCCACGAGAGTTTCCAATAACGTGCACCTATTTTCTACACCATTGTTCTAATTGTCACGCAAATACCTTTGTCATTACACTAATCGATCGACTAATCCAATTGCACTTTCTAAACACTTTGTATAATTCTAAATATTCGCTCAAATAGTACGAGATATTAAGCTGGCTAAAAGTTTCACAAAAACAAGTACTCGAGTTGTTATCATGCTATTGACCAAGCGTAGCCTTCACCGAGCTCAGGTCACTTTGCTACAACAAACTCCATGGTCCGCTGTAAGCACGTGCAAGGTTACACGTTTATACCAGTATCACAGAGGAGCTTCAAACGCCGCAGATACGAAATTTCAACAATAGCAGCTGTTCTGAGAGTTCATTGCCACTTATCGTGTCCCCGAACATCTCAAACGTCCATTGCTCGCCCGTTTCCATCTTTCGCCGATAGCATCAGCGATCCACCTGCAACGCGGCCTCGCTGGAAAATTGCAATCTTCGCGTCGCTCCACAATTTCCTAAACGGATTTCACCAGGATTCGTCCAAAGGAAACCTGGGAATTGGATTTTACGGAAAGTGCGGTCCCGATGTTTGCTTTCGACCGACAATACTGATAACGTATCGCAAAATTCTCACAAATACATCCGTGTGTTTACCTTATCAACTGCACCCTTTAAATGCGGGGTTTTCATTTTGAGTGCCGCCGCGTCGGCCAAGCCGCACTATTTATATTCACACTGGTATGTGTGTCATGATAACTAAAAGTAAAATGTTTATAGTCAGGAAGTCGGGAAGACTGTCTTATTTTGGTTTCGCGGCCCTGTCAGCTGTTGAGAGGGTGAGAACAGTCGAACGTGGGAAGTGGCTGTTAATTATTTGGGAATTTCCCATGCTTGTTGGCTTACGACTCTGTTACTTTTTTAAATTAATTATATTCGAGTCTTTTTTTTAAATAGTTGTTAATATGATGTATGAAAATAATACTTCGATCATTCGAATAGAATCGGGAGCTGTGATGCAAATTTTGGCAGAGGGTAGGTTACTATCGGAAGTCTCCATAATAAACGGCACTAATTAGTGCAGTTGAGTCCCAAATTGGCCATATGTGGAAGATGTGGTTCGGCCATAGACAAACATCTGGCAAATTTTCAAGGCCAACAGAAGCGGCGAATACACCCTGAGCAAGTTAGAGAAATTATCATGTACAATACTTGAGTGCTATAATAAAAATGACACTTTGGTAATGATAAAAAAGTTCGTGCCAGATGGGTGCAGATTGAATATTCCAGGCGTTATGCTTGTTCGAAAGTCCGTTATGTTCCTAAATTATTCCGTGAGATATTATTTGTAGAACAATATTTTTGACTTACTGTTGCAATAGTCCCATAAAGATTTAGCCTTATTATTAAGAGTATCTTTACTGTACACCGTGTAAATTGTTTGGGTCGCCCTATATATAGTTCGTTTGTAGAACACAATAGCAACTCGATTTATGGGAATTCTTAAAAGGAAAGTTCAGTTATTAACAATGAAACCTTGAGTGTATGCAGATTAAAGTATTGTTTTGGTTAAAAATTAATTTTTATAGAATTAGGATCCAAATGCGGAAAGTTTGTGTCTTGTCGAAATGGCCAACAACGTTCCTGGAGATGAAATTAAAAATACTTTTCTTTTAATTGGATATACAGATAAGATAAATATACAAATAATTGCGTTTAAGATAATTATGCTTGAACAACGCATAGAGTTGATAATTTAAATGACAGAAGATAAATTTGAATTTATTTTTGATTACTGACTGGACTAACACACCCATGAACAGTACAGTCTAGGTTATGTATCGATTAAAGTATCACCAAAAGCTTATAGAATTTTTTTTAGAAAATAATGAAGTTTTAAACATTGCTCCGTTGGATTATTATTGTTAAAGCTTAGGTTGATTAAACATGGACTGGCAAATTTCCAGGTTTTCATAGGGTATCTCGATAACTACAAAATATATAGAAAAATTGACCCACCATCTTTTATTCTTATTATTTTTCAGGAAAAATTGATGATGTAAGGCAAAATGTGAAGACTTTTTTATTATTTATGAAAATAAAAAAATAACTTACACTCCTTAGGCAGTTTTCTTCTTCTTTTGTGCCTCTTTACACGTAAACGATTACCTTTTTCATCATGTTTTTAAACAGTCGTCGCATCTCTCACTCTCGTCCAATTCCTTATTTCACGCGGCCATTTTCTCCCTGGTCCACAGCGTCCCTCTATTTTTCCTTATAAAATTAATTTCATATTGTGTCTTTGCTATTTCTTAGAATGTGTCTCGAATCTAATAATATATTTTACGATATCTCAACAATTTTCCACACTGGCCCTTAAAAAATCAGTGTTTAACGCGTGCGCAAAACTTTTCGTAAAGTCCACATGCGATTCAGTCACTTTTAAAGGCCACCTTTCCGCACCATATAAAAGGGCACACTCTCAGATGCAAATCGATTGGTAAGCTTTCTTGTCATAGAAAAGGTTTTGATTTTCCAGAAGTTGTTTTTGCGATTCCAATTCGAACTTTCACCTCCTCGTCACAATTCCATTCGTGGTTAAGTATTGAGACGAGATATTTAAAGCAAGACACTTTTTCTAAGTTCTGCTCATCAACTGCTATAACATTGATGTCGGTGATTTGCTAGCGACTATCATCATTTTGGTTTCAAATAAATTGATATTTAATCCGTATCTTTCGCGTATTTTATTAAAGGGATTTATCATATGCTGAAGATCATCTATGATAGCCGTATAATCGTCCTAGCGGATGTTGTTACTCGGAAATCTGTTTACTTTGCTTTTCCGTTGCTTGTCTTTCAGTGCTAGTTAAAAAATTTTCTCGGCAAAAATATTGAAAAGAACAGGGAATAAAATGCATCCTCAACGCACACTTGTAGCTATTTCGAAGGTTTCTGTAAGAAAGTCATTTGTAAGTCGTATATTCGTTGTTTGATGTCGATATGGTCTTTTTATTCTTATGTTTTTGCGTCGATACTTATTTTTCTTAGTTTGGCAATTAATGGTTGTCGGAGGTTCTTCGATAAATAATAAAACACATGAAGACTAGTTTCTGTTGATCAATGCATTTCTGAGACAAAGGCTTCATGGAGTATAATACTTCTCGTTTCAAGACCTTCGATGTTTATGTTTGTTCATTTTCTCACATCTGTTATATATTCTGAAATGGATTATTCGTAGAAACTGACAAACCTGAAATCTTCACACCCGTTTGCATTGTATGATCTTAGCTATTCGTTGTCAGAATTTTAAACTTTATACAGCCTTGTAAGCTGTTCTAACTTCTTAGATTTAAGAATTTCAGAATGAATGTTATCGTAACCAAGACTTGTCATTTTTGAGATAATGGGTAGCTTTGGTATTTAATACCATTGATTTTTTCAGGCAGTTTTTGTTTTCACCATAGAGTTTTGAGTTCACGTTGGTCGCCAAATGGTGATTCTGCGTGGTTTTTGATAAATGTCCTCTCTTTAGTGCTTTTTTCGACTTTGTTATAACCTTGTTATTTTCTTAGTTTTTTTATGAAAGTTAACACTATTATGAAGGATTTTTCTCATTCTTCAGTCAGGCATTCATGCTTTGCTTCTTTTATCACCTCTTGATACTTTTATTTATTTCTTTACAAATCTGCATTTTTGTAGGTTTTTCGCTTCTGCACACCTCTTCATTAGATCAAGTATTTTATTTTTTTCATCTAAAGATTATTCTAAGCGTATTTGCATTTTTTCAAGAAATTAAAATAATATAAAAAAGATTAAAAATCTTGTTTTTTGTTCTCTAGTAATAGGATTGTGTTATTTGGAATATAACTGATAAAACAGGTTGTTACAATATTCATAGATAATTTGTTTTTTGAAGTACGAAATTGGAAGATTATATATATAAATCCCGTTGGGATTTACGTCAGACCAGTAATTTTCGTTTTATCATCTAAAATCTATTAATGATATGCATTTAATCGGTTCAAATTGCATTTCTATGTAATAATTGATCTTGCTGAGTATCTTGAAGATATCAGTTACAAAATTCTAGGTGTTGATAGAAATCTGCTGGTTGGAGTTATTTCCTTATTTTATATCTGAATTTGTGTTTTTTCAAAACCTGCAATGCTCACCATTGTGATATAGCAGATTTATACAAATTGGCGGCATAGTCTAAAGTCTAAAGAATTTGCAAATGGTAAACAATATCGGTAATATTTTAAAACACACGATTTATGGCTAGAAAACAATGAAAAATTAAACATGATTTCGAAAAATTCTATTTCTTATAGTGCCATAGCTAAGTATGATTCGTAAATACATTGAAAACGAAAGACAATAGCAAATTTTGACCTAAATAATAAACTGTTTGAAGAGAAAAGATTAAGAATAGTGGGTCTATTTTTTCAAATCTTTGGTAGCTATCGAGATATACGAAAACAGAAATTTATCATTAAAGGAAGGCATAGAAGTATTTTAAAAATTAAAGTAAACAAAAGGAACAATAACTCTGATGGTGGTAGGAAATTACTTCTTTTTCTGTTATCTAATACTACCTTTCTAAATGTATAGGAAGACGCAGGTTTTGCGTTTAGACAAAGTTGTTTATGATTTCAAAACAAATAATATATGCGTGTATATTTAATCTTAACCTCTTGAGCAGCTCATTTCGTCCAGTGAAATGCATTCATAAGTGGCAATTTGTTGTCACCGTTAGCGCAGGCATTACATACACAATCATATACTTATTATTTATTTTAATATAATTTTAACTAGTGCCGTGGTAGCTTAGTGGATAGATCGCTAGACTACGAAACCAAGAGTTGCGGGTTCGAATCCCGCTCTCGCCAATTCGATCGCTGGCATTTTTACGGCCCAGCTCGACTCAGGCTGCAATAAATGAGTACCTGGAGGTCAAACTCTGGGGTAATAATAGGCGGTCGGTACGTAGCGCTGGCCACGTTACTACCCTTGTGTACCGTAGGCTCTAGACTGTAACAGATCTATCCTGTTACGACCCCAAAGGGCCTTCGAGGCCTATTACGGGGAACTACTATATAACTATAATTTTAACAATTGTACCTATAAATAATTATATATTTTATTAACGCCTGTTAATTTCTTTCGTTCCTCGCTCAAAGCATGGCGCTGGACGAAGTCCAGTATAACAATACATATACCAATATCTGTTCTCTTTCATTGTCGGGGGTATGTATTTGGGAAAGGTCGTTCCAACAATCGTGAGGATCGCGGTATTTTCAGCCTTCTTCCTCCAAACTTTTTGTGTAAAATCTATGTGTTGAGACAAATCACATCCCAAAAATGCCTAAATATTTTCATATACCATATTTTTAGGCGACATCTTTGTACTTTAGGTTTGTCCACCAAGAAAACCCCCCTTTTCCTTTTACTAATTTTGTACTGTCATTGTGAATCGTACTCGTCATTACTATATTTTTTTTATCTCCCCATTTAATTATCGGTTAAGTCCTGTGCATTTCCTTTTTGTATTTTTTAGATTTTATTCCAGACGGAATTGCCTTCCTGTTCACTCTCATCGTTCCAACACAGTCGGTTTTTCTACTTATTAGTTTATCGTTAAGCTCGAGACGTATAAAGTATAAACAATAACCTTTGTTTAGAATCTGATAACCACAGTACGGCGCTACTAGATACAAGGCCATCAGAATAAATTGAATTTCCGTATTGGGTACTTAGGCGAGTATACAATATTAAATTGTACACGGAACCTGTCCTACTTTCGCATGCGAATATTTTAATTCCAAATTTTTCTTTTTAAGGAAGTATATTGTTTCTAGCTGAGCTAGATTCATCAACGATATTTTTTTAATTAGAAACATCTTTTATACTCATATACTTGTCCTTTAAGTAATCCAAATTTGGTTGAAGTTTGAATAATTTTCAATTTGGTGCATTAGGATTAAACTCATGGTTATTTATAAAGTACAATAATTTGAGCAGTAGAAAAAGGTATTTCGATGGTTTCTCGCTTTGTAAAATAGTCTACACTCTGGTTTTAGGCTGAAAGACCCAAAAATGTTATTGTTTCATTCACATAAGTTGTGACCATTTTCTTATTCTATATTGATTTCGTATATTTTCTTTATTGTCCTTCAAATACTGATCAGTGTAACGACTCTTTTAAATGTCGATTTTATTTATAAGCTCATTAGTAAAATATTAGTCAAAAAGTTGAACAGGGTTATTTTTATTCCCATCAACAAGTTTTATACAAGAATCGTTTATAAAAGGAAAAACAGAGTAGAGCTTGTAAATGGGCGGAATTTCATCATCATCGCTAGAACTACTAGGGTTATCCTTTTCGTTTGTATTATTTTCAGTAACGTCCTCTTCCTCTGAACTGCAAAACGCTTTACTACGTTCATTATCGCTTTCGTCGGCTATTCATTGTTGGCTTCATTTTTACCATAATCTAAATACAAAATAATAATAAAATATCATTTTGGAAAAAATACAATGATGTCTTAGTCACCCTTTTAGCCTGTACTTTATTATTAATATTGCGTTATAAAAATACAAACCGCAGGTTAAATTATACAGGAATCTACTTGCCAGCAGGTACATACAGGCCACAATTGTGTTCTCTGCTCTGCATTTACTTACAAAAATACAAACTCCTGCTTTTATATTATGAATAAATATATAGAAATAGATAAATAGAGTTAAATATTTTGTAATACATATGGGGCAAAACGCGTCAACTGCCCCAGCGCTATCGCGGACAATCGCGCGAGCGCCAAACACGACGTCTTCATCTCGTCGTTTCGGCCTCAAAACATGAATAAAAAAATTATTTAAGAACACAATCTAACTTATTTTTTCTCAGCTTTCCAATGGTACCATTATTTTTACTCTATAACCTCAAAAAATGCGAAAGTTTGAAAAACGTTATCTCTTTTTATTTTCAGTTTTTTGAATTTTTTAGACCATTTAGATCGAAAGAGCAGACATTTTTACATAAATATAGTTAATAAAAAAATAGGGGTTTTTGTTTTTTTCGAGTATTTAAACGACGAACACAGAGATGCGAGTCGCCGCGCTCCGCGAACGCGAGGCACTTCGACTATAAATTGATGAATTTTATGTGTAGGTCTCAACGACTTGTTAGAAAACTAAAGGTACTAATGATCAGTCGAGTTTATGGTAACTTGCCTTTAAACTAGAGTTGTTAAGGTTCGGCTAAGATTTCATCAAACTCTAATCAAACAATATATTGAAAGTTATTTTAACGAAATTGGGTTATTTTAATCTAGACCATTTGTTTCGAAATTGTAATATAGTTTTTGTGTGTGTCTAGGGTGTCTCGTCTAGACGAAAGAACTGAATTTTGTACGGGGAAAATCATCCGAAAGATAAGTCGGCTTTCCATACACGTTGCAGAAAACACGATTCGCTTTTACACATTTTTGAAGTGTCGGCCTTGTTGAATTACTGAGTAGAAGGTTTAAAATGTGATGGCGCAGGGAACCAAACTTCATTCATAAGCCTCGATTCCGAAACGTGGAAGAGGTGTTCGGTAAGTAAGTAAAATGTTAGACGAAAGTAATAGATGATTCTCTCACTTTTTTATTTGCTTATCCGAAAAAAATCCTTTTAACTTGTATGTAAATAAACTTGATTAAACCAAAAATTAGATAAACTTTACAAAACGGGACTGCTGTTATTCTTTGTTTACCGTAGCTGCAGTTTGCAGAAGTGAGAGATTTTCAACTAAAATACGTAAAAATCGCTTAGTAACTACGTGCTATTTAAATTCGCTTATTGTGTTGCAATTGGTGATATTCAACCTATAAATATTTGTGCATGTGTTAATTTATGGATTAAAAGGTTATTTTTGTTATAGGATAAATATTTATTTTTTATGAATTTAAACACGAACACACAAAAACAAGCTTGCGGTTAGTTCGCATAAATAAGCAAATAATCTCAAATATGGGTAACTTCCAAATACATAAAACAGGTTCAGCAGAATTGGCCCTTGTTTATTATAAGAATGTTTACATTGCAATTTTAGTGTCTTGATTATTAACAGCTAAAATCTTTCAGACGAAAAATAAGCACTTTAACAATATTTTCCTTGGGGTGCTTTCTTATCTTACACAAATGACATCATAGAATCACACAATTGTATTAAATTTCCAAAAATTTTAATTACTAGCATTTGCTTCCGTAAATTATTACTTTATCCTATTTATTCAATTTTTTGTAGCTTGTAAAATTGATGTACTAAGTAATATGAAGAGTAACTTAATCAGTTAAGATTTTCGCACCTGTATTTTAACTAGAGAATATTAATATTGAAAATTGTCGGTTGATGCACCCGTCGGAAATTATAAAATTATCTATGATTTATGTATTATCTTGTTTACTTCTTATTTAGCGCTTATGAATCGGCGTTATGTTTTGTTACTATCAATAGCATGAATGTTGTTTTTTTTAATAACTTAATTCACTAGAGCTTATCGCATCTACACTGTTTCCTTTTAATTGAACTCTTAACGGGGCCTTCAGTGGAATGAATAACAAAGCTATCAATTAAACATCTAAATTATAATCTTGACATGGAGTACGTGCAAAGACCCTTAATGGTACAGCCGCGAAAAAGCTGTGGATCGAATCGCTGAAAACCATGTCGAAGATGTTTATAACATGGCAATGTGCAAGACAGTAGGCTGCGCACCTTGAAACTTTATTGTCGTCCTTCCGCAGCAATAAATCGCAATAAATAACCAAGCCTTGCTGTCACATTGCAGGGAGCAGTTTAGGCATCCATGCATCTACCTTCCTCGGATATTTACAACCTGGCGGACAGACCCCACTTGTAGATACCCTCCTATGCACACAAGTTGGGCGCAGCTGTTGTGTTCCAGAGCATTCCATCCGTCCTTTAAGCCCAATTGTTCGATTTTTTGTAAAGCTCCAAAAGGTTGACCAGCGTTTGGTGCGGGATTAACCAGAGCAACCATAGCCAGGGGCGGTACAATGCAACTTTTTCGTATAATACTGGAGCAGCCTGTTGATTCGCCTCATTTTGTTGCATTTAATATTTCTTTGCAAACTCATCGATTTAACGTGTATTTGGAAGATAATATGTTCAAATATAATTCAATGACAGCCTTCGAGCACTCGGGCGTTAATTATCAGTTTCCTATGTGTTGATTGAACGTGACAGACTAAACTTATTTGTCTGTAACAGTTTTGGCAGGGTCAGATGTTTATGTTCAATATAAAGTAATTAAAATGCCGTAGTTTCATCAATATTTGATTAAACAATAGTACAATACAAGCGGCCTTTTTAATGATAAAATAAAGAGCATGCCTTGACTTACTCATCAACTTCCAGCTAAAACTATTGGATATAGAAACATGAAATTTAAAAAACATGCACCTTTCATGAAGTAAGCACCACTAAGAAGAGATTTTCTGAAATTCACACTATCTTAAAAACTACTTTATAGAAGTGTAGGTATTGGTATATAATCGTTAAAAATGAGGTTCAATTGTTTAAATGATTTGAACTATACCTCTAAAGGGGCGGAAAAGGGGTTATGTTTGTCTTCTCTGAGACCTATTGGAGATAGAGGTGTCATAATTGCTGTACAGACAATATTGCAAAAAACGTGTTTTTAACGTTTTTCTAAATTCTACTTTTTAAGGAATGGAAATGTTTTCTGTCACCTATATCAAAAGAGTTGCTGAAGATGAAATTCGGGTTCTTTATTATAGATAAGTCTGTTTTAGCATTTTTCTGAATTCTACCGCTAAAGGGGTGCAAATTAAGGACTTAATAGTATCATGAAAGCCGCTAAAGATAAAAGTATTAAAATTAATACATGGCTAAAAGAAATATAAACCGGAATACAAAAGGTAGGGAATTTCCTCTATATTTGCACTGCCGCTTCTTTAGTCAGTACCACGAAGTTAAAATAAGAGGCACTTTCGTTCATTGCGTTACGTTTTGCTATCAAATTTCTTACAACACCGTGCATATAACTATCTGAAATGTTGAAAAGATTTTAGGCAAATTTTAAGGAAAATGCTACCCTTGAAAAGATTTGAGTGTACGTGACAGTTTTAAGGAAAATCAAAAATGAAGGTCTCCCGAGCATTGTTCACCGTCTTTTAGAAGATAGTCTTCTATAAACGGTTGCTGAAATTGCATCTGTTTGTGGACGAAACAAAATTCGCACATCGTCGCAAAAGAAGCGAACTTTCAATCCGAGACGTTATCCTGCTTCACAAGTTCGACTTCACATAACTGTTCAAACTTGAGGAAAAATTGAGAATTTATTCAGAACTGCTCTGAATCATCTTCCCTACAGTCGTGACTTATCGCCCTACGACCTCTAAAAAACTACTTGAAGGGCAGATTTGACGATGATTTCTCATATCAAATTAGTAAACACGTATCTATCCCTAAAGAGAATAAAAATAGATGGTTTAAGTATTCTGAGGTTTTAAAATTAATAAACACACTTTTCATTATAAATTAACACGTGTATAAGCATTTCCCCAAATTCCACAGCTAAGGGGGTGAAAATGGAAGCTAATGGAAATGCTAAAGGTGAAAGTATCAAAATTGCAAAAACATGCCTTTTAGTGTTTTTTTAATTCTATCCATAAGATGAAAATGGGGAGATTACGTGTTCTATATGGTGTACCTCAAGAGTTGCTAAAGATAAATGCATAAAAATTTGTAGATATAGACTTTTTTATGTACTTTAGTACTTTTGCTAAATTTGATCTGTCTGAAGGTCAAAACCGAATGAGTAAGTTTAAAATTTCAAATCTCGAGGGATATTAAAGTGGATATATCAATAATTAAGAATATATTTTCTATAAAAAGGTTGTGTTTATTTGGGTTATTCAATATTGATATACTTCTTACAAAAACTTTTATAGAATGATAAAGTGGGACGATGTGATCATATTTTGATCTGTTATTTATGGATTTTTGCGAAAATTAATTTTTAGAAAGTGTAAATATTTTTTGGAATTGTAACAAAAAGTTTATATTTTCTTTAAAAGCAATTTTACTAAATCAAGCTACCGCTAATGTATTATATGCGATTATGACTACGATTATATCGAAACGTCTTACCTTCTGTAAGATATAAATAGGAAGGTAAACGGTTATTTTTAATTTCTAATTTAAAGAACACTAGCAGCAAATCCAAAATTCTTAGCAACACCATTGCAGTTGTTTGTCTATTATGGCACATTTTTCTATTGCCTTGTTTATTTAATTTCTACATATTTGTAATTGCAATAGAAAAAATATTAACAAAAGCTTCGAAAGTTTATTACTGTATTAAAAGAACTGGAGTTTTTTTATAACTAACTCAATAGAGATGTAATTTAACAAATTCTGTGTGTCTTAAAGCAAAACTACAATCTCACTTAATGAAAAGGAAGTTCACTTTGGAGAAAAACATTTTGTGGTATGGATTTAGATATATTGACCAACCTAGCTTTCGATAATGCGTTTTATGAGTTGTAAACACACACGGAGTTGAACTATGCTTAAAGATGAAATTAAATTATGTCATGCTCATGACTTTAAGGCGAGATGTTTTCAGATTGGATCAGAAGTAAATCACTAGCGATAAATTTTAAAATAAACTATTAACATGATAATAGGCAGATCATCCGTTGCCAAAGGCATCTAGGAGTAGTTAAAAAAGAATCATGTTGAGCCTGCAAACTGAATTCAAATTTCAGTTGCACAGTTTTATTAAAAAAATATTTAATGGCGTCAAGGGATTTAGGAAACTAAGTATTTTATTATGGAAAGTCACATTTGCTACTTTTAAACAATACAAATAGAAAATAAAAATGCACCTGATCCGCATTATACGTAAAAATATATTTTTGTTGCGATAAGAATGTTAAAGCAAAATTATTTTTATTTGGTTATGATTACACAATTTTCACTATCATTTTTGAGTTATACCTTTTTCTTTTTCGGCGACAAGAACTCGACCAATCGTAATTAATTTAACCGAAAACCATAAACCAACCAGTAGATTCTTTGTCTTGGGTATACTAATTCAAATACAAAATTGTAGTTTTTGGTATTAAAAGTTGGTTTTGGAGAAATTTTGAAAATTAATTGAAAAACTTTATAATAAACCCGCCATCTACCGGTTATTACACTTGTGATATCATATTTTATTTATTTTACAAATTTGAATTTTTTAATGTGATATAAAGATATTAAAAAATTGAAAAATATTACATAAAAAGTAGTCAAAAATAATTTACAAACAGAATTTACTACAGTTATATTTAATACTTAATACTATTTCATATTATTTTCGTTTATTAGTTATGCAGCAGAAACGTGGACTCCAAAGATCTATGGGGCGGAAAATGTTAAGAATATCTGTAAGATATAGGTGGACACATATCAAAATCAGACAAAGGACAAAAGTGGAAGATGTGATACTTAAATTGAAATGGTCATGGGCCCGTACAACAGATGGACGAAGAAGATAGTACAGTGAAAACCGCAATTGGGAAAAGAGAAAGAGGAAGACCGCCTTTAAGATGGATCGACGACGTAAAAAGAACAGCCAATTATAACTGGATACAGAAAGCACAAGGCAGGGATCTGTGGAGAAAACTTGGAGAGGCCTACATCTGTGAAAGGATAGATATATAGCCATATGATGATATTTAATTTTGCCCTAAGCAATTTTTCTTAACAAGAACATTAAAAAGTGATGTAACCATTATACAATAAAACAAAAATATAATTTTGTTGTAATTTTTTATGGAGAAATTAAAATTATTACACTATTTGCAAAAATCTTACTTTTAAAGGTACTGTCGTATTTGTCGACATTAACAATTTTATCAGTTTTTCTTTTACACGTACAAACGAGATTTAACATGTAGTCAATGATCTTTCCTCTCTTTTATTTTAAATTCTTTTCAAAAACTGTTAATTTTTGTAATTGAAGTTCATTTTTTCTTCTGTGTAAGTTTCTGAATGAGTGAATCTCAAATATGTAGACCTAATATGATATTGTTTCTATATAATAATGTGAACTTTGTTGTGTTCTCTTTTTCAGAATCTATATAATCAATAAAGAGTATGTTTCGTTGTACGGGTTTCAAATGTAAATTTTGTAATATTCTGTTTTTATGTTATAAATTGAACAAAACATCCTTGATTTTAAGTTGACAATGTTGCGACGAATAAAATAATAATAATAAAGTACAAATAAGTCTCCGCCGTTGTTTATCAAAAATTGGGCATTTATTGTGAAAGAACGGAACCTTATGTTTTATTCAAAGTATTGTCCATCGCTAGCCATTACTTTTTCCAATATTTCTGGCAGCATACGGATACGGCGTCGGAAGAACGTTTCATCTTTTGAGGCTATCCACGAATCGACCCAGTTTTTAGTATCTTCATATGATGTGAAGTGCTGTTCAGACAGGCCATGTGCCATCGATCGGAACAAATGATAATCGCAAGGGGCAATGTCTGGGGAATACGGCGGGTGGGGTAGGACTTTCCAGTTGAGTGTTTCCACCAAATACACAACATGAGTTTTTTCCATGAATATTCGGCTTGGCTGTCGATGTTTCAACATGGCCACGTGGTCCCCATGAGTTCATCTTCTTTGGGTTATCGTAGTGAATCCATTTTTATCACCAGTGACTATGCGACGCAAAAAACCCTTTATGCTTGGCAAGCGGCATTTCACATGTGCAAAATTAGCGTTCAACGTTTCTCGGTTTCAGTTCATATGGAACCCAATTTCCTTGCTTTTTAATCATTTCCAACGATTTTAAACTATGTGAAATTGCTTGTTGAATCACTCCTAATGTAAGTGCAAGTTTTTCTTGCGTTTGCCAGGAATCTTCCTCCAATACTGCTTCCAATTTCGCGTCTTTGTACACTGTTGGCTTTCCGCTACGTTATTTGTCTTGGACGTCAAACTCACTGTTCTTAAACTTATGAAACCACTCACAACAACTTCTCTCACTTAAAGCAGCCTCACAAAATGCTTCTACAAGCGATCGATGCGCCTCAGCTGCAGATTTCTTCAAATTAAAGAAGTAAATCAAAAGTTCCCACAAATGACGCTTATTCGGCTCAAAACTCGACATTTTCGCACGAAAAAATTATGTGATGCTAATACAGAATCGCTAATATTTTAAGGTTATGATGTTTCCAGATGTCCAACCTTACGATATGACGTTTTACATCTGACAATTTCAACCATAACTTACTGGACATCTTTTGTCAAACGGCGGAGATAATTTATACTCCCTTTAAAACTTACAGTGTAGTTCTAAAGTAGAACGTTGATTAATTTATGGTAAATTATCAATTTTTCGTATAATAGATTCATCATAAGAGAATTCCTTTAATTTTTTAAGAATATGTATGTGTTATAAATGGGATGAATATAATTTCTCGGGAATTTGAATATTCATCAGATCTCGATCATTGGAATACCTTGAATGTTGTAATGTCTATTTTAAAACTGGAATTCTCAAAAAAACGTATTATACCTAAAATTAATATATTATCCATATACAATAATATATTCTGTTCCCTGTAGGCTGTCGGGCTTTCTGATGAAACAAAAAATTTCACGCTGAAAATCAAAATTCCAAACGGTGCGATACGATAGTCAACGTATTCAATTTTTTTAATTGCTGCTGTATTTAAGATCTTTAATACTCAAATATTGTTATTTGATACTATTTGGCTGTCTTCAATATATACATATTTTAATAAATATTTAAATCACGGTTTACATTAGTCTAATTCTAACCTTACTATCCATAAACTTGATTCAGATGATTGGTCATCCCGAAGATGGATATTCGCGGTATTTGTATTTGTAATATTTATTTTTAAAACGTGTATTTCATCAGAAGTGCTTTACATCAGTATCGTCAGAGAAATTTTTCGATTTCTTATGTTCAATAGAATACTAGCTCTTTTAATTTTTTACTACTACAACATACTTGTTGAACAAAGTTATTAAACGTACTATTGAATAAAATCGTAATTTTGGTAGGTCGGAACTATATAAAACTGGTTATTTAAGCTTTTTAACAGTTTCATAAGCTTCAAACAGTTTTAATGGTTTTATTAATAAAAATGGAATGAGAAAAGCTAACAACACGTAACTTTAGTATATTTAAAGGTTCCACCATTCTAAGCAGGTTCTGGAAGATATCTTTAAAGCATTTTCGTCCACGATGGTCTAATTACTATTTGTCGTGTCCATTACCACGAAGGCCCAGAGGGCGAAAACAATTATAATGCAGGACATTAGGTTAGCGAAATATGACGGCTGAACCCAAATGTTGATATGATGTTCAATTAAATACGCATTAACTAGAGGGATGACATGAAGGTGTCCTTTTTTGGACATTCATTTCGGTCTAGAAAGACGTTGTCGAATCCATTGTCATTGAAAGCACTTTCGTTCATAGATGTCTTTTTATATATCTTAAACTGCAGCTAAACCTACAAACGCACCTAAAGTTAATTGATGACCGATGTTCGTTGAAGTAGTCGTTTATTATATTTGTTACAAAGATGAGTTAATCCTGATCCGCTTTATCTAGTCTTCTGGGAGTAATTGCGGCACCTTCTTCGTTATCTTTTTGGCGAATCCCAAATTTTTGGCCATAATTTTGAGAATACTCTAACCTGCACATTCCTTGAGCTCCCAAAACCTTACTTATTTTTTCGTTCTTCATGAATGTTGTGTGCCCTATCTCAATGTTATTTGACGTCCGTCTCACCTGTTCTGATCTACTTGTCCCATTTTTTAACCGTGTGTTTGGTGTAGCTTGCAGATGATTAAATAGGATATCATAATGATTCTTTGGTGGTCAGTATATTATGTGTGCAAATAGGAAGCTTGCCTATATTTCTAACAAAATATATGTATTTATGACTAGGGCCTTAATTTGACTACATGTTGCTAGATGTTACACGTTTGTTTAAAATCTTATAATAACATTTCAAAACTTCGAAATGTATTACTAGGGGTACATACAAACACAAATCAATGGGACACACTTTGAATCAAATATTATATTGAAATTGTATACCAAATAGAAGGTTGATAACCAATAAATTCAAATAATTAATAAAATTGGTAGGCAAAAAATGGGTGTAAGGTATTATTTGAATATCTGAAACAATATTGGTGGTTTTTGAAGAGATTATTAACGGTTTCCCCTACTTACAGATAATAGATAACAAAATTATATGTAATTAGTTTTTTAAAACATTTTCTCTCTTTTTGAGTTTGAAATTTTAATGAGATATTGGATTATTACAACATGAAGCTATTAATCCTTTTGTTATAAACTAAATAAGTTTAATCTATTGCGTGTGTTATCATATTCATCGACCTTTAGTGTGTTATAATCGAAACGGTTTCAAAAATCAAATTTACGTAAAGGTAATATAATACATAATATTTGCACATTATCAGTACATATTGTAAAGATTTGAAATAATTTTAGTAACGTAAGAAGAGAAAAAGTTCATGATTTGCCTCGAACACATCGAATTATGTAATACAAAAAATTGTCATTACAATAATAAAAAATTTAGAGCCGTAGTAAAAATGGCGTACGATACAAGAAACATTTTATGTAGCCTCAGCTCCTTCATAATTAAGCACTTTGAGGTTTAACTTTGATTCGTCTTTTACGCACTTCTTCGGATGTGGCGAACCGGGAGACTTCCTTTGAGACGACTTAATTTATATAAATTGAATCATCCTTATTTAAATTTTGGTTGTGACCATTTTGAGGAAATCTGATATACCGGTAGCATACCATTAACAACTGCAGCATGTTGTTTCTTCTGCTCCAGTAACAGTAACCGCAGAACAAAATTCGTTTCATTGCCAAGATCTTTCGCCAACATTTCACACACTTTAGTTTTCGGAATTTGTAGCTCATCTTTTAGTTCTCGGACTGTCAGTCGTCGATCCTTATTGATCGTGGTCTTTAGGCGTTTAACATTTTCCAGTATTCTATTCGTTCCTAGATTTTCAGAATGGATCTCTTTCAACATATTATTTGTGCTGCACTGTTCTAGTTCTGCACAAATTTTGATGTAGATACAGGGCTTTACTCGCTCTGTCATTATGGTTGTGACGATCACACATTACATGTGCTTCATCACTGGCGCCTAACTACCAACTGCCCCGGCCAGTGACGTTGTCTTCATTCACGCATGCGTACCACAACCAACTCTCATCGGCTGCCAGGTTTTTATTATATTAACCCTCAAAGGTCACACTCGTACGAATTCGCACCGCCTTTTTTTCAAACAGCATGCATTTTTCAGGTAGCTGCTATCGAGAGTTCCCCCACCACGATAATTCCTTTTATGGCCTAAATAGTCGAGCCGTACCACAGCTGGCATCAGTCTGTTATTGTCGGCCAAGCTATAGTGGTGAAAAGATTCGATCGGTACGAATTTGTACTAGTGTGACTTTAGTGTGTAATAAAGTGTGGTGTAATTTTTTTAAAATGTTTATTTATTATCGCAACGTGTTAATTGTAATAGGATTAGTATTGCATTTTGTCTCTTTATTATTTTTCATGCTATGTAATCAAGTCATCTTACAATAAAACAAGCGAAAATTTGCTTTACAGGTAAAGCAGAGCGGACCCTATGCATAAAACTAAACTAAAGGGTTTAACGAAATTTTATTGAAACGAATGACAGTGAGTTATATTCAAATGAAAGTGAATAACGGCAAAAATTTAGCGGCCGGAACCAAAAACTTTGCGGCCACTTCCGGTCAAACCGGTCTCGAGATTTTCCGATCAGACTGATTTTTGGCGTCTGGACTTGACTTATGCTCCTTAGCTGAATACTGAAAATGTTATTTCTCTATCACAGATCAAAAATTATAAGGCGTGACAGATGTCAGAAATGACAGAAATAGAAGCTGATCTCTAGTTTGGACCAAGCTGCCTTAATCAAAAGTTATCAGGCACGACATACGACAGACAGGACAAACGTAGAGCTGGTCTCCAGCTTGGAAGCTGAGTCCGATAATGAATTGAAATGTAAGATTCTCATTTTTTTCACTTCCGTCTATGTGTCGAGTAGACTAAAATTTTGTTTACTTATTGTTACTAACTTATCCAAAAAAAATTTTATTAATATTTAGATCATAACATATATTTATTAATATTTATGATAAATATTGTTTAAATTGTTATTTGTTACAAAAGACTGCAAAATAAACGTCAAATTACAGAAAAGAAACCAAAAATCACATGTTCAAAAAATGCCCATATTCGAGTCTCGAAAAATCGTTAATATCATTTTATCAATATGGGCTATTTTTTTCTTAAAAGTATGTACTTTCAACTTCGAATACCTTGTTTTACTTTATTTTTAGCAATTGTTTTAAAACAATTACAAATTTTTCAAATAAGTCATTTTTCAAAAAATGATTTTTTCAATCGCACTTTTTAATAAAACTAATAACTACCCCATTCGATTCCTCGGAAAATTTTACCCCAATTTTATATAAAATTAGTTTAATTTTCGTCGAAGATATGAAGGTCCAAAGTTTGAGAAATCCCAATTCGCACTAGTGTGACCTTTAAGGTGGCCCAACCCAAGTGTGACCTTTGAAGGTTAACATTAACTCCGTATTTCTCGGAGAGATATATACCCTGAAATACATACGAATGAAAATAACTTGACCAATATGTAATTACAAGAAAGCGCAGATAGAAACGATATGGCAGTGTAAAAGAGTTAGCTATATTACTTAAAAACCTGTTTATCGTGTTCTCAAAGTGTAATCTACTTTAACAAATTACGTAATTAATGGAGCTTTGAATTCTAAAAGTATGAAAGCCCAGATTTTAGTTTCTTCCGCAATAGCTAACGATGAAAATCTGTACCTCTTTTCTTTAGATATGATTTATACTATTAAATATAAAAGTGTAAGATCGTTATGGTGATTTGACTGTAAATGTTGTACCTGGTTCATGCCGGCATCTACTTCTATCAAAAAATGTGAAAATTGAAACAAATATGTAGAGAAGAATTGTTTTTAATCATTTATAAACGACAGTTTATTTAGATTTATACTTTGACTATTTTTATATTTTTTACAATGTCGTATTTTAGTCTAGTTTTGTGGGGTTTTCTTGTAAAACTCTGTAGATTGACTCTGTTTTTAATTTTTTTTTGTTACTATAAACTTGTCTCAACTCATCATTGTTTATTAATATTACTTATTTAGTTTTGGCATTAAATAAATTAACCGTGTGGCACATTATTGTATATCATGAACTATTAATTTTAATTGGTAATATTTGCATGATTGGTTCAAAAGTCATTATCGATGACTTCTAGTATTAAAAATATGGAATATTTTCTTATCAAAGACTTTTTTTATGGTTCATTTTTTGTACTTCGACTTGTGCGTCTTACTACTTTTATCAACGCCCAACTGATATGGTACAAATACTCCGCTGTAGGTAGGAAGTACATTCTTCCATAACTTTATCAAAGGCATACCGCATATGTTCCCTGTCGAGTGCTTTTCCAATAGTCATTTCTGCTTTTCGTGATTAGTTAAAAGAAGATTCAAATTTTTTGGGAAAATTAAAACTGACAATTTGATTTCCTAAATATTCTCTCGAGTTGTTATCTGTTTTGTTAATTGTATATGAAGATTCATCAATAGTTTCTTCTGCCGATTATCTTGTTACCAAAGGGGATAATGTAGGCTTTTGGTTTTGTTTAATGATATTCTCCATTGTTTGATTCTTCTATTAACCTCGTTATTGACCTTTCACTATATATCTGTTGATTATTCAATACATTACTTAACGTTAACAATTGCTGTATCATCCTCAAATGTGGATATTGTAATTTGGGTTTTGCAATGTTATTTTGTATTTACCTCTTTATATATATATATATATATATATATATATATATATATATATATATATATATATATATATATAACACAACAAATTATAAAAAATAGATGCTACATCAGAATTTACAAGAATTCTAGGGCTTTGGAAGCGAGTGTTGAGTTCCTTCCCTCGTTTTGAGCGGTGGTTTTAAAATCCGTATCGTTTTGTTTGAGGGAAATGACCTAGGCCAACGTGTATCACATCTCGTAATGCGACCCCTTACGGCACAGTGCGGCACGTATGCAGTGGAAGTATAAATTTCAGAATGGCGCGCCTGTTTCTGATATTGAAACCGATGAATTACGGCGTATTTATTGCACGCGTTGAGTTTGCTGAAATGTCCCATTAAATTCGGGCCATTAATCTCGACATTGACGATTTGATCCAGACGTGCGTAACGTGCAATTGTTGCACGGTGACTTTTATAGTTTCCGCTTGGTCAGTCGTTTCAACAATACTGTGCCGATGATATTCCCATTATTTTAATTTAATTGCAGCGCTGTCTTTGAATAATTAACTAGAAATCATCTATAACAAAGCCACGGCAATGTCGGTAATATGACCAACATCCCATTACCATTAACTGTACTCTAGAACGAGAACGCATGTGCTCATTTGAAATATCCTTCAGTATATTATCAAAAACACTCCTGCGTAGCCTGATAATTTTGGCGCCGGTCGTTGATTTAAATGCCTTACATTATGCTGATAAGCAGCATTTAATTTCGTGCGTCTGTTTGAAATAGCTTAAAAGAAATATTTAGAGCAAATCGAGACTTCTCTCGGGTGGCAGGTGGGCATAGAAGCTGTTCACTTTCTAACGACAGGTGTGATTTCAGCAGCAGGCACCCGTATGATGGTTCTGGAAGTTCGAGTAAATTGTCTCCGCTGCATGAACACCTTGAATGTTGGTTTGCGCAACAGCACCTACATGCGTGTAACGGTTTTTATTGGGGTGGAGGGGGGGGGGTCGATAAGACTACTGATGCAATTTGAGAAAAGAATAGGATCTTATTAATATATGCGTCTTATCGCTGTGCCCTGAATTTCTCAAGGTTGTTTTTGATCGAGGTTCACGTATTTATATTCTCCGTTAATAATGTGCACCAGCCGGTCCAATGTCATTCTGAGCTATGCGCAGCAAAGCTTGTATGTTGGTTTATTGATTATTGTTTTCAATCGCAGATTAATTGAAACAACCTGTTACTAATTGGTTTTCAGCATGTACTGTCAGTACATCGAACCTCTACGAAAGAAACCTTAAAACTTTTGCTATATCACGTCCTGTGGTGTGTTGACAAACAAACGCACACCTTTGGCTTTGCTCTTGAAGTAATTTTAATAGCCTTCACGAATTGTTTGCTTCTTATTTTACTTTACTTTTGTTTTCGTTAGAGCCAATTTATTCGGTTGATTTGTAAAGTTTGGATTTATTGTAACTCAAAAATTTTAAGATTGTAGGTTTACCGGGGTGTTCCACAAGTAAAGTAAGACACTAATTTGGAATATTTTAAGGTGCGGGGTCTGTCGAAAAATACTCAACATCCATTTTTTTTCATTCGCTCAAAAATTTCTTATTTATTTGTAGTTAGATTGACTTATACAGGTATGTGGAAGTCGGAATATCTTGTATTAATATGGTGTTGGTCCACCTTTAGCATGCAATACAGTTTGGATTCCGAACGGAATAAACCAATACAAGTCCTGAGTAGTGCTGAGTGGAATTTGAAGCCATTCTTCATGCAGCATAGCCTCCAGCTCATGATATTTAGATCTAGGGACTGAGCGAGGGAGGGAAGATGTTGAACCTCATCAGTATGCTCTTAAAACCACTCTTTAACAGAGCCAGTGGTGTGAATGTTGGCGTTATCATCCTGGAATATGGCATTGCCGTCTGGAAATAAAGTTACCCAAGAGTTCTCTATACACTGCTGCTGTGACCCGACAGTAATGTGACAGTGGGGGCTACCGAATACTATGATATAACGCTCCAGACCATAATAGAGCCGCCACCATGTTTGACAGTCAGGCGGGGATAATCTATGTGGTATGCTTTGGAGGGTGTTCGCCAGACAAACACGCGTCCAGTTTTTGTGGACATTACACCATGCCTGTCGCCTTTGAGCATTCTTATCTGTTATTAGGGACTTGGCAATAGCAACACATCCATGGATACCCATTTTATGCAGTTTCCGCCCCAATGTTTTGGATGACACTGGGATGTTTAGATGCTGATTAAGTTCTGTAGTCATTATCTTGGTCGTTGTTTTCTTCTGCGACGTCACAATACGCTTGCAGGCCCGACGGTTGTTATCCTGCAGCTTCGTCTTTCGACCACTATTATGTTTCGTCGATCGTGCACTGTGTATGCGGTCATGACTTTCGAGCCCGTGTCTTGTGTCACACCGCATAATGTCGTTGTTTTACCCACAGATGTTCCAGCTAGACGGGCACCAACAATTAGACAATATACATAACCACACTGCCTCACTCTATTATTAGTGCACTATCCATACTACCTGCAAAAAACAAGAGACGGTTGATTTGCGCAGTACCCAGTGTTACCAAGCGCACTGAAAATATGTCCTTTGCACAGATGAAAAACGTGCACTTCCACCACGCTGTTTGCATTTCAAGATATTTATATTCTCGGACAGAAGTTCTAAGTCAATAGTGTAGGTTGTTTGCAGCGATTCAAAATCATCGTACAGTGATAAATTTTCACTAATTTTATAATGATTACTATCCTGAACTAGAGTGCTTGGAGGCGATCCTGTAAAAAACCTCTGGATCTAAATCTGATGACATGTTCACCTCTTCTGTGGCTCTTTTTTCTTCTTCATGGCCAAAAACGGCGTTAAAAAAAATGTATGCGGCATTTTGAAACTCGAAAAAGAACTAAAAACAGACAAACACGCATAGACACCTGAAGGCAACAAAACTAAATCGAATTCACAAACTGTTGATTGGCAAAAGACTTAATAGATAGCGAATCGAGTTTTTCGTACGAAAACGTCACAGTGACGTTGGGTTACAGAAATCAGGTTTCCCGAAAAAATTGCTTTTTAAACAATGTTCTTTTTTCTCGAAAACTAGTTTTTTTTGACATTTTGCATCTTCATATCGTGGAAATACAATTTATTAGCGAATTCCTTGGTACAGGATAAATATTTTTCAATAAACTTTTTTTAGAGCTGATAATTCCAAATAGAATTTAATACTCGGGTATTAACGTGATACTTTAGTTTGCACCTACAAATTTCGCTACTTTAAATAACATTTTTACATGTTTAATATTTTCTTGGTAGACCAGGAATTTTCTTAAAATTTGCATTGCATATTATTTCATCTCTATAATTCAGAATATGGTAGTCTGCTGCATATATTCATGTACAACATGCTTTACCATTCGGTTTTTCCACTTAGTTATAAAATTGAATAACCCAGTTAGCAAAAAATTGACATTTATTTTATTTAATTTTTAAGATACAAACAAAACAAATTAATAGCCACATAAACTAACAATTCGAATGTTGCATATAACAGCGGTAAACAGAACTCGTTTCTGAAAGCCCTATCGCTTTGTGGTGAAATTAGAAATTTTATTCCTTTGCATTTGGGACACCTCGTTGTTTATATAGTAACGTAAATAATTTCTTCTTTTAATGAAAACCAAATCTTTCAAAAAGCTAAACTGTAACGTAACTTCAAAGAGATCAATATAGTTTATTTGTTGGCATTATAAATAGTATAAATGAGTAGAGTACAAAAGAAAAAGGAGACTAGAAGGCAAAAGAAGATAAAATGAATTTTATAATTCTGAATCAAATTTCAAGCTCGTATTATTCAACTTCTATCTTTATAACTGTACTATATTGTAGTCTTATTAAAACCAAATCTTAAACATATCAAACACACGCAAAAAACTGAATCATTTAACAGTAATGCTTATCGGCAACAGTTACAGTAGCCCCTTCATTCTGAAAGAAAAAGTTTATCGTCTTATATTACTAAAGCCAAGATGTTTAGGCACTAAAAATCGTAAAATAGGCATTAACAAATTCGAAAATAGACATTTAAAAAGTTGAAGTAGTCATTTTAAAGAACTGAATAGGCATTATTGTTTCAGTGATTTTATTATACAATTTATCATGTCGACTGCATTTTTAATTATACAATAGTAAAAAAAAATATTATTTACAAGAATTACGGCTAATAAGATATTTTCTTAAATTCTCTATCGTTAAGGATTGTCTCCTATCGGGCAATAAATATTTCAGCTGAAAAAAAAAGATCTCTACATCTACTACTGTAGTGTGTTGGAGCAAATGTGAAACACGTGATTTCTGGAACACTGTAATTTACGCTTGCGTCTCCAGAAAGAATAAAAGCTAAGCTAGATTTTTACCACTTCAAAATCTTGATTTGTAGTAAATACAGTTTCACATTTTTCCTTGATAGTGCGTCCCTTATTGCTTGAGACACTACATATGTCTCGTATGGTTTTATTTAGAATATTGATGGAATCAACTAAAGTTAAGTCCCTGCTTTCTAAACTTACCATTGCACTAGGAATCGCAGCATAATTAGTTGAAATAAAGGCCAGATCATTTTGTAAACTTTTTTTCTCAAAAAGTTTCTTGGCTGTTTTGATCGATGCCGTCGAATCTTCGCCTAAACTTCTATTTCCTTATTTTTTGTAAAATTGGTAGCGTAGTAACATCCAGCTAAAATCCACGTACCCCACCTAGTTAATATTGGTTGAGGTGGTATATCTAAGTCAGGTGCCATTTCTTTAAAAAGTTTTATCCTATATGGTATTTTTAGAACATTTTTGTACCGAAGATATGAATATATCCACGTAGGAAAATGTTCACGTATTTCCTCTGCTACACGATGTATCCCATGGAAAAGGCATGTCAAATTCAACATACGTGGAAATAATACTTTCAGAGCATTTTCTGCTTTTTTCATATATGGGACAGCATCGTTTACGAACATAAGTACGTTGTCATGAAGAATTTTCTCTGGTCAAAGTAGTGACAGGGAAGTCGTAAATAATTGTGCGATTGTAGTGCTATTTGCCCTCTCAAGAGATTCGGTATTTAACAAATAAATTTTAGATGCTTGATTTGGCTCCAAAGATCCAAAAATTACATTGGCGATGTGCCTGCAAAATCAGGTTGTACTGATACAGTGAAGTTAAAGTTTGCAATTTCCAACTTACCTTCCTGTAGATTCTGTTGTCTCATCTATTGATATCCAAATCTTCTTATCTTTCATGTTTCTTCGAATTTCATCCATTGTGGATTTGTAAGCTCTGTCGAGATAATTTTTTCTGATTCGTTTGGTAAATTTTGTTTGACATGGTTTTCGAAAAATGACCGCAATGACGGATTTTTTAATTTCCATAATGGAATTCCAGCACTCACAAAGGCTTTACATAAGTCAAACGAAAACTTAGATTGTCGATTGGATGTTGACACAAACGTTTTCAGTAACGGAGTTTTTTCTTTTCGATTGCTCTTTTAGGGAACAGTCCTTCAATGTGTTGAGTAACAAAATAGTTTTTCTTGAAATTCACTGGTTTCTCACATATTTTACAAAAAAGCACAGAACCATCAGTTGAAAAAATATCACTTCCAAACTCTCGCACAAATTTATTTAATTTGTCGGTTACAGAAGAACGCACTTTCCGTATTGTGGCAGAAACAAATCTTCTTGTAAGAATGAATGAAAATGAATGCAAATCACCAAACAAAGTAGGTATTAGTACTAAAGTAAGTACATTTTCAGGTCGAATTCTCGGTAAGGGATTAACAAATTACCGGGAATAAGTAATTAACCTAGATAATAATGAGATGGGATTTTTGTTGCTACTATTTATTATATGAAAATTCAAATTTATGTGACTAAATAGGTAGTTATAACTGTCATAAGCAAAAAAGGCATTTATAAATAAAAATAGTCATAAAATAATGTACTTTTCACGTCTGTTCTTCGAAATAGCCATAGATTTGTTTTCCTGCTTTTGTTGGCATTCTATGTTAATTTATGTTTGTTGTATTTCTATGTGTACGTACCACATTTCACAGTCACTTTACTACTTAAATAGCAGAATTCTTTAACTTCTTCAATGTCTCTTCTCTCTGTTTAAACTTTTTCTCCGTTTGTTGTACCTTTTTACCAGTAGTTTTGTCGTTCGTGTTTATTTGTAGGTCTACTTCTTTTTACATTATTACTTAATCTGTTTGTCTTCTCTTGCATATTTTTTGTTAGTTATTACTAACCAAATACCATCGGCGAATTCTAAATCTTCTAATTTATCGAACATATTCCAGTTGATTCCTGTTTTCCTATCCTGTCTTTTTCATAATATTGGAAAAAGGTTGCACCTCCGTCTCACTCCTTTTTGTATTACAATTTTTGAGTGACTTGTCCTTTATGTTTTCTATACGTGCCGTAGTCGTCATAAAATAATCTTTATTTTAATGTGTTTGTTTGATATACTATATTTTAATATCTTTCACATTGTCGTTCTGTCTATTGAATGGAAGACCCTTTTAATGTTAAAATTATCAAAGACCTTCATCCATTTCTGTTGTTTGCGTTAGTATTATTCTCAAAGTGATCTACTACGCAAGCTCTGTTGTATCTAAATCCTGTCTGATTTTCCCTTAATTTCTCATCGATAGTTTTTTTAGTTTTTAATATAACACTAGTCATTATTTTGCTAGCTACACTTGCACTTACAGGCACTCCTGCCTTAAGGGCTTATTGTGCCCACTAACATGCACTTAAATGCTAAGACATTTACACACACCCATGGGTTGAGCGAGACTCGAATTCGCGCGCGCCGGCTAGAGGACAAAGGCAACTGCATGAACCTGCTGGAGCCATCGCGTCCCTTTTCTAATTCTTGTTTCCTTTTTTTGGTATTTTGATTATGCCTTCTATCCAATCGCTTGGGTTTTTTTGGATTCAAATTTTATAAAAAAAATATATGGAGGACCTGCATTGAATAAATTGTGTGAGCTTTTATCAGTTCTACTTGTGTACCATCTATTCCAGGGGCTTTATTTTTTTTCAAATATCTCATTGATATTTTATTTTTTCTGTAATATCTAGTATTTCTTCTGAGTTTACCATTTCTTTTATTTCTTCGTATGGTTTTGTATTCCGCTTATACATTTCGGAGAAATATTCCACTCATTGGTTCTTAATTTCTTTTTGAGTAGTACTTCGTCTTTTTTTTTGATTGAAAATGCTTTGTTTAATCTTATAATTTTTTTTTGTTATGCCGTATAAAGTTGTTGAATCATGTATTCTTGCTTTTATCTTGCCTAGAAATGTTTTATTTTATTTCCTTTGGTATAATCTTTCTGTCATTTCTTTTCTTGATTTAATTTCTTTCGGCTAGAAACTTTGTTTTTATTGATTTTCTTTTTCAGTCACCTTTTTTTTCTATTGATATCTAGGATTTATCGTTTCTATTGGAGTTTCAGATAATGTATCTGCATGTTTTCCAAATCGTCTCGATATTGTGTGTTGATATATATCATTTATAGTATGGACTTTCTTTTCTAATATATCACTATATTTCTGTGCCATTTCTGGATTTTTCAATTAATTTATATTTAATTTGTAATTAGCCTTGATACTAATTATAAATCTTTCATGGCTTTTACATACTGTAGAGAATCCTTCCATTTTAGATTATCCTATCCTATGTGGAGAAAGAGGGGGTTTCCCACCATCAATATAATTAAAGAGGAAAATTCTATTAATCTTGTACCATTGTTATATTCATCACCTTTTTCGATGTTTTCCTATAACGCTGTCCTTTTAATTATAGTTTCTTCCTCCTTTGGGTTCAAATTATTCATCATGATTTTTGTCTCGTTTGTATTTCACGAAAAAAAAAACAACATTGCACCAGATAGTAACTTTTTATCAGTGCAATAGTAGCTAGATTTTTACTGAGGATTAAAACTTTTCAAAATGTGGGAATTTTGCTAACAAAACTATCCATTCAAAAGTGAGCTTCATTGCTAAGGTTTTTTCTCAAAATCCGAATTATATTCGATCTGCTCTAGTCTGATTAGCAAACTTATGACGCATGTGATATTCAGCGGGTTTCAATATTAGGGCGAATAGTAAAATCAATAAATTTGGCTTCTCGGCAGTACTTTTTCTTCTCTCTCACTCTTACATTGTCCTGATATGTTGGCCAACAATTGAACCATTGGCTTCTAAATTTTATACTACACGACGAATTGTGTTGGTCGATTAATACATGTAGGTAGGGAACATTCTTTGAATTGGACAAGAATTTTGACAGCAATTTGTAATAATTTTATCGGATTGTGTATCTATTCATTGCAATACAAATGTTAAATGACAGATTCAGTGTTTAAGCGTATTTGTTGGAAAACCCTTTAGATAAAAAATCAAATAATAAACTAAACGTTTTAAAAGCTAAAACTGGAGTATATTTTTTATTATTACAATTTATGCATTAGCAATTATGACAAGATTAAAAAATAGAACGAAAACTAAAAGACAAAAAGACCATTCGATGGAACAAGTAGGATTAATAGTGAAGTTTTTATAGATATAGAGATTATACAAATCATAAAAAAGAAAAATATACAGTATGTGGTACAATGTGAAAAAACCTAAAAATTGTGAAATTACTTTGGAATCTGAACGACTATGTACAATTATGTATATAAAAGAAAATCAAATGCACTTTAGTGCACAATTGAAAATTGAAATCAATCCCACTTCTTCATTGTAACTAAATCTTGTTCCTCTTGAAAAACCTTGATAAGTCTAAGCAAATTGGCTTTTTTTGTTCTGAAGGATCAATCAAAACTTGAGTAATTCGATTAGTTGCTAAAATGTTTATTGCTTGCTAAGTTAAATATGCTTATCTTGTTTTTTATTTTCATTCCTCTTTCAAATTAAAAATTGAACAGTGATGTGTGCGTCACGATTTTTAAGTCAAATTTGAAGTTTCTGCAATTTTATTGTTGTAACAATGTTAGAATTAGGGATATATTATTGTCTTACCTTGTATATTAGCTCCAGATATGAAGAAACGAAGCACAATTTTGTTATTCACTTAAATTAGTGTTAATTTGGTGGTTTTTCCCTTTACCTTTTAATAAAAATTTTTATTTAGAAATATATAATTCATATCCTGAAAAGTCTGTACATACACACCATATTGTCTGAAATGTTAAAAATATGTAAATTAGGGACTTCTCGGCGAGTGTGAATGAGAGTGTGGGGTTATTGGACTCTATTCTTCTCGCGTATGTCTTGCTGATTCATATTAGCTTAGAAGCAGGTTTTTTTAACTATACCAAACAAAAAACAATTATGTGATTTTGAGACTGTAGGTGTTACGTACCTTTTTTGTTTGTTTATATCCATAATGGAATTAAAACATAAAAGTATATAATTTTTTAAAGCTTTGTTAGTATAATTCGATTTGTTGCTGCTTGCGAGGATAATACAACATAATGGAAAAAGTAGAAAGCTATTTAAATTCGCTTAGCTCAACTAGTCGCTTGTCTAGCTTCATAATGTTACTCACTTCATGAAGAGATGCTCCATCTTCCTCATACTTGTTTTTTCTGTATTCACCAAAGACGATGTTGACTTGCCTTATTTTGAAATTGTTTATTTATTAAAATAATTGTTATGTAGATGATTTTGCAAAATTAAAATTGTGATATTTCCAATTCGATTTTTCTAGAAGAATTATCGTATGCGATTTATTTTTAATAAATTGAATAAATATATGAACAGCAAAATTACTGCGTATCTTGTGTTGCGAAGATTATGGCTTAATATTTTTCAAATGACGTTTAAGTGTTATTCAGATAATGGATGTTTTCATCGAGGGACGATATTATAGGTTGATTAGCCGCCAGTTGCTAATGTGCAAATAATAACGTTACTTTCAAAAAGTGCTTACTACCTAAAACCGGTATTTTCTTTATATATTTCCTGTAAATAGTTGAGGCAAACATGGCGCATTTGTACTTCATTTAAAACGGCTGGTAACAGTAGTGAAATGAGCGCAATCTTATAAAAAAAAGTTTGTGTCGTATACGCATTTAATTTCGTTTCAAAGTGAAGCACTCTATTTGACAAGGTATCAAAAGGTAGGAGGTGAGACCTCATTTTGAAAACGTTTAATGTGATTTTATCTTATGTACTGATGTTTACAGATAAAAACAAAGTTCATAATATTATCTGCATGGTATTTAACTGAATATAAGGAATTGATGTATTTTTCCACTGTGCAAAAATGAAATTTACCTAAATTTGTATTGATATGTTTTCAGTTTCTTTACAAATCATCCCAGCTAATGTAATAGGTAATATATTCCAGAACGGTATTTGAATTCACTTTTACTATATACGTGGGCTGCAGGATATCTATTGCGAAAAACTAACAAAAACTAATGTTTAATGTTGGAAACTTTTTTATTGGTTTTCAGAATATTCTTGCTCACGATCAATGCATTGTTGCATACGTTGGAACCAATTTTCATATCATTTTTGTTGTGGTGAATCAGGTGTTTCCGAAACATGGGTTTTGAACGCATCAACCGTCTCTTCCAGCGTCGAAAATCGTTGTCCACGCAGTCGTTCTCCACGTGTGGGAACAAAAATAAATCGTTAGGGGCCACATTATGACTATACAGCGGATGACCCATCAATTCGACATTTTGAGTGCCCAAAGGGTCAGTTGTTTGCGTCGATGTGTTTGAACTTGCATTGCCATGGTGAAGAATGATCCGGCGTCGCGCGTTGGTTTTTCTTATTTCTCCGGACTTCTGGCAAACGAACGGTTCTATACCATTCAGAATTGACCGTTTTACAATTCTCTTGTGGTTGCGACATGTCCAGTTTTTCTAAAAAAAAAAAGAAAAGAAAACTGGTGACCGTTTGCTTTGGAAGTGCTTCGAACGCGAACGAATTTTGTTGGGTTTGGCTCATCTTGCAAGACCCGTACAGTCGACTGTTGATTACTTTTTGGATCATACGCATAAATTCAAGATTCGTCGCCTGTGTGAATGTAAACGGTTTTTGAGCGATCGTTAACTTATGTGGGATCCAACGCGCGCACAGTGTCATGCAATAACGAATAGCTAAGGATGCCTGAATTTTACGATAAGTAACATGACTATCTTGCTTTATCAGTTCGCGCAGATTATCTATGTTTTCTGACACCACAGCCGATTTTGGACGGCCTTCTTTAAATTCATCAGTCAGTAAACTACTATCACGATTAAGTTTATTGAACTAACGATATATAGTGGCTCTGTATGGGGTTTCATTCCCAAAAATCGAAGTGAGTTGACCGACGCACTGTTGTTGAGATAATCTGCGTCGAAAATCGTAAGAAATAATCGCACGAAGATGTTAACAAGTTCAATTCCATTTTTTGCACTGATCGGAAAGTTTCAACTTAATGACAACAAAACAATTAGCGTCGGTATAACAAAACGTTCCGAGTACGTATGCTGTCAAAAATGTCAAACTGTATGATGCAAACGTTAAGATCGCGCTTAGCACACGCAAAATTACCAATTCGCAATAGATATCGTGCAGCCCATGTATAATTTGCACGTTTTTATATTTGAACGTGTTATATTAATCAGTAAATATTAAAATAATTGCATTACACAAATTTTGAGTTGTGAAATAAATGATTAATAACCAAATCTGTTGGAATATCACCTCAAAGATCACCTAGTGATGGGGAAATAGAATACACGCTATTTTGAAGTAACTACAATGTTCCACTTTTTGAATTCTTCTTATAATATCTATAACATTTGTAATATATCAACAAAATACTGTAAAAGAACCGTAAGGTAGAGATTTTGTCCCATTCAAGTACGATTGCATGCCTTTCTAGGTTATTAGGTTATGCGCGAAATGGAATTAACTTCAGTATTTACAAAATCATTTATAAAAAGAACTGATGAGTGAGATTTGTACTCTTTATAATTATATCGTATTAAGCATTACTTAATTAGTGGGGTCTAATAAAGCAGATTGATATCTATATACAAGGTAAACCATAGAAAAAGGAAGTTACAAAAGTTTGTTTTTTTTTGTTTTCAAAGCAGATCACCGACTTTTTGGTAAAATATGTGTAAAGTCGTTGTACTAACCAATACTTGAAATGAAACAGCTCCCAAAAAACTGAAAATTACAGTACTTGTTGTGGAAATAATTAGTTTTAATCTTAGTATGTACACATTTCTGTTTATATATAATTTTACTCTAAACATGTATGCAGAACTGTACTGAGAGATAAAAAGAAATTAATATTATAGCAAGATAAATGTAATTACAACGAAGGGCAACAAGAAATATAAGTGGAAACTGCATTGCATCATAATCAGATGATTTCAACTCCTACATTCCTTTTTACTTTTACTTTTAGTGAAAACCCTGTATACACAAAACTTTAAAATAAACATCGGAATTACAGTTGACGATATTATTAATTAAATGTTCCATTACCGATTTAAATAATGTTAATACTAACAGATAATTTTGTTAATTAATAGTAATCAAGAGTTAGACATTTTTATTACATATATACGTGGAAATAAAAGCTGTTAAAAACAGCAATTCTGTAATGTAACATCTCTGATTTCCCATCGATATTGAAGTCGTGAAAATACGATAAAATACAATAGGATAATTTCCGATGAATGATAATTTCTTGGTACGGTGACGAATTCATCTCAACGAAGCAGCGGGAATTTTATAATGGGTTTCGGCGATGAACCGATTTCTCTGAAATGCAATACTACCAGCCGCACACCTTTCTGGCCTTCAGTTAACGCTTGCTTGCTGACCATAAATAAAATTTGATATAGCCACTATTACTTGATAGTCACTGGTTATGTGTCATACTTTTGAGGAAGCGGTAATGTCATATTCAGAAGTATACAGGATGGAAAAGTAAATTATTTATGACGTAATGAAATATTGTAATTCATATTTAAGAAAACAGTAACTGTTGAAAATAATTTGTAGTACTTTTATGTTCAACTATTCATGATTGTCATATTCATTACAATGAACCATTCAATAGAGAGGCTTTCAATTTTTTTTTTGCTTCCCACTAAGAGTTAAGAATAATTTCATATTTATTGAATTTAAAAAAAACTAGCTTTCCCATGTGAAGGGTCTATTATTAAGAGTGTGAGTGGAAGAGTTTGTTTTGTCAATCATCAAGCTTTAATTTACCAATCTTATCATTGGTTTATTATATAAATTTTCTCTAAACAATTTACACAATGTGGCTGCTTAGGTCGCACTGTCGTTTTTTACACTACATAATTTTGAAAATAAGATGTTTGTAATACATTTAACATGATCTAATTTTAATATGACCGATCCTAGTACTACAGTATGCTTCTGAGAAATTCGTTTATTACATAATTTATCGATTCGAAGCTTTTAAGTTTGTTATGTTTTGTGCTAAATTTTTAAGTAATATATTTTTAATTTCTTTCTTTTTAGGATAAACATGATGGCGCTCTCGAAATTGTAGAGACTATAAGGTTAGTACATTAGTTCGTACGATATTTGGGGGTTACTTCAGGAGGATAAAATAATTGGATGAACTGAAAATTTTTTTGAATTTTTCTAAACTCCGTTCCTTTTTATATACAAATTTTTGGTTTCAATTAGTTAAATATTGTATACAAAATTAAATAATTTAAAGAATTTTTGGTGATAATTACGATAATATGTTATATCTGAAGTAGTTTTTTCTGTTCAAAACGTTTCTATCATAAATAATTGTTTGAATATTTACAGATGGGTCTGTGAAGATCTACCGGAACTGAAACTGCCATTAGAAAATAATATACTCTGTGATTATGACACCAAAAGTTACGAGAGTATGAAATCGTTATGTGATAGGTTTAATCGAGCCATAGACAGTGTTGTTGCTTTGGTAAGTCACTTTTATTTTAAATTCGTAGTGCTTTATCTTTGTAAGTAGGGTTACATAACTAACGAGAATGTGCCTGCCTTTTGCTGCTGAGTTTCTAACTTCTGTACCGTGCTAACCCATTGTCTGTAGATAGAAGTATTGTATTATTCTGTTTTAGTATCCTGTAGTGTGGGTTTCTTTTTGTTGTTCTTCACGGATAATCAAAAAAGTGCTTAGTTACGAACTTTCTATACAATACTAAATGAATAAAATAGAAAGTAAAAGTATTTAACAAGTGGTTGATGTACCTACAATGTTACGGTTTTAGTTTATTATTAATTCGTTATTGTATTGAAGTTGGAATAATTTTTCCATTGAATGCAGGAAAAAGGAACATCTCTACCAGCACAACGTTTGAATAAATATCCTTCCCGAGGGTTGTTACGGCACATATTACAACAAACTTACAATCAAGCTGTTACTGATCCAGATAAACTGAATCAATACGAGCCATTCTCGCCAGAGGTACTAATTCATTTTTATTCAATTATTACTTTGTAATCTGACGCTAATTAAAAACTATTAATTGTGTTTTACTATAACAATTTATCAATTAAAACATTACATAATTGTATTTTCTTAACTAGGTGTATGGAGAAACATCATACGATTTGGTTTGCCAAATGATAGACCAAATTGAAATTACTTCTGATGACATTTTTATTGATTTGGGGTCGGGTGTTGGGCAAGTAGTTCTTCAGATGGCTGCCGCAACACCCTGCAAAATTTCCCTCGGAGTTGAAAGGGCAGAAGTTCCTAGTCGGTATGCTGAAGTAATGTACACATTTGTATTCACCCGTTCCGAATATGCTAATATATTTGTTTAAACATACAGGCAATGAACAAAAATTTTCGAGCTTGGATGCAATGGTACGGCAAGAAATTTGGAGAATACAAACTGATCAAAGGCGATTTTTTAAATGAAGAGCACCGTGAAAAAATAACTTCAGCTACTATAGTTTTTGTTAATAACTTTGCGTTTGGTCCTGCTGTGGACCATCAATTGAAAGAACGATTTGCTGATTTAAAAGATGGGGCTCGTATTGTTTCTTCCAAGAGTTTTTGTCCACTAAACTTTCGAATTACAGATCGCAATTTGAGCGACATCGGAACCATCATTCATGTTTCTGAAATGTCGCCAATGAGCGGTTCTGTTTCGTGGACAGGAAAACCAGTCTCATACTATCTGCACATTATTGATCGTACTAAATTGGAAAGATATTTTCAAAGGCTGAAACATCCGAAGAATAAGGTATGTCTGCATTCATATGGTGTTTCCATATTAAAGTACTGAAATTATTCAAGGCCATAATAGCTGATGAAGAAACTAATAGTAATAGTACGCGAGGTTCTCGAGATAAGGCTCGGCGTGATCTGTCCAAACAACTTAATGATTCTTCGAGTGATTCGGACTTTGACGATCGTGATAGCAGTTATGGCCCTACAACTCGTCGTGCCTGGTCTGACTGGTGTTCCAACAAGGGCAAAAGCAGTCAGTCCGAAGAGGAAGCCCTACCTAAGGTAATCCTTTTGTTGAAAAGCACAAATAACCGTGATGAGCAGCATTCTAATCTACTACTATGTTGTATAACTTTAATTGTGCGTAGATAATTGTGTACTGCAGTGTGTACTATATGAACTTTTGTAATCTTTGTCGAAAATTGAAAAAGTTGGAATTATGTAGATCTAATGTGTTTTCTTTTGCAATATAACTAAATGTGGCTTTTAAATTGCTTGATAGTAGTGTATATTTTTTGTATGTTGTATCAGTATATAGTCTTTAAGGCAATATATAGAATAACAATATTTTAAAAATTAATCGCTACTATTTGGATACATCCTATACAACAAAGAAATTTATAGCTTGGTATATTTCACATAATTAACTATTGTTTAACAAAGGCCGCTTTTTGTTTATTACCTGTATCAATATGTATGTGTATATGTATATGTATATGTAAATAATCTTTTTACAGGCACGACGTCAACCTAAAAAGCTGCGGCGCAAAATTTCTAGAGGAGGAAAAACGCAGAATCAACAGAAGCAGCCTCCTACGGCTCCCAAAGCAAGACGTGGAAGAGTAAAGAAAGGCAAACCAAAGAAAACTATTAAAATTAATGGTTTGGATCTGCTACACAGTCAGACTCTCTTGAGTACTTCTCCACAAGGTGAAATAAATACTTAAGCAATACTTTATATACATTTTTATTTACACGATGTTTGTTAATTAGCTATTGGAAAGAAGTTGCCTCCAGCACCTGGATGTGTAGATCAGCAGTTAACAGCTCTTAGTTCTGAAATGATACATAATGAATTAGATATTCCTCAAGCTCCTCAAAATACTCCATATGCTCTACAAATACTTTTGGATATGTTCAGAGATCAGTATATGTCTATTATTAATCATATGAAGAAGCCTGGTTATAAAACCACTGTAGACTCGCAAATAAAGAAAGAAAAGGTAAAATTCATTATATTAATCTGCTAAATTGTAATGTACTTATTACATTCAAATTTAACTAATTGTGAAAATAATTTCAGGAAAGAAATCAGCGGCTTCAAAATCGTGCAGCACAATTAGAAAAACAAATTAAAGTATTGATCGATGATAGTGTGGCACTGTTAAAGGCTCGTATGAGTGAACTAGGAATAAATGCTACATCTCCTGTTGATCTTTTAGCAAAGGCAAAGGAAATTGTCTGTCGACACAAAGAATTACAAGCAAAAGCTAGTAAATTGCAGATACAAGTTGCAAATCTTGAACAAGAACAAAATACTTATGTAATGCAACGTCAACAAGAAATTGCTGAGAAATATGCTAAACAGGATCCGCATCATGAAATTTCACCAAATGCTACACAAGAATACATATTACGGGAGATATCATCAACTCTTGCTCATCGTAAGAAATTACACAATCAGGTGTCTCGTTTAGAAGGGGAATTGCTGAATTTGGAAAAGTCAAATGAAGAAAGAAAACAAGCACAAGCTCTTATGGCTGCTCGACAACAACAGCCTACTCCTAAAGTGTCTCGTAAATCTCGGGAATATCGAGCACGCTCTCAAGATTGGCCAGATGTTCCAGATATTGGAAAAATTGAAGAACAGAATCCTGAAATTCTAGCACAAAAAATATTAGAAACTGGTCGTAAGATTGAAGCAAGCAAATTGTCTGCTAGTAATTCTACAAAATCAACTCAAATGCAAGTCGCAAATGGTGTAAAACCAACTACCCAAACAAATCAGAGAGGTATTGTACGTAACAACATGCCAGCACCATTACCAGCTCCAAAACGAATTAAATCTTCTAACTACAATGCTCTTCCAAGAGCTCATGAAACACCTAGACTTGCCAATTTTGAAGATCGTTTAAAGAGCATTATAACATCTGTGTTAAATGAAGACCAACAAAATCGTACTAAAGCAGCTCAACAGAACACTCAGATTTATAGTCCTGGTAATAGTAGCAATAATGCTAACCAGTATTCTAATAACAATCATGCTTGTACTGTGAATCATAACCCTTCTGTTGTTTCCAATAGTGCTATAATCAATCACAATCCTACTACTATATATAACAATGCCAACAGCACTAACAGCATTTTACAATATAATCACGGTCAACATAATCAGTTTCAATCAAAACATGAAGACAAATCAAAATACAAGTTTACTCGTTGTGAACCTCCTGCACGTACAGTCGAAGAAATGAGACCTCAAAAACAACAAGAAAATCTTACTGGCATGGTAGAGTGTTATCGAGAGCCTGAAATACCTCGGGTATCACCTCAAGTGACACGTCAAATAGTCACAGAACAACCTGATTACACTCAGGTATCTCCTGCTAAATTGGCATTACGTCGCCATTTATCTCAAGAAAAATTAGCTGCACAGCATCCTACATTCAATCATACAGATGGATTGGTAGCTACAAGAACAATTGGGGACCTGGTTTCAGGTGAAATTGAACGTACTTTGGAAATTTCAAACCAATCTATTATTAATGCTGCAGTTGATATGAGTGATATTCAGGGTACTACTACATTAACTCCACGTTCAATGGTAAATGCAAATATGCCACCACGCCCAGAAAGAGTTAATGCAAAACCAACAACAGAAGTCCCTCCTCCACCACAAAAAGAGGCAGAACCTCTTATTCGCCAAGTTTATAGTCCAATTTCTCGTCCCTCATCTACCGAAGGCTTAGAAGGCTTGGCATACATGCATCCTCACACAAAAATTAATAATCCACCACCTATTGGTCCTTTCATCACTGCACCTACTGTTTCACCTCGTCAACCACAATTTTCTCCTCGTACTACTGTCATGTATCCAGTACAAACTCGTCCAGGGTCCAATTATCAAAGTGATTACACACCTCTACCCAGAGCTGATATAAAGCCGTACCATGAATCGTATTTTACCGATATTAAGCCACCCATGCTGGATAATGAAACTCCAAGAAATAAATTTGTACCTGAAGGGCTGGCTGCCAGTTTACAAGCAGCCCGTGTGTTAAACGGGCAGCATATAAAAGAAGAAGTAGATGAACGTCTCCATTTGTATGATAGACGGAATTATTTGCCACCTAGTATCCCTCCTCCTTCCATTCCACCAAACATGCTGCCTAACATACCTACGTACCAAGATCATTCGAATTCCATCAAATCGGAACATCTCAACAATGAATGCCAATACAAGCGAGAAGTAGTAATGATGCAAGGCGCTATCCGTACTCTAAAACGTTCTGCATACTTGGCCGATTCTCAGCGGGCTCAATTCGTGCACACTGTGTCTCCAGAACCCCACTCCAATACCTCTACGCCTCTTGTAGATGAGCTCTCAGAACTGCAGCGTATGCGTCGAGCACATGAAGAAGGTACGTACATATATTTTTTGAACCAAATTTTTTTTTTAATTTGTGGAAATGTGTATGAGTGTGTGAGTATGAGATAAAATATTATTAAGTATTCAGATATATACAAGGTAATGGTACTAATACTTTAGAAGTGATTTAATGATACAAGTTAAATTTATAGACATATGTTTTATAAATATATAAAAAAAATGAACAAAATACATTTTGGGCAGTATTACTGAAATGTGTACATATTTAATTTTATTTGTACAAAAGTTTACAATTAATAGCATGTAAATTTGCTTTAATTGGTCTTATAAGTAATCAAATTTTATAAATAACAACATACCTTGACGTACATTTTTATTTAAAAAAATAATCATATGAACAGTTTCCACATTAAACTACAATATCAAAAATAGCAAAATTTTGATGATTGTGTACAGATGAGCATTTTGGTTTTTATTGTGAGACGTTTCAAACATGAAATAAGCTAGAACAACATAGATTTCAGTAATATGATGATATCTTTAAAAAAATTGAACCTAAATGTTATAAAAGAATACTCTGTCTTGAATTAGTTTAATTGTTGAAAATTGTATGTGTAACTTATTGCCTATATAGTTGCCATTGTATTCAATTACAATATAGATTAATGCATTCCAAATAATATATGTACATATAAATTATAATACTGCTATTATTTAAATACAAATGATTTTTTAAATTTTCATTTCTAACATTACTGCGAATAATTATGTAAGAATCTATATGTTGTGATATATACATGAAGCTACTCATATAATATTTACACAGAGAATTCTAGACAATAAAACATGGACAGAGGAAGTTTTCTTGATAATATGCAATTGTTTTATTTTGCGGATATTTTGTATTATTGATATCTATATGTTTTTCTTATTGTATGTTTAAAATGAAAATGAAAATAAAAATTGAAATATTTATATAGCCATTTTGAAAACTTAATCTTGTCAGATAGTCTCCTATTTACCCTGGATATTTATTGTAATATTGAAATATACTTTATAAATTAGTTGAAAATGAAATTATTTTTGATGAACTTTTTAGTGAAAATATTTTGGGTAGATTGATTTAATTTTTCTACCATTAGAACCGAATCATCAGATACTTTCAAATGACATACCAATCTATAATGCGTTCAGCAAATACATATAGTAATAAAAATGTCAAAAATTCCCGCTCATTTTAAATAACTATCTGTTATTGGCCGCTTTAAAAAAGTTTGGGTATTTCAGTAGGCAGGTACACACTTACCCATTTTTAGGCACTCGTGTGTTAAAGCTGCGGCTAACTTGTTACGGTTAGAAGTGGGAATTTTATTTGCATCTCACTATTAATGATAGTGTGTATTGTAAAAGTGAGTTGTTAAATTTTGTTTAACGCAAAGGGGTAAACATTGTAAACCTAGCTTTGGCGCACATCTCTCTGCGTTTCAGGGATAGTTCAGGGGTGTGTCATGATGATTTATTTACTATATGAATTCGCTGAACGTATAATAGTTCATATTGTAGACATATTACATCAGTGTAACTACCTAAACGTCTTTTACAGTTAATCATTTTTTTTCTCATATCTAAATTTGCATTTAGATTTTTGCAATCAAATTCTCTTAATGGGGTTACAAGTAAAAAGTATTTGCATTCCATGAAGCTGCTGTGAGATTTTTGGAAATTGTACTAATAGAAAGTTAAAAGTTTTCAAAGATTTTTGAAATTCATTTATGTTTCTAGTTTAACGACTATAAAATATGAGGGTCTGAAGTATATTATAATTTTAGAGATGTACTTGAATTATGGTATTTTTTTGTAATTGTTGCTATTTATCATTTGTTTTGTATGATAACAAATTTCATTGAGAACCAACAAAACGATATCATCATTATGTTTTCTTTTAATTAGTTGATCAAATATGATATTAATTTATGGATTAGTTGACCTGAATAGTTGTTATAGTTGTATAAAGTATTAAAGTTAATATTCTATAAGTATGAACTCAACGATGCAATTTCCACATCCTAAGAAATACACCATTAAAATAAATCAATTGTAATAATAGTCGTGTTTAAAAAATATTAAAGAAGTTTTGGATATTGTTACACTTCAGCAGACATACATGTGATGGTTTAGTATCTAGAAATCAACTCTATGATAGATAATACAAAAACATTAACTTAAGTTTTTTTTTTACCTAGGTTTAAGCAACCAAATCATCTCGGCAGAAATTTATTTAACATTTTTAGAAATTCCAGTGAGTCGAGTGTCCTTGGAAGAATCAGTTTTACAACTTAATGCTTGGGACATTTATAACGACTTAAGATTGTAATATTTGGAATTCTGAGAACAAAATAATCTACTTCAAAGATTGGGGAATTGGGTAACTGATTTCCCATTACTACTAACTTACGTTATTGCAATTTAATGTTGTAAACTGATGTCTTAAAATGTTTATATTTGAACCATGTTTTAAAGTCTCAGGTCCTCATGCATAATAAATTTTATATCCTTGTAACTTTTCAAAAAATTGATTTAAAATTTTAATTAAATTTAAATGTTTTTTTTATGATCACTAAAGATGCCTCATTTGAAAATTGATAAAAATCTGAATGCAAATTGTATTAAGAAATGAATGATGGTTCTAGCATTTTGTTTTTTCAGGTGCTGTAATTGCTAAAGAAAGCATTTAGCTAATAGAATGCAATTTTTATATGTTAAAAATGATTGTATCAGAAAATGATGAGAATACTTGGGTTAAAAAGTATCTTGTCCTTGAAACTGGATCCATGTAATTTTTGAACATAAATTAAACTTACAGTGGTTTTTATAAAATAAGATGTTCTTAAATTAATTTATGGTAAAGGTTCTATTCTAGTCACAAAATTTCAGTTAAATTTGAGTTTTAGACGAAACTATTTTGTGAATACTACCATTGTTGGAATTGCTTTAATTATGACCAAATTGATTTATGTGAAGTTCTTATATGGAGTATTTTTAATAGATAGCATAATGAAAAATGAAAGAAATGAAGTCAAAGCTACAATAGCTGCGAGGCCTCTATAAGACTGATAATGTGATAATACAAATGAAAATGATTATTATAATAAGTAAGGCTTATTTTACTATTTCAAAAAAAATCGTGTATGTTTGTACTATTATATTACAAATATTTGATTGCTATATGTATATTTTTATTACTATTCATTTTTGTTTATTGGATGATATTGCCATTTTCTAGAATTAATGAATAACTGTGCTTTAAGATATAGAATATTGAAAGTATAAAAATGTTGCACACAATCATAATTTCGTACCATTGGCATATTGAAACAAAAGTATTTTAAATGCTTTCTTGTTTTCATGCATAACAAATGTATGCCCAGACTTTTCTATTTTCGTTTTTGATATTTGCTTATTATTTAGTATGATAGTGGATACTTTTTTTTTAATGTGTTATGCTAGTATAATTAAAGTTAGCAATTTTATCGGATAATTGTGTCAATATACTGCCAATTAATAGTTTCCATTACGATTTAACATATTTCTTTTCTTTTAAACATTTTAATCGACATTTTTACTTGAAATGATTCTAGAAATTTAAGAATATTTTTAATTTTGTACCTACCACTGGGGGAAGTTTTTATTGATGTTTTATAAAGCAGTGATTATTTTTTGTTCCTTTTCTTTTTGTATTAATCGTAGAGGTACATTTCAAATGCGTTTAAATAATCGTATTCTTATCTGTATGCAATGACTTAATTTTTTGGTGGCTTTGTTAAATTCATCTTATCCTTTAAAGATATTATTTGTTGTTTTCCTTATTTCTTCCTTGTGCAACTATAACTTATATACCCATGTCCATAAATTAAGAACAAAAGGAATTGGGTGAATTCCTCAATAATCCATGTATCTTAACTAAAAGTAACTTTAGATATCATACATATTAGTCTGCTACACTTGACATTTCCTAAAAACGTGTTGATGAAAGCAAGGAAGGAATCGTGCTGTATCAGAAACCCAAAGAACTGTTAAAACTGTATTTACGAGTGGATCATGGTCTCTCGCACCCACATTTATAATGTTCAAAGTTGAATCATCAATTGATTTGAAATTGATATCACTTAACAAGCACGGGGACTTTGAGTTTTACAAAATGTTATTGTAAGGCTATGGGAAAGGTTCCAAGGGATTGGAAGTGTTACCAGAAATTACAGTGAGTTTGCTATTTGAGATTAAGTGCCAGAAAATAATCATGCAATATAGAAAACAGACTTCAGTAGAGATATAGCAGCAGCTACCAAAATGCAAATTTCCAAGCAAATCGTGGCTTAATGATTGAGGAAACATAGTCTATATACACAGGATCACTTTGGAGACATTGCTCTTCTGAGCTAACATTATGTTGGGGTCTCATGTTCAGGCTCCATTATTGACCAGATAAGTAAGATGTGATTATTCAACAACCCTAGCTATTTATGAAGGCAGTAGGATGTACACTTCTGTTTATGAATGATAACGCATTCTTGGATGCAGATATCTGGTACATGAATTGCTTGCTGAGATTCTTCACTAAATGTTATTAAACATGTTTGAGATATGCTTGGGAGATCAATTGTAAGATGACATTCTTTGTATAGTATTATTGCAGGAGTGAACAACTATATCTCAGGAATAACTTGATACTTTGATCCAGAGCATGACATGTGCTTATACAACATGCATTTGTCAGAAGACATCAAATTTCATATTAACATTTCTGCAAAGCATGAAACAGTTCTTTTTGCCAAGACTTGCCCATCTGTTCTTTTTCCATATTTACACTTGCTTTCAAACACAATTGTTGTTTTTTATGTTTTTTTTTGTCGTTTGCAGTTTTATTGCACATCTGTATACCAGCTTGGTTTACATGAAATAGCTGTACAGATCTGAATTGTCCCAGTTATTAATTTATGGACTTGAGTATCTATCTCAATAAATTCTGTATATTTTTTGTAGAAAATATCTACCCTCCTTTTAAATTTATTTTTAGCTTTTAGAGATATATTGCAACTTTCTAGTATGAAACAACAAATTTTTTTATAATATAAAAGCTAAAAATGATTATTTAGCTTTATATTATTTATGACTATACTTTTAATTCCGCCGTTCTTGTATAATTTGCAAGGTAATAAATAGATTTTTTCATATTGTTAGATTCACCAGTGGGTGCTTTCTCCTCATGACTTTTATTAAACAGTTTAATAACATAAAATTAGCTCATAGAATTACTGTATTTATTCTGATTGCTAATAAAATGAGTTTATATAAAAAAAATTGTTAAATACTGTTTGTGTTGTAAGGATCTCCAATCTTGCTGAGAATGTTTTGTATTGTAATAATCTCCTATAATGTTATATAATTTGTTTGAAAATTTGAGAAATAAATAACGCTGACATTGACAAATGAATTCCTTGAAATGCACTCTTAATACTCTTTGCAGTTACTCTGCTAGTCAGAGAAAGTGATATTCTTTACAATGGAAGCTATTTCTGCAAAGAAATTTGAAGTGATGCTCCTGTGTCACCATCTCAAAAGCTGGCAAATGCACAAGTCTCTTGATTTCACGTGAAAGTAAATAAGGCAATATCTGGAAACAAAAGCTGTGGATGAATTGCTCAATTAAGGAAAGACAAGCAACCTTAGCAAAGAACAATCAAGCTATAGTACAATAATTTTTAAAAAATCCAAAGTTAATACTATCACACTCACTTAAAAATTACCAATAGTCCATGACATGCGATTTTTAGAAGCCCACAACATTACATGGCATTTGTTTACTAAAAAACACCTAGAAAAACTGCGACGGGCAAATTTATACAACTAGATCAACTAAGAAGTGGCTCTGGTCTATATGTGTGAAGAAATTCTCCAGCGCATTATTAAATACTCAGACTGAATATTTTGGAGTTATTTTAGTGAATGGGGATTTGGAAAATGTACTCTTTACAAAGAAATATACAAGAAATATTTGCTAGAGTCTGCTCCAAAATGGTATAGTGTTGTATAGTTATGAGGTAACAATTCTAAATATTGCAGCCAACTATGTAGCACTTGAAATGAATCAAAATGAAATTAATATATTGGATTGGCTGTTACAATTCCTGACGTTAATTCAATCAAAAACAGCCGAAGGGATAAACACACTTAACTATCAGAAAATTGCCCTAACACATTCAGAAGATATATCGCCCTCACTTTCTGTTTATGGTGGTATTTGCATTTTATTGCAATGTAAAATGTTCCTATAATTTGAGCGGAATTTTTTTTGCATATTTCTTGATTAGAATTTTTGGTACTTTTTTTATTACATTCCAAACTATAGCTTCGAGTAAATCCTTAAAAAAATTCAGTTACATTTTTTTGATATCGAGGATGAGTAATAAACAATAAATGTGTTCATAAGTAATGAGCCATGATAGATTTATTGGCAATGCTTTTTGTTACTCGTTTGGTTCAAAAGCAAATGTTAAAGTAAATGTTTAGAAAATCCCAAAATTTTAAACAGGTAAATTTCGTATTAAAAGCGTTTAATTGATTTGTTGTTGAAGATTATATAATTCAGCATGTATCTTTGATCTTGGCTTTATGTACATGATTTTTAACAAATCTATTCAAACCTATTTTAATTAAAAAAAAACAAAACATTTGTATAAAATAAAACCGCAACCAAATTGCAGAATAGTTTGTACGTGATGTAGAAGAGGCAACACACCTTATAATTGATTGAAAGAAATGGTCTATATATAGATAAAGTGAAAATAATTAAATTCCTTAATGTGACAATGGTTAGTAACTACATAAACAAAGCAGAATATTCCATGGATGAAAGAAGAAAAATATATAATTGAAGATCCTTTGGTAAAATTGAAGAAAACTGTACAAAAGTGAACTTAAACTGCATATGATATTTTAAAAAAACAACCAAAAATGGTACAGTGAAATCAAAAGAGAAAATGAAAGAGAAATGGTGATTAGAACTAATGTATGACCAAAAAAAAAAAGAGATAATATAGTAATAAGTGGACTACTAATGAAATAATTCTCAAACTAGCAATACCCATTTTATATACAAAATTAGTATGAAAAAATTAAATTAAAAAACGAGTGTGATAAAAGCGTGGAAAAATAACAGAATTTTCAAAGATTTCAAAAAGATAAAGAAACCGAAGAAAAGGTTATTTAAAATAGTGTGAGAGTAAAAGTGTTAACTTCAACTAGATAATGCAAGACGGAGAATACAAACACAAAACAACTTAGATACTAACTAAAATTTAGTGATCCAAGTAATATTGATTTGAGTACACACAATAACAAAATAGTAATTTAGCATAAAAAAGAAAATGCAAAACAAAAATACGAAGAAAGATTATAAGAGGTTTAAGTGGACAAGAATAGGAGGAATAGAAAAATTTAAATGATCAGGTTTTGATATACTGGCAGTAATAGCAATAAATAATGAAGAAGTAAGAATAATTTTTTCGTATTATAGTCGAGCGCCTTGTGACAGAGCTGCAAATGTAGGGTGCATCATTGATAAAAAGTTAGTACAAAACATTTTAATTCGTAAAAATTTCTAAATGAATTATAATAGGATAATAACGAAACGTTTGAGCATAATAATAGTCTGCAGATAAAGCGAATATGATTTTGCTTGTGATAAAAAAGCAATTTTATTTCACGGACGCGTTAAAGGTAAAATTTTCATAATAAATGATCCTCTTAAAATGCGATTTGAGTCACATACCGTTGCTGTCCCATTTCTTTTGCCAATTCTATGAAGGTTACCTATTATGAAAAAACAGTTTTGTAGATCTAATCAATTTTTCATGTTTTTTGAATTTTATTTGAAATTATAGATTCAATTATTTTTTTTATGTTATTATCTGAGCATATATTTGAGCTTTTCATTTTGCCCATATATCATATATTATAATAATAATGGTGAGCCTCTACACCCTGTGTGAGAGTATGGCCTGTAAACTGCTTTCAGTGTGTTCACTGCACAGTTGGCATGCACCATCTCTAATATAGGGCGATGTGGCAAGCACCGCGCCTTAAATGACCGCCATTATTACGCCTTGCTTATGTGAACGCTGGTTACTCAATTATTTTTAGTAACTGAGTAGGCTACCCAGCAGACACCTGAATTCCAGGATTGAACCCATGCTCGTCCACACTGCCAGCTGAACGCATTAACTGCTCAACAACAAACTGACTATTTCATTTGTTAGTACTTATAAAATTAATAGAATATTACATTTTTAACAGTATGTCTTTGTTCTTTTTATTTATTGGTACAAATGATTTAGTTTTTCTTTCGAGCGCTAAAATTGGTTATGATTTTTATTTTTTACATATAACTTTTTGTCTTTAATTCTTAGGATCAGGTTACCCGTGATGTAATAAATTTTGTTATGAGATATTGTTGCTTACATTTTTTGCCGTCAAAATATACTGAAGGTCACATCTTCAGTTACCGAACCAACTATAGCTTGGATAATTTTGGAATAAGTTACAGATAGAACCTTAACTTGTCCTTACAATAAATACACACTTAAGTGCCCTGTAAGATGTAAGATATTAACTGTTTGATGGTTAAGAAAGTGATCATGTATAGGGAACATATGTTTGAAGTTCTTTATGAAATATGGATTAAAAAAGACGTTTTATTAGTTACACAACTAATATTTTTTCTGTTTGGTCTTCTTTTTAATCATCTACTTTTTCCTTTTTAAATTAAGATGTTTGCATAGTTTACATAGTCCTTAGTAACTAAAATATACTTAACAACACTGCAATATTGTATTTCGTTTTACATTTATTGAATCACTGAAAATATAAAGATTTTTAATGTGTTTTTTTAAAAGAGATTGCTATTAAAGGTTACATTTTGTATCTGTTACCTTGTATGCATCTGTTTTAAAGTGAATACGTTTTTGTAATGATTGGAAAATATGAAATGGTTAAGGAGTTGATTAAATGGAAAAAGTTAATATGGGAAAGTAAAATATATTTTACTTTTTTCACATGGATGCAAAAGTACTAAGAGGATTTGTTTTATGATTATATATTGACAAACAACAGGCGATTTTCATATCTTATAAAGTTTCTTTTAAAAAGTTAATTGCAAATTATATAAAACTCACATTGAAACTTTGAATTGCTTGAAATTGGTTTCAAAATATCGCCCTTAATTCTGTGATGAACACTGAAATCATAACAATCGGTAGATTGTAGGTTGAGAAGAAAATATAAAAATTCTCAATTTTTAATTCCCAAAGAATTATTGGGAAACTGGCGTAACAAAATCTTATTATAAGTGTGTGTGTGTTCCACAAATTGCGCCAAAATCAACTACCCAATACTGCACCACAACTAATCAATACTACCGTTCATAACCTTTCTGAATACCCTATAGTTAAATACCTTGTAAAAGCTCTTCAACCTCTTGCAGAGTAAACTTCATTCTATGTCCAAATCTCTTTATCATTTCCCAGAAATACTCAAAACCTTTCCTATACGCAAAAATGATATCATTGTCAGCTTTGGTGTCTTTTTCTTGTCTACCAATATCCCAATTCTGAGACTCTACACTTATTGAAATTAAGTTAAAAGGACAGTGTCCTCTCCTTATCTAATATCTTCTTCACATTCCGAAATAAATTTTACCGCCAAACAAACATTGTTCTTATAGGTTTCCCCTCTTTCACCCGTTATAGCAAACTTTTCTTCGCAGATTTGAAACAATGGTTCTCATCCCATTTCACATTAAACCTACCTGTTGAATATTATATCTCGATGACACTTTTGTTATCTGACCTCACAGACAAGATACGCTTTCCGAATTCTTTTCCTACAAAAATAATTCCCATTCCTTTTTAAACATTTTACTAACAAAAAATACTTTAAACGACAGTTTGCTTCACACTTTCCATATAAAACCTACCCATATTGATACCCATATTAACTACTACCATTATCATCCTGCCCAAATACATTCGTTTGCAAAATCCGTCATCACTAGATGCATCAGATATAATAATAGTTAAGACCTAAAACTTTACTACAAAACTAGTATTTTTTTTATTAATTTATTTTTAAGCGTTATATTGCATATAATCATATTCGATCTATCAGCATTTTTATAAATAAACAAATGCTTCAAATTAAGATATTATCCGTTGGCGTCTTTTGGATTCTAACTGCTTGTGCTAACTTACACTATGCTCTGCTTTTGTAACACTTTCATTTTTAATTTACACTAGATCTAAGTGTGTTGTTCTTTTCAGTCTTCTTCCTATTTCATTCTAATCTTCTTGTTTACTATATGCCCTTGTGCGTCAGACCAGTTGCCTTGACCCACTTCTTCCACTCTTTTTGATCTCAAGCCAGCCTATTCATTTCTCCTTCCTCCATTCCCCTTTCTCTTGTCACTCTGTTTATTGTTTCTATCCATTTTAATCTGGGCCTGCCTCGTCCTCTTGTTCCCCCTGGTCTTGCTTCCAGTACTTGTTTGGGAATTTTTTCTACATCCACTCTAAGCACATATCCGTACCAATCCAACTGCCTGTTCTCTATACTTTCATTCAGGGGTATTTGTTCCACTTGCTCTCTGATTCTGGTGTTCCTTACTCTATCTCTTCTTTTGTTGACCATTTTTCTTAAGAATTTAATTTCTGCTGCTTGTATGCGGCTTTTGTGTTTTTCCACCATAGTCCAGCTTTCTGCTCCATATGTCAGGATAGCTAATATACTATACTGTATTATAACACATCGTTCAATAAGTCCTGGGACTAACTAAGAAAACAACATTTTGTTTCGCAAAATTCATTTTCATTCATCAACATAATCACCTTCAAGTGCGATACAGTCATTCCAACGCTTTTCTAACTTTTCCATACCATGCTTGTAAAACGATTTGTCCTTGGCCTCAAAATAAGCTTCAGTTACAGCGATCACTTCCTCATTCCAGCCAAATCTTTTTCCCTGGAGCATCTTTTTGAGATCAGCAAAGAGTCAGTAGTCGCTGAGGGCTAGATCTGGAGAGTATGGTGGGAGGGGAAGAAGATTGAAACCCAACTCGTTCAATTTAGCCATTGTTTTCATTAACTTGAGGCACGGTGCATTGTCTTGATGAAAGATGATTTTTTGTGATTTTTTTGTGATTTCGCCCTTGAAACGCACCAATAACTCAATGTGATAGTCGCTGTTCATGGATTTTCCCTTTTCAAGGTAGTCTATGTAAATTATACCGTGCGCATCCCAAAAAACTGACGCCATGACTTTGCCAGCTGGCTGTTGCGTTTTCGGACGTTTCGGACGGCTTTCACCGCTTGCACGCCACTCAGCTGACTCCCGCTACGACTCCGGAGTGAAATGATGGATCCATGTTTCGGCCATTGTCACATACCACTTCACTTCACTTCATCTTCATCTCGTGATTGGGGGTTCCTGGGATTCCAGCCCCTAACCCCCATCTCTTCGGTGACCTATCTGGGAAGTTGGTTGGCCTGCTGCTCAGGCCGCCCCCGCACCGTCTTACGGGGGAATCAAGATCTTCGGGCGCCTCTGTCAACTTCATAGTTATAAAGGCCACGGATTGCTGGATTTCCGTGGCCTTGGACGCTCGAGTTGTCACATACCGACGCAAGAAATCCTATTTATTGCGAGTAAACAGTGACAAACAGCTCTCTGAATCGTCGACTCGTTGTTGCTTTTGTTCCATTGTGAGCAAATGCGGTACCCATTTGGAAAAGACCTTTTTGATGCCCAACTTTTCGTGTAAAATCGTAGACGCACTTCCAATTGATATGTCTATCATCTCAGCAATCTCACGAACTTTTAGTTTGCGGTCATCCATCACGATTTTCAAAACTTGCTTAATATTTTCCGGAGTTACTGCTTCATTTGGTCTATCCGAGCGTTCCGCATCATTTGTATCAGTGCAACCGCGTTTGAAATCAGCATACCACCGGCAAATCGTTGTTTTCGACGGAGCACAGTCCAGATAACATTTTTCAAGCCATTGCTGAGCTTGCACGGTATTTTTCCCCATTAAATAGCAATGTTTTATCAACACACCAATGTCGTTTATATATATAAACTGGTATATCTTAGTTAAGGTCTGAAAAGATATTGTATAATTTAGCAAAGGCCAAAGTTATAGAACCTTTACTATTGATTGTTCCCATGTGATGTTACTACTAGTTAATTTGTTTCTCTATGAAGCTGTTTTATCCATAAAAATATTTTTATAAACATAACCTATAATTATTTAATATTATTTTATTATCCCTGTTTAAGGATTAACAACAACTTAAAAAAATTGATGAGTGATCATTTGGGAGATAATCAATAATGAAAACTATATAATCATACCAAAAGTTACTGTAAGCGTGCTTTGAATGTAAAGGTCCACAACGGTGCAAGCTAAAACATGTGTATTATATGACGGATGACACCCAGCAAACTATAAGGAATAAATAATATATCAAGAACGACAAAAACGGTGCAACAAGCGACGTTCAGTTAGAAGATCATCGGTATATAAACACTGTCATTGACCAAGTTATCTAATGCGGCTTAAATATATTAAGATTACTTTATGGAAAAGAATATTGAAAGCAGAAACATTCTTACAGCTTCACAATATACAGGGTGTCCCACGAGGATGCTCCAACTTCGTGTATAGGTTCTTTGAAATATTGTAATTAAAAAACAGTTCCAGTAAACATGGGTCGAATTCTCAACCGTTTTTGAGATGTTGGTCAAACAACTTAGGGGTCTTTAGGAGTACTTATCGTCCCAGCTCTTCCTTCTTCCTCGCGACCAGTCATCATTTTACCTGATACTATGACACTATTGAAAATGACAAATGTGATAGATATAATTTAATTTAGGTTTTTTTCGAATGAATTTGGTTATAATTTTTTAATTTTGTAAAAATGCCGTATCAGTTTTATTGTACTGCTATTGCAACGGTAATTTATCTGCAGCAGCAGAAGAGTACTAGATCAGATACCCGAATCGCCATTCTCCGTATCACAAAACAATTTACACGTTTTCCTTTCACTCCGGGAAAATTGAACGCATGTAAGCAGAAAAAGTGATAGAGATGTTCGTAGAAGAGAGTCGGCAGAAGGAGTACTGAGGGGAATTGAGGAGAATTCTCGAACCAATGTAAGACTAATTTTGGCAGCTACAGGCCAAAGTAAAAATTCAATTGTAAAGATCTTACATGAAAACGAACTCTATCTCTACCATATACAATCGGTTCAAAATTTGCGTTCCACTGCATTTGTTTCACGACAGCACTTGTGTGATTGAACACGGTGGTTTGGTTGATGTAAATTTATTCTGCGATGAAGCGACTTTTTTCAGGGATGGAATAAACAACGTGAAACTACGGAAAATCATTTTCAGCATAGATTTACGGTTAATATCTGGGCTCTGTTAGTTGGAAATGCTTTGATTGGACCACACATCTTCGAGGGAAACCTAGGCAAATGTATCGCCAGTTTTTAGAAGAAAACTTGTCCAGTTTATTAGAGGAAATTCCTGCTGGAATTAGAAGTAGGATGTGGTACTGCCAAGATGGATCCCTTTGCATATTGCGGCCGAATTGTTACGGATTGCTTAAACAATAAGTTTGCTCGACGTTGTATTGGAAGGAATGGCCTTATAAAATGTTCACCAAGGTCCCTGATCTCAGTCTTTTGGATTTCTTCTTTTGGAGTTACGTGAAGGCACTTGTGTATGGTAGAAGCAAGCCCGATTCAAGGGAAATACTTATTGCAAGAATTCGAAAAGTTTTCGATGCGATTCGTAAATTAATGAAATGCATAAACTACGACGTCGCATTGATTCAGGTTCAGAAATTGGATGAGGTCACTTGGAGCAGCTTTAGTTTATTCTAATTTTAATTCATCCTCATTAATAATTTTTAAGTTGTTTTAAATAATTTAATCGTTTGTTCAATAAGCGCGAATTTGTTTTGTCATTTATTATTTTAGACCGGTAATAGCAATGTCACTAGGAAGTAATCTTTTAAGTACATATCGTCCTTGATATCCTTTTATATATATATATATATATATATATATATATATATATACATACATACATACATACATACATACATACATACATACATACATACATACATACATACAGGGTGTCTGGTGGCAGATTTATATTTTCAAACTTAAATAAAAAACGTAATAATTGCCACAAAGTTTTATTAAGAGCATTGAACGATAGAATAGAAATGCTGATTTCATTTTTTAAAGAGTATGTCATCCAAATGTCTTCCGTCGAGTTGCACACACTGTTCAAAACGAAGCCTTGTGTTCTGCGCCACACGCTGCAGTAAACTTGGTTCAATTGAGCTGATTTCTCGACGAATATTTTCCTTTAAAGCCACAAGAGATTGGGGATTGTCATTATAAACCCTCTCTTTGAGGTAGCCCCATAAAAAAATCCATGGGAGTTAGATCGGGCGACCTCGGTGGCTATGGGATGTCCCCAAAGCGACTGATCAGTTTTTGGGGGAAATTTTCCTGAAGCAAATTCATCGAAGCTCTGGCTGTGTGTGCAGTCGCCCCATCCTGTTGAAACCACGTGTGTGAAGAGTACGATGGATGAGCTCGCAGGTTTGGCAAAAAGAAATCCGTAATCATGCGTCGATAATTTTCACCATTGACATTCGTTGCCTGACCTCGAGAATTTTGGAAAAATGGTCCAATTATCCCATGCGTGGATAAGGCACACCAAACAGTTACCCTGGAGCAATGCAATGGTTTTTGATGTTTCAATCGAGGGTTGCGGGTTCTTGGAGACCAGTAACGGCAGTTTTGCTTGTTGACGTGGCCGTTTAAGTGAAAATGAGCCTCGTCGCTCCAAAAAATGGGATTTACAGTGCGAAAACGCTCCAACATCGTTTCAAAAAGTTTTTGCGTAAATCAAAGTCACTTTCTTTCAGTTCTTGAACGATTTGAATTTTAAAAGGATGGAACTTCAGATCCTTTCTTGAAATTTCATGAATAATCGCTCTTGGAAGTCCCAGTAAGGCTGCTCTTTTCCGTATTGAAAGTCGCGGATTTTCACGTAAACTGCTTTCAACCAGTTCAATGTTTTCGGGAGTCCTTGAAGATCGACTGGGCCCTGGCCGTGGGGCAATCATAGCCGAGGCAGTTGCGCGGAATCTCTGCACCCACGAACGAATTAAATTTACACTCGGTCCATCACGTATTCGCCGAATACCGAACTTTGAACAAAATTGTCGACGGGCAATTACGTAAGAATCATTACTCTTAAAAAATGTCTCTACAGCGAACGCGCGATGCTCACTCGACCACTGCGACATCGTGACTGACAAATCCGCACGATCGGTGATTCCAACGGCGCCACCCTCACCCCGCGCCGTTTATTACTTTTTGAAATAATCGTATTTAAAAATATAAATCTGCCACCAGACACCCTGTGTATATATATATATATATAAAAATTTGCAAAACTTACAATTTACTCGATTGCTATATGCCATGAGTTTGGTGCCATCTACTGATAGGTCTCCAGGATTAACACAACGAGGTCACTGCCTTTTTAGACGTCTATTCGTAGACTGGTGGTTGAAAATATCGACGATGAGTTGATTGGTGTGGTTTGAAGTCCGGTCCCAGTTTTTTCTAGCTGCATTCTTGATGATATTGAAGAAGGAAATTCTGGGGTTATTACTTAGGGTCTGATTGCTGATTAACCATTGAGCATTAGCCAGGATAGGCAGCGTCTTCGATTGAAAGAACTGCAAGATCTTGGTGTTCGAGGTTTTACTACATCTCCACAGTTCGATACTGTAGGTCCATATGGCATTAAGATGTCTTTATACTGTAGCAGTTTGTTTTCTATAGTCCGATTAACCAGTACATAATTTTTGTTTTTAGGTTGAGTCGTCGTTTGGCGTTTCTGTGAGCTTTTCAGGTCAGTCTTTAATCCAGACGGATTCGTAGGTATTTCACCTCGGTTTTTATTGAAATAAGTTAGTAATTTGTGGACAGATAGTACCTTTTGTAATGCATGGATTTATCACTGTTCAATTTTATTCCCCTACGATTTAGCCAGGTTTATAAAAGTTTTAGGTGTAGCTGAAGCTTTTCAGATACACTGTCGGGATTAGTATCCGAGGACATATTAATGTTTGTAGTTAAAACGTCTACAGTATATAGAGGATATATAGAAGCGGCCCAAGGACATTACCTTGAAAAACGCCAGAGTTAATAGAATGGTAGTCTGCTAGTGACAAGTAATATTTTAATATCTTATATAAGAGTCTTCTGCGCCAGACTTTATCGAAGGCTTATTGTACATCTAAGAACACTGAAACACACATTTTTTCCCTTCAAGATTTGGATTGTTCGATGGTTGACTGACTCGCGGAATCCAAACCAATTCAAAGAAATTAGTTCGTCTAGTAATGTTATTTTCTTGATTCTATGTAGCAATAATCTTTCAAATAATTTAGATAACGATGGTAGCAGGCTTATGCGTCTATAAGAGCTGGTTTCCTCTGGAGGTTTCCCGGCTTTGGCGATCATGATTATTTTGCGTATTTCCACTAAGTGAGGAAATAAGATATAGCTACCATACGATTGAATATTGTTGTAGTTAAAACATCTACAGTATATAGAGGATATATAGAAGTGGTCCAAGGACATTACCTTGAAAAACGCCTTGTTATGAGTACTACTGCTTTTTTGGTAGGTGTTATAGTACGTTCCTTTCTATAAGATCATAGCTGGTGGTTTTATATGGGTTGGTTAATCTCATTTCTTCCGCAGGAGGAAAACGGAGATAATTGACCAGGCGAATTTAGATATTCTTCTATTTCTGTATGAAAGATTTGGTCGTTAGATGGTAATGGCGTAATAAATGGAGCAAGATGTTCTCTGAAGACGCTTGCTTTTTCTTCGTTAGATCTATCTGGTTTTTTTAAGGCTGGTACAGAGGTAATAGGTCTTTTGAGTTCTTTTTCTTATCACTTTCCAGATCGAGCGATCTACTGGTGATAGGTTAGAGATGTAATACCTGGATGTGTTTATTTTCCTGTAGAGCATAGTAAAGTGGACGAGTTAAATTGTTTAGTATAGTCTTGTGTTCAGGATTTCTGGATCTTTGTCTTTTGTCACGATCTCTACGTTTTCCTACTACTAGCTGCATTAGTGTAACTTGCCAGGCTAACTCTTGGATTAGGTTTGTGAGCTATTCCACTGCTTCATCGATTTCGTTGGGTGTATGCATTCTGTAAGCTAGATTGGAAGTAAGAATTCTTGGGATTATTTGGCTTCAGATATTTACATTAAAATTTAGTAATATATGGCATACTATTAATTAATCGAGGTTATCTAGGTTTTCATAAAATTATGCACGGCATTTTTTTTATTTGTTAAATTTAATAACCCGGCGCTTTATAAGGAATAAGGGAAGAAAAAGAAGATACATTAAATAACTGTTTTGGGCGTTACCTCTTTTCCCAATATAATATTTAGGTCACATATTTGTTGATCAATTTCTTAAACACACTAAATGAAAAGATATAACTAAAACATATTCCATTTACAAATTCTAGAAATTTTGTCTTCAGCCATCGAAAATAGTTTTTATTTGTTAAATTACTTTAGAGTAAAAAAGTATTCAATACTTTATGAATAATATTTACTTCCAAAATTAAAATTTTGTAAAAATTCCATTAATTACTGTTATATTTGTTTTGAAATGTCAGTATTTGGACCGTCCTTTTATAAATGAGATGAAATATTACTTAGTTGCAGTTGAAGTTTATTTAATGGTTGTATAAATCTAGCGATTGCTGTCCTTTATTTTGTCGCGGACCGATAAATACCTTCTGCAAGTATTTAACCTGCAAACTGAATATGTAGCGTGACTTTTTATTACATATTCTTTGATGCCCTCAATAATCAAAAATCACATAACCTGTTCAGATTGTTAATATTATTATTAAAGTACACTCATGTCCATAAATTAAGTATAAAAGGGAAGTTTCGTACAAGGAAAATTACTAAGTTCTCCGTAAAAGCAATTGTAGATATCATGCGCATTAAATCGGCTCAATTGACGTTTCTCTGGGAAATGCGATGGTACTAATATTGCGATGAAAGTCCATGCCGGTAGTAAGATAGAAATCTGAAAATTAAACTTATCACTCAACAAGCAATGGCACAGAAGATACAAGTTCTACACAATACTATTCCAAGGTTGTAGCGGAAGTTTCGATGGATTGGAAATGTCACCTTATATACAGTGGCTAACATCGACGGAAAATTGATTGGAATTAAATGCCCAAAATTCCCACAGACCTACAAAATGTTTTCTGTTAACTGCAAGCTACAAACGAATCTGCATTGTTTAGGAAACATGTTTAGACCAATAAGTAGTGTTATTGTGTATTTTTCACGGACACGTTCAGATATTCTTTGTACAGTGGGCGTGTGTACATTTAGTGGACATGAGAAAATTAATATAACAAAAAAAAAACATTTCTCGTGACTTGACTGGAAGTATTGTCACCAGTCATATAATTGGAATACGTCTGTCTCTACGAGGACAAAGGGGCATGTTTTCCTGTTTCTCGAATAAAACTTATGAACGAGTTCTTGGACACGGACGATACCCGACATAAAGATTAGCTGCTGAACATGCTGGCCCTTCAAAAACTTTGTATAACATTGTTGCAGGAATAGAATTCTAGTAGTCAAGAACAACTCTATACTCTCATCCTCGATATCTCATTTCGTTTTACACTATGCATTTCTTTTAAAGAACATATTCCATATTAACATTTCTGTACACCATGAACGCTCCATTCGTGCCAAGTCATGCCCAATTGCAACTCTGAATATGCTTTTTTCATGTCACATACTGGTTTCAGCTATGATTGATTTCGTTTTTCAACGTGTCTCTCTATTTAGAGGAACAGTGAGAGCTGCATTCTTACTTATGCACGATAATACATATCTCTATTTTCCGAATCTTGTGAATAAATCCTTGGAAACAGCTCTCCTGATCTAAACCCTGTTGAACATAAAACGGTATTCTTCTCCTATTTTTCTTCAAAAACTTTGTACAGTATTATTGCAGGAATGGAACTGTATTCCTGAAAAACAGTTATATATTCTCATCCGCAGTATGCCATTTCGTTATACGGTATACATTTCTATTAAAGAGCATAATATTCCACGTTAACATTTCTGTAGAGTATGAAAAGTTCTTTTCGTGCCAGCTAACTCAATCGTTTTGTTTTGTATTTAAATTTAATTTATTTAAATGTTCTTATTCTTTTTTTTTAATTTGTTATCACTTTTCTGAATATTTTTCTAGTAGTTCTTTGAGTGTCGCATTCTTCAGTCGTCACTTCATTAAATGCTTTACAATTTTAACAAATCTTTTTATTGCTGATTAGTTTAAAATCTTGCAATGTTCATTAAGTGTTACTATTTGTAAAAAAAAAGTTGACTTTCGTATATTCCTACATTTTTTCTTCAATGTTCTTTGTCCTTTTTAAGTATTTTCACAAATCTTTTTACAGGGTTTAAGATATGAAAATTAGACGTCAGAGATACAGAATACCAGTGTTTCTGGACACGAGGAATTTTATGACCCTGGACGTCCCTAGTGCGCATGTTTGCTGTTATGCTCAAATGCTAACGGCACCGTTCCCGATTATTAAAAATTACAAAGTTAAAATGCCAATAGGTAAATAAATGCTTCTTTTAAGTATTTTCACAAGCCTTCTTACGGGGTTTAAGATATGAAAATTAGACGTCAGATATACACAATACCAGTGTTTTCAGGCGTCGAAATTTTATGACCCTGGGCGTCCCTTGTACGCATATTCGCTGCTACGCTCAAATGCTAACGGCACTGTTCCCGATTATTAAAAATTACAAAGTTAAAATGCCAATAAGTAAATAAATTCTTACGGTATGTTAATCAGGAAAATATGGGCACGTTGTATCTTGTCCGATTATCTTATATTGAATTATTAGTACATATTTTTCCTGCTTAAATTACTGTCAATATAAACTGCTTGCATTTGATTTATTCAATATTGTTGTAACGTAATCTGCTTGGAAAAGTATAACACAAAAACGAATAAGCAATTTGGTAAATTAATACAAATAATTGTGCGGCAATAGTCTCCCACTATGCTTAATTTATTATGTTTCCCAAATATCAAATATGTAAATGTTTAAGAATTGAGAACAGTACCGTTAGCATTTAGCGTAGGAGCAACCATGCGCACAAGGGATGTCCAGAGTCGTAAAATTGTGTATCTCTGACGTCTAACTTTCATATCTTAAACCCTGTAAGAAGGCATCTAAACGTTGCTGGCATTTTGTCTTCGTGAACAAATAGGGCTATTTATGTTATGGAATATAGTACGCATATTTAAAGTGAAACTGAATGGGGGTACTTATATGTTAAAAGCATAAAAGTCATAAAAAATCATAGGTATCATAAAGTAGAGACCTTGAAAATGATCCCAAAACATTCTTGAACTACATTATGCATTTTACCTACACCAGTTTCATCATGTTAAAATTAACATTTAGTAGAAATATCAGTGGTATTGGACAACTTTATAAATATCTTATAAACACATTTAAATAAAAGAACCAACAGCGGAAAGAGATTGGTTAATAGATAAACATCTTGAGACATAAGAAAAGACATTTTATAAAGCGTCAAAGTTTCATGTGAGTTAAGGTATTGATTGCTTACACTTCAAAAATTAATTAAAATCCATCCAATTATTACAAAAGTTTTGCGTGCATTTGTATATGAATAGTTCCTGTGATTTGTGTTTTGACTTTTACAGTATCTTTTTTTTCAGTATATAACCAAATATTTTTTCAAATATTATGTCACCTACTAAGCAAAAACAACCCTTTTACGTCATACTATGTTGTTTAATGTAGAATAAATAGCTACTAGGTTCTATATTTTGTGGAGAAAATGACAAAAAAAAATTATAGTATCATGCAACATACAGGAATTTTCAGAATTTTAATAGTATATTACAAGGTAATTGTGTCTTTAAAAAATACTAGAGTAGGCAAGTAAAATATGGTTTTCCTAGGTGTTGCATGATATTATTTTTGTAACTTGTATATACGTACATACATACAGGATGTCTTTTAGCGCTACTAATGTTGTTTCTATTTTTAGATATGACAAGGATGCGTTGTCATTTTTGTGAGTAATTAAATTTTTATGTTGGACATCCTGTTGTATATATCATATTTTTATTACTTTATCATCTTGCGTATCACCCTCATTGTATGCATTAACGTAATTAATTGTTTTTACGTTTCTGAAGTTTTAACTGAGTTTTATGGCAAAGGTTTGCAAGCAAGCTGTATGAATCTTGCAATTTCAGTTAAAATGCCACACAATGGCCTATTTTGTGTTTTCCTGTGATATTAGTTGTTTGTTGCATTGTGTACCTGCATGTACCGTTCTAAATGTACCTTTAATTAGGCCATTACACCACTCAATTGGCTGACTGTCAGATGCATTAAAACACGTTAAGATTCGTGCAGACTGTTTGTATCTTAGTTTTTTAAGCATGTGCATTTTGCATGCATTTAATAATATGTAATTTGTGGTGAATGTGGATGTTCTGGCTAACGCTTACTTGTCTGATCGACTCATCTAAATCGCGTTTGAGAAAGCTTGCAACCCCCAGTGGGAGCTTATGCTTACATCATGCATAATTCGCATATTCGCCACAGCAGGTATGAAATTCTAACTCCAATATCAGACAGGTTGGTAGCCGTCCGTAATATATGATATTTTTAAATGTAGGATTAAAAATAAAATCAATGTAATTATACAAACGGTGTTGGCATTGTACAAGAGGTGTCGGTTTGTTATTTCCTAGTCATATGTAGCGCTGTGGATATTGTAATTCGTTCAGTTAAAGGTGATGGACTCCTTAGTTTAGCTTTATTTTAATCACTAGCTTAAGCTTGTTTCAATAATGAATGCATCGTGTTTTGGATGCTCGTGAAGAGACACAGTTTGCATGAGTTTTGTGCACATACTTGTAGAGGTAAGTAATCATTTCATTCATTTGTCTCATTTTAATTTTTGCGCCTGTAATTCCTTGAAAGTTTTCTTGCCTACTCATGGTAAAATACAGAATGATTGCCATGTTTTAGTGCTACGACAAGAACTTCTTGATATAACGATTTCATTTGTTTTTCACTGTATGTTATTAATGGATTATTTTTACTAAGCTGGGCCAGGAGAAATTTGACACGATAAGTTTTCGTCATGGAGAGTGTATGCATAAGAGTGACATTTTAGAATCATTACTGAAATATCTCTTGCCTGTCAAAAATTTCCAAAATATTTCTGTTGGAAGAGTGATACTTTATAGACATCGGCTGTACATTCTGTATTGGTAGTGATCATGAAGTGTCACTTTAGCATTTTCATTTAACTAGTGTGTAATATCTATTTTCTCATAGGAAAATGTAAACATTTTTCTTTTGGTAATGGTTTTTGAAGCATTTGTCTTCAAACAAGATTTTGTTTTATTTTGATCTAATAATCACATCGACAAACAAAATTTTTTGTACATTGTGGTTGTTTGCTTCCGTGGAATTATTTCCATGAACTTTTCTAGTCAATTTTTAGTGTTGCGCATTACCAGCATAACATTTCTCATAGCAGGAATGATAATTTAAAATTTTAATTAGCGTTTTTATTTACTGTAGTTTACATTGACTTAGGAGGAAGCACAGTTCAAGCATGCACACTCTCACGTGCACAAAATCACGCATGTACTTTACCTTCTCCATAGTAGTTTTAGATGGCTGAGTAAATTATTGGTAAGTAGCTTGTTGCTATTATATTTTAATTTGTTTGCTCAGCTACGTTATAATTTTATTTTGGTGGCGGTGTAGTATCTAAAAGTCATATCGAAAACGACTAGTTACTATTACTAGCAATTGGAATGATAGGTAGTGGCAACTTGTGCAAAAGTAAAATTCATTGATTAATTCATATACCACCACCAATAAAAAATTGGTAATTTTTGTATGTAACTGGATAACTTTTCCTATATTTTTCGTTCAGTTTTTTAAAATTATAAAAAGCATCCTAATCCACTCAACACTATCGATACTGAAACAGACTTGTACTAACTGAGACAAGTATAAATTTTTGTTGTTTTGGGTATGAAAACAAATTATTTTGAAGACGATATAAAAATTACGTAATCAAGATTCATTCAAATTAACATATTTGAATCTATGCGAAATACTTTCAAAAAGTATACCCTTTTATTCTTTTATGTTTGTTTTCTCTAATTTGCATTTTAAGAATCTAATATTGTTTCTCTAAGTTTGGGTATTTTTATCTTTATATCTGTCATTTACTTTTATTAATTCTGATAACTTTATTTCTCAATGACTATAAGATTATTCCTCATCTTTTTTAATGCTGCTTTCTTTTTTATTTTCTTATGGTTTATACTTTTAAGTGAACACCGTATTTATATAAGGGAGCTAATCATCTGAACTTTTCAATTTTTTTGTGGAAAGGTTTCATTGTTAATATTCAGTAAGGATCTGAAAATCTATCATAAAAAATATTGCAGCTTGTCAAAATATGGCTAACCTAACTCTTTTTTCAATAGGAAAATGTGATCTTGTGTGATTTTTTTACCAATAGCACCATGTACTTTTCAAAATTCTTCTTACTGACATTTTATGCCTAGTGTTTTTAAAAACTTGCAGTTTGTGTTTCAGATTGAATACATAACTTATATTGGTTATATTATATAGGTGATTTATTTAGTAAACAATTTTTATACTTTCCAAGAATATTAAATCCCCCTCCATTCTACTATATGTGATAATTGATGAATATCAAAAAAAAATCAATTAGCTGCATATAAGGCGCACTACTGTTTCCAATTTGTTTAACGACAATATTCAAAACTCATTTAATTGTTATCAACTCGCTTAAAGTTCACTTAAATTTATTTTAATTTATTAATTAACCTAATTAATGATATCGGGAAAAGTGTATTATGAAGAGCAGTATGAGGGTTTCATATCAATATTCGATACGAAGCTAACAAAATCAGATATCGGTTGTGCAATAGATATAAAACTGACGCGCATATGAGTATGGTTAAGAACACTTACATATTTTAAATGCAAGGCGCAATAAACGTGGAAAGTTGTTAAAATATTTTTAAAAAAACGAAATTTACAGAAGAGTTAAATTTCTTTAGAAAACGAGGACAGTGAAGAAACAGAATTATATCCACGAGAAAGAGGAACAAAACAAAAAATAAAAGCAGTGACTAGGAGTTCGACACCCCATAACTTTTATTTTTCAAGATTTCTATTAAAGTGCATTTTAATTAGTGGGGCCTTTATAATCAAAATTTTAATTCAGATGTTGATTTTGTTGAAGCTTTAAAAACATTAAATTCAGAGAAGTTAATTAAACAAACTGAAATAAGATTATGGTCATCATATGCAGGGTGGTTTAAAATGATGGGCTCAATTTTGTAAGCCTCCAATGAAATTAGGACTAGTGACAAATATGATTATACTCTGTCAAGTTTATAAATGTTAACGCTAGCGGAATTTATCCCAAACATGATGAAGAATGTCTTGCGTAGCTCCCATAAGAAAGGTGCGGGAATATAAGTGCCAAGTCTTCATTCCTCAAGCGACCTATCTATCGTCGAGGTGCAGATTAATTCAAAAAAGGTCGGAACACCCCGATGCAATAGGGTGGAGCTTCGCCCAGTTGGAAAATGAAATTTTCTGAATCTTCATTCATTTGAGGAAGAATCCAGTTTCGAATCAGTGCGAGATTTGGTACCATCAAAAAAGAAAGGTTGTCGATATGGCACAAAACATATTAACTTTCGGGGAGTCCCACTCATGTTCCAGTGGTGCACGAGAATGTAGCCCCATATCCAAACATTGTGTCGATTCACTTGTCCATTTCGTTAGAACGTTGCCTCATCACTAGAATTATTAAACGCCACAAAAAAGTGTCGTTTTCCATGTTTTTGAGCATACCATTAGCAAGCTTTAGCTTGTTGTTTACGTGAAGAGGCGGTGTGGTTTAAAAATTAAACGACACTTCAATACGCTAGACAGTTGTTTAAGGCAGTCCAAGTTCTTTGCTCACTCTACAGGTTGTCTTCATTGGGCTACGCTCTAAAACTCCTCAATTCGCCCCACATTCTCTACCAATGCACACGGTCGGTCCATCCGTTTTCTTTGTTGGAATTGTGATGTTGTAAGTACGACAAAATGCATGTACATCACAGCCACCGACTTTGTTTTACTGAACCCACGAGTGCAAAGAACATTGTGCTGCACTGTAACCATCTTGCTCAGAGCTAATGCTGCTGCATGACTGGGAAAAAATAAAATTTACTAAAACTCGGAGCTCTCTGATGCCTGGCCTACTCAGTCACTATAAATAATTGAGTACCTGCGTTCACTTCGAACAAGGGGTAATAATGGCGATCGTCTAAGGGCGGTGACTGGACAGAGAAAGCGAAACATCTAACAGATGCATATTGTTGATATTTATCACATGTTAAAAATGAAGACCGTTGCAGTATGAAGAAATTGTCGATAGAATGGCTACGGAAAAACATCGAAAAGAGAACGTCTAAAGAAATACATAATACGAGAAAATTATATGGAAAAACAAACGAGGGAAGTACAATTAGAACATTAAAGATAGGAAGGAAATAATAAAAAAGTGAGAAAAGTTACAAGATAGAGTGACATTGAAATGATTAAAAACAAGCGAAAATTTGCTTTACAGGTAAAGCAAAGCGGACCCTAAAAATGAAACTAAACTATAGGGTTTAACGAAATTTTATTGAAACGAAAACGAATGACAGTGAATTATATTTAAATGAAAGTAGATAGCGGCAAAAATTTAGCGGCCGGAACCAAAAACTTACGGCCACTTCCAGTCAAACCGGTGTCGAGATTTTCCGATCAGGCTGATGTTTGGCGTCTGGGCTTGACATATGGTCCTTAGTTGAATACTGAAAATGTTATGTCTCTCTCTATCACAGATTAAAAATTATAAGGCGTGACAGATGTCAGAAATAGAAGCTGGATCCGCTAACAAATGCCTTGTGATATAAAGAATAGTCTAGAAAGTACGAATATTTCAAAATAAAATCTATAGAACCTACACAGTGACAATGTAGATGTGTCTGGAAAATGTCACTTAATTACCTAAACCGGAAGTTACATAAAATATATTTATTAATTAATTTTAATGTAAGCATGGTGGTGGTGTATTTTTATAATTCACATTTCAATTTTTTTCTCTTCTGGTCTTGATTGCTAGCTTCTATCTATTATAGAAGTTGTTGCAAACACCGTGGAAAGTACGTTGCAGCATTTTATTTCAAATTCAAATGTTTTGTAATTTTCAATTTCCCAAGCACCACTTATAAAAAGTCCATTGGATTTAATGTGGTGAGAATGCTGGTCTCTAATTCTATGAAATAAAACTTGGAAAATTATCTTTTCTTCTACTAGATATTCTTCATTTATTTTTCTGTGAAAACAAGCGGCATTTGTCTCATTTTGCAATTGCACAAAAAACCACAACAGAAGATGAATTCTGATACGGTTCGACGATCCCATTTGTGGTGGGGATGCTGCTTGTACATACTGACCAACAATCATTCTATCTATTAAACGTATGTTGCAAAGTAAACGCATCTTGTAGGGCTGGAGACCTAAATAAATTTTCATGGTTTCTCTATCTTCTTATTTTAAAGCTGAACGGATATATTTTTATCCAACGTTTTGTTGAGGTTTGAATAAGTTTTTTGGTACGTATGTTCTTGAAAATCCTTCGATTTTCTTGTATTTGACTGTTCCTATCCCCCGTAAATTTTTAATGTTCTGTAGATAGATCATTAATTAATTTCACGATTTGTATATTTCTTCAGTCCACAATTTCTTAATCTTACTTTGCATTTAACACCAACTTACATTTCTCTTTCATGATTTTTAGAAGCTAATAACTTGATAAAACATGAAAGTTACTTTTTTTTTGGTAAATAGCAAGGATATGTTATCTCAAACAATTGATTTGGTTTAGAAAATGCCGACACTTTGACATTGTCACGCTGTAAATGTTAAGTTAACAGGGAATCTTGAAATGTTATAAAGTAACAATTATGCTTAAGTTATAAGACGTAGAGAGAAGGAACATGAGAAAAGGAATTAACAATAAAACTATTGAACCAAAAGAGGATGATGGGACAGACAATAAAGTTCAAATGGGGCATTAAAGATGCTTTTAGATGAATACAATCTAAGAAAAATTATGAAAAGATTTTGGTTAAGTGAGCACATACGCCATAGCGTGTCAGATACAAATACAATACTCGACTTTGTTGCTAGACTTTTTTGGTGGAATTTGTTGCTCCTCTTTCTACATAGCTGTTGTATATTTTCCATAAAAACATTTTCCTTTATTAGAATGTTATAGAAGACAGCCAAATTTCAATATGTGTAGCAGCATTTGCTGAGCCATCACATAAAACTAGACATGATCTGCCACCATACGAAATAGCACCTCATACCATCATCTCCCTATAGCTGCTTACAGTTTGGTGAAGTAATTCTATCATCCAATTGATTGAATACTAGGAAAAAACCCGTATACATTGCATAACACATGATACATGAAACATTAAATATGAATTAAAAACATTTAAAGTCAATGACCTTCGATTGTGACAGATATATATGAATACAAATGCTTTCACATTCAGGTTTTGACTACTTTCATTAAATTGGCGGTATCAACTTTTATCAAAGTTGTCCAGTTGGAAATGCATATTTTCTCTTGACCAGTGTCTGAAAGGGTTTCTTTTTGGCGACGTGTTTTTTAACCACTGCCTTCAGAGGCCCTTCACAGCTTTTTTTACCAGTGCTGTTTTGGCAATGCTGATGGTTTATTGCTTCTTTTAAATTGAGTAATAACCCAATTCACTTTTAACAGGAATATCTTTAAACACGTGTTTATTTATTATTGCAAAGCACCATGATCATCAGCAGTCTTGCCTGTGATTAGCGTGCGACTGAAATCATCTTAATATTTACATACATGTAAGCGTGGCAACATTAAGGTAGTTGATCCCTTTTCGCAGAATTCACTTTACCACTTACAGTTACCAACTGTCTGATATAATTTACTGAATTTAAGTTATACTCCTATCTCACTTAGTATCATCTTTTTAATATCAAAATATAATCTTTTCATGGGGTTTGTGGTAAAATTATTTATTTTATGATGCCTCAGATGCTGCGGTAGATATTCATATCATTTGATGATCAAATGTGATCATTTTCTCATGCAGGTAATCCACAATTGTTTTACAACTGCCTTGCTTGTTCTTTAATCTGCATTTTTGCAAAGGTCGTTGGGTTTTCCTCATTGATTAACTTATTGTATCTTAAACGAGTGCTTTCTATAAAGTTACTGAGGAGGCTCGGTTCATAAAATCTTGCTATTTACTCTGAAATGGTAATTTGGTGGTATATTCACCGCATTTTCTTCCTACTGCTTGCATATAATATACATAAGATGCCTCCTGAACTAGTAGTGTTCTGAAATTATTTCTAGTACTGTCCTTACTTATTTGTTAATAATTACAATTAGTTGTGCTAATTGAAGGCGTCTGATTACAACCCTGACCAATTTTATTTGGTTGCGACCATGTTACATTTTAGTTTTTAAGAAATTTGATTTGCTCTAAGGATCAAAAATTTCTATTTTTACTGACATACTTTTGCTATTGCTTTTAATGAACACTCTTTTTTCTAAACATTTTATAACAATTTATAACAGGTAATCTATTTTTAAATCTGCCACTTGTATAGGTCCAAACTAGTAAAATTAGAAATTTGATACGTAAAAACTGAGGTAACTACTAAACCAAAATAAGGCAAGCTTGTAGGGCTTTCTAATATTGAATCTTTGGTAGTAATTTTATTTTAATAATTTGTAAGGGAAAAGTCATTCTGTTACGTTACAAAATAATATACTTTTTACTGTTACTTTGAAAAGGTGGTATAAATCAGTACAAAAGAAAAAGAAATATTGGCCTTGTTTATATCAATTATAAATGATAATTTCTTTTCATATTGTGTTTCAAAATTGTTAGATTAATTAAACACTTAGTATCAACAATGTTGTTTTTAAAATCAGTTAGTATGTGAATAATGGAGAAATTTGTTCAGTACTCTAAAAGGCCAATTTTTGAAATTAGGTTTGGTAATGTAATTGGTAATTTTCGATGTATCTAATCATGATTACTGATTAACATTTACTAAAATTCAAGCACTACCAATTATGTTGTTGAGGATTACCAGTTTCAATTAAATATTACAAAGTAAACGAAATGGTGGAAAGGTCTTTGGCTTACAGCATGGCTGATGCTTTATAAGCCGGATATATGCAGAAGTAGAAATTAAATAGATCCTCCCTAATGTAGTACAGTGTTCGAGTGCGGACAAATTAAATCAAATAAAAACTGTACGTATCTCATTTTCTATACTAAAAGGTTTGGTACAATTAAGTATTACACCTTTGCCAGCTTTAAAAAGTGTAAATTTTGTTTTGTTTGGTTAATGTTTTAAAATGATTTGTGGTTAAAATATTAATTCTGATACATATTTTATTAGACGTAGAAGTTGAAGAAGAAGCGGAAGAGTCCAAGTGGCAGGATAGAATAAGTTCCGGGTTTGATCGCCTTGTGGCCTTTGCTTCCACTGAACTCGACAAAAGAAGGCGCTCCACAGAAGGCGACAGTTGCAACACGTCACCAGACTCGGGAATCGGTCACGGAGATCCGCCACCTGCTACCATAAACGCTGTGCCCATTAAACAAACATTAAAACTAAACCCAAATCCAAAACCTTCATTGTTAAAATCTACAAACAAATCTCTCAATCTGGAGAGCCCGCCGCTAGTTGAGCAACACGATGAATCTGGCCCACCGCGCACGCCATCTCCTTCATCGCCTCCCAATATATCTGTCAATTTCAGCCCCAGTCTTCCAACCCCCGTAGAAAAAAGTCCGACTCGTCTGAATCCTGCCTTATTAAAGTATCAAAGACACACTGAAGATAAAAAGCACAAACCAGACCAACACTTTAAGAAGAAATTTTATTACCGAGAGCAATGGAGGGAAGATTCGTGGCAAAAACGAAACGATGATCACCCTCCTATAAAAGATAAGTTCAAGCCCAAAGGCAAGGATTGGGACTGGAATAAAGATCACAGTGTTGACTATACACACACCGAACATGGGAACGGTGAATGGAATCGGGCACAGCAAGAACAGTACGGGGGTTGGAAAAACTGACAAATGTACCTTTATTATACACATTTATTTAAAAACAATTATGGTACTTGATTTTAATAATTGCTATAAGGATTTCACACAGCAAACTGCAGTAAAAGATTTTATTTTAGTGTGCATATATTTTTAATTAAACTAGAGCTAGTTGTAAACAATTGTTTATAGGAATCTCTAAACATTTGCGATCGACTGATGTAGTTCAATTTGTTCAATATTAAAGGTGATCATAAATGTTACTCTAGACTGTAATTTTTGTGTTCAGAACCATTGTCGAGTACATTAACGACAACAGTTCATTATTTATTTTAAATTATGCTTAAATTACCAATAAGACGTTTCATTCGTTTGAATTTATAATAACTAAATCACTGCCTGGAAATTATTGTCTCAAAGAATACACCTTAATTCAAGGTTTTTAGTTCAAATTTTTAACTGTAAATTCCTTGTACACTTCATAAATAACGGAACATAATTTATTCTTAATTTGTATTATAATTTAATTGTATATTTTGATAATTGTACATAATTGATTTAATTTATCGAAATAACAGTTAATGAGTAAATTAAGCGAATGAATTTGCTTGTAAATAGGTTTAGTATTTATCCTTAAAATACATGTAATATAATTATACTGCATAGACAATTTGTGCATAGGTAGATAAGTACATTGTCATAGATTATGGTATTGGTTGGCTTGAAAACAGTATAGTTAGATTACTGATTGTGAAAACCTGTAATGATTTTCTTTTGTACAATTACGTGGGGATGGAACACTGCCATTAATATCATTAAAGGTTTTCGACAAAGGGTTTCAGAACTTGGCAAAAACAAGCGGCTGCCTATTCCTGAAGTACATACAAATCGACACGTGTCCTATTAGTTTCCATCCATTCCAATAATAAACGAAAAGTGATATACGACATCTTGACATTCTACATTATTTCTCAATAAAGGCTGAAATATTTTGGTTGTTTCACATTCATTTATGAGTATACTTAAGATGTGCATGCATTACAAAACCACTGCCATTTAAGCATAGCTATGTATTTGCTTGTTTTTGTTGAAATGTTCTGAAATAATTTTCATGTTTAAGTACAGAGTTTATACGACGCATTTTTAAACTTATTAGCTAATCAGAGCGTTACTTGACCTGTACTTAGGTGTTGAAAGTATTGTATACATAGTGGTAATTGCCTGTGTGCTATATCGAGCAAAACCACTAATCATTATGTACCAAATCTTTGTAAAATATGTCTAAAATTGTTGCATCACTAATTTCAATAATAATGCTCAGTTTACTTCGAAGGACTATTCCACAAAAAATAAAGTTTCTGGAAATAAGTTGGCAATAAAAAAAGAGCCAATATGATTTGTATAATTGAATATGTTGAATATGATTTGTATAATTTGAATTTTGCTAGTGATGTACTACAACGAGAGAGCGCTTTATTGTCTGTTGCCTTTGTTTAGCTTTATATTACTGTTTCATTTCTTTTTCACTTATGGAGCATAAAACTCTTAATCCTAATTGTCGTTTTAGACAGTAACTGGTTTTTAATGTTTTTCTCGAAAATGCTAATTAAATAAAAATGCTACAACACTTGTCTTAGTTTTTAAAAGAAATTTCATTTTTTGAATGAAATAGTCTACATAGTTGTTTCTGTTTTTGTTTTTATGATTTCTGCAATTTGAGAGTTCATGGTTCAAATTCATCACTATTTTTTTGCACGTCGGCGCTCTTTTGGCACAAGCCTTTCAAGGCCCGTTGTACCTACTACACCTGTAAATTATCTATTGGATTAAGCGCCGTATAGGCTTTGAATTAATTTAACAAGACCGACTTGGATGGATTGATTTTCGATATCTATAATGCACGACATCTGTATTTATTTTGATACCTTTTACTAATCACTGATGAATTAGATATTCTGTCCAAGAGTCTTTGTTAATTTTACGTTTAGGTGTTTTGTAATTAATTTTTGACAAGGATTGGTTGATCCAGTTAGAGTATTTGTGTAGGTGCTGTTTGTTATTCTGTTTTGTCTGCATATTTTACGTCCTTTGTTTTGCGTAGTGATTTCTTATGCCACGATTTAATTACTTCTGTTATCGATTTTATTTATTAAATGTTATACTTTTACTTCTGTTATGTTTTCGTTAACTATCAAATTACACATCACATTAGTGTGCCCACTAATATCTAAAAGCCAAAGCAGTAGGATTCCAACTTTCAAGAAATGTACAGTCGACTGATAACCACAGTGTTTTCATTCACTAGTTTTGTGTATATTTGTCTTACAACTTTTTATCTGGTACACGAATAGAATGTTACATAGTCATCTCAGGACTATTATGAATGTGAATAAGAGTAGCTTTAGAATGTATGTTTAATGTAAAGATAAGCTGGTATTTAAACATGGTAACACCTAACTGCCAATTATTTAATAAACATTTAATGTACATAATTTTGTTTTTATTTATAGATTTAGATGAGATCTTAATAGGCTGTACAATAATATTTTTACAGCATCATTAATATTTGTTGAAGCTCTCTCGAACAAACTTAAAATAATGAGTCTTTTATTGTGACATTTAACAGAGTCAAGTAAAGAAATTTTGCTATAAAAGAGAACATAATTGTTCTAAGAACATTATTAGTAAAATATATTAGAGAACAGAAAATACAACGCCCTTAACTACTGTAAGCACTAAAATTGAAGAAAAAATAATATTTTCTCCTAACTGAAAATAAGGGCCTTGCACTTGAAAGCTAGGGTTCTGTTTTATAATGCAATGCTATTAAATTGGTTTAAAAACTGAAAGAGTCGAAAATAAGGTGAAACGTTCACACAGCTAAATCAAGAAGTGAGTGAAATGAAAAATACCATAATGGTCAAGTTACGAAAAAATATTTTTGCTGTGCTATAGATGTTTTGTAAAATAGAGATAATATGATGCTGAAACGAAAATTTAAGCAACATAAAAATGAGTACTACAGTTAAACGACTCTTTCTGGAAAAATACATTGAAAAGAGATTGAAGTACATGATCAAAAATGTCTACTGAAATTGGACCAATGTAATGTACACAAATAACGTTTTGGGTTTGAACTCCTAAAAAAGTTCGTGTTTGGAGATGTGTCAATGTATAGGAATTTAAAACATTGTGCATATTTACTAGTGATAACTCCAAAAGAAAAAAAATGAAAAAATAGTACCAAAATGGTCATAAAGTTCCTTTAAGTCGACAATGACGCAAAACATCAGAGTAACTTTGCACAAGATGGAAAATTAAAAATTGAAACATTAGGCTGGCTCAAGGGAGAATTTATAGGCATTAGTGAAACAGAGGTAAAGTCATGTCCCAAGACAATATTAACTAACAATGACAATTGGTCTAAGAGCGTCAAAGAGATAGTAACAAAGTTTTTATATAAAAAACTTGCTTGCACTATGTACTTGACAATATCAATGGCGAACTTTTATTTGAAAAACTGATATAGGTGGCGATTTCAATATCGTTCATTAAGAGAAAAAAGCTTTTAGAAATAATTAAAAAATAGATAATAATCTGCAGGAAAACGCACTTAAATAAAATACCAAATTTTATGGATTTCTTTATTGCAAACTAAAATCTAAATTTTTGCCGAATTCTGATTACCCTAGCACTCAGTGAAAAGGTTATAAGAAGAAAAAATAATCCAACATTAATTAGGAGGGACTGTAAGAGATTCCAACATCTAGGAATCTAAATGTCAACTCCACCTACATCAATGGCAGAAACAAACTGCTAAATAATGAACGTGAATGAGTGTCCCGATATAACAGTACTTTTGCGCTTGGGCTAATCTTTTGGGCATTATAAAAGGATCTAGAGAAATAATATGCGCTTGGAAACCGGACAGTCAAATCGAAGACTACAAGAAAGGATATCTCTTACAGGAAAATAATGAAAAGGCAAAACAAGAAATGGAGAAATACAAGTTACAGATATTAGGACTTCCTGAAATTAGAAGAAAAGAAAACGGTTCCTAAGTGTACGCCCTCAGATATGTAGGAACACCAATAGGAAATAGGACGACAAAAGGTGTAGGCATCATACTCAACAAAGAGATAAAAACAAAAGTAACCAACTAGGAAGCCACCAACCCCAGAATTATAACAATCTACAGTTACAAGAAAAAATAGGAATAATACAAATCACAAATGTCAAAATAAAGAAACGTTCCACAAAGAACTACAAAAAATCATAGAGAAGGTGCAGAATAACAATTGACATGTAATTATTAGGGGAGACTGGAACGCCTACATTGGAAACAACATAAAGCAAGAACATAGAATAATGGATGCACATGGGTTGCTAGAAAACATAAATTAAAACGACAAAAGATATCAATATGATAGATTACATTACGTATACCAAAAGTATGAGATATGTAGTTTATAATGTAAAGGTAATAAAAGGTTCAATATGAAACGCAAACTTGTAATAGCAAACACTAACATTAAGACAACCATTCAAAGAATGAAGCAAGAGATATACAAAAATTAAGCTAGAAAACCTAAGAGTATTAAACAAACTAATATAAAACCTAAATGGACTAGAACATGAAAAAAAATAATCAATGAACTTAAGCAAAAGGTGGAAATTTTTCAAAAAGGATAACTTTAATAAAAACGACAAAAGGAGTGTGTGGGAAAAAAATTAAAATAACTCAGTGGTGGAGTGAAAAGGTGAAGAAGAAATATATGAAAATAAAATTTAATAAAACAAAAGAGAATACCTATTTCAACGAAATGAAACAAGAGAAGAAAGACACTGAGCACCAAAAATAAGGAATATCAGAAACCAAACAGAAGAACTACAAACAATAATAGAAATATTGAAAACATGGAAGGAGTGCTATTCAATAAAACTTAAAGATTATGAACAACAGTCTCAAAAAAAGGACAAAAACCAAGAAATCGACGGAAAAATAAATGAGGAAATAAAAAAGTCTGGGAGAAAACCAAAAATGGTCAGACTGCAAGGGAAGATAATATAGCCCAATAAATACTAAAAAAAAGGAGAGACAGGTCATAATCAAATTGACGAAAACGATACCAAAACAAGCATGGAGGAATACAGAGTAAATACCAGAAGACTTGGAAAGGAACATTATAGTACCCATACAAAAAAAAAGAAAACACTACAATCAGAGACAACTACAGAGAAATTGCTGATTATCAGCGTTATTAAGAAATACATTAAAATAATAGGAAATAAATCAGAAAAAGTAGAAGTAGAAAGAGAAACAAGATGACACACGAAGAAATAGGACGAAGACAGAAAATAAAAGAGCAATAGAAAAGATTTTCTAACAGGTAAAGAAAAATGACACGTAAAATTGCTACATGGAACATAAAAAATATAAAAGAACAAGGAGAAAGAGAAATAGACAAAGAACAGAAACAAAAAATAAAAATAGGATCGTGGAACATACAAACGACAAAAGGAAAAGAACAAGAAATAATTGAAGAAATGAAAGAAAGGGGTATTCAGATACTAGGAGTTAGCGAAACCAAGAAAAAAGGCACAGGAAGCATAGTTTTAAATAATAGTTATACACTAAGATACTCAGGAGTCGATAAAACTGTTAATAAAAAACGAAGAAATAGAAAAGAAAATTGTGGATTGGAAAGCAATAAACTTTAGAATTATATATAGGGATGTAAATCTGGAAACAAGCATAACAAATCCAAATATGTGCACCACGAGAAGGTACAGAAATACAAAAAATTTAAGAATTCTACAAAACATTGCAAGAATAAATGGAAGAAGCAAGAGAAAGAGATTGGGAAGTTCTCATAATAGGTGATTGGAATACATGAATTGAAAAAGATACAAATAAAGCAATCAGATGCATGGAAGGATATGTAACAGAAAAGACTATAAATCAAAACGGTAAGAGAATTCTTGAATTCTGCATAAAAAACGATATGCAAATAGGGAGTACATTCTACAACCACGGAAAAGTACCACAATATACATACGAGTTATAGGATGGAGAACATAAAAACGTAATAGATTATATAACCTATACAAAAACATTTTAAGGAAAATTAGAAGATGTATGGGTCAAAAAACAAGGAGAGCTATAAACGAATCAAAAGCTAATATTAATGGAAATACAAGAAGAACTAATTATATAGGAAGCTGTAAAACAGTATATAAAAATACAGACAGAAAAGCTAAGGGACATGGAAACAAGGCAAAAATGCCACGAGGAAATAGAGAAAAAGCTAGGGGGAAATTAGAAGAAGTAAAAGAGCATGATTTAGAAGTAATTTGGAATGGTTTCAAAGAAATAACAATCAAAACAGCAAAAGACATATGTGGAACAAGAAAAATAAATGAAAATAGGATAAGTAGCAGACGGTGGAATAACGAAGTGAAAGCAAAAATAAAATGAAAGAAAAAAGCATGGAAAAAACACATAATAACCGGAAAAATAGAAGACAACACAAAAGGGCAAAAAATAAAACCTGGCAGGAATTTGAAGAAGTGGAAAGAGAATACGGCACAAGCAAAAGCAAGATTTGGTAAACAATTAGAGCACTAAAGAGTAAGAAACACGAGCAATTATGGAACATAGAAGGTCATAATAAAGAGCTCAAAACTGAAACAGAGGAAAAATTAGAAGCATGGAGTAGATTTAATGAAGAGAAAGTTAAAAACCAGCACGAAATCGAGATAACAAGAAAATATGCGCACTGAACAGCCTGAAAACGAAATATCGCAAGAAATAATGCAGACACTCAAAACTTTGAAAATTTGAAAAGCAGCGGGGAGGGATGAAATAACACCACAATTAATCAAACGGGAAGAAAAAGAAATGATAAAATGGATAGCACTAATATTTAGAAAAGCTTGGACAAATCATAAAATACCTAAGGACTGGGAAAAGAATATAATTATACCTTTGTACAAAAAAAGGAAAGGAGAGTAAATATGAAAATTATAGAGCTATTTGCCTAACCTCAATGCTGTTCAAAATGTATACTAAAATAATAGAAAACAAACTAAGAAATGAAGTAGCTATGAAACTAGAAGAACAAGCAGCATACATAAAACAAAAACAAACACAATACTATATAGCCATAGTGAGGAAGATAATATAAAGCGCAACTGAACAAGTAAAGGGATTATATTCAGTATTTGTTGATCTGAAAGCTGCATTTGACACAGTCCCAAGAAACAAATTATGGGACTGTCTAGAAGAAATGGAAGTTGTGGAAAAACTTGATCAAAAAAGTATACAAAATAGTCAGAGGAGAGGTTAGGATAAAAGAGAAATACTCCAGAGAATTTGAGATGCTGAGAGGAGTTAAACAGGAAGACAGTCTGAGTCTTCTGTTATTTCACATTTACATGGTCAAAATCTTAAAAATGTATGAGAAAAATATGCCCAAAATAACAGTTGGGTATAGAAAGCTATGCCCAGTTCAACTACACAACCTGTTATACGCAGATGATATAATTATTATATCATCTGTTATGGGAAACAGCCGAATGAACATACAAAAGACACTAAATCAATGGGGCAAAACAATAACACAAGCGGGTATGGAAATAAACACAGGAAAAACAAGTTATGATATTGAATGGAAAACAGAATTAAAGTGTGTTAAAGGTGAACTAGAAGTTGAACACAGATCCTAAGCAGGGCCAGAAAAGCCACACAAGTATTTTATCAAATTAACAAAACAATATTAGGAAAGAAGGAAATTAGCACAAAAACCAAAAGAACAATCTACAACACAGTAGCAGGACTTATCATGATATACGGAAGTGAGACCTGGCCAAATAATATATTTCCATTAATACATGCTAGCCATGTCAACTTCAAACTTCTGTATTTTAAACACAAGAAGTTGACATACAAAATGACGCTTTTATTTGTATTTAAAACATACATGTTGTTAGCTTGATGAAATACTTGAAAATATAGAATTTGCAAATAATATTTGTCTATTAACAGACATGCAAAAAAATTAAAATAAAGAATGAAGCAGAAAAATAATATGAAGAAAACAAAAGTTATGAAAATAAAAGACGAAGAGGAACAAAAGTATAAGTAACCTTAATGATGGAGGAAAATTAGAAGAAATAGAGAATTTCAACTACCTAGGAAATATACATAAAAGAAGAGGCAGTGAAATAAACAAAAACAAGAATACACAAAGTCTATGGAGATTTTAATGCAATTAAAAATTTTCAGACCAAGGCATATGAAGACAAAAATCAGATTGTTTAACACAAACGTGAAGACTATACTATAATATGGCTCAGAAACATGGAATTGAACACACATTAAAGAGATTACATTCACGAACAAGTGCCTAAGAATACTGGGAATATATTGGCCAGAAACAATCACAAATGAAGAACTATGGGAAAGAACATCATAAGAACCGATACAGAAAACAATAAAATGGAATTGGATGGGCCATATATGGAAATTATCAAACATATACATGACAAACCAAGCTCTAACATACAATGTTAAAGAAAAAAGAAAGATAAAAAGCCAAAAAACACATGGAAAAAGGAGATGCAAAATGAAAAGCCGAAGAATTGTGTGAAAATAACCAGAGACAGTGCTAGTGACAATCAAACAAAATACAATCTAAACAAATAAGAATAGTAAAAAAAAAACCATGCACTAAATAAAAAATCCGCTGTCCCTTATCAAAACAGCAATATAATTATAGTGTTATTTTATTTTATTAACGGTGTAATTTACAAAAACAAGAGTGATTACAATTATTCAAATTGGACCAATTCAAACCTGAAGTAATAATATTTAAACTCAAACATGTAAACCATTACTCAAGGTTGACCTTAAACAATAATAGTACATCCTAGAGAAATTAACACAGATATACATTTTAGCTCTTAAATAAAGCTCAACTTCGTAATGCATGCCTATGCACATCGTCAGGATTAACGTTTAAGTACAAGCAACTGTAGTGAGAAATTGCTGTAACTTCGTATAAAACCATTAGTCCTTCAATTTGAACTAAAGATAGCTGATACCAGTCTAATTAGTTACAAAAATTACTACATATTGGATATTAACAGCAGTGCTACATTTAAAAAATTGGATTTTTCAACTTACAAACTATCAAGTAACAAACACAATGAATAATTGCAAATGAGACACATCAAAAGGCAAACATAAGATAAATCAAGCTTTTAGAATAACTCTTCTAAGGGTTCAACAAGACTTATTTGGAAACAACCGACTCATAAAGCAAAGCATTACAAACGAATAAATAATCATATTTAGCATTCCTTAAAAATAATTTATACAAAAGTAATCGTTTGATAACATCACTCAGTTATTAGATATTTAAAGAATAATTCAATTTAAACATATTATATGCCAATTTACTTATTGAATGATATTTTAGTATCTATTATTGGTTGTATTAGAGGTGAACTGTGACTGAACCGCTGCAGTAGCTACGTTTGAAGCAGCATTCCGGACATGCTGATTCTTAAGAAATTCGCTCGTAAATTCGGCTTGTGCTTTCGCAAAACTAGCTCCTGTGCTGCGATACATACGATGAATCTACAGGGGCATACATACATTAATCCAATAAAACACAAATTTTTACTATTTACCTTTGAAATAAGGAATAAATCTGCAGCAGCAGCACAACCAAATCCAACAGCAATCAACAATTCGATAACTGCTGATACAATTCCTGCTGCAGTATCACTCTCCTTAAACTTAGTTAACGCAGTTATTATACCGCTGCAACAAAGGACACATGAGTAAAACGCCAAAAGCACCAAAATTCTCCTTACATGGTTCCCGAATTTGGAATACCAATTGCTTGAATAACAGTCACAACAAACTGAAAGAAGAATATGAAGAAGAACACCATGAAGTTGAAGGACGAATCTGAACGGAACGCTTTATATGCAGGGCGAAACCAGCACAAATATGAAAAAGGTGTAAATAACAGCGTGTACAAAATACCCAGGCCGATTACCGTAAAGTCAACCACTACTATTCCGCCAAGTACATTAAGTATCATGACAATTCCGTGAACTGTAATAATAAACGTTATAACTTACTGCAAACTGAAAAGAATGTACGTACAGATCCAAAGGTAGTACAGATGGCGAACGATCTTTTGAAATTCCATAGGTATATCGACTTGAATATCCTGATAAAAGCATGGCTGAAAACAGCATTGCTCGGGCAGTGGAGGCCAGTTGTTGCGTCGAACATTGTACGTGCTCTGGCGCATTTCTTCTTCCCTGCGTGCAAGTTCCTCTTCTTTTCGCTCCAGTTCTTCTTGTCTTCGCTAAAACGGCAAAGTTTATAAATAACATTGATTTACGTTAGTTACAACTGTAATACCTGTAATTCGGCAGTATTCAGAGCGGGTTTTGCTTGGGGCTGAATTTGTTGACCGCTACGTGTGTATGCAGGTGGAGGGTCTTGCGTTGGTTGCATTATAGCTGGTTGTGTATTGCTTTGACCATATCCCATCTACAAATGAATCACACATTATAATATTAACCAATTACAACCTACAATCTACACATTTAAAAACAAAGTGGTTTAAATGGAAAACAGTTTATTTGAATAAAAATTAGTTATTTTTTAGTTTAGTATAGCAGTGATCTTCATAGTAATAACTAATGATTGTGGGTTTTATTTCAACCTACCACAAGTATGTCGAAAGTTGGCTCATAGCATCACGTTTGTGTAATTATAAGATAAACAATGAACAACATTTGATGAGGTATGTAATCACAAAATATTCAAACACAGAACAATGCTGGATCCCTATATAAAACATCTACCACTCTCTTTAGTATTTTATTTTTAAGATACAATTTTTTGACAAAATCTTTTTTTTTAATTTTTCATATCAGATGCGACTATTAGTAACTGTTCAGATTAAGAATACAAATGGATTCTGGCATCAAAATTCTTGAAGTTTGTAATTTTTCTTTGAGTTAGCTCCTTAACAAATTCTTTAACAATAAAATAATTAGAGCATGCACACTATCATTAATCACTCCTAGTAACACACTGCCCAGATTCTGGTACAGTGTTAATATGTGGTAGATGCCATTATCACAACTTCTACCATTTGAGAAACATGTTTTATTAATTAGCGATAGATTTTTGTAGAAACTTAGTTCCGTTTCTTCTTCAACAAGATAAACAACTTTATGGTGTGTTGCGGGCGGTTTGACCTGGGTCAAGTGATGCTCCAACTTCATTCGACCAATGCTCAATAGGATTGTGGTTAGGACTTTGGCCAACCATTCAAACTCATCTATTTCCATGTCCTCAAATCACCTAGTTATGCCTATTGCCATATTTAAAATGAAGAGATCATTGTTTCATAAGCCTTTATATTCATAAATCTATACGTTAAATCTAATAAACCAAGGCCACAACACAAAAAACAGGATTATACTATTATTCAATTTCCTATCTTTAAGAAATTTTTACTACATTTGCCACGCCCATAATGTCCATTAAATTAATATAACTGATAGCGTGATTCACCATTCCATAAAATGCTTTTCTAATGTTCTAAAGTGCAATGATAAAAAGACTTGCATCATCATAAATGGCGGGCAGTATTCTCTTTACGGAACAACTCGACTATTGAATTCAAGACGCGAACGCTCATATGAACAAGCCAAAACAAGCTCTACAATCTAAAAATGAGAAATGCAAAGACTAAATTATAAAAATTTGATTTTAATGTTTAATTTTATGTAAGACTAATCATCAGCTGGTCTTCATTCTAAATTGAAAAATAAATTATATAATCAGCTATAGCTAAAAAGAAATAGAATTCTGACTGGATAGCGCTAGTCTTATGTAAAATTGCGCTTAACTGATAAACAATAATAGTGTATCATGTGATTGGTTCTCGAGTTGTTAGGATATGGTTGAAGTTTGGAAACTTGACCTTTTTGTCCACAGCCATGGTGGACATCTTCAAAAAAGGATCAAAAAAATTAAGTTACTGTCGCGCGTTTTCGCTTTTATACTTGTATGAATGTGGTAGAGATGTTCGGGAGCCGTTGTTGAGGTCATCTGGTTAGTTGTTGAAGTAATTGGACTAGCTGCTGACGTAAATTGGGTCGTTGCAGGCAACATCTCAGCATTTGCTTCTCATTTATTTGGTAAATAATTCCAAAATCCCCTCTCGCTGACAAAAATAAGTTGCATCAAACGTGATACAACTAAAAGTAAAACTTCACTTCTATGACTGTTCAAACCCTTCTTCCTGCATAGACACAGACATTACAATTACCTCCATTATGCAAAGATGTTACTGCAAAGTATTTGTCCACCACATCTAACAAATCTTTGTTTAAAATCACCACTTATCAAAGGTTTTGGTAATCCCAATCTGTTAATGTTTTCAACTTATTAGGGCTGAGTATCTATTGCTTAAGGTATTGAGAATTTGCATAAAATCTCAGATGAAAGTTGAGTACCAATAAAGATGCGTTCGTACTGACGTCCGTAGCTAATTTTATGCAGTTTTGCTACAACACATAAAAAATCCCACTTACTTTCCAAAGAAAGTCTAGTGATTAATGGCTAGTTAATCAATTAATATTGGTAGACAATCATGTCAATGAAGTAATTCAGAGGATTAAAATGCTGCTTTTTGAGTGAGATACTAAATAATGGTATTCAACAATTACATTCTTTGATTTATGGAGCGATTTAAGTTGATCTAAAAATAAAATGTAAATAAAACCCTGTTTTGATGGGATTTAAAAGTTATGAACGAAAAACAAAAATTTGATTTTCTTCAATTTTAAAATAGACTGGCGAATGAAAATGTACAAAGATAATCAAAATAGTTATTTCGTTGAATCAGCTTGCCAATTCTTATTGTTGTAAAGATAAAAAATCAGAAAGAGTTATTCCTTTTTGTGTTCTTATGGTGAACAGAAGCGTGACTTTCTGATAATATACATCTTGAAGGAGCAGTAATAAAGTTAAGATTAATTTATTCACAATTTAACTGTAAGATGCAACCAGATAATTTCTGCTAGGTTAATGTGTGCAATATACTCTTTTTTACAATATTCAAAATCATAATTGGGCCCCTAAATCAAATTCAGATTCATTTACAGGGAGTTTGAAGAAAAGAAAGAACCTACTGCAATCTCACAAATATCATGAGAAAGTGGCTATTTTGGTGGTTATAGTATAAAAAATTATATTCAACGCTTGCACAGAAAAACTGAATTCCAAATTTATGAGTGTAAAATGAAAAATATTGTATATAGTACATAAAGTCATGCTGTCTATCTGGTGGAATTGAAAAGGAATCCTGTTTTATGAGCTCCTAGCAAACGACCAGTCAATAAATTCAGATAAGTACTGTTTACAAACGGAATTAAAGATAGTGATTCAGGAAAAACGACCTGAATTAGCTAATAGGAAGAGAGTCGTGTTTCATCGGAAGCTGGGATGTGCCACCCGCCGTATTCATCAGGCATTGCACTTTCAGATTTTTACTTATTTAGGTCTTTGCAAAATTCTCTTAACGGCAAGAACTTCAACTCTTTGGAAACCATAAAAACCACCACGAAAAGTTTTTCGCCTAGAAACCTGAGAAGTTCTGAAAGAATAGAATCTTCAAGTTGTATGAAAGATGCAAAAAAGTTGTTGAATAAATACAGACGCAAAAATTTTTACTTTGAATTTTAGATAATCGCTACAAACTTTCCGGGTAACTCAATAAGTTTCTTAAAAAGAAAGATATACAAACATAGAATTATAAGCAAAGTTATAATATACAAATTTGAAAGCTACTAACAAAAGCAATTTCAGACCTATGTATTGCTCTTCGTAAACAGTGGAATTCTCCATATATCCAAGTCAGTGGAGCCTTATATGCCTAGAGTACTTTCTGTTTGATAATTAGATAGAAATATGAAACTTCAAAAAGCAACGAAAAAGTAAGTCCAATCCCTATTATTTTAGCTTTAGTTAATTTTTTAAATGCATATACACTATATCAAGATTCTAAGTTACTAATTTTTTTATATCTGTGATATACATGAGTAATTATTATCACAATATAAATTACATAGTTCAATATGAGCATAATTTGTAAGAGGTACTTCAATTGCTTATGCTTCAATAAATTCAACAGCCACATCTCAATCTCTACAGAAAAAAAATCTGGTGTGAAATCAGCAGACCTGTGGACCATTGAGAAACACTATCATTCAATTATTCCTATATATCTTATCAAGTTTAGGAATTACCTGTTATGCCTTTTAAACTTTTTTGTTTAAAACGTACCACAATTATTTTTTTGAAATTAATTTTCGTACTTTTTTGTTTTCATTTGTTTTCTATGTACCCAGAAGGATAAGTACAATTGATGGTTACTCAAAGAATTATGTGGTCTATAAAATACATTCGGTCTAGCATCATTTCAAACTGACCGAAGATTAGATTACATTACAAAGATAATTTGAAACAACTTGTTTATATCAAAATAACACTTGTTTATCGGCCGAAGCAACAAAGTCTCCTATTTTTTATAAGCTAACTAAATCTAGAATAACGACCTTATTTTACGTTTGATGTTTAATAATAAATAAATTTTTCAACTAATTGCTAAGGTAAACAATCACATTATACAAAAAACCCACATACAAGTACAAATGCGACTTACCAACGTTAACATCTGTCATTTATTATTCTGTTCTATTTAATCGAAGATGGTAGTACTATTTACTACAGAACAGTTGCGCTCTGTCGTCAACCGAATAAAAATCATTGACTTCAGATATATGCACGTTATTCAAGTTCTCTCCTTTACCATTGGATTAGTTATAGTGCATCCCACATCTTGGAATTTTAATGATGACCCCTAGGTTTTTGGAAATACGTTAAAAATATTTCACAATTACAAATGTGTTTCTTGAATTTAGAGGAAGGTGTTAAGGAGCCTGGGAATTTGAGTATACAAAAAATCTTAACAAATTCAAGGATAAATCTTTTCTAATATAAATACAGAAAACATGACTGCTCTTTCTCTATTGTCAAATTGCTAGTCCTAAAAAGTTAATTTTTGATTCGTTTAGTAGAAACAAAAACTTTACTGGTTATTTTAACTTGAACTACAATACCTAAAATGTAAATTTATTTATACATATATACATTTATACAATACGTTCATTATGGGGGAAAATACAATTCAAATATTTTCACGGAAGAAATACACGATCATAAATAACGGGAAGTGATACAGTTGCAAAATAGAAAAGGGAGGTACCAATTAAAGCAAGGAAAACCCTCAAAAGATAACCCAAGGGGCCCAATTAAATCATATGAATTGGCAAGGTGAATGTCATAATTCAGCTGTTTATCGCTGATAAACAAGGCCGCGCAAAAGAATACGCGGCGTTATAAAATTATAAAATTTGTACAGAACGACAAAGAAATAAAATTTTGATGAATACAACACAAGAAGAGAGAAGTAGTATAACCAATAGAACCAATAGTTTAACGATAAATAACTATATAAAGAGGAGAAGAATAGCAGAAACACCCAAAGATTTTGAAAAGTAGGAAACGAAACTGCTAGCCTTTCGAAAAAGTCATAATACAACGAACTCCTAAAAGGAGACGACAGTGAAAAAAGAAAGATAAGGATGCGGTGAAGCAAATAAAAGCACAAAAACCAACATTTAAAAACAAAATAGAAGCAATAGAAATGAAAAACGTATCGAACTGTTAGAAAAAATGAGAGAACTTAAAGTAGATTCTCAGAAGAATAAAAATGAACTAAAAGCTAAAATCACAAAAGGCCAAGAGGAAGTGAAGAATCTCTAAAAGGAACTACAAAAGAAAGAAAAGCAATAAATACTAAATACAGTTATAAAACTAGAAGAAAAACTAGAAAGAAAGTGCAAGAATCTAGAAGTAGATATTAAAAGTTTTCTAACTGAGAAAATAGGAGTTCAGTCACAAATCAAGGAGGTATTCAAAGTTAGAAGAAATGAATCAAACAAAATCATTACAGTAAAAAAATAAAAAATAGGAAGAAAAGCACCCACAATGAGAAAGAAACGCTGGTTAAGAGAAACAAAAATTACAATAGAGAATGATTAACTATACAAAAATGATAGATCGAAGCGAAATTAAGAAGTTGCAAAACAAACGAGATGAAGAAAAGGTTGTGAAAACAGGATAACAGAAGATAATAATAGATGATACAACCTACTTTTGAGATAAACACATAAATAAGCTAACATCTTCAAAAACCGATTAGAAAAAGAGAGGGAGTACAACATATTCATGATGAGAAAACTGGTAATGGAAAAGGAAAATATAAAGAAAAAATAACAGCAAAAAGGTAATAATAAAATAACAATAGGATTCTGGAATGTTCAAGGAATGAATAAAATAGCAAATGAAGCAAAAAAAAAGTACGGACTGGATATTTTAGCGGTACCAGAAACAAATAAGAATGGAATTACTATGAAAATATATCTATGGAAGAGGAACAGAATATAAATTTAGAACAGGGTTTCTTTTAAAGGAGGAACTTACCAGCAGAAAAATCATGTCTACGAGAATGTATGCTATGTTGCATAGCTTGGAGCAATATCAGTCAGAAGTGAAACCTTCGGGTCTAGTTTTTTAAATTCATTTTAGTTGTTGAGGAAATCAATTCTGGAAAATGTTCAGTGATCCAAGATTTTTTATTGGAGTCCAAAATTACAGCTACAGTTGATTTTGAAATTGCTGTAATTTGTAATTTTGTAATTTGCGACATTTAGGGTTTTGGAATGATAAGCAATGGCTTTAATAGAAAGTCTTAATTAAAGTCATCGCTCAGTAGGATTAAATGATCTTTTGCAGCCTTGAATCCTAGTACTTGCTTTTCTCCAAAAGATATAGTCATTCTTTTCCAAAAAAAAGCCCTTTCATCAACATTACAAGTAATTCAGGAAGATATGCAGTAGCTGCTTTTTCTCCAGTAATCTGCATATTATAAAAATTAGTTGTTTTGAATTGATGGAACCCCTCTCTACCCATTTTACTCACTCATTTAGCTTTTTTCATTCTGAACAATGTTAAAAATTGTTCTTGATTTCTCCACTATGATTGCTTGACTTAATGGTGTATTGCAATTGACTTCGTCAATGCAGATGGAAAATTGTTTTTCCACATCTTCAATCACATTGCTTCTAGAATGAGTAATTTTTGGTGCAGAAGTCATAGTGATTGTGGATGTTCATGGTATGATCTTTCCTTTATTTTTTGTCCATATTGTTGAACTTAACAAATTTAATGCAGTGCCAATATCATTTATCTGCAACTAATTGCCAGAGCCCCTGCATTTTAATTTTCAGGAAAATGTTTTTTGTCACTTTATTACTTCTTTTTTTACAATTATTCATTTTAAAACAAAATTGGACAATTATTTTTGTTAATGTAAAATAAAAAGTTACATTCTTACACAATAACATTGATAATCATTCATAAATATGAACTATGACCACACCAGACTATCTCGTAGTCTGGTGCGATTTCAAGGTAAATCAAAATTTCGCTGCGCTTGTGCTTTCATTCTAAAATGAATTAACAAAAAATAGTGTTAAACAGAACAGCATTAAGCAAGGTTTTACTATAATTCAAATAGTTTATAATAAATGAAACGGAATAGTGGAAATATAAAGGGCGTTTCTAAAGGAAAATAAGAACAAATAAAAATGTTGCCAATTTTATAAGCCACACGTTTTTCCCTTATTTAAAATGTAACCCTTGATGATCTTACTGCTTCTTATCATATTTATATGCCAAGATCTTGTGCGGGGTCTTGTTACTTCAACTCGTAGACCAAAATTTCAAATAAAACAGTAACATAAACCTGACGTGGCTTTTTTGGAAGTAAAATAACACAAATGATAAAATAATAGAAATAAGGTATATAAGACAATATTGTCCCTAAATAGTAATTATTCATTTTACTATGTTTAGTTAATTACAATGAACAAATATTTCAGTAGGCATTCCTTCAATAAAATCATGCTTACTCACATCTTATCAGTTAGAAGCGTGAAATTAAATACCGTTCTAGATAAGCTAACTCATATTTCGTCTACGATAAAAGTTAATTCAAAACCACCATTGTGTTAATAAAAATTGCAGGAATATAGCAAATTATTAATTCAAATGCTAGCAATAACTAAAATACTTACTGTTCTTTGGCTTTGCTGTTGATTATCAAACGGATTATAATCCTCCACTCGTATTTGTGCATTTACATTCCTAGCTACCTGCTGCACCGAGGGATCCTGCAAGGGGAAGTCAAAATCAATTTAATTATTGACTCTGGAGACGTCGCCAATTTTTAACAGGTCCTGATCGCTGATACAGGCATATATGACGATTATCACACAATGATTATTCCATGAAACGAAAATGAATCGAATTAATGGCATATTACAGGACAAAACGCAATGAATTTAAAAAGCAAAAACCTACTTACAGCAAAGGGGTTGTCGACTGTAGGTTCCCCGAAGGGATTTTCGTCAAAACCGGACATATTGTTATCAGCTGGACCAGCACTATCACGAAATGATCGGTAAAACAATAAAATAGCAGTCTTATCTAGCAATCATTATCACTTAAGCCGCCATATGCATGTTGACAACTCAGTAAGTTGACAGTGTATGTCGTCACAGAGATGCAGCCATTGTTGTTTGAATCATCTGGCTATCTTTTTTTAATCGCAACATAACTATATGCCAGAAAGAGATAGATAAATGCGGCATTGCCAAACCATCCCTAAAATACTAAGGTTGGGTAGTTTTAGTAATTATTAAAGATAATTACTAATATAATTAAAAAATATTAATTATTGGGATAGTTATAAAATGAAATTAGAAAGTAGAACTGCTTATGCATATTAATTTTAATTTATCAATTCAATGTAATTCGTTTTAAACTTTTTTCTTTCACTTTTTTAGATTTTATTTTTCCAAAAATTTTCTTTTAGCACTTTAATTATCTTATTTTGCTTTTAATATTTTTATAACAAATTTTAATATTTTTTGGCTTATTAGTTTATTTTTTAAAATTTGCTCTCTCGCTATTTTACTAACACATGTCTTTAATTTTTTTAAACATATTAATTTTTTATCTCTTTTTTATTTCCTTGATTATTATTGTATTTTCGCATTTTAAATTTTATTTTGTATTTTTATTTTTATCATTAGTTTTTCTAATTTCTATATTGATCTTTTTCTTGTTTTATTTTAAGTTAATAAATATTTATCAAAAATCTATTAAATTCGTTTAAATTTTTGACGGGAAAAAATATTGAAATATACGAAAAAATAATTAAGTGTATTGTTTATACAGAAATTCAAAATATTGCAGTTGTTATTTCTTATTTGTTTGGATCCATCCACATAGCACTATAGCCTAAATCTTATTTTGTTTACAGCATCTGAAAATTATTAGCTGGTCTGTTTTCTAATCCAAATATAGAGTTTTTTCAATGTAGTTGTGTAAAATCATCTGGTACAAATGTGTGAATAAAAAAGTGACCTGTGATCTGAATCTTACAATATCTCTCAGATTCTGCTAAAATAACTTTAATCGTTTAGGTTTTCTTCTCTTATCTAAACGAAAACGAAAAATTCTGAAAAAATTCATAAGTATAGGTGATACGAATTCCGTTCGAAAAAAAATTTTTTTGACCCTTGGCAACCCCGATATACCCCCTAAAAAAATAAAATTGCTCGAGATGTTTTCTATGTTCTTGTACACCAAATTTTCTTTATTCTTATGAAAACTTATGTCAAAATACACCTTTATGAATTTTTTCAGATGTTTTGGAGCTGGGACCAACCCTAAAAATTGATTTTTTCCCATTTTTCGCCATTTTATCAACTTTCAGAGCACCAGGGTGCGTTTTTAAGGGCATCTAATTTCAAAATCGGATTCTACGGGAAATTTTACATAGGTATATGCACCGAGCACATATAATTTCTCTGTTTTGAGCGTTTTTTAGGCAATTTTAGGATGTTAAGGTATTTTTACCCAAAAAAAATTGTTTTTTTGACATTTGTGAGGTTTTTACGGCTGTTAAGGTGTAGGAGTTTTTATTTTTTAGGGGGTATATCGAGGTTGCCGGGGGCCAAAAAAAATTTTTTTCGAAATAAATTTTTTCAGAATTTTTCGTTCACGAAAAAATTTGAAATAAATAAAATTCGAAAAAATCACTTTTTTGACCCCTAGCCAGAAGGGAGGCCCTTTTCTTTTACAAAATTTATTATACTCTCTGATATCAAAAGTCAAACTAAACATTATAACTAAAATTTAATGGCTAACAAATTGATATCTTATTTTATCAAAAAAATTAAGACTTTCAATGCTTAAGAATTCCGAGGGGTCAGACTAATAGATGCTTTTCAAATCAAACGTGTAAACATTCTCTGGTCAAATGAAATACAGGTAATAGAATATTGTAAAATTTTAATTTATTTTGTTATGAAAAGCCTCCATCTGAATAGAATAAATATACAAGTAAATAAATAAATGTTTTTTTTATTCTTGCCATATGCCATAAAAAATTAAATTACAAAATCAACGATTTCAGACCAAAATAATTGCTTTCGTCAACTAATCACTAAAGTTATCCAGAACTGTTGTAAAAATAAAAAGGTTTGTACATCTCGACAAGAATGATAATATCCAGTTTGTTCTAATTACATAAAAAACTTTATTAATTTTTTATTTCTGTTTTGATTACAATTACTATATATTTGAATACAATTACTAAATAAATTTTTTTATGTAATTGGATATGTAACTGCGTTTTCTAAGAATTGACTGGAAACTTTTACACTAAACCATATCTCACGATATTGTGGCCAAGAAGAGAAATGTGTGTCTATATGGTATATTTTTTATTTCTTCTGTTGTCGCTGGCAATTCTTTTTTATATTGATATAGATCTTTCTATTAATATTGATATTGAGGCACAGGCATCCATTTTAAATTTTTAATATATTGACTTTGAGATACCATTAGTTCATTTCTCTGGTGTTTTATTTGAAGTCTTACATAACAGTTGGTCGGTCTACTTCGTACTTGGAAGTGTCGTTTCAATTCTTCTAATTCTGAAATTATTATTGCACACAATGTTCCTTCTGTCACATACATATAAACACAACAGTATGACTTCACCTGTAGACATCCAACAATATACATGGATCAGCTTATAAGACTCCATGTGGCATCAGATATAAATGGACCATAGATCGACTTTTGTAGACATCGTTACGGAATCCTTCGGGTTGTTCCGTATATATCTCTTCTTCGACTTTATCGTGAAGAAAGGCAGTTTTTACGTCGAAGTTATATAATACCATGTCCATCTGTATCATTAGAGCTAACAGTATTCGGGCTAAGTTGTATTTGACCCCTGGTGAAAACGTTTCCTCATAATCGATGCCTTTTCTGTAAGTGATCCTCTTGTCTTTCTTTTCAATTTGAACAATTGTTTGCGTGAAACCGTTCTTTTTGCTAGCGATAAATCGACTAACTCCCATGTTTTGTTAACTTCGTGAGATTCAATCTCTTCTTTTTTCGCTTTGCGCCAGACTTCTGCTTCTGAGGTTCGTCCATATCAGTTATCAGAGAGCAAGCTAAATTATTCTAGCACTGTTCTAGTTTTAAAATTATATGGACATCCAACACGTGGAAAGACATTCGTGCGACCACGTTTCTTCTTCATTGTTATCACATTCATAATACCAGGATTCGTTAACGCGCGTACTCAACGTAAGTGATTATGTTCATGAATAATGGCATGCTTTAAAGTGAATATCTTCCTCACAAAACGACCCCAAAGTCAGTATGCTTTTTGTGTATTGTAGGACCAACCAAACAAATGTTTGGTCGACTTCCCGTCTCATGTGAGCCTTTTTTGTTTTGGCACCATTAGTAGCCCAAGCGACCTAAACCTACAAAGATGTCTCATCAAAGGTTTGATGTCATTCCACATCTCCGCTGGTGTTAATTTCCGATTTCCTTTCGGAATTTTGTTCTGTATATAGGTCGCACGGTTGATGGCTTCGACCCAAAGCTCCGCTGAAAGACTGCACGTGTGTGTCCAGGTTGTCGCCATCTCTACCTCTCCTTGTTTTTCACATTCTGCGGATTCGTTCTATCCTGTTGTGGAAGTAAGACTTGTTTGAACGCTCGTGTCTTTGAGAACCTTTGTCAGATTTCTATGCACATATTTGAAACCTTTATCAGTTCTGAGTATACGAACTATTATCGTGGATTAGATAGTTATAATTTAATTTTCTTGTTTTGGGTATTTTAGGAGTATCTAAACAATAATGAAAAGAAAAGCCTTGGGGTATCCAAGAACCCCACGATACTTGATACATCGCCTTTTTCTTTTGTACTTATCAATATGACACGTTATCTCACAAAAACGAACTTAAAGACTTGGTTAATAATTTTTATGACAGTGATAGTGATGATAATACTCTAGGAAATTCTAAAGAGACCGATTTTATTGAAGAAAATAGTCATCTTAGTAATAACTAAAGTGAACATAGTGGCGGATTCAGAGCAGGGAGCGGAAGATTCTGACAAAGATGATATGGAGGTTGAAGGAAATTGCTACTAAGAACGTAATAGATATAAATGATCCAAATTTCCTCCAACACCATCTCGCACAAGAAACTCAAATATCCATGTGCCTGGAAAAAAGGTTTTGCAGCTATAACTAAACCTTCAACTTCTTTAGGAGCTTGATCAGTTTTATTTACTAAGGAAGTTTTAAATATTATTTTAGAGCGCTCAAATGAAAAAATAACAGAGCTCTTTTGTAAATCCCGTTGATAAGCTAGGGTTCAAAGCATTTTTGGACTTACTAATGTTAGTCTTTTTAAATTTGGCCATGAATCTGCAGAATGCTTTTTCGCTACAGTCTGTACAGGACGAGATATATTCCGAGCAATTATGATCTTAAAAAGATTCCTATTTTTGTAGACGGCATTATGTTTTGACGATCCAGATATAAGGGAGAATAGGCAAAATGCTGTAGATAAATTAGCACCAATATCGCAGACTTAGATCATAAGTCTTTTAACGAAAATTGCAAAGCTAATTATATTTGCAGCGAATATGTAGTTGTTGGCAAAATGTTGGTAGGGTTTCGTGGGCAATATTTGAAAAAAACCCTAAAAAATACACCCTAAAGGTCATGTGCATCTATGATTCTAAAATCAATTACTTATTCCATTAGTTCATTTATTGTGGAAAATAAAATTAGTCCAATCCCAAAACATTATCAATTCTCAGCGTTCTGAAATTAGTAACCCCTATTGAATATGAATAGGAACATTACGAGAGGCAATTGGTTCTCTTCGATTGAACTTGCTGATGAATCAGGGAAAGTAGGTCTGACATATGTTAGACCATTGTGAAAAAATAAGGCTGAAGTGTCTGTGCAACTTCAACCAAAAAAGGACCGACAGGTAAATTTAACCAAGTATGATTTTACAAAAGATAAAATATTTATTAATTATTATTATTTTAATTTTGTCAATGCATTATAACAAAGTCATTGAAGAACTCAGTAATAAGCCAGACATTATAATGTTCTGCAACTTTACTAAAAGTAGAGTGGATACATTGAACCAAACATGCGCTGCCTATTTCTGTCAAAGATCTAAGAAGTGGCCTAGTAGTCGAGGAAAATTAGTAAAAAGCTCGAAATTTTTAGCGGGTACACGTATCGAGACGTTCTAAGGCGCATTCGATTCGTAAGAGCATCATAAAAAAATGTTACCACATATTTTTTTGTTATAATGCGCAAGTGCATTTGTGCACGCAAAAGAATGCATTTATTTGATGCACTTTTTGCAGGCCCAAAAGAATATTTTATTTCTCTCTTAATATTGGCCAAAATAAGCTCATTCCCGTTACTCGGAAGTTTTTGGGGTCACTGATCACGAATACAATACTTAGAAAGTGCCCCGATGCACTTGGGGGCATAATTCTGGGGATGGGGGCGATTTTAAAGAATTACCTCAAATTTGTTTGTTTTCCAAGTTTAAACTGTCTCAATAAAAGTTTTTGGGGTCGGTGATAACGAATATGATATTTAAAAAGTGCCCCAATGCACTTGGAGGGGAGCATAATCCAGGGGATGGGGGAAAATGTGGGAAAAACCTCAAATTTGTTTGTTTTTTGAATTTAAACGGTCTATATACGGCTTTTTGGGTTTGCTGATCACGAATATGATGCTTAGAAAGTGCTCGGATGTACTTGGAAGGCATAATTCTGGGGATGGGGGTGATATTAGGAAACCAGCTCAAAGTTGGTTATTTTTCGATGTTAAACTGTCTCGATAAGGGTTTTTGGGATCGCTGATAACAAATATGATGTTTAGGAAATGTCCCGATGCACTTGGGGGTGGGGGGTGGGCTTTCCTAAAATCACCCCCATCTCCAGAATTATGCCCCCCGTCCAAGTGCATCGGGGTACTTCCTAAACATCATATTCGTAATCAGCAACCCCAACAACTCTTATATAGACAGTTTAAAACTGGAAAAACAAACAAATTTGAAGTAATTTTCTAAACTTACCCCCATCTCTAGAATTAATGATCAAGTGTTGATTCATCCCCTGATTCGCTTTCAGCACTGGTGAATTTCTTCTTTCTCTCCTTCGGCTTTTGATACTGTTTGTATTTGTCTTCACCGCAAATAAAACATTTAAATTGATTGTTGCATTTTTTATTCTTTTTTTCGGGGGAAACTCTTCTACAGTTTCAAAGCTGTTAACGGTAAATTCTAGCATGGTATATACTTTTTCTGGCTTCTCATCCTACGCTGATAATAATATCGTGTACGTAAGTAGCAAACAGCTAAGCACCTTGGTTACTACTTCCACTTCTTCTACCTTGATGCTGGTGAACACTCTAGCCATAAAGGCGACCAATGCTTCCCTCGCCGTATACTCTAAGCCATAAAACTTTTGTAACCGCAAAAGATTGTCCAATAATCACAACATCCAAACATCGCAAGCGCTCCGACACCGGCTGAGATCGCTAGCGACTTCAAGAGGTATCACTAACAACAACAGTGCGAACGCCTTTTTATCCTTCTTTTAGACTACCTTTTTGTTGGATTCTTAGACTACTTGGTTCATATCATGTGTACGAAATCGAACATAAGGAATCTTTACGTTGGAGATTCACCGACTTAGCCATTAAAACGAGGGATACTTCCGACTTTATTTCAGTCAATTGTCGTACTTCTCAATCGGTGGCTCCTTTCACTTAAAATACTAGCATAATTGTCAAGGTGTTTGATAATAAGCACAGTTCATTAATGATAATTCAGACGTGATTGCTATTACTATTAGTTATATATACACTAGTGCTCATGGCAGTATATACACTTTATTAAAATTCAGTTATAAAGTAAATAACTGTACTTTTCCTAATAAATTTTGTTTTATTTAACCTTTTACCATTTGTTTAGACAATATTGTTTTGAATGAAAATAATTAGTCACTTATAGATTTTTTGTAAGCATTTGTTGGGTCAAAAACTAGAATAAAAATAATACTTTTACATCCTTAAACTGCCACTCAACACTTTCTTTCGGAGCTCCAACTTCCGAGCTCGCTAGTTTATCACTAGACCTTGTGCTGCTTACTTTTGTTTGCATTCAATGGTCCGTGGTAAGCAGATGCTTACCACGGACCATTGAATGCAAACAAAAGTATTATCCGTAGAAACTCGTTTGGCCATTCTCACTTTACGTCGAGAAAGGCTGTCAGTGCATAACATCACGATGACATTAAGGGTTTGTGCTTCGGCGGTGAATCTTACATTATAACGCTACAGAAAGACAGGCAGTCTTAGGGATCGCCATCGTCTTGAGCCATCACGAGCAACATCAGATGCAGAGGATCAGTTCATCAGACTGATGAGGTGGGATATAGAAGATTAACTGCCCCATATATTGATGCGGAGTTTAACCGGGGATGTAATAAAACAATATCAGTCAGCACAATAAAGTGACGTTTCCAGGAGGGTAATTTTCATGGTCATATTGCAACCAAGAAACCGTTGTTGCGCGTGATAATAAGGCCAAACGGCTTTCATGGACACAAAAGCACCGTTCCTGGACAAGTGAACAGTGACAAAACGTATTATGGACCGACGAATCTAAATTAGAAATTTTCAGTCAGAAACGGAAAATCTTTGTGCGTTGGTCTAAGACTAAAAAGATGATTCCAGACTGTAAGGTTCCGACTGTCAAGAACGGAGGCGAGTCTGTTTTAGCGTGGTGGTGCGTTTCTTTGGCTAGTGTGAGGGACTTGGTAAAAGCCTATGGCATCATAAGAAAAGATTAACATAAAAAAACTTTAACGGAAACTCTATACCATTTTGGTTGCCATTAATTGGGAAGGGATTCGTGATGATGCTAGACAATGATCCAGACATACTTCAAAGCTTTGTAACGATTATCTAGCACACCAAAAAGAACAAAAAACACTCAAAATGATGACTTGGCCACCACAGAGCCCAGCCCTCAACCCCATAGAGTTGCTACGGCATGAGCTGGACAAAACAGTAAGAAAGGAGCGCCCCACGCCTAAAAATCATCTTTGAAGTCTTCTTCCAGGTGCCTGAAGAGATTTACCACTTGAGAAATTAAAAAATTAATCGAAAGAATGCCTAGAAACGTAAAAGCAGTAATAAAGGCAAAGGTTAGTTTTTCCAGTGTTAATGATGATTTTTGTTTTTTTTTACGTGTTGTATAATAGTATACCTATTATATAATACGCCGTTTTCTTACATTAAAGTGTACAAATTCATTTTTTATTTAGCGTTCATACTTTCATGAGCGGTAGTGTAAGACACATTACACTTACGCAAGCGTTCTATAACTGTCAGAACCAGAACACATCTATCCTTAATACAAATAGTTTTTTCATTCAAGGAAAAAATTAATAAGTATTTAAGTGGCATTAATTGAGACTCCATTAGTTATTATGAGATACAAACCGCATCTTCAGAACCAGCAGATTTCGTACCTCACATCTCACAACAGTCTCTTCTAGCAGAGTGGGCAAAATGATAGTAATGGAGGTGTGACGTTTAACCTATTTAAAGTTGTTCTTAGTGTATTCGTAATTTATTATCACCCTGTAGATTTAATGTTGAATTTAAGCACTGTTGTTAATTATCTATAAGAGTTACTTCAACTAGCTTTAATTGTATCATAATGGTAATGGTAAGGCTCTAACTTCCCGCGTGGGAGCACGACCTGCGAACTGAGAGGTTAAGGCTCTCATACGTTCGCTCTCTCTGTCCGGTCGTCGTGCACCATTTCTGATGCGAGGCGATGTGGCAAATACCGCATCTTAGACGACCGCCATTATTACCCCTTGTTCGAGTAAACGCAGGTACTCAATTATTTTTAGTGACTGGGTAGGCCATCCGGAAGGCATCAGGGAGCTCCGGGAATGGAACCCGCCTCCGTCCGCATTGCAGCCCGAGCCTCACCTACGGGACCAATTTAATTGTATCATAGAATATAAAATAAAACAAACTGCAGCAATACAAAGACGCCAAAAGACAATCATTAATCTAATCATTTAATTCTTTAAGTGATTTTTTTTGCAAATGTTCAATTTTTTTTTCTATGACATCGGATTGATTAGAAGATCGTCAATGATCAACTGACCCCTCTATTGTCGGCAGACATTTCTTATAATTCTTTACCGTATTTTGGTTTCAATTTTCACGTTTTTGTTGTTATATTATCTTGGCATTTAACATATTAAAACATAGATGATACAAATAAATTTATTTTATTTTAATTATCGAATTCTGGATTCTGTCGTTCTTATTCTTAGTATAATTTTCCAAATATCTCTAACATTCTTAAAATTTAACTTTAAAAGTGTCGTAAAGTAACGTTTTGTTGTCTTTTTGGATTTTTTTCAATAAGTCATAGAGTCTTTTTTTCTTGTTTTCCGGTTATATAAGAATTATATTATATACTAAACTTATTTTTCTGTCTGGTCATATATGTATTAGTCGGAGTTCCTTGGGACAAGTAAACATTAAGTCAGTAGATAACTATAATCCCTTCTCATACATCACATCGCTAGGTTTATATGTTAAACCAGATTGTAACCGGCGACAAGACAGATTTTCTACGATAATCGTAAATGAAATGGACAGTAACTGGACTGCGAAGAAGCCTCCAGATAGTATGCAACAGCAAGTCTTTAGCTCACGAAAGTCATGGTAGGTATATGGTAGTTAACGAAGGTATTACATTTTGAGCAGAGTTCTACTGCAAAGAATTGGATATTGAGCATGAGAAATTGAGTTTAAAACAGCTGCATCTTGCCAATTGTATTCGGGCGATACTTTTTTATGACATGAGACTGCGAAAATGAATGGAGTTGTGCTGCAAAGTTCTCTCATCCATTCTATTCACCTGAATTTTCGCCAGTAGATTTTTATCTGTTCCGCATCTTGCAAAACATGCAAAACCCATACTATACTAACTGACAGACTGTCATTTCGAATTTTGAAAACATTTTTAGCAAAATAAAATTTGGATTTTGGCAATAAATAATCGCTGTCAATGGTGATTATTTTGAAGACTAAATGCTTTTAACTTGACTCTGAAGCCAACAAGAAAGTATTCCTGGAATAGACTGGAATGACGGATTCCGGTTTACAAATGATAACTATATCGATTTTATTCTCTTTAAGACCCAGCGTGGTCCCGCGATTGAGGGGCGGGCTACGGTGCGGACGGACCCGGGTTCATTTCTCAGAGCTTTTTGATGACTGACAATTGGCCTAGTCAGTTACTAAAAATAATTGAGTACCTGCGTTCACTAGAATAAGGGGTAATAATGGCGGTCGTCTAAGGCGCGGTGTTCGCCACATTGCCCCGTATCAGAGATGGTTCGCGACGACCGAAGCGTTAACCTCTTAGTTCGCAGGTTGTGCTCTCATACGGGGCGTTATTATTATTCTCTTTAATATAACAGCTGGTATTGTGTTTCAATGGGAGAAGGAAATAAAAGATTTTAAAGTAATAAGAGAGGATTAATACGTTGACGTTGATGTCACTGGCAAAATCAAAGGTCCCTGGGACCAGATCCTAACTTAAGTCCTCTTAAGTAGAGTTTTGGGTAGCCATATATGCCTCTGTCGACTTCAGATTGGTAGAGGCCATGTATGGTGGAGTTACCGTAGAGTAAAGCAGTCGAGAGCTGTTCACCTTGTTCACCGCCCTATCGACGTAAGCTCTCCAGGTTAATTTTCGGTCCAGGGTCACTTCGAAGTAGGTTTTCTCCTTCCAAGATATACCCTCTCCGAAAATCCTAAATTCGCTAGGTCGTCTGGTCAATGAAGTGGTTTTCTGGTGGAGAACTGGATCGGCGAGTTCTTCTCTGCGTTGATGTCCATTTTCCTTCCGGAGAGGATAAGCTGTACCATCGGTAGTGAGATTGCAGTGGACGCTATCTTGCACATTAGACCGTTGTACCACATTTTGTTGAAGGTCTTAACCATATCGAGGAAGACTACACCAGTAGTTTGTTTTTTGATGTAGCCCTCGGTGGTGCATTCAACTACCCGGAGAAGCTGGAGGGTAGTGGAGTGGTCAGATCGAAATTTAAATTAACTCTCTGGAATCAGTTAGAGGTCTTTGATAGCTGTCCTCAGGCGCTTGTATATCATTTGTTCCACTAGCTTCTCCATGATCGGCAGCAGCCTAATGAGCCGGTAGTCCTAGGGGAAAGTCCCTGATTTCCGAGGTTTGGGGAACATGATGACCAGACAGTATTGGCCATGGCGATGACGCAGACGATCACCTTCTTTGGAAAAGTCTGTAGCGCGCAATTCGGCATGTCATCCGAACCGGGTGCCTTGCGTCATTTGAGCGCCCGGATAAGCTAAAGCACTTTCTCACAGGTCTCTGGATCTAAATGGTAGTGAGGCTCCTAGCCCTAAAAACGGCGTACAAAGCGTTCGACATGATCGGGACAGTCAGGCGAAGACCTCAGCTTTGTTCTGATCAGAATAGGCGCTGCCGCTCTCTCTGTGAATAAACGGTGTCGGGGAAGGACCTTGACCATTTTTCAGAGTATACCTCGAGTGCTTACTCTCCCAGGCACCGTTACAATCCTGTAGTACTTTTGCATGTTCTCAGGTTCTAGGGATCGCTGTGCGCACTGTGGCGCCCGGTTCTTCTCTCTGATTTGCTTTTTCATCTGTGAAGATAGTAAGTTTCTACCATCTCCGGCGTGATTGGAGTTGGTGGTGAAGCGGATGGATTTCTGTATAGAGACAAAGATGGTCTTTAGCCCATCAGGGAGGAGATGTCACTAATGCGACGGGTAATTTCACGCATAGATTAGCCGTATTACTCAATGATTCCTCATCTGAAGATATATTGCTCGGTGGCCAGTGTGGTACTGGATAATGCTCCAAGCAGAAGTTAATGTAGACTGCTGTTCCACCTTTTCTTTCTAGTTGTCAGTCCTTGTAGCGGTCTGATCGCATGTTCGCCATTGAAATGCATCTCCTGGACCATGATGACGTCCAAATTAAAGGTACATGCAAATTCCAGAAGCGGTTACTTCTTGTCCTTCAGACCGCCGCGTTCCAGAAGGCAAATCGAAAAGGCTGTTTATTCATAAAGTGGCTTTAGAAAGATGGCAAAGTTTTCAGCGTGTCGCGTCAACCCTTCGATTGTCTCCCAAGTTGGTGGCTTCTTAGAATAATTGGAGCAGCTTTGGACTGAGTTCCACCAGTTTTGTTACGTCCAGCATCTGGAGCAAAATGAAGATTGCTCCCCAGTCTTGGAAGAAGTTCTTAAACTTAGTGACAATGGGGGCAGGGGGAGGGGGGATTGCTTCTCCAATTGATGCTGCTAGGTGTTCAGTTTTGTTTGGAGTTGCTGCTGAGCTTCTGGCAATCTGGGTGTATGAATCTCCTGATGGGCTGGTTAATCTCTCTGGAACAGGGGCTGCTTTAAAGAAGCAAGGCAGTGTCGATAACTGGCTGAGTGGGCCTCAACACAGTTGGCATAGACGCACAGTTGCGCACTTGACACAGCTAGGGCCGGCAACGCTAAAAATGCTCAAATTTTTGGCATTTGTGACATTGGCCCACTGCCTTTTTATTCTGAGGCTGCTCCGCCGTCATTGCGACCTCCAGGACATAGTGAAGATCATATATTTGGTTGCCGGGTCGTTCTGCCTCTACGAACATAAAAAACATCAGCACGCTCTGTGCAGGAGTGAATACTGATAGATTGTCCGTGGTTTTTTGCTTTGCTGAAATTTAGCTTCTTCTCTTTTCAATAAGCGGGTCCCATAGCTGGTACCACAGAGAATTATCGGCGGGACCTTTGTTGTGGATTGGGACTGCGCTTGGTTTTCACATATTGTGGCAAATCGGTTGCGTTTCGGGAGCTTTTGAGCTAGTTCTTCCGATGCTGGCTTTCGGGGGCTTCTCTTACGTCCGTACATCACCACATAATCATCTTTCCCATAGGAAGTTGGTCGTGACTTTCTTCATCTCTAGGTAGATCACGTACCTCCGTAATTGAGTGACCGTGCTCCCTAATTGGGCCCCGTCGGTAATTTTGACGCTGCAGTTGCCAAATTAAGTCATCAACAGTATGCTTTACTATTAAACTGTAGATATAGTCCTGCATGATAGCTGCACCTGAGGCACTAATACCGGCAACACACACTTAACACTGGTACCCATACACGAATTAACAACGATACTTCTACTGTTTCGCGCACGAAACGCTTGCACTCGGTATACGTACCTGCTAGAAGTCACCCTATACGTTTTGAGGACACCAGAATCTGCGGTTGTCCCGACTTACACGTATCTTACATATGGTCTTGGTTTAGTGTCAGCTGACAGTTTTCTAGTTGCATTAAAAGTTTTTTTGAAGCCTCACATCTATAACTTCAATTCTTTATTATCTCATCTTCCTTTGTCAGTGGCTTACACAATTGAACTATGTTTGGGAGTAAAAAAAATAATATTACTTAGTTTACTAGCAAATAAGTAGTACAATTGTCAAAAAAATATATATTTTTTATTTTCCTTTTTTCAGGAAACTTAGTTTTTATTATATTTTTAATATATTTATGATATTTTGAATAGTGATTCGATTCAATTTAGAATCTTTTTTTTTAATATAGCTCATGCTTATTTAATAATACTTTGATTAAAATTTCCGTTACCTTCAACATTAATGTTGAAAAATTCTTCTAAGGTTACTTGAAACTTAAATTCGAGCATTTAGCAATAATTATAATAAAATCATTTAAACATTCCAAAAGAGAATAACCAATCGCAATGATGAAATATTGATGAAATCAAGGTTTCTTGAAATAAACCAAAAAAATCGACCTTCTATTACATTAAATTTATTAGATTTTTGCATTTAACTCACACGATTCACTTGGGTGGAGATATTTACATGGAACGGTACACATTTTTTTTTTGTCTCAGTGAGCAATCTAATACATCTATACAATAAATCATGGATGCAAAAAAAATTTGAGTAACAACATAAGAAATGCAAATAAAATTTAAATTGAAGCTTAGTGGCTTTTTTAGTATTTTTAGAATCAAAATTTGTATACTAATGTATAATTTAATAAAAATTAAATATTTTTAAAATGATTTTAGTAACAATATTTTTATAACATCATGAATGATTTGGCAACAATGCAATTGAGGTTATGTGCGTTTGTGTATATCGGTGTTTTATTTGGGAGGATTACATCCGGTTTATAATGGATAGAAATATGTAAAGGTAATTTTTACTTCAATTATAAACATGGTTTCTCTTACCTCTTCCATTACAACAGCATTTACTGAATTATATTTTACACAGGAAAATGCTGAAATAATAGACTACTGCATAACCAAATTGAGCAACTACAATGGAAAAGCAAACAAAATCCTTAATTGGGATGTATGTGGTAGGCGCGTTAATAAGATTGTGGATTGCTGGTTCAGAATATCAGAAGCTGTTCGCCAATCGTATTGAAATATCGACGCCTTTAAATTCCTGGAAACGAGGTAAGCCGTTGATGTAAAGAATTCTTTATGTTTTAAATGATCGTTTTTTTTAGTTACCGAAGGCCTGCATTTAATTAGCTTAGGAATTTACCCATATGTGGGCAATACACTACATGAGCCTCCAGTGCATTTAGCAGTGTATAACTTTCTAGTCGCCACCTGCGGCCAATATTTTCATTTGGTATTTGTGTTGTGTGATACAGCTACAGCATATCTTCTACACCTGGCCACGAAAAAGTATATGGTGCATTTGCGGAACATTCAGACGAGAAGCAAAGATTTATATGCCAAAGATGCCAGTGATATTTTATTAAATGATCATGATTTTGCTGTTCCACCACGATACGTTTCTGCGGCATTCTTATTCAACCCCTACATCCTGTTCAACTGTATCGGATTTACAACAACCGTCTTTGGGAACTTCTTTTTGGCCCTGTTTCTTTATGGATTAATGTCTGGTACGTATTTTTGCATATTTTCAATATTTTAACTTTTTAACTTAATATAATCATTCACGATAAATTAAAATTGAACAAACTGGTCAGACCATGGCTGTGAATTTTATGTGAGTATGTTTCATAGCAAGTCTGCAAGCGGCTACCTGCAACATTATAATAATAATAGTTCCCCGTAACAAGCCTTAAAGGCCCATTGGGGTCGTAACAGGATAGATCTGCTACAATCTAGAGCCTACGGCACACAAGGGTAGTAACGTGGCTAGCGCTACATACCGATCGCCTATTATAACCCCAGAGTTTGACCTCCAGGTACTCATTTATTGCAGCCTGAGTCGAGCTGGGCCGTAAAAATGCCAGCGATCGAATTGGCGAAAGCGGAATTCGAACTCTTGGTTTTGTAGTCTAGTGATCTATCCACTAAACCACCACGGCTCCACCTGCAACATTAGTTTTGTTAAATATCTAATTTGCAGTGGGTATTAAGTACCGCACTACAGACGAACTTGGATCTCATGCCTGGCGGGTGGCCTACTCAGTCACTATAAATAATTGAGTACTTATTTACTTGAACATGGGGTAATAATGGTGGTCGTCTAAGGCACGTTGCTTGCCACATCGCCTCGCATCACAGATGGTGCACGACGACCGGGCAGAGAGAGCGAACATATGAGAGGTTTAACTTTTCAGTTTGCAGGCTGTGCTCCTACATGGGGCGTTAGAGCCTTACCATTATTATTATTAAGTACCACACATGATTATAATATGATCATACAATCTTACTTCTTAAACATAATCTTTTTTAGTTGATGTTTAGCTAGCATAGAATGTTTTGTTTACAATGAAGAGTTATGTACACTTTATATGCTTTTAATTATGCAAAATCAAAGGAAACATTTGTGGCATGTAATGTTGCATTGTTTTAAAAGAATGGAACAGTGCTAACGATATTGCAAATAAGATTTGCACTGTTTATGAGAGTAGTGCTATAGGTGTTCTGACAATTTATATGTGATTTAGGAGTTTTGTAATTGATAATTTTAATCAAAAAGGTGAAGACTGTAGTGGCTGTCTATTCACTATAAATATAGACCTTATCAAAGCTACAGTTGATGAAAACCAGTGATATACTGTTACTAAGTTGCAGAATGCTTTATATATTCCCTTACCAACAGTAATTATTTACTTTGAAATATGGATTTCATTTTATTTGCCAAAAAGCAACCTCCTTAATTGTATTTCCACATGTGATTTATATCTTCAATGAAACGAGAACGAGATTAGTTGCTAAGAATAAGACTTAGATTTTCTATGATAATGTTAACTGTAGATGGTCTTAGTTCAATGATAATAAAACTTTCATGTTAGCGAAGCTCAACTTAACCCAAAGAAAGTTTTAATATCTATTAGGTGGGATTGGAATGGTGTCATTTATTATCAACTGCTTTTTTGCAAAGTGAAACCAGTAATTCAATAAAATAATGTTCCCAAGTGAGCAAATTAAACGAAGTTATTGGCAGAAAATTGCTAGAATCAACGAATGTCAGGTTGACTTGTAGTCCTTAGAAACAAATTATGAACGTTTGAACTGGATGTGTTCTCATCCTCCATACTCCCTGAATATTGCCTCATGTCATTATCTATTTCTTTAATTAAAAAATTCTCTTAAAGTAAAACGTTTAGTTCAACAAGTGATATAAAAATTAATTTGGAATAGTATTTTCTTAGCAAATTACAAAATTTTTGGAAAGATGGCGTTACACAGATTCCAGACACATGGAAAAATTATTACCAATAAAATAAAAGAAACTTTTGTGATAACGTTATAGTACCAAGCCATTGGGCATTAAAAAGGTTGCCTTATGGCGAGTTTATTCTGAAGATCATGTCCTTATGAAACTATTAGATTTTAGAAAAATGAATTTAAGCACAGAACAAATATTAAAGATGCACCACGTCCTGGAGGTCTAAAAATAGCAGTTATACCAGAAATTATTGACAAAATTCTTGATATGGTTTTAGCTGATAGACAAGCGAAAGTAAGCAAGTTAGCAGAGACTAACGGCATTTTACCTGAGTTTTTTTTTTATGAAATGAATTACATTTGAAGAAACTGAGGGGGATGGGTGCCACATCTGTTCACCTCAAAGCAAAAGAGTAAAAGCGAATTTGTTTGCTAACATCAGTTGACCATAAGAATGAGATTCTGATCATGGACGAAAGTTGTACACCAGAAATGAAACAGGCATTCAAATAATGGACCACAAAAGGCGAATTAGCTTTAAAGAGAATTAATTAAGTATTAATTAATAATGAAGTTTTTGTTATATGTTTCTACAGTTACATAATCTATTGTTGGCTTTTTTATTAGGTTGAACTTTTGTGTATTTGGAGCTATCCCTATGTTAACAAAACGTGTTATTATCATATTTATATTTTCGTACAATTGTACTAATCTTTTATTATTAATTTTACCTCTTTCATAATCAACTACTGTATTATCATCTGATGTTTCCTGCTAATATTATTTTTTCTTTAATAATTTTTTAATGTTTTCTTCTAAGTTTGTTCTTAATTTTTGACTTCTCATTCTCATATGGTCATTATATGATTTTAATATTTATTCTTTTTGTCTTGCTTTTATAATTTCTACTATCTGATATGGGTTTCCATTTACTGATATATTGTACCATTTCTTTCCCCACACAAGTTACTTAGATTTTTGCATTTTCTGTTTTTAGTGCTTTATTACATATTTGTGATTAAATAATATATATATATATATGGTTCCATTATGTATTAGTTTTTGTTATTCCTAGTATATTCAGTATTATATGCTCATGCTCACTTATTCATTTTCCCCTTTATATTTCGTTATGTTCCATGTTCTAATGTTTTCTTTGTATCGATTTTTCTTTCACCAGTTTTTTTTTTGGAGATTGCAGTTTATTTCTAATTTTATGCCAATGGTACTTTTTTGTTTAAGATTAACTTTTGATAACTTTTTTATGGTTAATCATTTTTAATTATTATTTTAGATTGTTTTCATAATTTTACTTTTGCTTTGTTGCAATTGTTTGGTTCCTTTAGTTTTTCCTACTTTAAATGCGCTTATTATGCTTACTTGTTACTCTTTTTTGTCATTTAAGAACTTTTGTAATTCTTTTAAGTTTACATATGCAGTTGTAATGTTTGATAACGTTATATTTTCTATGTTCTGTTTTGGACTCCAATGTTTTTTCAGTTTTTTTGACTAATAATTGTAATCTTTTCCAGCATCCATTGAATTTCTTGGTTTTTCATTTCGTTTATTAACTCCCCAGTTTCTTTTGATTTTTTTTAATTTCAATTAACATTTATTCTTTATTTTCTTGGAATTATTTCGTTAAATTTACTATAATATAATTTAGTAACTCTTTTCTTTTGTTCTTTTTGCTTCTTGATTTGTCACATTACCTTTTATTCCCTATTGTTGGTGTTTTGAAGAGTAGACTTCTACAGCAGACTTGGTTCTTCAAATTCCTCTGCTGTTTTTGTCTTTTCTTTGCTTTTTATATATTTTTCTAATATTTATATGTTATTGAATCTTAGTCTGAATAATTTTCCCCCTATTTTCAATTCTTTGCTAAGTTTGGTAAAATTTTCAATTTATCAATGCTGCTCAACAGTAAATGCACCTGCATTTGTGTATTGTTACGCACGTGTTATTGACATTTATTATAACTAGTTCTTTTGTAAACATTCTATTCATTTACTAGATTCACGTAATAACAATAATAATAATAATGATAAAGTTTTAACACTCCGCGTGGGAGCATGGCCAGCGAACTGAGAGATTAAGGCTCTCTTTGCCCAGTCGTCGCGCACCATCTCCTGTGGGCAAGCACAGCGCCTTAAATGACCGCCATTATTACCCCTTGCTTGAAGCAAACGCAGGTACTCAATTATTTTTAGTGACTGAGTAGCTCATCCGCCAGGCACCAGAAAGCTTCATTAATGAAACCCGGGTCTGTTTGCACCGCAGCCCACGCCTCAACCATTGGACCATGCTGGCTAGACCATGCACTAGATTTACGTATATGTACATTTTGCTTACTTTATAATAATTCCACTTTGATTCAGAAACCAGTTTTTATTTGCATTGATTGACATACCAATATTTATGGTTTTGATACCAATGTGCAAACTTTCCATTCACTATAATCACTCACTTAATGGTGGTCCATTATGTAGAGATAGAGAATAGTATGTAGAGATGGTTCTCTACATACTATTATTCAACTGCAGAAAACGATTTTTATAGAATATTGTGATAGAACATTTGGAAGCATTTATGATTGTTGTTAATGGTATTTTCAACGTTAAGAATAGATACTTTAAATTCTGAGTGAACATTTTTGAAAATTCTGTTAGTGATAATTGACAACTGAACCCTTTAGATTACTCACTTAATTTTTTGAATACGCATAATCTGAGGTAGTTTTGTAGGAAAAGGTTGCAATGGTTGTTTCAAAAGACTGATCAATCTTTGCTATTTAAGAGATTGTTGAACATTTGAAAGTTGTAATTAACAAGATCATATTCTGTTGAACTAAATAAAAGAAATAAGAGAGATATAGTGGCAACTTCTTTTTGTGACAAGAATCTATTTTTGCTGAGATAAGACAATACAATTATCATCTGTTACTAAAACTCAAGTATAAGTGTATATCAGTAGAATTACGCATGTTATTAAGTAGCAAAACTTTTTAACGTATTTTAAAAACTAAAGTCTAGTATAAGTACTTTAAGTTTAAAATAAATATGTAGTGATGAAATATAAACACGAGGGAGTTGCATTATGCAAATATAACATTAATAAATTGAAATCATCCAAACCTTTAAAGTGTAGTTGGCTTTGTGACCATAGACCTTTGTGTGGCATTGTTGGCAATGAGTTAATTGCAGCCTAAGATTATTGCAGGTCTCGCCATTTATTTTTTACAATAACACAAACCACATTGCTGATGTGGAGCAATAAATCAAGCTAACAGTTGTGCCAATCTGATTGACTTATGTGAGTGTAGCAAATACCTGACAAAACAATTTACATAAATGTATTGTTCCAACCATAAAATTCAGAGAAGGTGGAATAATGGTTGCTAGGGTTCTGTCTTTTGTGGTATGGTCTTGATCTACTGAGTTCAATGTTTGGTTTTATGAAAGCCAAGGCCTAGGAAACAGTTTTAACAATTCAGCGCTTTTATACTGCAATAATTTCCAATTAGTCCATTTAGTTTTAAAGATAATATTGTACCTTTTGATGAAGCAAAATATATCATTGACTAATTTGAATAGTTGATTCAAAGCCTTTATTTCAACTTTATTAAATGCCTTTATAATGAGTTAAAACGCCTATATTTAGAGCTAATTGCTCAAAAAGCACCATAGAGCTGTTCTTTATATTTATTGATAAATACAGGGTGATTTATACCAGGAGGCGAAAAATGAAAATTTGTGTTTGGGATTGGATTATAACCACAAAATGCGAAATATTTTTTTCCAATCGGCCTTTGTTTTGGAGATATCAAGGCATGAAGTTTTCTGAACTTATAATTTTTATCCAAAAAATTAATAGTAAGTCATGGAAATTGCTTTGACTCAAAAGACTAATTTACTAGTTGTTGAGAGTTGTCATATAGTATTGCTTTTAATTGTTACTGCAAAAAAGATACAAATTTTGTCAAGAATGCAGTTTAGCAATGAAGAATATGCTGACATTATTTTTGTTTACGGCTTTTGTAACGGCAATGCTTTAGAAAGTTGTCGGGAATGTCAAAGAAGATTCCCGAATAGACGTCAGCCATCTCGCCGTGTATTTGCCAATGTATTTCAAAGACTGCGACAACGTGGAACTGGTAATCATTATACTGATAGTGTAAATCTATGATACAACGCTGCAAGAGAAGAAGTAATTGCTTCAGTGCTTGAAGAACCAGGTATTAGTACTAGAAGAATTGCAACCCATCTGCAAGTTTCTCAAAACTTCGTTTGGAAGACTTTAAACAGGGAAGTGTTGCATCTTTACCATTATCACCATGTCCATCACTCACAACTAGGAGATGTAGTACAAAGATTAGCATTTTTGCAATGGCTTCTCGAATTTGTTACATTTTGTGGTCTGACGAAGCTACTTTCACCAGTGACGGTATCAATAACTGTCACGATAAGCATGTATGGTCAGCACAAAATCCGCACGCATGTAGAAGACATCCTTTTCAACACATATTTTCGATCAACACGTGGTGTGGGATTTTCAACGGTCGTCTATTGACATCACAAATTCTGCTGCATTATTTAAATGCTGCGTCCAACTTGGAATTGATGGATAATCACTTGCACGAGTTATTAGCAGACGTTCCATTTGCATTGCACAACGTGATAGGGTATCAACATGATGGTGTGCCATTGCATGCTGCAAGGGTTGTTGTAGAATGGTAGACAACCGTTTTAATGGAAGGTGAATGGGTAGGCGCAGTCCAATTTAGTGGCCTATTAGGTCGCTAGATCCAAATTCACTGGATTTTTACTTCTGGAGCCACGTAAAACAATTAGTTTATGCAGAGGAAATTCACAATGAAGATTAATTACGAGATAGAATTATGAATGCTGTACTTCAAATTGAAAATGGACAAGATTTTGCTGCAGTTTATAAATCAGTGATTTTACATTGACAGGTGGTGGACTTTGCGAACATGAGTTGTAAGTTAAAGTAATGGTTTTTTTTTCTATGTAACCGTTACAGTGATTAAATAAAGTTTTTATATGGTCTATTATATTAGTTTTCAAAAGTTTGAACTTCGATATCTCTAAAACAAAGGCTGATCGGAAAAAAATTATTTTGCATTTTTTGCTTACAATCAAATCCCAAACACGAATATTCATTTTTTGCCTCCTAGTATAAATCACCCTGTATAACCATATTTTTGTAAAAAAAAAAATCAGCCACAAGTTACTGGAATCATTTTCTTGAATGGTATGAGTTGCAATAGCAGTGAAAAGAGAACTGTTAAACCATTAAAGAGAAGCGTCAAACTTGTAAATTCTATAATAAAAAAGTTAAAATGTAGAATAACTTGTTATGCTTAAAATTAATATAGATCTGTATAAATCAATTTTGTTACAGGAAATTTGTTACTCAGTACGTTACCACTTGCAATATGTATATCACAAAGTTTATACCCAGTTTTACTGCTCTCTCCATTGTTTCTTCAATTTCTAAATATAGAAAAATCAGTGGGTAAAGCAATAACTGCTGTAGTAATGGTAATAGTATTCTGGATAGGACTTGTATTTGGCTCATATTACATTTACAAGAGCTGGGATTTCTTTGGTGATACTTATGGGTTTATGTAAGTTTGAATTTTATAGTTTTTATAATGCTAATTACGTTTATTTTCAGATTAACTGTTCCAGATCTACGTCCAAATACAGGACTGTTCTGGTACTTTTTTATTGAAATGTTTGAGCATTTCAGAACATTATTTATATATTCTTTTCAAATCAACGTCACTCTGCTATATTTCATTCCATTATCCATTCGGTTCCGAAAAGATCCAATGCTGTTGACAACAAGTTTGTTGTCTCTCATGGCTACTTTTAAATCATATCCATGTCTTGGGGATGTAGGTTTTGTCCTAGCACTGTTGCCGTGTTGGAAACACCTTTTTAATTGTAAGTTAATTATACACCAGTTTATAAAAAGTATTAATTCTATATTTTCAGATATTCAGCAGGGCTTCCTTGTTGGTTGTTGTTTTATTGTAACTACAGCATTAGCGCCAACAGTTTGGCATCTGTGGATTTATTCAGGTTCAGCTAATGCCAATTTTTATTTTGGGGTCACATTGGCGTTTGCAACTGCTCAAATCTTTTTGATTACGGATGTGTTATTTGCTTATATTAAGCGAGAGTTTACACTTAAATATGGACGTGTTCGTAAAATTGATGGAGAAGATGCACAACTGATGTTGGAGTAGTTATAATAGGTACAATAAATGTATATTTTGGAAAACAACTTTGAGACAGGTACGAAATGGTATATTGTGCTGCTAGGGAAACTACACTATTTAGAGGTATAAACTGCTCATTAGATGTAACTATAGCAATAGTAGAATTTGATGTCTATTATTTTATTAAATGTAAAATAGACAATAATATGAGAGGGCTAAAAAACTTCATTCTGCATATTGCTTTCTCTTTGTAATATTTTATTGTTTTTCAATAATTTCAATATTTTTAGTAATTTTCACTTTAATAAAATACATACATAATTCATGTATTGTGTAAAGGTGAAGCTAGTGTAAGCAAAAAATTATACAAATTGCTGACTCAGATAGAATAGCAACTAAATTACTTAATTTTTCACTATTATTATCAATTGCTGGTCATTTGGAAGTTATAAATGATTTTGTCTGTATTAATTTTCTCACATATTTTATAAAAGGCTATTTTATTTATTTAGGTATTATGGGCATTGTTTAATTATTTTTTTAATTGTCTATAAACAAACTTCATTATTTATTTTATAATCCTGTTATTCAGTCTTCTTGTGCTCTGTCTTCAATTTGATTTTTGACTAATTATATGAAAACTGAAGAATATCAGTTGATCTAGAATTTCATTTTGTCATATTCTGAAGAAAATTTGCAGATATTGGATTTTTGCATTTTTTGTAACTTTTTCTTTTATTGTTGTTGTTGGCCTTTTTTGATTTGTGTATAACAAAAGTTATTCATGGGTGTAGCTCACGAAGAGTCTTTTGATTTAGATTTTCAGGTTTGTGACTGTCAATTTGTGTTGTTTCATAAAACTAAGCAGCCAAACTTCTTTTTCAAGAGATTTCAAATAGATAGAACCAGCATCTAGCTTGTTTTACTTTTTTGTATGTTGTTAAATCTCCATAATGTGATTAGAAAATGTGCTAGAAAATTTTGAAAAATTATTTGAGTACGAAGCAAAGTACATTCTTCTTCTTCTAATGGGTTAGACTAGCCACCTGCTTGGGGTACGCCAATCATGGCTCATAGTACTATACAAAATGTGTAGTTAAAAACAGATTAATAGCCTATATATAAGAGTAGAAGAAGAGAAAGTAATAATGTAATTTTTAATGATTTGAAAAAGTCCTCATTTGAGGATTATGTATAAAAATTGAACAACACAGTCTACATATGCTTAGCCTAACATTACATTTTCGACTTTGTTTCCTGATAAGTTTCTTACAGACTGCACATGCTTTCTCTAAATAATGCACCAAAGAATTTTTCCTCATCTTCCAGGATCTTGGGATCAGATCGAGAGTATATTCAAGGATCTTTCAACCATTCTTCTGAAATCCAACAGTAGCACTTTTCTATTAGCACTGCAGATATGATTTAAGCATTGACTATAGATATGTTCACCATATTAGGGAAAATTGTAGAATACCATTTCTTGTCTCTAATTTTTATTTGATACCTTTAGTCAAGTTTATCAAGATCGCCCATGTACTGCAGTAACACTAGGCTGCAGATAAAATATGAGATTTTCAATTATCGAATAGGCATATGTGGAAAAAGCGTCACTTATTGGCAAAACTAAATCTTTTACTACATACATTGAGAGCAAACTTTGAAGTACATGCATATCATTAAAATACTCAAAAGTTTAAAATTAGTAATGCCCACATCAAAAACTTTGCTTATCACCAAATGGGGATCATGGAAATTAATGGGTTAATAATTAAATCAGTCACTACCTGAGCTTATAATAGATTAGCATGTCTTAAAATCTGTTTTCTACTAAAGAAATGGTATATTTGTCTGACAAAGACTTCTAGATTCATGGAATTTCGCTCATTAAGCTCTTTAAAATTGATCTAAGTTATCTTCTTGATGTGCGACTACACATTTGCTATTAGGTTTGCATCAGGCAATTGTGAAGACTAGTTGAATATCTCGCTGCTATTTCTCTTTTTTCAGTCTCCAGCTTTGATGTTTCCGGTTGCCTCTTGAACTATCTAATCATCAGCTTTGGTAATATACCAGTGTTGAGCAGATGGAATTAAAATTTTTTGGTAAATATTTAACATATTCTCACTGCACTCAATTTGACAATAAAGATATAAAGCTTCCAAATCCTTGCTTCAAGAAGCAGCTCCAAATGTGTACTTTTGCTGCATGTTTCATTGTTTGGTGGCCATAGACTATGATTGTTGCTCTATGGAATGTACACAAAAAGATTTGTCCATAACAATTACGCAATCTTTATTTTGTGTACTCAAACTAGTCACGTGCTCATATGTTTTTCTGATAATAATAGTTTTTAGATTGTGTGCATGAAAATAATTTTCCTTGTCCATAGCGCAGTGACAATGTATTGTTGCTTTGAAGTAGGCGCACGACTATTTCTATGTCTTTTGATTATAGACTTGTACCATTCACGGTTTTTGTCTCCATATAACGTTTCACCCACTGTTGAACAAATGATCTTGATTTTTCTTGTATTTGGCAGCAGCAACGTGCGTCATTTATGGTTCTTGTGGATGTAAAAACATATGAACACTACTTTGAAACGAGACAGGTAGACTGTACCCATTTTGCAAATTGTTTATTGCTACAAAATTTAAACGGTAGCTAACACTAAGGAAAAATGTGACATCTATATATACCAACTGTGGGTAATCATTGCCATGTTCTTACGAGACAGACTATATAATATTAAGCGGGGGTAGGGTCTTGGAAGCAAAAAAAGAGCGATTTCTTGTTCATTTTTTTTTAGAGAATATGGTTAATGCAAGTTTATTTACATAATTGGTACTGATAAAGTAACATCTGAAGAATATTGTGTTAAACTTTCATTGAAAAATATAAAGAATTAAGCCAATGGCAGCAAATCTTCGCAGGCGCCTCAAAAAAAAGTTGTTCTACGGTGCACCCATAACTCAACACTGGATTATCTAAAATAAAAAAAACAAAGTTTTTTCATTAATTAATGAGTTTCTCTAGGTAGCAACGGTGAGTTTTTGTTTTTTTTTAATTTTGTAATTTTTGGTAACACTTAAGTGAAAATACCGAATTTCGAGTAAAAATTAGCCATTTGTTACTGTAAAATAAATAATAATAATTAAAAAAACAACAAACTCGACGTTGCTACCTTGAAAATTGTCCATAAAAGAAGTGTACCAAATTTCAGAACAATCGGTGAGTTACAGAGTGCACTGGTTTTGAAAACGTTGTTTCGAGAAAAACGCGTTTAAAGTTTTTTACAGTATAGTCACAAATTAAACGTTAATAAGCTAGTAATTTTTTTCTATACTCACACAGAATCATCAATGCCAGGTCCATAAAGTGAAGAACTTTGATGTAGAATGTCCAAAGCATCTTTTTGCTCTTGCCTACGACGAATTCACTCTTTGGTATGTTCCGCCGTTTACTTGCCCGCTCTGCTCATTCGTGTATTGTCCACTGATTGCGCCCATCCATGAAAACTTGGGCCCGTACTGATTCCCATCTCCTTCAGAAAGGTCAGGTAAGCAACACAGCCTTCATTGAAGGTAGAGGCAGCCACATGAGTTGCAAAATCAACAATAATTGTTGAACCACTCTCAGTTTTTGGCGAAATCTTCCAAATGAGTTTGTTGATACTCTCATTATTGTTTTGAGTGAATCCGCCAATACATCGCTCCACGAGGGCATCTTTGCTCAGATCTTCATAAGCTGGTCTAATCCCTTCTAAAACATCACTTGGTAGAGCAGAGTAAGTGTGTTTGAAAGAACGCAATTCGTTTGCACCTGTGGCTCTCTACCACTCACACCATGAGTTTTCGCCGCTCAGGCAGTTTTGGTGCTGCGGATGTTTGTCAGTTGAGGCGTAGTGATAATAAGTCGCCCAAATGGCCTTCTTCATTTCTTCTACAGAATGCGAATTGCAACGGATAGCACGACCATAATAAAGCGTTAGTTTGTCAATCAATTTAGCAGTGAGCTTGCCTTTACCGGAAAGTGTTTTTCTTTGTATTTTCTTTCTAGCCTTAGTTTGAGTATCTATTACAATTCTTTTTACTAAATCGCGCAAACGAGTTCCCATCCTCTTCTGGACGTGTCCTACACATTCTTTTTTATTGATTACAAAATCTTCACCATAAGGTTTAGCATTGACGACACCACTGTATGTTTTGGAGTCGCCATCTTCAATATAGTTTCGAATCTCCACATCATTCTCTCGTGAACGTTTACACATTGTGACGATCGCATCGACTTCCATGTTACCGGATGTTTCTTCATGATTTGCAGAGCATTGGCCTGTATTTACATGAAACTTATGCCACTCTTCTAACTCTGCAGAATCGAGTCTATTCTTCCAAGTTGTGCACATGTGGCAGTACGAACTTTTTACGAAAATGTCGATGATTTATCGGGTATGATACCCGATCAAGGAAACTACGCCATACAAAGGAGAGAATCCTCGCTTTTTCCAGGTTCCATCACCTGATACGGTTAATTCTAATGTAGTTTCTAGATTTTTCTCTTTGCACGTAGCTGCTTTCTCTTCTTGTATAGCAGAGACAAAAAATCTTTTTGCAACATTTATTACACCTGAGCACATTTTTTTCAAATACAAGTTGTACACTGTCTTAGATACAAAATTACTTGACAAATCCATGAGCCCGCAGAACTTTGCACATCCAGCTAATCCCAAGCCTAAAACTCGCACCACAAAGGCAAATCTATAATTAACTTCATATTCACCATTATTTATTCTTTCACTTGACGGGACATAGTGAGGATTTTTACATTTTTCACACATAACTTTGATATTGAATCCAAGACCTTCTTTCTTGCATGATTGAAAAGAAATGTTACCACCACATTTTCCACACTGTACCAAAGTAGCAATTGTCGAAAAAACTAACATAAAATCAATGATCCTAAAATGTTTTTGCAAATCTTCAGAAACGTCTCGGCTAGTGCTCAGTTTTATTTTTTTGGTTGACGTACTTTTTGCTTCGACATTGTCGTCATTACTGCGTTTATGCGGGGGTACTCTCTTTTTAGATTGGTACAACTTTGAACCAGTGTTCTTTCTATCTTCTCTGGTAACTTTCTTCGGCATTTTGTGAACTGTAGATGAAAAATCACAGCACAAATGGAGCGAAAACACAACACAACTGCTACGGGCAACGTCTATCTCTAAACTGGAATACACTGTGTGTCAAGGTCGTCGTTTTCATACTTTTAGTAGAGTTGGAGCAGCACAAAGTTATAATGCCATATTCTTGTGATGTTGCACATTCATTTTATGAAATAAAAAAAAATCGATTTTTTTTTACCTCCAAGACCCTACCCCCCCCCTTAATAAAGATGCATACGGTATGTTAAGAGTTATTGCTTCAGCTTTCTTACACATTTTAACATGGTCATTTCTGTAAGAATTCTGTTCTGAAAATTATTTTATGGATATCCATCTGCAGCAAAATTGTTTCGATTAATATTTTTGTTATACTTGTAGTATAATGGAGGACTGAATATATTTATCTGAGATTGGTTTGTTCTTTCATAATGAGGTTCAATTTCTTCTTCTATTCTTATATAGGCTATTAGTCTGTTTCTAACTACGCATTTCATGTAGTACTATGAACCATGTTAGGCGTACCCCAGGCAGGTGCCTGACTCGTTAGAAGAAGGAGGATATACTTACGACCTCCAAAGGTGTTTGTATGACGGCTGGAGAGCACTTGTCGAACCCAAGCTCACCGCGCGGTAGTGTAGTAGTCTGAGGCCTTTACCTCACGGCTGTTGTGGTCTCAGGACCAATTTTACTATACTTATTTTTAAATGGATATAGATTTAAGAAAATGGAAAGTAATAGGTTTATTTTAAATTTTGTATATTTTTGGAAGACAAATAATTTTTTAGTTCTCATATTTAAAGTTGTTTACTTATCTTACTAGATATATGTCTTATTTGTTACTTTTACATCTTTTGAATTTTGTTCTTTTTTAATCTATTTCCTTATTACTTTTAATATATATCATCATTCCAAGTATAAAATATAAATGCCATTGAAGTGGAGTGAAGTAATGGAATGGAGAAATAGAAAATTCAGATTAATCAGTATGTTTTAGAAAACAAACACATTCAAAAGATGAAATGGCAGACATATACACTTTTGTGTTCATATATACAACAGCAATTATCAAATCTTCACTTTGAAGTACAGAAAAATGCGTTTAAAACTCACTTTTATCACGTTACCTTACCTTACTCATATTTTGTTTAGTTTATAACATGTGAATTTGATGTTTAAACTTCTAAACAATCTTTTGACAGATTATGTTCTCTGTTTTAAAGTTTACATGTAACCTATCTCTGTGTAGTTTTAAAGTACACATTTCCTAGCAGTACATTTTTTTTATGTGAATAAAAAGTGTGGAGTTCAAGTTACCTCATGTTATATTAAGTAGACATGATTTTCCTTGAATTACTAAATATAAAAAGATTACTAATTTTATTTTTGTCATCTATTGTTATATAATGATGCCAAATATAAGACCATGTAAAAGGGTTTTTGTATGTAACATCATTGACTGGCGAGCTATAACATTAAGACATATTGTAATTGAGTTATTTTTTTAGTTTGCAGCTTTAGTTCACTATTAGATAAGAGCATTTGTTTCATTAATTTTTTTGCTTTCACCTTATGAGAACATTTATCAGTTTATGTTCCTTATTATTAATTTCTTCTATTTTCTTTATTATGATGGTAATTGTTATATTTGTTTTTATTTTTTAAACATAAAGTTTAAATATACCAATATTTGTTTTTATCTTTTTCAAGTATTTTAATCCATTAAGATGGAAATTTTCATTATTTTACTTTTATATATTTTTCTATTTTACTGTACTTTTCTGTTTATCTTTATTTGTTTAGAATTATTATTTCTAACGCCTTCAGTATTGTTATATGTAGTTGTTTATTTTAATATTTGGTTATTTTCTAATGATTATATCTCTAATTTTATTTTTTTGTATTCACTATTATATTTTAGCTACATTGCAATTTTTATCTATTGTATCTATTCATTTCCATTCATTGTAATCATCATTCAGAGTCAATTTAAATCCTTTGTATATCATAATCATATTCATTTTTAACCATGTCAGTTTGTTTCTATTATTACTTTTAAATTATCAGTAATTATATATAAACTATTCTTTTTTTAACTAAAAAAGGACTTGTAATTGCTATATTGTGAAGTTGTATTAAGCTGTAACCATAATTAGTTGGTGACAATAATAGTACTGAATTTTTTTATGCAAAAAGCATTTAGAGCAATAAAATGGTGGGTTGGGCGTAGGATGCTTACTCATGTTTTTAGTTTTGTAAAATATTCATGTTTGTAATTTGAGCACACTTGGTAGCTTATAAAGCCAATTAAAATACATTTTGTTATCGACTGTAATACTCAATTTTTAAACAAATACCATTGTATGCAATGTTGACTAATTTGATACATTTTTGATCAAGAATAAAGTGGATGTAATAGTTTAGCTTAGAACAAATGCATGAAATGAATGATTTTTAGTTAAAATATTGTATTTTTTATATAAGAAGTTATTTGTGCAATGCCTAATCATGTCTGTTACTTAGAATTATGTATGCAAAGATATTACTGGAGGTTATACGTAAGATGAGGTTTTATGATCCAATTTGTAAAACTTCAACAGCCTAAAATGAACTTTGATGTCTTCAAGTAATTTAAGTGATGTTGGTAACGTTTCATACTTTATATTCACCTAGAATCACTATGTATTATATACAATGATATAGTTTTTTATGGTTTATATAGACATTCACATTTTTCTTAAACTAATAAAATATGAAATCGGGTCCTATTTTATTAACAAACGAGAAAAATGTATAAAATCAAAATTTTAGACTAGCAGAGTTTTCTGTTTATTTTTGTATGTTCAGTACTTATTAGATTGTTTTAAATTCAATGTTCGTTTAGTGTTATTCAAATAAATAACATTCCTAAAAAGTTGCATTTATTTTTACTGGTTAAGTGAGCTACTGTTCTAAATAATAAATGCATGTAAGTATTATTGAACGTTCATTTATTCTTCTACAAATGTAGTAAATCGTCTTGTTCGCAAATAAAAAAAATATCAAAAATATATTTACTTAGAACTTCTCTTTAAAGGTAAAAAGATATGTATTTGCACTGAAAAATAAATGACCAAGTTCAGACTGATTCATTTTTAATCTTTTTTTTTTTTGTTGAGAGGATTAGGAATCTTCCTAGATACCCGGGTCTAGGTGTTCGAGCGACCCGAGCATGTTGAATTCAGACCCGAGGGTCCGCCTACCAACTAAACCCATCTACCTCTCACTCTTCGCCCATGTTCCCTGCCCGGAACCGTGTGAGCATTACTTCAGGTGGGGAGCGGTATATCGTTCTAAATCTTCCTTCTATTTATTTGTCTTAGTTGCGTTCTTTATTGTGTGGGTGTTGCTTATCTTCCTTTATCATGTCCATTATTATCTGGGTGTACATTTTGCTTATCTCGTTTCAATTTTCCTCTGTAGTAATCATAATGCTGCATATATTGTCAGGGTGACTTTCGCTTGCACGTTATTTTCTGTGTATAGTCTTAGTTCTTTCCATTGTTTGCAACTGAATATGACGTGCTCAGCATCTTCTCTCTCGCCACAGAATCTGCAACCGTCTTTGGTTGCCCTCTTGAAGCGCTTCAAGTAGGCCTTAAATTCGCCGTGACCGCTCAGTATCTGCGTGAGAAAGTAGTTTAATTCGCCATGTTTTTTTTCTTTCCAGGGTTTGATTCTTGGGATCAATCTTTTGGTCCATAAGCCGGTGTCGCTATTGTCCCATCGTTCTTGCCAATTTTCCATCATGTTGTACTCGTTGGTTATGGTGGTTTCCTTGTTGGCACCATGGTTATACGTCCTCTGTCTTGCCATCAAATCTATGGGAGGGATCGCTGCTATCACTTGCAGAGCCGCCGTGGATACCGTGCGATATGCGCAGCTGATCTTGATAAGCGCTGATCTTTGTACTTTCAGTAGCATATTTATATTTTTCTGATACTTTAACCCACCTATCCATATTGGCGCTGCGTACAGTAGAATGTCTTCCTGCTCGTGGTTCTTGGGCCCTTTAATCTAGGTATTAGTCTCGCTAGCTTGGTTGTTGTTGTTTGGGCTCTTTTGGTGGCTAGCTGGATATATTTAGACCATGATGTGTGAGTATCTAGCGTTACACCTAGATACTTTGTCGCCTTTTGTATGGTTAGCTTTGCTCCTAGCAAGTCTATCTCCTTAATTTTCAGCTCCCTTCTCCCAATTATGGCTGCTACCTCAGTTTTCTGCGGTGCTAGTTCCAGTTCGTATTCCTTCATCCATCCGTTCACTTTTTCAAGTACAGTCACCATCTTATTTCTCAAATTTAGTTCCTCTTTGTCCGTAATTATCGCGACCAAGTCGTCCACGAATGCTATTAATTTGCAGCCTGGGGGTAGCGTTATATCCAGCACCGTGTCATATAATATATTCCACAATATGGGTCCTAAAACTGACCCCTGTGGTACACCGCATGTTATTTGGTATTTATTCTTTCTGTATTTTATTTTCCTGTCTTATATAATTTTTAATGATGTTTATGAGATGTCCGGGTTTCTCACGGTCCGTCAGGCTCTTGATTATCTTTGCCCACGATGCGGTGTTAAACGCATTTTTGGCGTCTATCGTTACAACCACGCATAGTTCCCTTTGTTTCCAGTTTTCCTCGTTCGCACTTTTAATGTATGAGATAACTTCTTTGATGGATCGCCCTGGGCGAAACCCATATTGATTTTCCGACAGCCCTCTTCTAGTATCTAGGTCATGCATTAGTCTGTGTTTTATTAATATTTCATAGACTTTGACCAGTGTGTTTAAGAGGCATATAGGCCTATAGGCCGTCCCTATTTCCTTCCCGGGTTTCGGGATCAGCACTAGGTCGGTCGTTTTTCACATTGTTGGAAAGGTACTCTTCTGATATAGTTTATTTAAGGTGTTTGTGATTGTGGCCGAATTGGCATCCGCGGCGCACTTTATCGCTTCTGGTGGAATTCCGTCTGGTCCGACAGCTTTGTTGCTTTTAAGTTTCTTGGCTGCAGCCTTAATTTCGTTCACTGTGAAAGGAATTACTGCGTCGTTTGGGGCATCTTGCTCCCAGTTGTTGAGGCTCTTGGTTGGAAACAAGTCGTTTATTATTCTGATATATTCTATTGGTTCCGTTGGGGATGGCAAATACCTCCCGAATTTCCCGGTGACAATTCTGACACCTCGTCCAGGATATTTTGCCATATTATCTGTTTGGCTGCTTTGATTTTTTCTTTATAGCTTTTTCTGTTTCCGCAGTAGACCCTGTACTTTTCGTTGGTAATGTCCGTTGGCGCCTTATGTTTTGAGCGTGTCCATATTTTTCTGGCTTCTATGCATTTTTTCCTACTTTCGGTCACATCGCTCCCCCATCAGTATACTGGTTTCCTGCTATTGGGGCCTGTGCGTTTTTTGAGAATTTTGTCACAACACATGGTGATAATATCTTTCAATTCTTCTGGGCTTGGACATTCTGGCGCGTTGCTAAAAGCTGTCTTTAATTCATTCTGGAGTAATTGTGCCTTTTGTGTATCGATTTTAAAATATATAGCTGTATGGTCACTTAACGTTTCATCGTCTAGGACCTTTCATGTGATCACTTTGTCTGCCAGATTGTGGCTCACAAAAGTGACATCGATGACGCTACTAGCAAGTCCCCTTTCGAAGGTCGGTACGTTCCCCTCGTTGATAGCGATGGGGTCGTTTTGTGCGGCCCATTCCACCAGGTATTGCCCTCTGACATCGTTTAGCTGCGAACCCCATGTATGGCTTTTGGCGTTGAAGTCCGCCCCAACAATTAGTTTAACGCCCGGTTCACTCATCTTGATTACCCTAATGCTTTCTGTTAGGTGATCGAGGTACTTCAAATATGTGTCGACAGTTACATTTGGGGATATGTAGCATGAAAATATATAGTATCCCTCTATTCTACCTCAGACCATTCCATCGCCTTTACCCACGTATGTTGCCGCTTTGCTTGTACATACGATTGCGGTATCGCTACAATTATCCATGATCCAACCGGTGCGGTTGTTTATGTATTTTTTGTTTGGTTCCGCTACTATTTTTATATAAGCTTTAATGCTATTTTTATGTGGCTTATGACGTCCTGGGCTGCCCTGCACCTGTTTGCGTTTATCGGTTACCCGTTTTATCGGGCGTCCTATCTATCTTTCGATTTCTCACGGCGTTGCTGCCATTGCCCGTTATATTTGTCGCTTTCCTTTGTTTTTTTGGGTGTTATTTGATATCCTTTCACTTCTACTTGTCTTTCTTGAATTATGGTGTTTTGGCCCTCTGTTATCGTTAGGCTCTTTCCTGCTATTTGAACGTTGGTTATTGATGTTGCTGCTGTTTCCGTGGATACATTTTCTATTGTACAGTGTCTTGTCTGGTTTTTCATTTGGTTATTTTTCGTGTGATTTAACGCTTGTTGGAAAGCTACGCTATTTATAGTTCCTGCTGAGTGTCCCTCTTCGTTGCAGATCGGGCAAGCTGGACTATTTGGGCAGGATAAACCTGTGTGTCCTCGTTGGTCACATTTGTAGCAGTTGTTGCTCCTGTTGGGTCCGTTGCAGCTGTTTGGTGTATGGCCATAGTCCCAGCATCTGAAGCATCTGTTCAAGTCAACTCTTTTTTGGAATCTACATTCCACCATACCAATCCTGATTGACCTCAAATTTAATAGTTTTTGCATACTTGCCTTGGATGCACGTACGCTTATGGTGGCGGTGTCTCTAGCTCCAGGTCTAACGGCGCTTAGTGACCAGCTTCCTGTATCAGGCGCGCCGATAGCTGTTTTAAGAGCTTCTCTAATTTCTTTCTCGGTTACCTCTGCCTCCATTTCCCTAATATATGTTATTTCGGTGTTCCTTGTTCTGTCGACGTTTCTTACTTTTAGATTGGTGTCCTTCTTGATTACGTTTTCGAGTAATTTAATTTTGTTGGTTTCCTTTTTGCATGTTAAAAGTAGTTTGCCCTCCTTGGTGCTACGTATCGTTTTTACTACGTCGCTAGCACCTTTCCCTTTGATGTTTTCTTTGATGCTGTGGAGTAATTCTCTGTAGGAATCCCTAGATTGCACACGTTTGTTTTTCTTCGGGTCGTTGGAATATATGACTATTCTCTGCTTAGTATTTTTGAATAGGCACTGGACCATCTTTATGAGTCTATCGTCTTTTATGCCATCTACTGTGTGTAGAGCAATGTGGTTTACTTGTTTTACTTCGTTTCTTAGTTTTGTTAATTTGCCCCATATGTCTATTTCGTCGTTTTTATATGTGATTTTGACTATTTGCCTCATGCTTGTTGCTGCGGCGCTGCTCCCCTCGCATCGAATTGAGCTTGTTTGTTCTAGGATAACAAACTCGTCGGATAGGGCGAGTAACTCAGGGTATCTGTCCTTGTACGATTTGGCCAAGTTCTTACTCATGGTTACATCATCAGCTTCTACCATCACTACTTTAACCATCTCGTCGTTATTGTTGGATGGATTACCTTGTGTCATTTCAACATTGTTGTAGATTTCGTTGTTCCATTTTAATTCTGCAATTTCAGACCATGCCTCATAGCTATCTATCCCTACTAGTGTCCGTATCATTTTGTAATCTAGCAGTTGGGTTTCCAGTGCATCCAGTTGCTCTTGTCTTTTGCCTATCTTCTCCCATTCCTTCTGTATTTTCTCTTTCTCATTCCTAATTTCTTCGTTGTTTAGGTCTGTCGTTGTAAGGTTCTGGTCTCTGTCCAATCCTTTTGTTGGACTGGTTTGTACGTCAGCTTTCTGCCTGAGCGCCGTGGTAGTTTCCCACCTGTTGTCTTCCAGCCATTGTTTTATGGTAGTCCTGTTTAGAGCAGCGCAGCTCCTCTGTAGTCTCGATGCTAACTCTTTAATGCCCTTTTGGGTTTTCGGGTGCTCTCTCACTCGCTCTGTCATTTTGGTTGTTATTTTGACGATTCCGTCAATTGCTTCTATTAGCGAGTAGGCTATTGGGTTTTCGATTTTGTTGATGATTGCTTCCGTCGCTTTGTCAGGTGGTAGGTCATCAACTTTACTTCTTCTGTGCTCGCTCAGCTCGTTCGATCTACTGTATGTGTCTGTTGCTATCTGTCTATCTTCGTTGTCGTTGGTAATCGTATCTTTGTTTCCAGTATTGCTTTTGTATCTAATTTGATTATCCATAGTGTTCCCACGAGTTGGGTCGATTAAGTCGAGGGTGACGCCCTTTCCTAGGGAAAGGCATTTATACTGTGAGGTGTGCCAGGTGCCCCACAGGGTTTTAGAGGTGTTCTCCTCCTTTTTATAGAGGTGTCGTCCTCGTAGGCCGGCCGATTAAAGCAAGCCTCCCGGTCGCGGGTCCCCAAGCAGCGTACCACAGGTATGCCCTCCTGTAGTTATTGGGGCATGGGCCGCGGTTACGGTGTTAAGCGGGAGTTTGGCTTTCAGGCTCCCGTAGCTAGTATCCCTCCGGGTGCACCAATTCCCGATGCACATAGTGCCTCCTGAAGGATGAGTTGTCCATAGCTTCCCCACTCGCCCTCGACCTTGCTGGCATAGGTGACCCTACTAGGAGACCGAAGTCTCCTGCCAGCATCGCTCTTGGGGTCATCGAAGGTACTATGCCCCCCCTCCCCACCAACATCATGGTCTCACAGCTCTTTGGGGGGGGGGGTCATTTTTAATCTGTAATGGTTTGATTGAACTGTGACATTGTATGTAGTGCAAAAGATATAAAACAAGAATGTATCAATAACATAGATTGAATGTTGTTTGGAGAATCTTGAAAAGCGAAGAATTTGGCTGAAAATTAAAACGCATTTGACAATGTTCAACAATGTTGGGAAAACACACAGACATAAACACGTCCAACTATGATATTGATCCTTAGATTAAATATTTTATTTCAACAAGGAAAAACAAGTTTTGTGGAAATTATGAATATAAAAGATGGGTTTGCTGCAAAGGAAAAATACTAAATTCAAATAATGGTATTTTATGGTTCTTACTCTTGCACATAAAATAGGATTTTAGAGACTCGACCTGAATTGATTTAGGTAGTATATTTATTTTAGATTTTTGTAAGTTGAACCTCTACATATTAAGGTAGAAGAGGATTGATATGTATTTGTATGTTAAATTGAAGGTCTAAGAGATAAAAGGGTCTATAGAACAGAACCTCATGCAACTTCAGAAATAAATGGGATGGTTTTTCCGAACTTGTTGGAGAGAGAATTCTACGTACTATCAAATGTATCTAACATGTAAGGTTAAAGCTAAGAAATAATTACTTATTTTTACAAATAAAAGGTTTGTTCGGCCGCCTGTTGGAGTGTGAGTTGGTTTTAAAATCATTACTTAAGTGAAAACACAGCATAACACTTAATTGAGTATTGAATAAGTAGTTCTCCGAGTTTCAAAGCAGAACTAGCACTAGAAAAAGCTTAAAAGTGAAATTTAATGGCAGTAACGACCAGAACGATGGCCCAAGTATCTCAATCAGCTTATGGTAACCCCTGAGGTGAAGAAAGTGAACAGCAAGCTGCTAAATTTAGTTAGTTTGGATTGCGTGTCTGAAGTTAACCAACCCGGAATTGTAAACCTGAGGTCAAATAATCCTTCAACAGGGGGAAGTGCAACTCATCATTTTAGGATGACAAGATCCAAGCAAGTATTACAAAGGCTAAAGGAACAACAATTAGCAGAAGTTCGAGATTAAGAGCAACATTATTGTTAAGCATGGAAATGGAGAGACTAGTTGAGCTCAAGTCGCAGGAGCGGGAAGAGGAAATCATCAAGGCAGAGGAAGAAGAGGATAAGCGATCAAATGTTCTCAGCCATTCGTCAGGTGGCCCAGACGTGGACAAATAGGTAACCACCCAGGCTAAATCACATGAATATTCACTTGGGGCCAATTGGGAAGTGATCCAGTACATCATCCTGGTAAAGAAGGCATATGAAATTCCGAGCTCTTTTAAATGATGGCTGATTCAATAACCACTGCAATGAAAAATGTAATTCAGTCTGTTCAATCCAGCCATGACATGAAGGTTGTCCGACTTTTGAATCACGATTCAGAAAGTCGACTGAACTCTGTGAAATTTTTGAGGAGGAAAATGTGATCAGGTTTCAGCAATGCCTGAAAGGGAAACCAAAAGAATCAGTTCAGTCAATATTCATTTCAGGTAACAATCTCAACGCAATTATGGACGTCCTAAAAATGCATTATGAGCATCCAGAAATGTATGAAAAAGATAGAGAAAGCGAAAAATATTATACCACCAGCGGAAGGAGATTTCTGACCCGTTGTGAATTTCTCCATTACGGTAAAAGATCTGTGTTCAATAGCGGAGCCACTCGGACTTCAGCTGTGCGTGAAGAATCCCACCCTATTAGACGAATTTGGAAAGGAACAATCATCTAATCTCCAGCTGGAATGGAGAAGGAACGTCGTGAAATTGAAAAAGGAAGCGGATCTCGGCGAACTTTAGGCTTTCTTAATAGAAGTCTCGCCAGCTGCTGTTATGTGTGGTAATCATGTGGCGCAGAAAAAGAAGAAATGTGACCACTGCATGATGGAGTGTAAATTCCTGATTTGTTGCAAGGAGAGCCATCCCTTGGAACACTGGAAAATTTAAGATGAAAGTTAGCGATCATCGGAAAGTGCTAAAGAAGAGCACATTCCGATGTGCCATGGCATTTTTCTTGGAAAAATGCCATGGAAAGTTAAGCCATTCCCATTCCCTTGTTTGCAATGTTATTAGATGCAGACGATACCACCATATGCTATTATATGATGGTGACTGGAAGTCAAGAAATTATAAAAATGACAACAAAAAAGAAGAAACAGTTCCTTCAAGCGAAGAAGAAAGGGGAGAAAGTTCGACAGCAAACAAGCGAGTGTTTTGTGTGATATCTTAAGTGCGAGTGATATTTGGGAAAGTATTTCTGAAGATTCCGTTATCCTGATAAGTCCGAAACGCAGTATTCCGATAAATACCTTCTTGGATTGTGGATGTGGTCCTACCATTATTGACGAGGAGATTTCGGACTTCCTTGGGTTGGATAGAATGTTGTCAATTACATCTGGAATGGCAAGAAGAAAAATCCGACGATGACAAAACTTCCAGAATTGTATCTCCGACGATTCTCGGCGTGAACGAGATTGCAACATTTGAGTTGGAGAACGTGTAGACGAAAAAAGACCTCAGACTCCTCATACACCCCCTGTCTAATTTTAAGCGGTTAAAAAATGGACTCAGTTGGAGAACGTACCATTTTTCATGATTGAAAGAAAGATTGTGGAGGGACTACAAACACCAGTGGACTATGGAAAACCAGGACTGCGACTGAGTAAGACATGACACTGCATTTCAGGATTTAGTTAAAGGTCAATTCTGCTTGGAGAGAGTCAACTGCAAGACGTTACCATTGTTGAAAAGCAATAAACGACCCGAACAGCTGTGGAAGTTAAAAGATTTTGTACTACTTGAAACCAAAAAGGCACCATTCAGCGATTGTGACATTTGGAACAAAAGATGGCGAAAAACTAGCTACCATGTACTGCATGAAAATTGAGGAGTATGTGGAGAAGAAGTTCTGTCACAAGCTGACTGAAGAAGTTGGCAGGAAAAGTGATTGGGAGTGATTTCTTCCTCATTTTGGAAGAAGAAGCCCAAACATACCGAGGAAACCGTGAATGGTCTTCAGTTGTGCAGCAAAACCAATGAAATGAGTTTGAACGACGTCTTGATTTAAGGACCAGATTTAATGTACCTTCTAATTAATGTCCTATTGAAATTCCGTCAGTGCAAAGTGGCTCTTCGTGGGGACACGTTCCATATGATCAGACAGGAAGGTGTATCTGCGCTACTTTTCCTATGGAGTCGATCTCGGGATGTGTATCAGATGGACGTGATGATGTTTGGAGTGGCCAGTTCGCCGTTTCAGGTACGATGGCTTAAAAATAGGAATATCTCGAAATTTGAAAAAAATCTCTGTAGCTATGGATGCAACCATTAACCGCCATTATGTTGACGACTATTTGGGCAGCTATTCGATGCCTGAAGAACCCATTAAGAAAATTATAAAAGTTTGTGAAATCTGTGAAAGAGGAGAATTCGAGATTAGAGGTTGTCTGAGTAATATCAGAGATGTATTGAAGGTGGTCACACTAGGAGAGTCAACAGTTGATCTTATCAAGGACCACAAAGAAGATAAGTTGGAACGAGTTCTGAGACTTTATTGAGATCCAAAGAGTGATGTGTTTAAGTTTAAACTGGAACTACTAAGTGCGAAGATTGTTGTAAAGGAGAAGGTTCCAATAAAACGGGAACTTCTAAAGCTCATTATGAACTGGTTTGCCTCCCAAGGATTTATTGCAAACTTGACGTGGAAGGATTGCGACTGGTTGAGATGAAGACATGAAGGCAGAACTGTCAACAAAATGGCATCAGTTCTTGTAACAAGTGGTGCAGATTCGGAAGGCGATCATCCCGAGATGTGTAGCACCTGAAGTGTTAAATTGTTAGGAACTGCAGCTGCAAATCATGTGTGACGCCAGCCAGCCAGCAAGCATTTTGCGCGATTACGTTTCTTCGTACTACTGGGAGGGAAGGTGACAATACGTCAACATTATGATGGCGAAGACTTAGAGTAGCTCCTCTCAAAGCTGTGTCAATTCCACGACTGGAGATGGGAGTGACGTTAATTGGAGCCAAGATGTCCAAGTGTATTCGTGGAAAACTGGAAATCCCAAATCAGAAAACTATTATATGGAATTATTCCTGGAATATCTTGTTAGATTCGTGTGGAAGGCCCACAGCGATTCAAAATGTACATCGCTCTCCGTATTGGAGAAATGTTGAACCTCGCAGAGAAGTTACACTAGAGATGGGTGCCAACAACGGAGAATATAGTAGATGATTGTACACGGGATTTAACAGCAGCTGATATGTGTCCAAATTCGTGGTGGTTTAAGGATCCCCAATTTTTGTGGGAATCTGAAAATCAATGGCCAGCAGAAGCGAACCAGCTACTCAATGGAATCAATCCAGAAGACCTGGAATGCAAAATAATTCGGTGTATGATAATTATGGAAGCTGAAGGATTGAGTAAGGTGGAAGATTTCAGCAGTTTGGATGCACCTTATTAGAATGACAGCGTGGGTTTTACGAGCAGTACATTTCTTTAAGTTGTTTCAAAGTGCTCCAGTTTGTGGGAGTGTGTTGTCAGTTTGTGAAATACGTAGTGCTATCACCTTTTCGATTAAATACGTACAAAAGTCGTACAAGTCGTTTCAAATAGCTTCATTGAGGTCAATACTGGTAAATTAATTAATTTTTGTGTATAGTCCTTAAGTCAAACTCTCCACCAATAGAAAGACACGAAAAATTTCCGGTTATTTTGAACAAGAAACACCCTTGCACAAAGCTGCTCATATAGTGGTATCGCCGCCGGACTTCATTGAGTAGATTTGATCTTCAATGAATGTTACTGGATCGCTGGAAGGAAATCGGCTGTGAAAAAAGTCGCAAGAGAGTGTCTCCAGTGTAGAATGGAGAATGCAAAAGTTCTACCTGACATGGTAGCTTTTCCGGAAACACGGTTGACAAGCCAAGTTACCTTCGTGGGTGGGGACTATTTTGACCTATGGAGGTGGTTAACATTTGAGTACGCGTGCAATCTACCTGGAGATGGTCTATTTGTTCTCAACGGACTATTTTATAATGACGGTGAATCAGTTCATCTGTCGGCACGGAGAACCTGAAGAAATCTGAAGCGACAAAGGTACCAATTTTAGAGGACCAGAATGGTAACTGAAGAAAGTAGTTAAGGAGATAGACTAGGATCGAGTTATAAACATCCTTTTTATTCGAGGATGTAATTGAAAGTTTATTCCACGCGGAGCACCGCATTTTGGAGGAGCATGGGACCGACTCGTGAGGTCTGTAAATACAGTTATGACCGCCATTTTGAGAAATCAGACCTTTAATGATCAGCTGTTGCTCACTGTACTGGCGCAAGTTAAAGTATTGGTGAAAAATCGTCTTCTGACAACTGTTTCTATTGACAGATGACCCATGATATGTGTGTGTATTGTGTTTGGTGAAGGAGTAATGGCTGTGAAATGTGATGTTTCTAAACGTCGCAGTACGGTTATTAAGTATTTAATAAGAATGAAGGTGTAGTTGGCAAAAAATTATTTTATACTTTTATGCAGAAGCATCCGAATTTTTCCCTTTTTAGGCTCAAGCCACTTATTTAACAAGAATCACAACATGTATGAAATTGTATTGCCTTTTTGAGACTAGAAAGTACCAAGTAGAAGATACTAACAGTAATAAGAAGGCTGTTATTTTTTACATGCAAAATGCTTGTGGGGGTTCAAACGTATGAAAGCTTCTTCAGAAACTTCACATATACAGAAGAGGTTCATACTACAGGAATAGAAGTAAGTTTTTAGTATATTAATATTTTCTCCATCGACAGTTTAGCTAGTTTTTCATCTGACACGAACACTGTGCATTGGTTTTGTTAAATCATCTTCAATCAAAACCCACAAGACAGCATCATTCTGCAGCTGTAATGTAAAGACGACACCTAGCCGTCATTTAGCACTCATCTAGTCATTGCCAGATAGTTCAATATTTGGATATATTTGGAAAATCATACTTAAGGACTGTTTTGTGATAGTTCCCTCATATATTATGATTATTGAAGTTTGTGGGTTTTTAATCTCCCTAGGTTAATCTACACTATTGAAAATTTTTCATCCACAAATGTTACCTTTGCAGGGGCTGGGGTTCCTAAAGGATTTATTGTTCAATCTAGCTCTCGATCTATTTTTTGTAAAGCGTTTTCCACTTTCATAAAATTATTTATAACGATAAATTTTTATCTTTAATATAATTCCACTTTTTGTTGAAGGGGTGTTGTAACATCTTCCTCAAAGCTCCAGATAGTCGACTGCTCATCAGTGTGATGATTTAATAGAGCAGAAATGCTTTCATTTATAGCTTCAGTTCTTCCTTAGAGGCTTCTTAAATAGAATACTAAGATGATAAGAGGTTTATGCTAATGAGTTGTATAAATGCTGGATTTAGAGTTCCCTTCTCCTTTCTCAGCCATATTTGGGATCGGCTACACCTGCTTTCTAGTAATGATGTACTAGATTGAAAAAAAAAACAAAAAGGTCTTTTTCTTCTTAAAGTATTGTCTCTTATTGAAGGTTAGCAATCATCATGACGATTTACTTTAAATAATTCGTTAGTACTTCAGCCATACCACTCTCTTAAGTTGCCTAGCCAGTATGTCCTTCTTTGCCTTACACCTTTTAATTTTTCCCTGTATTATTAGCCTCAGCAATGAGTACTTTTCACCTCTCAACATGTGGTCTAGATACTCCATTTTCCTCTTTTTAATTGTGTCTATTACTTCACATTGTATATACTTGGATTATGTTGATTTTTCCTCTAGTAGAGTTCATTTGTATCATGATTATACATTCAGAATAGGGAGTACAACTTACTACTGATTTGTTTTTGGGTTATACAGCTTCCTGATCCTGGCCACTGTAGATCCAAGTTTAAGTCCATTCATTTCTGCTGTAGCACTTGCTATTTTTATTGTAGCACACAAGCTCTTTACATTCCATGTTTCAATTTTAATTCGTTTCATAAAATACTTTTTCAAAACGTTGATCACAACTGTCTTCCAGGAGATCTGAATGGAAGATTTTAAGCTCTGGAATATTTTGTTCTGAACTTTGCCATAATGTTTATACTAGAGATATTCATGTGGATCTTGACTGCAGTGGTTTCTCAGTGCTTTCTGCATTCTCATGTTGTTGACCTCTATAGAGGTTCATTCGACTTTAGGACCAATTTCTCAATCTCAGGACAATCCTTTTATTTGCCAGCTCCTCCACCCAAAGATATTGGTTTTCAAGTGTTGACTACTTGTATGGGCAATCTTTTGATGAGGTATAGTTAATATAGGAGCCATTAAGTTCAACAATTGAAGGTTGCCTCCTATAGCCTCTCATTTAGTTTGGGCTGTGTGCGACACAGTTTACCGGGATGTGGCCGCTTAAATAAGCTTCTAGAAGTCATAAATGAGAGTGGGAGGTCGTCAGGAGTTTAATATCCTAGAATGACCCACAGGTCCGGCAATCCTGGGTATAGAGGTATTACTCCTAGGTAACCCCCGTGCATCCCCAAAAAAGTCTGATGTAGGGTAAAGTGTGTAGTAATTGGTCCTCAGATAGTTCTTGACACTTAGCAGTAAAAATAAAGAAAATAGTTTAAAAAATACCAAACAGACGGGGAAAATTTTTAATATTTTTCAAGGTTATACTTTTAGAACAGTTGTGTCTCATATTACTGAACCACAAAAAGGTAGCAAAACCAGGAACGTGTATTCAGTTCCAGAATTGGAGTCGGTCTAGCACTGAGTTAATGTTTCTAGTCAATTCAAATTTTATAGAATTATTTACTCATTTATATTAAGTTTCCCTTTCATTTCACCCGTTTCTCTTTTATATTCATTTTTCTATCATTTGTATGTAGCCTATTCATGTTTGTTATGTCTACAATTTAATGTTTGCAATCGTAGGAATTTATTTATAGGCTATGTTTAAATATGATATTAATATTAAATTAATGTTCATTAAACTTTCCTTTTTTAATTTCAAAGTATTATTAATCATGTTCTCCTGCATAAAGACTGCTTAAACAGCTGCTTTAGGGTGCTATTTAATAAAATTGTGTCCTCGACCAAGTGGATCAATGACTGTGAAAAGACTGTGCCGATAACTATCGCCGAGGGGCCAATAGCTATATTCTGAAAATTTTTTCCAAACTTTGTCTGTTTTTTCCAAAAAGGTTCTACAAGTTTGCATTTTTATGTTGTTTTAGAATGATTATAGTTTTAAAATGCTTACAACAAATCTTGAAGTAAATTGTCTTGTGGAGTCCGTTATTATGACACTTTTTTCTTTTACATTCCTATATTTTCTTTTTTATAGTAAACGTTTAACATTGCAAATATAAAGTTTTTATTTAATATTAAAAAAATTTGTGGTTTAAAAATATTCTACATTACCCTGTACATTTTAATTTTTCACTTTCAATTGAAAACAGTAATAATGGTAATGATATGACACGATTAAACGATCCAGATGTTGAAATAGCACAGCAATATGCAGCTGTTGTAAGTAAGTAATTAAAATTATGTTGGCAAAAACAGGCGCTAATTAAAAATAGCGCGCTGCCACTCGAAAACCTGCCATTAAGTAATTGTCCGCTATTTTACCTTAATGTGGCACTGCAATCGATGCGTTTGTCTCATTCTAAGTATGTGAGCTTCTTTGTCGCACGTGCTGGCCTTTCCAATCAACGCCAAAAAATACGAAGATCTAGTGCATCTGTTTACGCGTGTGGCTGTGCAAGGAAAAGTTCGTACAAAAATCGCAAAAATGGAGCGATTTCATAAGATAGAGGTGAACAAGACCGTATGGGAAGTGCCTGAGCGGTATCAGATGCTTTCGGCTGTGGGATCAGGTGCATACGGGCAAGTTTGGTATGTAGTTTAACACCTACACTTCTACACAAGTGACGCAAAATTAAGGTTAGGTTGTTTTAAAAATAATTCAAAACGCGACAATTAGCAAGTAATGTGACTGTAAGGATTGGCAACTAATGGTTTTTACAATTTTAGCTCAGCTATGGATTCACAAACAAATACCAAAGTAGCTATAAAAAAATTAGCTAGGCCTTTTCAGTCGGCTGTCCATGCAAAACGTACTTACAGAGAACTAAAGCTTCTCAAGCACATGCGTCATGAAAATGTCATTGGTTTATTAAATGTGTTCTATCCGCACAATGATACTAGTCAGGTGTGAAGAACTTACCAATTTTTAGGTTTTGTAAGTTGCAAGCTGGCTGTTTCAGATATATCTTGTGACGCATCTAATGGGAGCTGATTTGAATAACATCATTCGCACACAACGACTCACCGATGAACATGTTCAATTTCTAGTTTACCAGATACTGCGTGGCTTAAAATACATCCATTCAGCAGGGATAATACATCGAGTGAGTTTTTCCCTTGCTTTGAAGGATTATTGTAGATGATTTCCTGTTGTGTTCTAAGGATTTGAAGCCGTCCAACATTGCCGTTAATGAAGACTGTGAACTGAAAATATTAGATTTTGGGTTGGCACGTCCTACAGAAACAGAAATGACGGGATATGTGGCTACACGATGGTATAGGGCCCCCGAAATTATGTTGAATTGGATGCATTATAATCAAACTGTGGACATTTGGTCTGTGGGGTGCATCATGGCAGAATTGTTGACAGGTCGCACTCTTTTTCCAGGCTCTGATCGTATCCTTTTATTAAAAATATTTTGGTAGAGATGTAAGTTTTATTTAAAAAATGTTATTCAGATTTTTTAAAGAAGAAAACTCATTTCATGATACTCTTTCAAGGCAGATGTTATAATTATGGGCAACAGATAGTTAAGCAATTAAAGTCACCGTCATTGCATTATTTATGTATGAACTTAAGAGTTTATCATTTATTTATTTAGAGGTCATTTTATAATCTATCGTTTGTTTTTAAGATGTAATGTTTTAGTTGAGGCATTTTCTGATTGACAGTGTAATTCGTTATGAAAATTATATTGTGATATAATTCATTTTTTTACATAAATATTCTTGTACTTGTAGTTATAGCCAAGTTTTTATTCATTTTTACTGATTTTTAAATTATTTGTTAAACCACTTACTTGCTCGGTAACAGTCTATTTGATTCATTACATTCTAGTGCCTTCCCAAACTGTTGAGTTTGTGAAACTAATTTAAACTGAAGAAGTACAAAATATAAATGAATTTGTAGTTATACGACAAGGAAAATAAAAGTAATATAAAGAGCGAATTTTCCTCAAAATTTTTGTTTTTAGTTTGATTAGTGTAATAAATTTTTGTTGTATAAAGTGTGTGATTGATAATGGAGACTAAGATGAAGTCTATTGGTATGGATTTTTTTTCATATAAATTTAAACGATAGAAAAATATTTTTATATTTTGTTCTCATTCTTAGATGGCTTATTTTTTCACTTATACACTCCACACAACATGAATAGATCTAGGTCATAATTGGAATTTGTAGCATGTTGAGGTAACCACAACAAAACTAGGAAGTAATATGTAAAAAGATGGTCATGAATATAACAATTTCTGAAACACTTGTAGATGTAGGACACAACACTCTGTTGATTGGATATGACCACCCCATAAAACAGAAGATTCGTTTGTATTAATAATACACTATATTGATCAGTAACGAGTACGTTTACCATTGTTTTCCATGACCTCAAATATTCGAAAAAAAATAGAATAATACAGTGTTCTCAAATAGTTAATGAGAAGCTTAGACCAACTTTGTTTAAATGCTTACTATAGTTCTAAAGAGCAATCAAATTGTTTGGTATTTAAGTTTAAGTTTTCTGCCAATCATCCTCTAACCTGTACTATGATGTTAAGATCAGGGGATAGCGATGACAAGTTGAGAACATCCATGTGTAGTTCTTGAAATCAACATTGAATGTTGCATGTGGAATGAGTACTGGTGTTGTCTTGTTGAAAGATAAATGCTTGACTTTCCTCAGCATTTGAAAATTTTGTCTTTTACCTGTTCTAGAAACTGTATGTACCTTTCTCAGTTCCCCTTGCCTTGTTAGTGTTACCAAATCGATGGGTCTATTATAAGATATGGTTCCCCCCTCGTTTCAGACTGAACCGACATCAGCTTTTTGTCATGACAAAATTACTTCTTTTTTACACAGATCATGCCAAAAAGATCTAGCTAGTCCATCTAAATTTTGCCACTCCCATATGAAACCCATTTTTGCACTGGTAAATCAGAGATATGCAATGCAATGCAACGTCCTTAAAGGAGGTCATTGAGTTTTTTATATTTTACTAACGAATATTTCTGATTATTTCTTACTGATGCATTTGTTTCCACATTTTTCATGATTGATCCAGTTGTTCATGGCAAGTTCAATGCTTCACACATTATAGTCCAATGTTCTCTCTCAGTTTGTATGCTCTTTAAAACGTTTTCTATTATTTTTGTGATTTTTGAAGAAATTTCTCACATGGCGCGAACATCTATTTTTTACAATAGTTCTCAAAGATTAATCTTCATCGAAGGCTCAAATTTTCCCAATTTGTGTGTTAAAACCTGTTTTCCCATTTTAGCAATATTCAATTAACGGCGTTTTTAATTCTTTTTTTGTTCTTTTGATACAATTTATTACTGTTATCTGTTTGTTACGTTAAAACTATGCGTTAGCTATATTCAAATAGCGCGATTGTTTATGTACATAATGTTTACGTCAGTAATATTACATAATGTAAACTAATAGTGTGCAATAATCTGTATAATTTATTATACAGTGCCACTGAAAATCTACAGTACTATATTTATAAATTAATTATATTAGAACTTTAAAGTTTAGCAAGAATCTATTGCACTTTTATTTATTTTGCATGGAGTGTATACATAATGTAGGTGTACGTTGTTTGATATTTTTTTGGTTTTGCTTTAGTATTTTTAGGTTTTATTCAAAATCTTTACACTTGTGTAATCATCATTTTTGTTTCCCGTTTTTCTACCTTGTAGATTTCTTTTATTTTTATTTAAAACTCCAAATCTTGGTGCATATATTTATTTCCAAACCAAACTTAAATTCTGTTTCATTATTTATTATTTATTTTTCCTTTCTTATTTTCTTTTTGTTTCTCAAATTTTCAATGATATTGTTTTTCTTTTCTAACTCTTCTTTCTTTTTGCCACTTTCACCTTTTCCTCTCATTGCATTTTTACCTTTTGTGGTTATTATACCATTTTTTTTAATTTGTACTTTCTTCTGATCTTTGTATATTTTGCTTTTTGTTTTTTAGGTATTTATTCTAGGTATTTTTGCATTTTATGGAGAGGCTTTTAGTTTCTATTCGCAAATCTGTTGGGTGTTCCGTTTATTTTATTTGTATTGATTTTTCTTTAAGATTAGGAAGAGTATTAGCCTCCTTACTCTTCCAGATTCTTTAGTCTCCTTTCTGTTTACATACCGGTTTCTTCGCATACTTTATTTACCATGGTTAACTTTTATGCATGCAAGTTCTTAGTTACTATGTTTCAAATTCCCTATTAGTAGTATCTTGTTAAATAACCCCTAAGAACTATTAACTCTAATTGACGAGTTTTGTTTCTTGGTACGAATAGTTCCCAGAATAGTAAAATATTTCACTTATATGTTTGCTATGGTGGTTGTTTTTATATTTTTAATTTTTAGAGTATTACTGTTACTTTATATATTTTTTTATTCCGACCCCACTAACATACAATGTAGTCTAACCATAATTATATATATAAAAAAAATTATGAGTGCTACTGCTGCTGCTGTCACACAGGTCAAAGGTCAACTCTAACTGGGTATACGTAAATGCGATGTCATGGCAACGGCGTACGCCAATTATGTCAAACAGAGCTTTTTAATCGTGTTTTTATTATTTTGGACAAGCTCTCCGGGGGGCCGCTACCAGACCTCGTTACAATTAAGTATTTTTTATTTAATAAATCAGCTTCCAATTATTTTCAGATGCGTGGAATAGGTTTTCAATACGTCACTTCATTACAAAAATTCACTAATCTATATTATAAATGAATGATCAAACAAACAGATGTGAATAGTTAAAACCGGGTTAGAAGTTCATTTGACTTAAATTGTTTTAAATATTTTGGTTTGTCAGTTTTGTCTATTAATTTATGCACTAGTTTATTTGGATACATAGTTAGTCTGTCTGTACTAAGTTTTGTATCTCTTCTTTTATTGAAGGTTCAAAGTTACATTGAATCACTTTGTTGGGCATGTACCACATTGTACTACTGTGGCTCAAAGCAACGTTTTAATTGGCTATATTGGAATTGCTGGTCATTCTCCATAAAGTACAGTATTCCCTTATGAAGAATGGCTTATTTTTCAAGGATAATATACTTTCTTCCGATCATCTAGTATAACTTACTGAATTTAAGTATAAACTGTTTGCATTTATAAAGGATATGTTTTAGAGTCTGCATGTTTTAGTTGTTGCATGTTAAGTCACCAGTTATCACGTTTCATTGTAAGTGTGACATGTTGAGATTGATTTTCGTTTGCTTTGATTCTCTGTACTTCAGCCATTGTTGAACCTTATATATTTAGAATGCCTTATAGGTTTCTGGATGCTGTTAGAAGATTAACGTGAGAAGATAGGATAGCTGTGTTATCTACAAAACTTGTAGGTGTGATTTTTCCTCGATAATTCTAAGAAATGCTTATTCATTAGATAAGATTTTAAATTTCATAGAGTATAAGTAAACCCTTTTTATTTTATAGATAGCCCCAAGTGCCACACTATATCAAATATATATCTAAGTAGGCAAACAGAACAGTATCTTCCTACTAGATCGTTGTGGATTGTGTTTACTATTTGTTGGAACTGTTCTATTTTTGCGTGTTGAGTAAAATCCAAATTGCTGCTTTGGAATTAGCTTCTCATCTTTCAATATTGGTTTTATTCTTCTCAACAGCAACTTTTCAAATACTTTGAATAGCACTGGTAATAAACTAATAGGTTTATATGATGTTGCCTTGCCAACAGGCTTTCGCGGTTTAGGCACCATTGCTATCTGTCACATTCCAAATATTTGGGAAATGCCTAAATGTAAGAATGGCATTATATGTTTGCATAATAGCTTTAATTGAATTTTTTGGTAGCTATTGGAAAATATCAGTAATAAAATTGAACCATGGTGTCTTTTTAGCATTAGTTTTTTTTTTTTTTTGTTAATTGCTTTCTTCACTTCTGAAAGTTCTAGTAAGTTGTTTGGTAAGCTCATCTGATAAGAAGATTCAAGAAAGTTTACTATTTTATTGTTTTCCTCAGGACACTAGGTTTGAAGACATCAAAAACCAACAGAATCTTCTGTTCTCTTTTTGCTACGATGAGATCACTGGTAATTTCGATTTTTGATAGATGTGTTTTTTTTGTTTACCAATTGCCACAATAAAGAGTCGGCCATTTTAGTAGCTGTAAGATTGGCTAGATAATTTTATATGCCTTGATATTTATATTGTAGTAATAATGGTGAAGTTCAAACGCCCCGCATGAGAGCACAGCCTGCGAACTAAGAGGTTAAGGCTCTGGCCAGTGTGGCGAAACAGTCCTGTAGAGTCGAGTTTGCGCAGTGTGTCAGAGTGCTCATTGGCTGAACTCGATCTCAGCTCGTCTCGAACTGACGTCGTCGTATGACAGAAGTTTACAATTGCAATTTGCAGATGATGTAACATCAAAATACCGCGAGCGCGAGAAAAAACGCGGAAATTAATATTCCTTGACTAAATTGAAATAAAAAATAGAAAGTTTTAGCGCGCCTGCTCGAGACAGGTTTAACCGGAAGTGGCCGCAAAATTTTCTTTATGTATAGAAGCCCCGGACATTGGTTGCAAAGGAATTCCACGTTCGTACTTGTTTATTGATAAATACAATTAAAAAAATTAAAGCCAGCAGGATTATTTGGTTTTGGCTCGCTTGGATTTTTAAAGCGCCTGCTCGCCTGCTAGCCTCCCATCGTTTATTTATTTATAAATACAATTAAAAAAAAAGAAAGGCAGTAGGGCTACTTGAGTTTGACTCGCTTAGAGTTTTATGTTGATTTATGTGCTTGGATTTTATGTTCTTGGGTTTAGCGTGCTGGTTAATGGAGTTTAGTGCGTTTGAACGGTGTGCGAACCGTTCAACCAATGAGCGCTCTGACGCACTGCACGTACTCTATTCTACGGGACTGTCTCGCCACACTGGCTCTGGTATTTTCACTTTCACTGCTTGGATGTTGTGCACTGAGATGTATTCTAATAATAGTTTCTTTGTTTTATAGATTGTTTTAGATCTCTTATCTAGATCTGATCTAATGATTTGCTAACATCTTCTGAGACATCGCTTTTTGTTTATTATTTCTTTTATTATGGAAGGACTGTCCTTGTCTGGACTTTTTTTAATATCAAACTCAGTTTTTAACTGTACTTAAAAACTGATTAAATGTCATTATTTCATAAGTATCTGTTTCATTATCGCACAGTTTGAGTCATTCCTGCATGTATATTATATTTCAATGTAATGTAATTATAGAAGAAGAATGATCTGCAGCTGGTTTAGGTATGAATTTATTTTATATTGCCTGATGTTTATCCCTTTAAGAATTCAAAATCGATTAAGTTGGGTATTTTCCTGTGATCTGTTCTTCAATACATGAGTTTGCCAGTGGATAAGTGTTGCAAGTTATTTTGTGTATAGCTGCCCATAGTTTTACGTCTATTAGTTCTTGTAATAACAGTCCTGATCTTTGTATTTTACATTGAAGTTGCCAGCTACAAAGAATCTACTTTTTAAGCTTTTTGAAAAATGGGTATAATATTCTCTTTTAACTGTATGTTCTGGAGGTCTGTAAATAGCAAAGATTTTCAGTGTAGTTGTTTGTCTTCTATTAAAATAGTTGTAACTTGTAGGTGGTGTTTTTCTTATTTATCTAATTTGTAGTGTTTTATATTAGATATAACTGTAATTGCTGTTTTGATATGGATAGTGCCATCAAAATGGTTTGTATTATAGATATTATAGTTTAGAAATTTCATATATTTTGTTGATGAAATAAGTTTCAGGAATAAATAGGATATTTATATTATTATTTTCAAGAAACATTCTGGCTTTTTGTGTATATTGGCAAAACCCATTGGCATAACCCATTGGCATAACCCATAGGCATTCCATACCACTATTTTTAAAAGTTGAGTCATTATGACATTTTGCCAATTGTAACGAGAGTTATGATGGTCCCCATTTGTATGATTATATTTTTTATCATGGATATTAATTCTTCCATATTGTTTGTTGATCTGACTGTTTTGAGTAGCTTGTAAAGATTCCATGTGTTTCTTGCTTCTCGTATGTGTTATTTCAGCTATTCTACTTGATTGAGAATATAATCTGCTAGATGTTGTAACTTCACTTCTTAGTTGTGGGTAGAGTTTTTCTTGTCTACATATTATGCAGCTCCTATATTTGGTGGGACGATTTCCACCACAATTTGGTCTTTAGTTTTTCTTAGAAATTGCTTGGAACGAGATTTTATGCATTTTATATATCTGAAGGTTTACCGGTAATAGTTTTAGTGTTCTCTCAACGTTAACACTTAACACATTGCAGGATTATTCTTTTTTCGCGTGGAGGTTCTATGATTACACTTGTGTTCACGAATAGTTTGGTTTTATAAATTTCTTTGTTGTGGTCTTTTTCAATGTATAATTATCTTTAGCAATTTCGTTTAATAGTAGGTATAGTTAGAAGATTTATGTTTTAATGTCTGATATACAAGTGGTGATTTGGGTTTTTTAGGTTGAGTACTTCTTGTGAGAGAGAGCCGTGGTGGTTTAGTGGATAGGTCGCTAGACTACGAAACCAAGAGTTGTGGGTTCGAATCCCGCTCTCGCCAATTCAATCGCTGGCATTTTTACGGCCCAGCTCGACTCAGGCTGCAATAAATGAGTACCTGGTGGTCAAACTCTGGGGTAATAATAGGCAGTCAGTAAGTAGCCACGTTACTACCTTTGTGTACCGTAGGCTCTAGATTGTAGCAGACCTATCCTGTTATGACTCCAAAAGGGCCTTTAAGGCCTGTTACGGGGAACTATTATTATTACTTCTTGTGAGATGCTCAATAAGTCATCATGAAATTTATCAATTAAAGGATCATATTTGTTAGTAGTTTGTATACTGCCATCTAGCTAATACTGAGGTTTTTTATTTTGTATTTGTTAAATCAACGTTTTCAGGGCTTCTGGTTCTCTTCCTGTTATTGACTACAATAATAATGGTAAGGCTCTATGCCCTGTGTGGGAGCAGGACTTGTGAACTGAGAGATTAAGGCTCTCATATGTTCGCTCTCTCTGTCCGGTGGTTGTGCACCATCTCTGGTGTGAGGCAAGCACCGAGCCTTAGACGACCGCCATTATTACTTCTTGTTTGAGTAAACGAAGGTACTTCATTATTTTTAGTGACTGAGTAAGCCATCTGAAAGACAGAGAGCTCGGGGAATAGAACCCGGGTCCATCAGCATCGCAGCCCGTCCCTGAACCACGGGACCAAGCTGGCTTCTGTTATTGACTATATGTCATTTATTTCCTGACTTATTGCAAATTAGGTGACCTATCAGTGTTGGTTGCATATTTGTTATCTGTACTGTATGTGGATTTAGTTAGAACTGAACTGGTTGAGAATGTTTAGGGTAAATTTGTTGTTGAAGGGCATTATACATTTGTTCAATTTGGTGGTTGGTACTCATATTACTTTCAGTATGCTAGCATTTGTAACGTCTTAGTGCTGCGAATGTCGAGCACGAACCAATTTGTAATTGAGAGATTGTTATTCTTGCACTCTGTGGCCCATCATACCACTTATTGTCACCACCATTCATCGCATAGCAGTAATGCCAAGTGCACCTCTGTCTGCCTTAAGGGGGACGTCTGGTTTTTTTGGGTGAAAATTGGCCAATTTTCATAATTCTTTTTATAGAAATCTATATTTAGAGATATCAGATTTGGTGCATTTGAAAAGATATATTGAGAGGCATCAAAAACAATTTTTTGTGAATTGTATTATTCATTTCAACTCCATCAGAGCGCGCCGAAGCCATCTCCTGAAAAACCGTGCGTTGTGCGGTGGACAGGATATCTTTGCACCAGTGTTGCTGAAAGAAAAAAATCAAACGGCATCTTAACATATATATCCTGTATGTATTCTACAACCAAGTAGTAGGTTGTAGGTCAGTAGAAAAAAATACCAATCTGCGAAAAAATTTCTCGGAAAAACGTCCTTTTACCCTCTTCTAAAGTAAAATAAAATATTTTAAGTTCAATTTGGAGAGGTGGTTGTGGAATACAGACGAGCTATTGTTTAAATAAATACATAAACAAAATTTAGGTCGATCGGATTAATGGTTTCCGAGAAATCGTGTCCACCGCGCGAAAAAACCCCATTTTGAGAAAAACGCATTTAGTTTTTTTTTCTATTTCGCATACAACTATTTGCAATTATAATAGACAAAATGCTTACCAATCATCAGTCTACGATTCCTGCGCCATAAAGTAATCCTTGGGCCTCTTGAAAAGTTCTTCTTGCTCATCAAGCTCCTTTTTTCTCTTGATTCTCGCATCTTTTGAGGATTGCTGAGATTTTTTATTAACACATGAAACTTTCTTTTTTCATTCCTATCACACTTTGTTTTGTTTGGATCTTTACGAGATCATTTGTTTTGCGAACATTTAGATATATCAAATTCTTCAACGCCCGTTCAAAGGTCACGACGTAACTGGCGAGAAAAATCATTGAAACTTGCACCACGGAAAAACTGAAATTAATAAAAGCATTGCGATTCTGAGGTCGTTAGGCTTTCAAAAATATAAAAACCAGAAATTAATTTTTTGATCCAAAAAAACGCGACGTTTCTTCTGAAGAAACAAGTTACAACTTGCAGGGCGAAAAAATGGCTTGGCGAGTGTGGTATATATACATGTATATCTTTGCGGTAAATTGAGAAAAAAAAAAATAAAAAAAGCGTTATGATCCTAGGGATTTCAGCTTTCTGAAAAAATAAAAATCTCAAAATCAATTTTTTGTGCAAAAAAAAAACAGGCGCCCCCCTAAGTTGGTAGGCTACAAATGTGGTCACAATAATCATTACAGCATACAAGGCCCACACGTCCACCCAGGCTGAATACATAAGTGGAATAGCTTTTTATCTTACAAAAACAAATAAAACCATTTTTTATTTTGAATTTTATAAAAGTTAAGTAGTCTGAAAATATTTAAAAGTGGTGATCTTGAAAAGCATCATAACGATGTTTGAAAAGATATTTTTTCTAAATATCCATTAAAAGTTTTATTTTAGTCATTTTCTTTGATGATTTTTATTTGTAATAGCTTAAAAAATTATGTGAGACAATCAATTTGAACAATACATATTTGGTCTGTTCAGAAAATATCAGCTATGTAATAAAAAAAAATAATTAGGATAATAAACAATTTATATATTTGTAAAAATTGTACAAGATACAAAAAACATTGTATGTAGTCTCAGTTTCTTTCAAAGTAAGCAGCTTGTAATCTAGCACACTTTTCTCAACATCATTTCCAATGTTCAAAACACTGCCTCATAGCATTAACTACAATCTTAATATTTTCAAAGGTGATTTAAGTTTTGGGTAGTCAAAAGTTATAGGGCTATAAATCTGGAATATAGGGAGGGTTTTCTAGTTCTTAGGCTATCAATCGCTGAACCTTGTTCATTGTAGTCTGCACACGTTCAACATTTTCCAGTGGTTTGTAGATTGTTGGTCTAGAACGTGGGTGATTTCCAATAGTTAATCTCTAAATTTTTGTATCATGGTATATATGGTATTCATGGTACACTTATTGTGTTGTTCCCGAAAGTCCTCTCAATTATCCAAATAGTTTTTGCGGACGAATGTTCCTGCTTTGCAGATTTGCTGCCCGACTCGCTTAGTCCTTGCAAGTGTCATGATCATATTCTACATATGTTCATTCATGGGCGTCGAACTTTTAACTAACCTAGCCAATAATGTCGTCCTCATTCACTCTAGTCATGCATTTACATACTTTTGAGACAGACCTTGTACATTCGATTAGGTTGGTTGTTTTTGATTTTTTAAAGTTTGTTTACCTTTAAATGAATCATTTAAAACCAAATTAAAGGTATTTAGTATCTTTATATATGTATTTAGTACTTTATGGTATTTTTCAACTATTACTTTTTGATTTAGGTATTATTTGGTGAATATCCTCTTCTTTCTCTTTTCCTCTTCGAATTTCACTTAGTGCACATATTCTTGTTTTATATTTCCATAATAATTTCTCGATCTTTCTGATTTTATGATCTTCTATTCCATATATATTGTTACTTTAATTTATTGTTTTTCCAAATTCGTTTCTTCCTTATTCTCGGTGTGATCATCATTTTGTCAATCCTATTCTGAGGCTTATTTCTGGTTTTTCGAGCTCTGTTTCACATTCCCAAATAAGGAGCTAATGTAATGTGGGGATGTTGCCTTCCACCAGGCTCGAAATTAGGCATGGTGAAGTTTGCAGAAGTTGATGTCCAATTTCTTTAAGTTACAGAAATATTAGGATATGGCAATGCTGATGTTTGTTTTTTGATCTTGTTGCATACTGAAACACATATAGTAGCATTATAAGTGTAGCGTCAAATGCCATTGCACCAAATTTGCAGGTGAAAGAAAGTTTTTAAAATTAAGAATAAATTATATTTACACCATTGCATATTATAATGCTTTGGAAGGGAGTGGGTGTGGAAGTGACAACAAAAAATATTTGGGATGTTTATTTGAGCCATCATCCTGTTCTTAAAACAACGAAAATGGCGATTTTAATCTGAATGATCTACCCTGCTCTGAAAGGTCTTCATTATTAATAATGACATTGTGTGTGGTTTAGCAAAAAATAACGCAAGGATTGCAACTGAAGAGGTTGCTAAGGGTTTGAATGTTGACCATTTCACCATTTAAATCAATTCAATTTTCTTCAAGATTAATATATGTAATAAGTTGGACTATGTCTCTGTGGCCATTTCCTTGTTTGAACGCCGTGAAAAGGAGCGTTTTTTTGAATGGGGCGGTAACAGGCAAGTAGAAACAGATCCTATATATGACACAACAAAAAAGTTGGAAGTAAGCAGGTGAAAATATAGAAACTGTGCCAAAAGTTGGCCTATTACAACGAAGTTATTTTTCTAGTGGGATTGCAGAAGAATCATTTTTTTTTTCTTGCCTGATAAAACAATCATGGTGAACAAACAATTCACAAAACAATGCAGAAATTCATAAAAAATATCTAGTTCTGCTGATTAAAAATACATTAATGTTCATTGTAACATCAGATTGCATGTTGCCTGAAGAAGTTAAAATGGAAAATGTTACAGCACATCATATTTCCCAGACTTTGTTTCAGTCATTGTAAAATAATTTGAATCGTAAGAAGCTTCCATTCTTAGAGGTTCTCGAAGAAAAACCATGCAATTTCTATGAAGAAGGAATTCATGTTAAAGGGTGGGAGACTATTGTTGAAAATGACTTTTCTGTAAAATGCAACTTCTTGTGTTTTTAACATTCCCAGATTGGGTCCGAATTTTTGCAATTAGAGTATGGGTTTAACGTTTTTGAACTTTATATCCATGACCATAATTCGCTTCACAGACGAGCTATCTCACTGATTTTTGAGGGATGACAAGTCCTCATAACATCCATGGTAAGGTATAATATAACGTTTGGGCACAGAACGAGAATTTTTCATCGCCGATCTTGTGAGAAGGCCTAATCTTAAGACGCTCTATCTTTTTTCCTGGAGTGAGATAAAATGCGGAAAAACATATGTTGAGAGGCTCCCTAAGACCAAACATCCTATCAGGACACAAAAATGCGGCGATGTTGAGAAACAATTTTTTGAAAAAGAGGCATTTATGAAAAAATGATTTTCTTCTATCCATTTGATAAATATTATATGTATATGACTTCTAGTAAGGCATTGATTATTCCCCAATAGTGGCTGATCATTCAAAGACACTATGGCCCTTCACAACCTGTCGGCTGATTTTTCTAAAATACCTAGTTTGAAAGATAGGTAATGGATCATTTCAAAAGCTCAAGTTCAGACAGCAGAATGAAAGTATCGAAAGCTCAACTGAAAAATCAAATAAACGATTTATAAAACGGACTAAGAATAAGAAAAAATTATTAAAAGTAATGTACAAACAGCAATGAAAATGCAAAATGAAGAATCTACCAACTGCTCATAATTGTGTTGAATAAAACAATGCAAATTGATGGAGAATCTTTATTTGTAATAATATGTAATAGCTTCAGGATCTTAGGAACGAACGAAAATAAAATCCAAAAAGATATTAAAAAATTGTCCAACAGCTGAAATATGGAAATGAATTGCAGATACTCTGAAGAAGTATTTAAAGATGAGTGAAAAATAAAACTATATGAAACAAATTAATTACCTACTGCAGATCTAGTACATTATCAATCTTCTTCTTCTGGCAGTGCCTATCCGTTTCGGATGTTGGCTATTAACATGGCTATCCTAGCTTTATTGGCTGCTGTACGGAAAAGTTGAGTTGTTGTTAAAGAGAACCACTTCCTCAGGTTCTGTAGCCATGATATTCTTCTACGTCCTGGGCCTCGTTTTCCGTACACTTTCCCCTGCAAGATGAGTTGCAGTAGGCCATATCGATGTTCGTTACGCATTATGTGCCCCAGGTATTCCATTTTACGTTTTTTGACAGTGATGATTATTTCACAGTCTTTCTGCATTCTACGCAGTACTTCTCTATTTGTAATCCGGTCGACCCATGAGATTTTCAGGATGCGTCTATAACACCACATTTCGAACGCCTCTAACTTCTTGGTAGTAGCCTCGGTCAACGTCCAAGATTCCACCCCTACAGGAGCACTGCGAATACGTAGCATCTCAGTAAACGAATTTTTATTGGTATTAAGAGGTCGCGGCTCTTGAATATTGTGTTCATTTTAATTAACGCTGCCCTGGCTTTATCAATTCTTTGTTTTATTTCAATTGAGTGATCCCATTGTTCGTTTAGACTTGTCCCTAGATATGTGTATTTCTCAACTCGTGTTATCTGTTGTTGGTTAACTATTAGACGTCCTGGTGGTATTGGATTCTTGCTGATGACCATGTATTTAGTTTTTTGTATGTTAAAGTTTAGACCATATTTTTGGCTTGGTTCTGCTACGCGTGTTATTAGGGCTTGTAGGTCTTCTAGGTTATCTGACAGTATAATTGTATCGTCTGGGTATCTTACGTTGTTCAGCCGTTCTCCGTTGATGAGTATTCCCTCGTCAATATCTTCTAAGGCTGTTTTCATGATGTGTTCGGAGTAGATGTTAAAGAGTAGCGGAGATAGCATACAGCCTTGTCTCACACCTCTTTCTATTTTGATCTCCTCAGTCATTTGGTTATCTATCTTGATAGTTGCTGATTGGTTATAGTAAATGTTGTTAATGATACGTAGATCTTTATCATCTAGACCAATTGTTTTTAAGATTGATATTAACTCGTCGTGTTTGACCCGATCGAAAGCCTTTTGATAGTCTACAAAACACATATACACGTCACAGTTCACGTCTCTGCATCTTTGTATGAGGACTTGAATGGCGAAAAGAGCGTTACATTATCAATAATGTAACATATTTCTTTCTGTGGTTAGCAATTCAAATAGAAGAGGAAGACTGAGAAAGTGTAGGCAAGGAGAGGAGATTGAATTGTTGCTACACACTTTCTTTTCCTAGCACTTCTTACAGTTATGATTAAACTGCTGTAGTATATAGCATATAGAAGCTTGGTACAGAAAAATGGAAAAATTTAGTGCTCATATGTCATAAATGAACTAACAACTAAATAAAATAACTTATGCCTAACATGCTTTTTTATATTTTGCATTATTTTGTTCTTGTGTCATGTTCCACTTTTTCTAGGGGTTTTTAAAGTTCTTTTATATAATCTCTTTCTGAGGTTATACAGCTAACAAAAATAACATCTAAGAATGTGAAATCTGAAATAATTAATATATATAATAAATATAATAAAAAATACACTTAAAGTTGATAGGACCAATAGATTGTTTTTTTTTTTTAGTTGTGACTGGGAGCAGATTTTAAAATAAGTATTAAGTTTCGTAATGTTAGAATTTTTATTATGTATTTCTTAGTGTACATTGTGATGTCACTATCCCTACATGTTTCGTGAAGACTTGATTTTGCATAATTTGAGATAAGGGCACTCAGATGTGCCATATAAAATGTTTTTATTCAAAGATATCTTAACTTTTTCAAGATATTCATCAGCTGAACTTAATAATGGACATTTTGGGTACCCCTACAGAAGAGTTCATGCAAAAAATTACCTCTGAAAGTGTAAGTGCAATTAATAGTGCAACGAATGATGTGCTGACTTATACTTGCAGGCCAGGATTTATATAAAGTCCTTGTCGCCACAAAAGAAGAAGGATTTGCGGCAAGTGTTCACAGGGGCAAATCCCCTCGCTGTGGATTTGTTAGGCTTAATGTTAGAGTTAGATAGTGACATTCGCATCACTGCCGAGCAGGCATTAGCACATGCCTACTTAGCTCAATATGCGGATCCTAGTGACGAGCCTGTTTCAGCGCCTTACGACCAAAGTATCGAGGATATGGATTATCCAGTTGAGAAATGGAGGGGTAAGTAGTGTTGCATAGAGCGTTTTAAAGTTGTTAATTACTTACATGTGTAACGCAGAATTGGTGCTGGAAGAAGTAAGATCTTTTGTTCCGCCGCCTATAGATGAGTCTTCGTGATATTGCAGCAACTATGACCAACAACGTGGCACTGTGTCTTAGTATTACCTTCAAGCCACTACGTACAAAATATTTACGAAAATAAAATGTTTAATTTCTTTAAGTGTTTATGGTACTTTATTAATTTTTGGATAGATTATACACAATATAAAAATGATTCTAACACTTAGTTATGTACAGTGACTTGATATGTTTATACATTTAATGTTTTTCATTTGTTCTAATTTTCGTATCTTAAAGTTAAAATAAAAGCTAATTTATGGTAACGGACTTTATTTATTGACTTTGTGTTGCGTAGGTATATTACATTAGAACTATTGTTTTATGGTAAAATATCAATTTATTGTGATTTAACTTTTCCATAGAAAGAACATGTACATTAAAATTCAGACTTCATTATCGCTATGGTTGTCCCATCTTACTATTAATATCACCTAAGTGTCTCGAGTTCTTATAATACTCAAATCTTTTGTTCCGCTTGCCTGGCATTTACAAACTAAATGTACTTTTTGATGAACCGCATGACATTTACCAAACAAATTGTTAACTAAACTGACTGAAATAAAACACTTTTGTACAAAAATAGCATTCTGCACCTACTGAATTGCACAAGTATTTTGATTAGCTTAATCGAAAAATATATATATTACAATTTTTCAACGGTGTCTTCCAGTCTTTTAGTACTGAAAATGATTCATAAACAATTGTACTCACTAAAGCGAAACACTAAAACATAACTAATAGTCGATGCATTTAAAGACTGATTTGAAGTTTGTTATGACATGGCTGTCCAATACATGTTTGGCACGCATTAAGAAAGATCAATATCAAAGCAGTCTTTAACTGGGAATACTACTTTTAGTTCAACTCAAAGCGAACCTATTTGTCTTAACTAAAATTGAGAGATTTCTGTCATGAGAAGGTGCACCAATAAATATTTCAATTTCTTGATAATACTATTGCCATTACTATAATTGGCAGGTGCAATAAATGATACATAATAATAATAATAAAAGAAAAAATATTGCTAACACAACGGAGAAAGCTACTATAGATAAACAGAAGTACAGTACGACTTGCAGTGGATACTGAGATTTATCATAATTACGTACTGTTACTTGCATTTTGCGTGTCCATCAAACAATTTCTTCCACAGATCAAATTGTTCGGCACCTTTCACCATGTGGATGCTAATTCCACGTTGGACACTGCAAGGAGTTAGTGAAACACGTTTATTAAGGAATTCGGGTGCATGAACTCTTTTTATTTTTAAATCGTTAGCTACAATACCCGTCAGAAATACATCTTCGAGTTTGAAGTATGTATGATTAAGTGCAGCAGAGTGTAGTTCTTTAGCTAACTTAGCAGGAAATAGATAAGCTGGTCCTGTAGTGAAATCTGGGAACACTGTTGGTTTGTACTGTTGTGGCGAAATGTAATATTTGGACTTTTTGTTTCGAATTGGCTTCCATTTCTTAGCTAAACGTCCATATATAGCTTTTACATCAGGGCTATGTCTTGAAATAAACGTAAGTAAGCGAGGTATGTTGATGAACATATCATCATCTGTTTTAAGTACAAAAGCTGCTTTAGGACAGTAATTTTCTACCCATTCCAACATGGATATAGTTTTAAGTGTGAGATTATCATATGTATCAATAAATTTTCCACTTATAATATCTTCGTACATGTACTCCTCTTTCGCAATTTTATCACGAGATTCTGTATTGGAAGTGGAACCCAACATAAAGGCAATTGCGACATCTTTTCGAGCTGCAAAATGGCCCCACGTTTGTCTAATTGCCATGCGTGCACTGTCGTGTGCCGGAGCAGATGTAATGATGATGAGGAGCTGCAAATTTTTTCCCAGCTCAGGACAGAGGTTGGCGCTGACGTCCATGTGCCCTGCTTCATAAATTGCTTCTGCTGGAACTCCACGGGTTAAATCTGGCACTGAATTATTGCTGGAAGAGTGTATCGTGGGGGCTTCTGCTGTCGCGTTGTGCACTACCGCGGGAGGCGTTTCGTTGTGGATAGGTGACCCTTCAGACTGTGAGATATTGCCATGGGGTACATGCAGTTCAAGTGATGCAGGCAGCAACACAGGCGATACAGTAGTACGTGGCTGAGGAGTTGATATATAGGCTACGTACAGTACCAAGGAAACAGTTGCCGTGCCAACCATTGCCAAGTGCAATAGCCGCACTTGGGCCATCCATGGCACCCCCATACCTGTAACAAAAATATTTTTTAAATAAGTGGCATGTGGTGAAAATTAAATTTTTTACGTTAATTATTGCATCAATTCTGGTTATGCCATATTTTATATTTTAATATAGTTACAGATTTACAGGTAATGTATTCAAAATTTAAAAATGATATCTTTGAGAATCTGCACATAAAAGATCTTAGGGTTCTTAGGATGAGTATTGTCTTAATTTGTGTCTGTGCTCTTATTGAAATTTATCATTAAAAAAACGTTAAGCTGCATAATGATTTCTTGGAAAGTGCAGTGGGACTTGCATGTGATAAATGTTATCGCTTTTAATGCAATAAGAGTGATAATGTATTTCAAAAAAGCAAAAGCGATTAGAGATTCTGCAACAGGTGACATGACCTAGTTCTATCTTGATATTTAGTTCATTTTGTCTACCGTGCATCTGCTCCTTGTGATCTACACGATCAACTAGCAGTAGAAAAATTATTGAAGCAAGGGCCGCCAAGAATTCGGATCAAAGATCTAATTGGATTTTCTTTCATGTAGGATAAGAGGTGACGATTCGAGATAAGACCTATATGTATTTCTAGAACGGCAATTTCCAATTTCAATCATCTATTTCGTACATAACAAACCAATTAGTGGTCGCTTCCAAAACTTATTCAAACAAATTTTAACCAGACGCTCAGAAATTACAAAAATGGTCCCAGTAGACTTCAAGGCACTTGGTGAAAACCAACTGCTAAGACTTGCATATAATCCAAGTTACTGATGACATTTCATTCTCACATTAGGAGTATGTTAGTTGAAAATGAAGTTAACACCCACAATTAAAAATGATAAATGAGCTATGGACAACACAAAAAACAAATACACGGACCAGGTCCATTGCAATGCGATTGACATCTCCAACGAAATCAATCATCAAGAAATGATTTCTTACTAGTCTATAACATCATTATGTTATCAATAAATTATATTTCCTACATGCTCAAGATGAAACATTCACAAAAATTGTTCACAATTCACTTTTAAATTAATTGGTATCATTAATTTGAAAAAGGCAGTAGTGTAATTTATCAGTATAAGCATTCTAAATTTTTCTGTAACTCCGTGTCCCTGGAACCACAGTTCTGTGACTCCCATTAAAATGGCTATATATTATGATATTACCATACAAATATAAGAAAAGAGAGCAGAAGGATACGATTTTGGTATATTAAGTGACATTTTAAGAAGCACTAAAAGAAGTAAAAATAACACACCACAAGAAACAACAAAAGAAAGAGAAAAAGAGTGTATAGAGCTAATTGGTACACAGAGAATATAATAAGAATGTATATAATACAAAGTAGAGAGCACGACAGCCGCTAGGTAAAGGCCTCGACTCCCAGGTCAACACCAACGGCAAACCTTTGGCGGTCATAAAATACATTCGTCTTCTAATAGGTTAGCCTAACCATTCGCCTGAGGTACGCCCAACGTGGCCCACAGTACTACACGAAATGTGTGGTCAGAAACAGGCTAATAGCTTATATACAAGAGAAGGAGAAGAAGATAATACGTATATATTTTGACTTCTAAAAAAATCAAATTCAGTGTTACATGAATCAAAGGAACGAATCCGCAATAAAAAAAAAACAACATTAAAACCAATACATGCAGCCAGCTAGAACACTAAAATAAAAACATACTAACGTTAAGAAGAAAAATTTTAAATTACAAGAATTGCACAAAGAAATCAATATTTGTATAGTGCTCAAAAAAATGCTCTTGTTAGAGTGAACGGAGCATATAGGACCTTATCTACTGGTGAAATTCAAGTTATATATTAAAAGTGATATCTAATGATTCTATGACGCTGAGGATGGGTGTGTGATAAACTTAAAGAAACAAAAGTTTGCGCATGTTACGGTGAATATGGACAAAACAAAATAATGTGGGTGGATAACATAGTGGTGGCATGTGGTAGGACAATGATTGAGAGATAAGATAGTCGACTTCGGAGAAACGAAGACGAATTTTTGGATTCATTTCGAATAATTATTTACTATATGGATGATATTACATAGGCAAAGAAATTTTGGTGAAGGTTTTATAAGGGTAGGAAGGACTGTCATCAATAAATGTCTATGGGAAAAGTGGATGAGACTGGTAGAATTTTGTAGGAGTGTTTAAGATTCTTTTATTACTTATTGTTAGTTTTACAAAGTTTATTATTGATTATGAGAGTTTATTTTTCTGAATTTGTTGGCATTTGAGATTAGATGGTGTTACAGATTGCTATTATGGATTTGGGCGGACTATGGTTTACACTGGTCTATGGTAACTGGTATCACAAGATTCGAGGACCTTATGCTGAACAGCTTCAAGAACACAAAATGTTTCTAGCTTTCTACCAATATGAACAAACATTAAGAAACATACCAAAAGCCTGGAAAGTTAATATGATCTTTACTCCAAAGAAGTGTAAAAGATCATGGAAGAGATCAAAATCAAACTCCAAGTGTTTTCCGTTTTTTTCCTATGAAATCCGTGAAAAGTTTGATAATACAGTAAAGTAAATTGTGAGCTACCAGAAATGTTCAGCCTTCTCCAAATCCTTATCTGTAGAATTATCCACTGTAACGAGTTACATTACATTAATGCACTCATGTCATGTACCAATATTATGTACATAATCCTTGACATGTTCACAGAACATGTCAACTAAAGGTCATCGACAAGCTTCTAATGTGAAGGAAACATCTTTCGGGGCATTATGTCAAGCATACCCTTGTCAACGTTTGTCCTGATGTTTTGTAATGAAGGCATCTCAATTATAAATCTGATGAACACAAACCAATGATTTTTTAACGTCTTGATTAAAAACAGCAACTGTTACTAGTAACTAAAACACAACAAAAGTATTCGTTACAAGTTAGTCAGATGTGGTTTTAAATCACGTTTATTGCTCACGAATGTTATTGAAAGTGAATAAATACAATTATCTTTAAGAATATCTTATGTAGTTGTTACGATGTACAGTAGTATAGTATCAATTAAAAAGTATAAATTAATTTTAATGAGATTATGTAGAAAAAAACATTTTGATGATAGATATCTCGCACGAGTTACATTCAGAATCAAGTTTATGATATGGATTTCTCCAGTATAGCAAAGCACAGACTTTACACTAGAGTCATATGTTCTTAGTTTCGTTTTTATTGATAACTGTCTTGCGCTCCAGCTAGGTTTCAGTTGTCCAAAATCTTCTTGATCTTTTTCTTTCTATTTTTAGTATCATGTCCATCTGTGGTTATGGTGCTGTCTAGGTATGTCGGTCAACTAAGAGAGGGTTCATATTTGTGACATTTATTCTTATGAATTTTGTTTGGCTCACATTTATTTCAAGCCTGTTCGCTTAGCTTCTTTGATGTTAGGTCGGTTTTCTATGTCTGCAAAAATATACCACCAGGCATATATCTGCGTAGTCAAGATCACTTAGGAAAGACTGCATTTGTATCTGGTAAGATATTGAAAAAAGCGACGATAAAACACAATCTTGTCATATTCTCGTTCTTGATGTTTATCAGTAGTTATATCTTTGAGGATTCTTTGGTAGGTAACGTCTTTGTAGAGTTCTTGAATTAATTTAATTTGTCAAATGCTGTTTCAAAACGTCGAAGACCACTCTACTGATTGTTCTATGAGGATATCAGCGCGTTTAACTAGTTCAGTCGAAAATTAGCCTGATTTGTACGAAGATGGGCTCTATTAAGCCCATTATTCTTTCTAAAGGTAAATCGGCCATGATATAGAATTCAGTAGTGTTATACTAAGCCAATTTGAACAATTTGTAAGATATCCTTTCAGGAGTACTATTATACGCCCTTCCTTCTAGTGTATGTTTCCCAAATTTGTAGAATAGGATGGATGAGTTCACAACACGCTACGGGATTCGTTTTAAAAAGTTCACGGGGGTTGTCAACACTGGTAGCTTTGTTATTTTTGAGTTCACTCATTGCATCTTGAATTTGTTTTTTAGTGGCTAGCCTAGTATTAATTGATAGGTTCTCTATTTCTTCATTTTCTTCCTGATAATCATCCATGTAAAGCATTGTTTGAAATATTCTTTCCAATGTTTTATTTGTTCTAGGGAATGAAATTGGGTCCTCTAGTTTTGACCTTATTAACGTGGTTCTGTTGTGATGTTTGTTGCAGAGTTGTGTTCTTGCAGCATTTTCAATTTGCGATGTGAATGTGTTAGCCCAGGTATTTTGTTCTTTCTTGCGGATTTTTTGATATTTTTGTTTAAAGAAATGCAGAGCGGTATCTTCTCTCTTTTAACCTTTTCATTATTATTTATTCCTACTTTAATCATCTTTTTATCCTTTATGGGTCGTCCGATATTCAGTCTTTCTTTTCTCATTCATTCTTTCCAAGTGATCATTTTTAGATATTTTACGCCTTTCCACTCCCTTGGGATATAATTTATAATGTTTATAATTATTGCTATTATATCATGTATTTCATAGAGATCGTTCATCTGGATATAATTTTTCCTTGTGCTTTTAGACTTTGGGCGCTCTTCTGTATTCGTATTCAACACTTATAGTTATGCCGCAATCAAGCAAAAAATTAATTTTTACATATCTCTTAACAGCTATTTAGGGGATGGTACTTTTTTTCTTGGTGAACTTCAGGGTTCAATTACAGTTATAATATTCTTATAGTTTATCGCACCACACAAAAAAACAAAAAAATCCAACAGCAGACTGACATGGTACCGATTACGTAATTTTCGTTATGCCAATTCTATATAACCGTTTGGTTCTTCATTTGTTTAAAAATTTTGTGCATTTTTTTGGCCCCGCGCCCTTAGTTGCATTCGTCATTATCTCTGTTAAAACTGATCTTTGAATTTTAAACTACTTCAACCATATTTGTCAGATTAGAATATCTATTGTCTTCTTTATCTTGATATGGTGGCCTACACAGTATGCCTACAATTGTTTTGTAAGTCTTGACATTGTAGGATGTAAGCACTAAGGCCAATAAAACACGGCTCTATTACAAATAATAGAACTATTTTATTATTCCAAATCCCCCAAATTTTCACTAGGAGAAGCGCAGTAATTCTCTCTAAGATTTCACCATATCTTTACATGTCTATTGGATCACTACTTCACAGGATGCTCTTCAGTTATTTGAATTCGATGGCGAGGTGTTTTGCATCATTATATAATCTGAGCGAATAGATTGTTGAGCGCTTACATTATTTCTAAATGTTGATTGAAAGCCATTTTTAACGTTTCCTTATGATTTATTACCCACTATTGCGTAGGTGGTGGCTAACATGACCAAACCTGTAAGCACTAGTAATTATACCTTGCTTATGTACGACTATGCTCGCGGCGAGAGTTCATACTGACAATCATAGATGCTACATCAACTTGATTTTCAAGTATAGTATCTATGACATATAAATTTATCGTTCTTAATGTGAAATAAGGTATGTGTGTCATTGGTGCCTTCCCACCATACCTTCAGTACTGTTGTATTTTATAGTGGATGCCTGAAGCTTTGTTACTTTTTTAATCTCTTATAGGAACTGCTTCGGTTCTTTGGAAAACTTAAGGTCTAAATAATTACCCATTGATCATATGATATAACAAATAGTAAGCAACAAAACATGCCTGTTTAAGCATGACAAGAATTATAAGTACATATCTCATAGCTATATTATGAGCCGATTGTGATATCTTTAAAATTTACAATAAAACATTAAATTGCCTATCTAAGCACCGTTTCGCCTTTTCTCGCTAAATTAGGGCTTCGTCTAACCATCAAATATCAAAACTGTTTAGTTGAGACCAACCATAATTTTTTTAATGCTTAGAGTTCTAGAAGGTTCACTTATTCATGTGATTATATGGAAAATTAAGTTAGCCTGCCATCTACCCCTCATTTGCTTGCATACTATTTTCACCCAGTAATACTTATAATTCATCTGATTCAAATTTTAGTACCAACTTTTACATGTTATACAAGTACCGCATTTTTACAAGAAGCAACGTCTTTCATAAACAGAACATCAAACATGCCCCTTGTTGACAGTCCTCACACGTACAACTGATTTTTGAGAAGTTGTAAATCAAAGGATCTAACGAAATATATCTGCGTTTCCTTATTCCAAGTTGTCTCCTTTCTCGTAGAATTTTTGGAACGTTGGCATTCCCAGTTAAGTCTTTTCTGTTTTAAGGTATAGTTCATTTATACTTCCACATTTCAAGAGTTTTTTAAAATAATTTTCTGTTTCAGCACAAAGTGTTACATTATCGGTAAAGGCACACATGACTAGATTAACTTGGTCCTACTGCAAACGATTCCATTCTTTGTTTACGTATCTTTATGATTTCGTCTATAACACAGGTGTACAAAAGTGGGCTCAATACTCCTCTCTACCTTACTTCTTCTGTAATATATTTAATATGATGTTTCCAGTTCTCTTTCAGTTTTCAGTTTTATTACACGTGCTTTTTATAGTTTATTATAGTTTATAGTCCACTTCAACGCCTTTTTTATTAAAGTATTCTATATGGTATTTCTTTTAATATCAAAATATGTAGATCTATAAAACATAGAACTGCCTTTATGTTTTTACTTAATTAATTTTTTGCATCTGTTGTAAGATAAATATATGATTTTGTACACTGTATCCAGCACAAAAACCATTGTGCACATCATGAAGTCGTTCTTCTACGGCTAATCGCAGTTTCTTTTCTAAAGTGCCTTCGTAGACTTTTGCTATCAGACATAGTAAGGAAGCACTTTTTTGCGTCCCTATTTTTAAGTGTATGTAGAATTATTGCGGTATTCCATTCGTTCTTTGATTTTCTGTAGATTTTGCTATTTCGGTATATGCTTCATCCATAATTTGGTTGTCAGTTTAATCTATAGCTTTATTGAGTTTTTCATTTTCTTCAACTATTACATTTTCTTACTTAGTTTTCACTTGTTTTAAATGTACCTCTTTTTTGGTCTCGAAAGATTTTCAGATTTTATAAAACAGTTTTTGATTGTTTCTACTATTCTTTTCTAGATCTCTTCCAAATACTTCTTAAGTTTTCTTCTTTTGTTCAATAACAACTTCTTTTGCTGCAGTTCTCAGCAATTTATAGACTTAATAGGTCGCCTCATTTCAATTTCCTAGGTAATTTTCCCACAGCTTCTTCTTTCTTAACCGAATAATTCCACTATGCCGTGTGATTTTTGTTTTTTCTTATTCAATTTGTTTCACACACTTCTACTGCCGCTTTCTTTGGTACTTCTTTTTCAATACTCTTCGATATTATTGCACTTTTCATCCAATCACTCTTTCATTCTCACATTCATAATGTTTTTCATGTCTTTGTGTATAGTCAATTATTGGATCATCGATTTTGCTAAAATTTTATAGGAACAAAGTATTAATATAGAAATACCAAATGGTGTTCGGGGACGATGCACCTCTCAAGCGTTTTCGAGAAATCGCGAGTTACACTTAAACATGTCTTGCAGTAAGACATTATTCAAATAGGCGTGGCAATTGAATAAAATAATGCAAATATAATATTTATCTAGGCAGTGTAGTTAAGCATATAAAATTGAGATACGATAAATGAATTTGTAACATATTACATATCCAAAACGCACACACATCGAACAAAACAGAAAAGTAACGTACACCATTGTGATGTATTTTTACTATCTGGTTAAAAACTGTTTTCAAGAAAACTTTAATTTTTTTTAGGTTTTCTCTTTCCGCTCTTGTTCTTTTATTGGTGATCAAATCACGTTTTTACTTTTCCTAAATACCTCCAGTTTATCTTCCTCGCTACTGTTTAAGTCTCTATCTTGTTTAATACTTGTAGATATCCATATTTAACACATAATTAGATGTGTACTATTATTTATTAATTAAAATTTGTATTAAAAATGTTTGCTTTGACCGTGCACGCTTGGCTCGTGTAAACATTCCAGCCCTACTTGTTCGAACTCCCACTTTATAATAATTAGATTTTCATTAAGCACTCACAATACACTTACTTTTGTTAATAAAACGAGTAATTGACTTCTGTGCACCTCTGCAGACACTGTTGCCGTGGAACGTGATCACCAACGATGTTTATACCACAAACCAATGTCAATGTTAATTTTTTTTACATATCTGTTTCTAAAGTTATCACCTCAAATACGTATTTTCATTTTTTGTAAAAGTTTTTATTAAATTCCTTTGCTTTAGAGATAATAACGCCCCATCTCCATATGTGAGTGTTTATATTTACTTTTCTTTTCCTTTTAATATTTTAAATTTTCATCTATTTGTTTATTTCTTGCTTGTCCTTTTCCTTTTTTATTCTTCTAGTGCAGGGGTCGGCAACCTGCGGCTCGCGAGCCGCATGCGGCTCTTTTGATATAAAGTTGCGGCTCTCCAGTTCCATACGCAAAAAATTAATAATTTATTATCAAAACCCTTAAAAAATAAGAAAATATATTTTTAAGACAGACTGGCGTCGTGTTGGTACTGGATTGTTCATTCATTTATTTCTTCTATTCATCAGGATGGGTCTGGTCTGTCTTTTGTTCGTTTGGCTGGTCAGTCATACATTTTGACACACTTATTACCCCCCATTTATAACTTAAATTCTTTGAATGGGGTTAATGAAATTTCTCTGGTAGCTCTATTATAATGTATTTCCTGGAATTGGCCACTTTGTGTTAATATTCAGGTACGTCGCTGATAGAATCAGTATTAGTACAAAGTGTAAACTGTAAGGGTAGTCTGTATCATAGTGTTTTATCGTTTGTGTATGTCGTTTAAGTGCTTTAATTTTATTTATTTCTCACTGTAAAATTTTGAAGGAAACATAAGGTAATTATTTTTATTATTTGTTTTTAAGTTACAATGTAGGCCCAATACACACATCGTTCTTTTCTGGGAGTTTTACGTCGGGTAAAACTGCACGAGTAAACAAGCGGAATGACATGACAACGTCCACACATTACACGTTCTATACTGTAAATATTATCCCATTTTCACGTTTTAAAGTTTTAAGACCTTTAGTTTTGATAAGGAATAGAAATATATTGGAAAAGAGAATTTTGGAACGCTGGCACAGAGGACGGTTTTCCCCACATCGAAATACTCAGAGGCGGATATAAGGGCGGGCGCAGCGGGCGCGCGCCCGGGTTCCCGACCTCCACGGAACTCCGCAAAAACCTGACTACACTTAACATTAATAGTACTTAATATTTTTTATTTATTTAATAATATGGTTAACACGTATTTTTATTTTCCTTGTCTCTCTCGTTTTATTGGGGGCCCAATATTTTTTCTGCTTCCGGGGCCTCAACTGACCTAAATCCGCCACTGCGTTGCATGTGTGTTAATTTAATCGCTTGCGGTTTTTGCAGGTTTATTCGCTTGTTGTTTCAAGAAGAATTCGATTTAGAAGCATATTATCTTCTCAAAGGTATGTAAGTCAGTAACAGAATTGAATTATATATCTGAGGATTGTGTTAACGTAGTAATAATGGTTAATAAATTGGCCGTTTTAGACAGTTAAGTAAAATTTTAAAAAATCATTTTTTCAGCTCCGCTGCCAGCATGGCATCTGGTAAAAAAAGAGAAGAACTGAAGAAGAAAACCGAGAATTCAATCAGGTTTGGACGGAGTCGTTTGCGTTCATATGCAACACAGATGGCCTTCCGACTTGTCTCATTTGCCACGAAAAACTCGCACACAATAAGAAGTCAAATTTGGAGAGACACTTCACTACAAAACATACCCAGTTTGCTGGTAAATATCCAGCCGGTGACGCACGAAAAAAAGCTGTTGAAGAACTCCAAAAAAATCAAACACAGTCAAGTTCAATGTTAAGGAAGTGGTCACAATCTTCCAATAATGTAAATCTGGCAAGCTTTGCAGTATCATTAGAAATTGTGAAAAGAGGAAAACCATTTACAGATGGTGAGTACGTGAAAGATTGTTTTATACGTGAATCTGAAGAACTTCGTGATTATAAAAACAAAGCAGAAATCATGAAAAAAATCACTGATTTGCCATTATCTGCTAAAACAGTACAAGATAGAACTTCTAAAATGTCTTCAAATGTAACACATATGCAAGTGAAAGACATTCAACTGGCTTCTGCCACATCACTTGTTATAGATGAGTCTTGCGACATAAAAGACACGGCACAAGTTATCCTTTTTGTCAGGTATATGTCGTCCCAAGGTCCAAAAGAAGAACTGCTAGGATTGCTACCGCTCTCAGGGCAGACTCGTGGAGAAGATAAAGCAAATGCTGTGCAAACACGATTGGAAGACAATGGAATCTATATAAATAAAACCGTTTCTATAGCAACTGATGAAGCCAGAAGTATGACAAGAATACATAGAGGGGTAACATCGATTCTTCAGGAAAAAATAAACCACGAAATTCTAACATTTCACTGCATAATTCATCAAGAAGCGCTTTGAGCCCAAACATTTCCGGCCGAAATAGTTGAGGTCGTGAACTTGGTAATTAAGATTATTAACAGCATCTTGGCAAAAGCACTCTACCATCGCCAGTTTAAAGATTTCCTTGCAGAAATAGATAGCCAGTATTCTGACCTACTTCTACACAATAAAGTTCGATGGCTGTCCAGTGGTAACGTATTGCAACGTTTTGCTTTGTGCTTGAGTGATATAAAAACATTCCTCAATGAAAAAAGTATTTACCATCCCGAATTGGAAGAAGACAAATGGCTGCAAAAATTCTACTTCATGGTAGATATCACAATGAAACTAAGTGAACTAAGTCTAAAACTGCAAGGAAAGGGCAACCCAGCCTACGCCTTGCTTGAATAAGTAGTTTGTTTCGAAAAGAAATTACTTCTTTTTGTTGAACACATCGAGAGCGGTAAATTGCTTCATTTTAAACATTTGAAGCAATATCGCGATGAGACCAATGCATCTATTGACACGAATTACTTCAGCATAGCTATAAAAAAAAATGAAGGATGGATTCGCTGAAAGATTCGAGCAATTCAAGACAAACAAAAGTACTCTCGCTTTCATAGTAAATCCTCTCAACACAAATACAAACGAAATCAACATTGAGCCATTTCAAGTTGATGCTGGATAACTTCAAATACAATTGCTGGATTTGAAAACCAATGACTTGTGGAGTGCCAAGTTCACAGAACTCAAGAGCAAGTTGGAAGAGTCGGAGGTCCAGAAATGCATGCACATCGCGCAGCACAAGTGGACAGCTTTAAAAGAAATGCAGCGAGTTGAGGCCCTCATATTCGGCGCATGGAATAGTCTTCCAGAATGCTACAGTGAGGTGAAGAAGTTGGCGTATGGAGTGCTCACGATCTTCGGGTCGACATATTCGTGCGAGCAAGCGTTCTCTTACATGAATATAATAAAAAGTAAAGTTAGAAGTCAACTAACAAATCTAAATCTAGAGTCCTGCTTGAAACTTAAGACAACAAGTTATAAGCCAGGTTTAATAAAACTTTCAAAAGACATGCAAAGCCAATGCTCCCATTGATGTGTACATTTGTGTTATTATATTGTTTTATATATTATATTATTTATATTATATTATTATATTATTTCGTATTTAAAGCCGTTTATTTTAAATCAAAAATCAAATATATATAAGCAAATACTATAATATTAAAACGAAAATTTTTACTGCCTCTTTAAAAACTAAGAAATTTCGAAAATTGTAACTTTTGGCTCTTCCGTTTCCAAAGGTTGCCGACCCCTGTTCTAGTGTATTCAATAAATTTCCAAAGTTTGTCTTCCACTAACGCTTGATTTTATCTGGTTAGTGTTCTAATGCCTTCTTCCCTTTTCAATCCTCTATTTCTGCAGTTCCTTTTTTAGTTTCTTATTTTCTGATGGAAATTTCATGTATTATTGTTTTTACTATGCATTTTTTGCTTTATATTTTTCTGTGATCGTATTTTCCAGTTTTTGTTCTTGGATATTTTTGATTTATTTCTTCAGAGTCACTAATCAAACTATTTAAATCATATTATATATTCTATACTCTTCTTTACACCTTACTTTATATATTTCAAGCTCTACCTTTACATTCATTCCTTATACTAATTTTCCTTTGGATTTCTTCTTTATCTTTGGTTTATTTTGTTAGTCCCTATTTGCACTTTAGGAAGATCTTACATTCCTTACTGTTTCTCATATGCAATACCGTTATACTTCATTCTTTAATATTTTTAATATACAGACGAATTGTGATACTTTACATCATTAATCCAAATTTAAATTAGTATATTTTATATTATTATATTATATATTTAGCCAATTTTTAGTGAAACATGCATACTTTTACTTAATAATTTTAATACTAATTTTTTAGAAGACTTTAAAAAAACAGCGCATGGAGTTTAAATATTAATTAATGTTTGAGTTACCCGATTAACTTTTGTCAGAAAAGTTCCAGGACTAATTTTTTAAGTCTTTACCTGTGATATATACCTGAAATATAAGAAACGGGTGTTATTCAGTCACCTGATACATGTTTTGAATATGTCTGGGCAGTGTTTACATCTAAACTCACTAGGTGGCAGGGCTGTGCTTAGGAACTGTTCGGCTTGTTAGCGCATTTAGTTGGAAGGGCGCAGATTGCGAGCAGAGTTAACATTAAGTTCTGCGTTAAGCTAGGGAAATCTCTAATGAAACATTATCGAGAAGTCACGTTTTTAAATGACAAAAGGCTTCGGGAGACCAGAGATTCAGTCCGTCAACATTACATATAGCTACAAATGTGGAACGTATGAAACAGTTATTGCAAGAAAACCGTCGTGTTACTCTGCGCATAATATCAGAAGGAACTGACACTGAATAACGATGTCTGTCTAAATTTTACGTAATTGATTTAGAAAAACGACAGCTTAATGAAAAAACTGTTCTTCACACACTGACAGAGGAGCAGAAAGAAACCAATCGTAAAATTATTGCTGAACTGCCGTAAAGGGAAAGAATTGCTCCCATATTTGTGTTAAACATTACTGCCGAAGAAAATAGTTGGTGCTACCAGTATGACTCAAATGAAGCCTCAAAGTGCCAAATGACGTGGTCATGGTTCACCAGCCACTAGTAAGTGAAACAATAATCTTCGAAAACAAAAACAATGCTAGAGATTTGGTATACCATCAATATTTGTCTAAAGGATAAATAATAAATCAAAACTTTTACAGTGACATGCTGAAATGTTTGCGTCAAGCAATTTAAAGATACCATTTTGTTTGTGGGTATCTGGGCAGTGGTTCTTATGGACGACAATGCAAGGTACCATACTGATTATTTTTTACGGGCCCAGTACTGGAACATTTCTGACAACGTTTTAAGTACGGATGAAATATATCAAATATTTACTTTGTTCTTTATTCAGTTTTCTTAAATTTAAATAGTCACATACTGCTTCTATAATAAATATATAAATTTGTTTCTTATCGCAATTATAATTTTTGTCTTATAAGGTTCAATACTTTTGGGATAGACCATACACATTACTAAGTAACGTATTCTGTAAGTCTCTTAACTACTATATACACTATACTCTTTATTCATTTGTTGGTATTTGGTTTTTTTTTTGCAAAATTATACAAGTAATAATGTTACGTTGTTTTCGCAGCACTACATTTTATTGCTTTTCATACATTTACACACTTGATAAACATAAGTTTTAATTTAGTTCTGTACAATATTTACCTAAGCAAGTGTACTCATTTGTGTCAAATGTTATCACAAGCTTCACTCTAATTCTCCAATTTTCGAAAATTAAGAGTTTTCGAACCTCCTTTTTGAATTCAATTTCTTTTCCTGATAATTTTATTTTCATCATTTAAAGAAGTCTTGATCAGATAGTGTAGTCCTTTTTAAATTGATGTATTCCATCCTTACAGCTTCTTCAACATATATTTTAAACAATGTTGAAGATAAGCAGTAACCTTGTTTCAGACATTTTGATAACTCAATTTCATCTGAAAAGATGCCCTCCATTTTAATGTATGATTTGCTTCCGTTGCCTGGTTCCTTTATAAATACAAATCGATTGTGGGTTACTCTCATTTCCTTAATTGCTTTCTATAATTTAGTTGAGAAATATTATTATAAGAATTTTTGAGATCAACAAGTAAAAGATGAGGTTCTCTTTCCAGGATTAATTTCTGTTCTGCAAGCTGTTTCAGTACAAAAATGTTATAATTAGATGACCTCCCGGCTCATAATCTCGTCTTCTTTTTCTACTAAATCTCTTAATATTCTTCCAAAGACTAGGTGCTTTTTATCAAAAGATATAGCAGTTTGTTTTATCTCCATGTTATAAATAGGAGCGATCTTTTGTTCATTGATACATTTCATAAATATTTGGGCTACCAACTGATGTAATATTCGAGTGTTTTCCGATCCCGTTCCTTTTCCAGAATTTAATTTACTTGTTTCCGCCCGTTTAACAGGTGTCATTAGCAGTTCCTTCCAATATAATTTCTCCAGTCTGCTTTACTCGCGCATAAGAATACCAACTTCAACAAATAAATTCCTATAATAAGTTTCCTATTCTTTTCGAGTCGAGATTGGCCTTTATGAGATGATTTTACATTTTGTAGAAATTACAAATTTCTAAGCCCCTTCCACCTAAAATATAAGTATCAAATGCTAGTTTCTCGTCTATTCCTTTTATATTTTCCAATCTTTCTTAGAATTGAATGCATTTAAATACAATTTATCACAAGGAAAAGTGCGAAGACCTCTACATATTATTAGGCATGATAAAAAATAGTCTCATACTAACTTTTACATGGCGTTGAGTTTTAAAATCATATTAACGATAAAAATGTTTTCAAAAAGTTAACGTTTAGCATTTAAGTTACTTTTAGAAGCGATTAAAACACTAAACTACAAATTATAGCATTAAAATTGAAATTTTTTAAGAGAATTATTCAAAATTGTATTTTATTGTTCAATAGCGCTTTCGTAGTAAGCTTATTTTCAAGACTTGCAAAGAAAGTATCACAATGAGCTCTTGAACGACCTCGTTTTTTTTTATAAGCACAAATCTCGAGTTAAATTTGGTAATTTTGTATTTTCGAAGCTACGGAGTACTTGTAAGTGGTAACAAATTTAAAATTTCCATGTTATTTTACATCTGCAACGAAAACAAAAATGCGCTTTGTTACATTAAAAATCAAAGTACAACTTTGTCTGCATGGTAAAAAAGGTAATGTTTTCCTTTACAAGAAAGCAAAGTAAGAGATGTACTAATATTAACAATGTCTAACGTGTAACATACGTGGGAAGTAACTTCGTTTAAGGGGCAAAACAGGGGTCAAATTAAATCATGGGAATGGGGAATATAAATCTATAAAAAAATTAACTGCTGTTTTTAAATTTAAGGTTGAAAAACGCCCTAGTTTTTCATCATCCAGTTGCAGTAGTTATGTAAGCAAGGTATTTGACTGATAGAAAGGTGGTGTTTTGATTCCCAACAGCCTTAACTGAATGGTGCAAGACACACCTGGCGTCGGTTACATAGACAACCATAATGGCGGTCGGGTGATATGTTTGCTCCTATCCGTACAACTTTTGTGGGTGAGAATGAATTGATCACATGAATGTTTGTGTGTTTGTTGTGATACTATAGCTTGAGTTTAAACATTTTCTCTTCATTAAAAATTCTAAAAATCTCAGTAGAAATAAATCCTCAACATAGCTTAAACTATTCTCTACGGAATATTAAAAACAGTACATAATTTTAGTATCAATAAAATTGTTTTGTTTAGTTTGTTCTATGCTATATATTTAGCGTAAAGTAAAATCCACGAGGTCGGGAAGAGATTTAGATTAAAGGCAGAGAAGACGTACATTAGCGAAATGAATAGAAGAAAGAGGTTTTAAGAGGCGGAAGATTTTGTTAATATGGACTTAAGAGTTTTGGAAGAAGCTTATATGGTTAGATAAAAAGGAGTTTAACTTATTTGACTCGGATGGGCTCACAAAAGTTTGGAGAACGTAGCCCAGCCTTCGTTCGCAACATTCCATATTTTAAAAACTGTTGTCAAACCTGTTAGTTGTAGATTAAACTCTCTTGATTGTTGGTCTTTCAGCAGGACAATGGCCCGAAGTATATAGTATACTTGTGCGCGAATTGTTTCGAGTAAAATAAAATCGAAAAGTGAGATTGAGTTGCACATTTCGTTATTGTTGTTTACGGTAAAAGGTGTTTATAGTTTATTTTCAAAATAGCTAGTAGTTCAAATAAAGAGTCTCCAACAAAAAGGAGACGAGGCAAACTAAAGAAATGTTTAGACGATGCGTTGACTATTTATAAAATGTATGGCATGTTCATAAATGCAACTATTATTACACATATGCCAAAGAAAATTTTGGCTACTCATTTAGGCATTTATAAATTGACGTTTGTAGCCAATGTGAAACTAAGGGAGTCGTTTTTGAATAAATAATACACAAGAAGAGATCTAAACAGTTCTATACAAAATTAAAAGTAATTCAGAAAATAAGGACTACATGCAGAATGTGGCTTTACCAGACTTTTCTGTACAAGCAAGTATTTTATATGCGTCAACTTTAGCCAGAAGTATTTTGTATTCATGATTTAAAGACAAAGAAAGCAAATATCTACCTTTACCATGAAATTTGCTACCTACATTATGTTTGACACAGCACATTCCACTAAAGGGCCATTCTTTTCTACCCTGATACCATGATTTTGGATCAATAACATGTGCTTTATAAAAAGTGGATAGAGTTTAAACGTCTGAGCAGTGTGAAGATCTAATACTAAACGCCAATAAAACTAGGCGTTTGTCCACAAACCAAATGAACAATGAAGAAATTTTCAGCTTTAAAAGTTGGTGGCCAACGATCTCAGATGAAGCATCTAGAAGAGATATTTCAAAAAATAAGAAAACACCATTTGAAGTAGCATTATACTAACAGTTTTAATTCAGAGTAACTACCCAAGGAAAAGTTGTTACAAGGAGTTCATAGATTGATTCATATCTTCAACTTTTTCCTTAAAATATAAGGGCTTTCTAGAATTCCTAACAGCCTAAGTTTATCCCCGTGGAAAAGTTCCCATAAACAAAAACCTAAAGAGGCTGACTGACTATACAAGAAAAGATAAAGCCTTCTATGATGGTATTTTCTACTGATCTAATGAATTCTGAAATCCATTCAACGGGCAATAAGAGACTACATGTCACTCCAGTGCATGATCTTTAAAATTTAATTTGAATCCAGAGTTTATGTTAATGAGTTTAAATGCATCGTCTTAAAATTTAAATTTATCTGTAGTCAAGTCGGAAGGTAGTAGACTTTTCAGACTACGCACTTCGTTAACATTGTGTATACTTAGCCGATTGGCTAGCATGTTGCACTGATACTCTTGCACTATACTTGACACTAAATTGATAGATGACTTCTTTGGAGGATTCTAGTGGGATGATTTCATTGGAAACCATGATGGTACGTAGCACTTTATTTTGGAACCTTTGTAGGCACTATTTGAGTTGCTAGCCGTTTCCATATTTGGATACCATCAATTCATACTGATTTCAGGATGGCTTTATGTAGCAGTAATTTCTTATCTAGGGATAGGTTTGATCTTCTGTCAATGAGCCAGTAACTTAGTTTGAGATCTAGCTGTTTCCTTTTGATGAATATGTGTTTTATTTGGCACCGTCTTCTTGTGGAAGTTAGTAGTTGTTTATCTTTTCAGGAGGGCATGTTTTTCTAAGCAATGTAAATATCACGTGGGTAGATATTTTTTCATTAGCCTTCGTCTACGTTTTTAACCAGTGCTGAATTTTGTTCAGGTTCCTTAAGACCAATGTTGAGTCAGTATGGAATGCCAAGACAACTGTGTTATCCACAAATATTTCTACCATGGTGGTTCTTGTTATTGATAATTTAGCTATATACTGGTACAAAGATGCTACCTTGCGGAACGCCTGAACGTATAGGATGTAAATCGGTATAATCATTGCCTTGTTTGTTTCTATTAAATACGATTTGAATAGTTCTTTAGTTTGATTTGCAGGTCGCTGAGATACGTCAAAGAAAGCGGCAGTGCAATATCTTTTTCGTCTATTTGCGTGCCTTTTGACATATAACTTCTAGAAGACTGGAAAGCTTTGGAAGTAGGCTTATAGGCCTGTAGGAAGAGCGATCTTCTATTCTCTCCGAATTGGAGGATCATAATGATTTTGAAGAAAGGAAAGTCTGCTCGGCAGTCTTCTTAGATGTTGCACAGGCCTTCGACAAGGTGTGGCATGAGGGTCTGATACACAAACTAAACAAACTGCTCCCAAAACAACATGTAGAGATATTAAAATCATACATCTCGGACAGACTCTTCAGAATAAAACAAGAAGACCAGTATTCGGAACTGAAAGAGATAAAAGCAGGTGTACCTCAAGGTAGTGTACTGGGCCCCATACTCTATCTGTTGTATACCAGCGATTTACCGGATCTAGAGGGAATCACGGTTGCCACATTTGCCGACGATACAGCTCTACTTGCAGTAGACGAAGACCAAGAGTTATCCACTAGAAAACTACAAACAGCCAGCAACATAATACTTGACTGGACCAAACAATGGAGGATCAAGTTAAATGAACTAAAATCTACCCATGTGAACTTTACCAATAAACTGCTCAAACACCCGCTGTCTTTAGACATTAATGGTACCATCGTACCTTACGAGAACAACGCCAAGTATCTAGGCATGACTCTAGACGCCAAACTCAGGTGGAAAGAGCATGTGAAGAAGAAACGAGCAGAACTAGCCCTAAAATATAGACAATATTATTGGTTGATTGGAAGAAACTCCAAACTTTCAATCTCCAATAAACTACTGATTTACAATCAGATACTGAAACCAGTGTGGCTTTATGGCATACAGCTCTGGGGCTGTGCCAGTGATTCTAACATCAAGTGTATCCAAACATTTCAGAATAAAGTTCTACGAAACATAGTAAATGCCCCCTGGTATATCCGAAATTCCGATCTTCACAGAGATCTACGAATTCCAACCGTTGAGAATGAGATCAAGAGGTTTGCTGAAAAGCATGAAGCTAGACTTCACCTCCATGTCAACGCAGAAGCTCTTCAACTGCTGGATAACCAACATCAAGTCCGAAGACTGAAGAGAAGAAAACCACGTGACCTTGTGTAGTGTGTTGTGTATAAAAGCAGAGCACAGTGCGCGAGTGCAGTGAAGTACGCAAAACAGAAGAAGCCTAGAAGACATCATTGGATGGACTCTAGTATAGACAAATACCTAGTTTAAGATCTCAGATGAAAGTTAATGGTTAGTCCTATAGACTAGTTTTAACAGCAGGCACACAATGCCAAATAAAAAAAAAAAAAATAATGATTTTAGAAAAACATCCAGGTGATAAAAAAGTAGTTTGTCCGCAGTATTGCATCAAATATGAAGATTATAAATTTGTAACATTTATCCGATAGTTCTTGTGAGATTTTGACAGGATATTAGGTGCTTTTTTATGTTAATTTCCTTCATTGTAGATTTATAACGGGGTAGATCCGTTTAAAATGGCACATCCAGATATCTCGTTTTTTTCTTCATTGAATAACTCCGAGGAAAAGGAGTACATTTTCTAGATGTCTAGAGGATGCTTCAGATTTTTACATCATTTCTGGCCTAAGTATTACTGGTTTTTTATTGGTGAAACCTTTTAAATCTTCTTGTTGCTTTCTAGAGTGAGTCATCCCGCTTATGTTGGTGTGAGACTTTCTAGGTAACACTGTTCAACAATTTTTCATTTTCTGTTTTTTTACAAAACTGAAAGTAGCCACCTTTTATAAATTTTGGGTCGCCGAACACGAAAATCACCCTTAAAATTATCTCCTAGCTCAGAGTTTTGAGTAATTTTACTGTTTACATTTTATGTATAATTTTTAGCAGTGACGAGGACATGCAAATGATGTTGAAGGTTTGATGCTGAATCTGAACATTCCGTACAAAGCTGACGATTGGAGACTGTTTATAGACGCCTCAAAAACAAACCTGAAAGCTGTGCTATTGCATAATAGTAATGAAATATCATCAATCCCTGTTGCTTATGCAGCCCTGGGGAATAGAAAGTTATCCCATGTGTCAACGCCTTCTGGATCTTATAAATTACAATCAACATAAGTAGTAGGTATGCCCATTACAAACAGAAGGAATAGCCTCAACGAACAACTTTGTTGTCTGGCACTAAAAACGTTTCATACGAACTTCTAGTGAACGCTAACAGCATTCTCCTACCATCGTTGCACATAAAACTGAGACTTGCGAAGGCTGTTAACAAAAATGAATGTAGATTTGAATACTTATGCCAAATAGTTCCACGTCTAAGTACGAAAAAAGTAAAACGGGATATTTACAAATTCCAAAATACGCAAAATTTCGAGAAAAATAGTTTGAATCTAATCTCAATCCTGATGAGCTGCATGTCTGGCATTGATCTGGAATGTCAGTATACAATTCGTGGGCAATCTTTATGCTGAAAATTACAAAGACCTAGTGAAAGAACTATCTGCCTAAGAGAAAATTGGATGGAACATGTCACTATAAATGCACTTCCTGCATTCACATATTGATGTCTTTCCAGCGAATTGTGTTGCTTGCAGTGGCGAAAAAGAAGAACAATTACATCAGGATATTTCTGCAATGCAACAGCATTACAAAGGAAAGTGGTCAGTTTCAATGTTAGCAGATTTCTGCTGGGTGATCCAGAGAGATGCTCCGGACGTTTCCCACAAGCAACATGCAAAAAGACGGCGTGTATAAAAAGAAAAGTTAACTGTTGCATTCCTATAGCGTTATATGTAAAATGTAAATAGTGGAATTACTCAGAAACTTGAGCCAGGAGGCAATTTTAAGTGTAATTTTTATATTCAACAAATAAAATCTATAAAAGACAGATATTTTTAACTCTGTAAAAATTTCACTGTTGAACAGTGTAATCTTGGATGATTTTGTTCTTTTAGAATCAACTCTTTCAATTTTTTGGTTGTTATATTTAGTTTTTTCTCATTTTCTTCTGCCCTAGCTTGTTGCCATTGTTTCCGAAGATGTTTCACTTTTCTCGTGAAGTATTTTATAATAAGGAGTAGAAAGTTCGATTTTTAATGGTTGATCTAACAAGACTAGTTTGTTTAGTTTTTCCCTGAATCCATTACATTCGGTTTTATTGTCATGCAGGGAAGGTTGTTTTTGTTTATTCGATATATGTGAATTATTATTAGGAAACGGTCTGATGATTTTATTTCTGTCAGGCGGCTAATATGTTGGTTCGCCAGTAGATCTGTTGTAGGTTGCCTACCTTCATTGCTTTGGTTAGCACTTTTCCTTTCATAGTTGTAATTATTGAGCTCCATGTTGGATGTGTTGCATTTTAATCTCTTCCTGCGAAGAACTTATTGCCTACCATGTTGAAAAATTAAATGTTGTGGACTACGTGTGCAAAAGACGCACCTGGATGTAATTGTTGGATTAGTGTGGACTGAGTCTTCAGTTGCGGATTTCTTTTTTCACGTAGAGTAGGATGCAATTTTTGCTGCGATTATCTGTGTAGACATTTTCGAGGTGATGCTCAGCGCCCAGTATACAAGCTAAGATTAACAAAAACACTGAGTTTTACAAATATTTTGTTACAAAATTGCTTTACACAGCATCTATGACATACTGTTGTAATTCTCAAGTCTTGAAAGTTGTAAGTTACATTATGCTCTTCAAGTTTAGTTATTTACCAATGGAGTGGGGTGATAAAGAAAACCGTATTTCTGCTATAGCATTACATAAATATGGAACTGAAAAAAGTATAATCTTTAATATTTGTGTATTGTGCTGTAAAATTGTTTAATGAGACTTGAGATGTCGAGATCGTCCAATATCTGGAAGAGCCGTAAGTGTCCGAATTAAACGAAATCCTCGTCATAAGCAGATTATATTGGAAGATGCAAATTTCCAAAACTTGAATGTCTCGTATTATTGAGCAAGACATGGGACTAGCTACTTACAAAAGATATACAGGACATTTGTTGACAGATGTTTTAAAGAAAGGCAGGAGAGAAAAAGCAAAGAGGTTGTTGACTGACTTGAGTATGTGCGTAATGAGCATGGAAAATCTCTGTTCATGGACGAAAACATTTTTACTGTAGAGAAATCTTTCAACAAACAAAATGACAGGGGTTACGCGAGATCGTCCAAAGAAGCATCTCAGCTAGAACCAAGGGTTCAAAGAGGTCTTCATACATCATTTGTAAAGGTTTGATCGAGTTTGTTATAGGGCGGCGGATATTTATTTTTGTGAAAAAGGTGGTAAAACTTCGCCTGCTGTTTATCCACAGAATGTTTTGGAAGGTGTAGTGAAATCTCTGAATTACACGGTTTTTCGAGTTGAGCCTTGGATCTTTCAGTAAGACTACGCACTTGCAAAAAATGATTGTGTGTCACATTTTCTAACAGTAGAGGATCGGCCTTCTGGTAGCCCAGATCTCAATCCATTAGATTACAAATTTTGGGTAGTTTTAGAAGGCACAGTTTGCTCAAAGAGACATCCTAATGTTGATTCTTTGAAGCAAGCCTCGGCGGCTATAGTCAATACTTTTTCAATGGATGTAACGCGTGCTGCCATAGACAAGTGGCCTGGACGTCTTAAAGCTTGTGTAGAGGCTAAGGATGGAGGCTTTGAAGAACTCCGTTGTAATTATACTTACTAATACCCACTTAAAAACATTTTATTGTTCTAATCAGTTTTACATTCTGTTAAAAATTTTGACTTTAACTCTACGACTCTTAATCATTCAAAATTAAATCAAAAATACAAAGTTTGAAGGAAAAGATGTGCTTTAGTGCAAAAACCCGCTGTTATCTTTTCAAATATTTTAGGAAGACAAACCAATAACAATGTTCAAACAAAACTAATGCGTTCCAAATGGAGTTTAGTAGTGGTCAATTTTTTGTAAACGAAATTTTTTATTCATTATTTTCTTAAAATTAGCAGATTTCTGAAATAAACGATCCATTCAAAGAAAATGCACGTAATCCTAAGAATCATGAGGAATTAATGGGCAACCTGGGGGTAAAGTGACCTGAACTATTTGAAAAAGTTGATCGACTCGATGCAAACTATGTGCCAAGTTGGTATTAAGGCAAAAGCTTTAGTTAAGAAATATTAGTAGTCAATATAGTGTCGTTTTCTTGTAACAGAAAAATTTGATTAGTTTAAGATTTGATTGTTTAGAATTATTCGTAATTTCCAGCCACGCACTTGCGATCAGCTTTTTAGGAATCCCTATAACTACTTAAACTATATTTCGTATCGGTATTCAAGCAATTGAATCTTGAAAATTGCAAGCTTTCTAGAAAGTCTGCGTCTCACAGACAATTTGGTTGTCCACTGTACGTTGCTCCCACCCTTCTTACCTAAGATCAGATCTCACTATTTAGCTAGTAAATTAATTAAAAAACAATAAAACTAAAAATAGCAGCTTATCAACGCCACCAATAACAGTTCTTAAATTAATACCCACGATCTATTAATAAATATAAACGAATGCTTTCAATAACAAATCACTTGCAAAACATCACCTGGTGGCTGGTCAACTGACAGCAAACGATCATTGTTTTTATACATTACACGGCGATCAGACACATACGACAACATATTTGATGTTATTGAGACAATTTTACAATTATTCCACATAATAAATCTTATCTTTATACAAGAATTAAATATTTAAATGTAGACGTACAGACTTGTAGTATACCGTAACGAACGTTACGTTTAAATTGGCGTAGTGAGTAATTTTATAGATAAAATGTATCTACACGAAATACTGAAGTGTTTATTACCCACGTTCAAAGCCCTAAAAATTAAAATTATTTCATCATATTACAGGGTGTGGTCAAAAATTACCAATTACATTAGAAAATCAGATTGATATTTTGTTGGCTAAAATGTAACTCCTACGTCACATATTCGATAAATATCATTGAAAACGTACAAAATAATCCTAAAATAATATAATAAGCCGCACTGTTTTTCTGGTATGCAAAAACAGTGTAGGTAACAAATCAATTCTTTAAGTATATCTTAGCATTTTTAATTTGTGCCTATTACACGAGAATTACTTCATGATTACCGGTTAGGTAAACACGATTTTTACAATCCGCTTGTTTATACCGATCAGTTCTTTTCCCGAATTTTCGGTGCGCGTGGGGGTATTTCGAAAGCAGTAAAAATTAATTGTGGCATTGTTTCCTGCTCCTACAACCGAGGAGTTTTTAGTTTCCTGATAGATTTATTAGCGGCAGCGATAAGTGCCACGGAACGGATTGCTTTTTACTGGTTCTCCGGGGTGCGCTAAATTAGCCGGCGGGATTAACATACTGAAGAACGTCCCCGGTTTTCCGCTTTGCGGGAGATTGCGAAAACTCGCGCCCACGACGCACTCCTGGTGGTCCAATTAAAATCGCGATTACGCCTTGTTCGATCGAGCCAAAATATTTGTTGCTCTGAACTGTTTACGAAAATGAACCGCGAAGTTGCATTGTGTACACATTTTGTGTACATAATGACAGACGCAAGCTTGTCGCAAAAATAAAAAATATATATTGACGCGAGAGAGCATAAAAACATCCCAATTAATTTTTGCGTAAAATCGCCGCGCCGCTTATGAGAAAAATCGTGCATGAGGCAGCCGCGGGCATCTTAAAACAGCTCCAATGCACCTATGTAAAAACCGAAAAGAGAAAAACGAATTACTGAAATAAAAGAACCATATTCGGCCCAACGATGAATGAAACCACACGACAAAACAATTAAAAACAGTAACTTACAAAGCTTAAGCATGTACCGCAAGAAGTTCATGCCGGACACAGGTTAATACTAATTAAGAATTTACTTCGCGAAAACGGTGCGTAAGACTGAGTGATATGGTAACCGGCGGCGGCGCATTAGGGCAGGGGTACGCATGGAGGACCATTGCACATGCACAGTGCACCAAGGTTTGTTTTATCTACCAATAAGCCATTAGATCAATTACATGCTCTTGTTTTTTCCGTAGGACGCTTTTGGCAACGTAATAGTTGTCTTCATTTGTTATGTACAAAAAAAAAACTACTATTAGAGAACCCTCTCCCCTGTTTCGTGTAAGCGCTATTCATTAAAATGTATCTACAGTAAACTACGCGTTTAAAAAAAGAGTTTTCAAGGCTGCAGCAAATGTCTAAAATGTACCCTCTTAAACACCTGAATATACGAGGATTCCTAATTAAGTTTGCAATACACCTCACTTGCATTTTCTTTCAGGCGATAGCGCCACTAAGAAATTGTTATGATATTTTAACTGACTGCAACAAAAAATCTATACAATAAATAAGAAACTTTTTATTATTCTTAGGTACTTTTAAAAATCTTAAACCGAATTACAAAAATAATAAACCAAATAACTGTTAACACTAGCAAAAAAAAATAGTAAAACCAGCAATTGCCCAATAACAATTTAAGGGTCCTGCCTTACGTGTTGCCTACATGATTGGCATTCTAATTATATACACAACAAATTTGCTAGTTTTGAAACTTGTTTGAATCGCTTTTAGATATTTATACATGTATAGATACATTGTCGATGTGAATAAATGAAATAATGCATTTTTTTGAAGATTCCAATAAAAATATAGCAAACATTCATTTCTTATGGAACGACCCATTAGATATTGTATTTTAAAAATATGTAAATCATCATTAACGTTATCAAACTTTCGAGTTCGCGAAAGGACAGTAAACATTAATAAAAATGAGGACACGGTGATACAAACGCATGCGTGAATAGAAACTGAAAATGTCTGAAGTTGCTTTTTGTTGGAAAGGCCAATAATCTTTCGGCTTGCAAAAGCCGTTGACGCAGGGGACCCGCTACCACGTCTATGTGGAGCATAAAACGTTTCTTGACCTGGGAATAAGAAAAATGCGCAACACAATAGGCTGTATAAACTATTGAAGCATTACGTACAATGCCCAGTGCAAAACTTCGCAGTCAAAACAATAACGCAAACCGGCCGATCAATCTGCGGCTAAAAGGGCTGCATAGATGGTGACATGTTTAATGCGGATAAATTGCATTTTATTGGCACTAAATAATTATTAATGATTGGAAAATTACGTCCCGGTCATCCAGCAACAAAAAATCACTTAGACACTCAATAATAGGGCGAGTTATTTATCATTAAATAAAATAATGCAACCAATTCAGATAGGAATACTAGAAATGCATAACATTTATTGATTATTGTATGTCTATTGACCTGTCACCTGTGACCCTACCCGAGGGCATCATCAAATGATGGATAAAGAAATTGCACTCGCTAAACAGAATTACAGTTCTCATTTTAAATCCCAAGACTATCAAAATATTCGAGAGCCAAAAGTCACCACTTCCTTTATCTGAGAAGGTATAAAAATAATAAACGCGGAAATTCTCTCCTGTTGTGGTGAGTGATAAGTTATTTTATCCAGCATAAGAAATTCAATACTCTGAAAACAGTACGGTAAATGAACATCTACCAGCAGCAACTAACTAAAATACAATTTCGCATTAAAAATGAAATGGACAAAAAACTTGCCAAAGAAACGAAAACAAAAAGGCCAGAAATGGCCGCTAACCAATTGCCCACACAAAAGAAATTAAATGCACAGACATCCCGCGTGGATGTAAGGTCTGTGAATTGACAGGTTGAGGCTATCATATGTTCGTCATATGATGCGGGGCGGTGTGGCAAGCTCCGCGCCTTAAACTGTCGCATTATTACCCCTTGTTCGTAACGAACGCAGGTACTCAATTATTTCTAATGACTGAGTAGGCCATCCGCCAGGCATTTGAAGCCAGGGATTGAACCGTTATATCATGTTACAATCTTGAAATTTGCATTAAAAGATTTAACTGAAAACATATTAGTCGAGTGAACAAATTAGGCTATTATTCACTAAATATGACAAACACTTGGCGAGATGGTTTAAAGAGCCGGATGAACACGAAAACGATTACGAAAACAAAATATTTAAACCTTAATGCGAGATTAGATAAACACACAATACGGTTTTAGAAAAGGTGCGTCTAGAAAGGATGTTTTATTAAAAGAAAATATATAGCCAGACAAGTATGCAATGTCTGTTACATTATAAGTATACAGACAAGATAAAAGCAATAATAGTAGTTATTTTCAAGATCAAAAGATCCCATTTGGCGAGAGTAGAGCTTGGTGCTCAGTCCAAAGTTACAGATTTTACATTACCAAGGAAACTTAAAAAGAGCTGTCAAAAACTCAGCAATTCTTTTAACAAGCTAATTGAATTACATATTGAGTAGATTTAAAAGCAGATTTCCAAAATAATGCAGCTCACACTTTGGACATGCGTCGCTCATCAATTCAAAGTCATTTAATATTTCAATAACATGAATTGCTATACAAGAAAATCCGTAGCAATTAAAACGTTGAGAATGCAACTCAACTTGATGAAATAAAGTATGTACGCGTAAGTGTTCAGTTAAGTACAAATTAAGCGGAATTGAATTCTAAATTGAAATAACATACCCAATTCAACATGAAAACCACCTTCTGGAGATCATGTTTTGTTTTAGCCTGAGATATGTTTTAATGCCTTTCAAATTTTATGATAATGCTTGCATCATTTATTAGCCAAAAAAAAAGTCATAATTATAATAGATGACTTCAGCGCCAAAGTTGAAAACGGTAAAATGGAAGGTTGTTTAGGAGAATTCTGTCAGGATGCTGACTTTGTATGCATATTACTCAAGCTTACCAAACGACGCCTTTATATCTGGAAATCACCTTTATATAGGAAAAGTGGTTAAATTATAAGGAATCAAATGGACTTCATTGAAATAAGCCAAAGGTGCAGATACTCAGAAATGAAAACTACAACATTAATAGCAAATACAAAAAGACCAATTCAACAAAAAAAGCAACAACAATGCATGACTGTAGCAATACTTGACCTTAAGGATGAAAAACGTAATAATAAACAAAAACCAGAACAATATAAAAAATTGAATAAGATTATCAAGAAAAAACAAGTGAATGAACAATGGTTAACAAAACAACGTGTTGAAATTAAACAATATAAAAAGAAATATGACAACTTCAAGGTACATAAAAAGTTGAAAGAAATGGTGAGTTCTAAAGTATACTCGGAGGCAATAAAAGACACAGACAATTTGATAGCAGATATGAAATAGATGATTTTGTGGAAAAATTATATATAAGAATTATTTCAAGATAATAGAGGCGAATTAAGAATGAAAACTACTGAACCAAACGACATCCCTATGGTACATCCGAAACTTATTGACTATGACATGATTGTTATATTGTAAGATTCGCTTACTTCCATTTATAAAACAAGAATTATTCCAATACAATGGTGCTCTTCGACATTCATAAAAATTTCGAGAAACAACAATACTAAAAACTGCTCTGAACCATAGCATTGAAGACACACACTAAAGTCTTCCTTGGGATTACGCATAACAGAATTTATAAAAATATTGAAGAAAACTTAAGAAAAACTCAATTCAGGTTTGGAACCCAAATGCTCTTTTTGGGATAGACATATTTCTACAGATGTGTTTAGACATGAATAAACTTCTTAAATAGAAAGATATAGATAGCCGAAACATTGCTAACCTGCACTGAAAAAAAAAATGTACAGAAGAGGTATAGATGAGGGAAGTATGATAACGTTAATGCGACAAAGCTTTTAGCGGATAATTAACGGGAATAATCATAAATGAACAGCCTATAAACAATATCCGTTACACTGATGATACAGTGATAATTGCGAGATAACATGACGGATTCACATCTTGTTGTAAAGAACGAACACTTACCATAACCGATACGGACTCAAAATAATTTAAAGAAAACCAAAATGATGATATCAAAATCAGAGCGACTTTTAACATTTCAAACACTCCAGTTGAAAAAGTTGATTGCTATAACTACCTAGATGCTTGGGTTCAATCTCGGGAAATAAAATGTCGCATTGAAATATTAAGACCTAATTTTAATAAAATGAAAAAATATAAAATCCGGGCCATACGAACCATCTAGCTAAAAAACCGACTATTTGGTTATCATATTTTCTTCATCTTATGGTATAGTGCAGAATAGTGGACTTATAAAAAGATATAAAACGCTTTGTTGCATTTGAGATGTGATGTTACCGCAGGATTCTACGAATATCGTGGACAGATAAAATTACAAATTATAAAGTATTATGAAGAATGAATAAAACACACGAAATCATAATCATTAAAAGAAAAAAAGGTGGAATACTTCGGACACGTAATACGGGAAGAAAAATACTCACATTTATATCTTGCAGTTAAAAAAAACCAAGAAGCAAGAGGGATGTAGGAGGAATAAATATATCCTAGTTAAGCAACTTAAGAGAGTAGTTTGTTTACAGCACACCATAATTATTTACAATGGCAATAAATAATGTTAGAATCGCATTGATGATCTCCAACCTCTGTTAGAAGAAGGAACCAAAAGAAGAAACTGAACTACATCTGGATGACATTGGACTGTAAGAATTAGTGAGTTATCAATCATTTGTAAACGTTTTATTCAAACTTCAGCTGTTGAAAACTTTTTCTGTAATCTAATTGTCTTAGATCATAAAAGTATATTTAGATAGAAGTTGCAGTACTAAATTTATACACAGTTAAGGTAACAATAAAATTCTCGTTAGACGTCTACAATTTTAACAGACATTATTTTGCCGTACACATTAATAATGGCCTACAATACTGCAGTTTGAAAATGATGACTGTAAGATTTATTGGCTTAATAGCTCACGTACCCATAGTCTTTGTATTTCATATTTGAACCATATTGAAATAGTATTGACTCAATCGTATTCTTATCATTTCTTGAATGTCCTAGCACGTGATGACGTTCATGTGAACAACACCTTCTAAGAGAATATTATACGTGGGTTGTACAATATCTATTGCGAATTTCCAACCCTGCGTGTGCTAGGTGCGATCTGACGTTTGTATCATACAGTTTGATATTCTTGAAGGCATACGTACTCGGAACGTTTTATCATACAGACGCTATTTGTTTTGTTTTCATTATTGTGAAAATTTCCGGTCGGCCCAAAAATGGAATTAACTCGTAAACAGTTTCGTGGATAATCTCAACAATAGTGCGTTGATTAACTCCGTATATCGTTGGTTGTATGATTTAATCGTGGTCGTAGTTCGCTGACGGATGAATTTAAAGAAGGCCGTCCAAAATCGGTTGTGGTGCCAACAAACATCGATGCCGTGTGCGAACTGATAAAGCAAGAACGTCATGTGACTTATCGTGAGATACATTCAATATTGCATGAACATTTAACCATAAAAAAGCTGTGTGAACGAAAGGATCTCGCATAAGTTAACGGTCGCTCAAAAGCAGGCTCGTATCGATTGATCGAAAGAAATGCTCAAGAAACACAATCGCAGTACTTCAAACACCGTTTACAACATCGTCACAGGTGACAAATTTTGGATTTATGCGTGTGAGCCCGAAAGTCAACAGCAGTCAGCTGTATGAGCCAAACCTAACAAAATTCGTTCGCGCTAGAAGCACTTCGAAGCAAATGGTCGCCTGTTTTTTTGGAAAAACTGGACATGTCGCAACCGTGGTTGTAGAGGATCGTAAAGCGGCCAATACTTAATGGTCTACAACCATTTGTTTGTTATAAGTTTTCGGAGAAATAAGAAAAACCAATGCGCGACGCCGGACTATTCTCCACCATGACACTTTGAGCTCACGCACATCGACGCAAACATCCGCCGTACAGTCCCGATTTGGCCCCCAACGATTTATTTTTGTTCCTACACATAAAGAACAAACTGCGTGGACAACAATTTTCGACCCCGGAAGAAGCGGTTAATGCGTTCAAAAACCATGTTTCGGAGATACCTAACTCACTATCGAAAAATACTATGAAAAAAAAACAATATATTGACCATCAGGGAGAATATTTTGAAAAACAATAAAAAAAACACCATTAAACATTTGCTTCTGTTAGTTTTTCGGAATAGATATCGCGCAGCCCACATACTACATACATTCTTACTATAAAATCGAGAAATAAGAATACAATAACTGTACAAAAGAAGAATATATTTCAATATTTAAAATAATGCTACAACACTAAGAGTAACAGAACAAATGAACGGTTATAGTTAAAACTAAAACAGAAATGGTATATTCGAATATAAACAAAGTGAATAAATCAAAAATTAATAGTACTTGAACAATGGAAAAAAGCTTATTACATATTTCATTATGAAAAATATATACACATCACGTGCCACGTCCTCTAAAAAAACAACAACATTGAAATGATTATGATATCCATAGATGATATAAAAAATAACAAATAGAAGTGAGGAGAGAAATATGGGAAAAAATTACTATCTAAACACTTTAAAGTTATAAAATGACTTAAAAAGAAATAGAAGTTCACAGAATAAAACTACTAATATCAAAGAACTCATCACACTTTGGAGGATATAGAAACACATAAAAAATAAGAAGGACCAGAAAATAGATATTGCAGAAAAGAATACTATGTAAGATATAGATTATCAGATCATAGTACAACATTGTGAGGGAGATACACAAACTTGCAGAAAAAAATATAAATTACATAAGGAAATACCAAAAGAGATTGTAAAAATCATTTAATTAAGTAATCTTCCAAATTTCGAAAGAAAAAAAAAGTAAAAACTTTAACTCTAACTCTATCATCTGTGGTTAGAAATTTCTCGTGGCTTTGTAAGATACTTTAGTTTTCACCTTTGCAAAAACAATTTTCTGGCGAATACTCCTCTGTATGGTAATTATTAAATTCCTTAATTGTTCGATAAAAATGAATTTCGATAGTGACATTTAGTTTTAATGGTAAAGTTCTGGATCTATGTGGATAATCATGTTCTTGAGAAATCAAAAATGCATCAAAGCATAGTTCTAAATTATTTGAAACATTTGAAAAGATATTTTAACATGCCCGCTTAAACATATTTTAAAATGTTTCTGTAGATAATCAACTTGTTTTGGGATAATAGTTTACTTTTTTTGATATAGAATCTCTAAGTACAATTAGATTTTGTCTTGTCCAAAAATAATGATTGAATTCAGCTCTTCTCTTTTCACCTTTTTAGAATAAACTGGTTGGAGGAATTCTACTAGGACTTAATCTTCTCTATCAAAGATCAAATTATTCTTCGAAATTATCCGAGTTGAACCATCTATTAATTTTGTACATTAATATACTTTGTTAAACTTTGTCAAATAGAAGCGACAACATGGATGACTTCCTTTTTATTGAAGCCTTTAGTGATGAATTACCTTGAAGAACTGGAGAATGATGAATTGATTCAATAGAATCCAAGCTATCTCTATTAAAATCAGCTCGAGTTTTTCAGAAGGTGGATGAATAATTTTGGGCAAAGCTGCTCATTTTATGTTCCATTGCTATTAGAAATACCATAATTTCAATACAACACCGGTTACAGATTTTCTGAAAAGAGCCTATATTTTTACGTTCGGGTGGATTCGAAGGATTTCTTCGACGTGCATCGTCTCATCAAAAAATACTTAACCATCCTCCAAAATGAGTTGTTGCCCATGTCTAAAGATTTGGACTAAATAGAAAACATCCCAAAATTGAGAGAAATTCAGCGGTTATCCAAGAATTAAAATGGAGAAATCCAGAATTACTCTAAAAGTCTATTAATAATCGAAGATACTGAAGCAACATTCCCGCTATCCCAAAAAATGTCTTGTTTACATATTACATATATGTACCTATTAAGACTATGGAGTTAAACATATCCCAATAAAATATGATCTTGCTAACCATAAACAAATCAAAAAGGGAATAAAACCTTACGAGCTAACAAAGTCATTGTCAATACCATTTGCAAGAATCCAGAGTATACTACAAATCTGTTTTTTGAATTATTAAAGGTCATCTATAACTCAATAGACTATCTATTAAGTTCTCAATGAGCTATGTGTTTAATTCCGTATATAAGAAAAAATGAAATTCCTGACAAAGTTTAATTTAATGGAACTGCAGATGTTCCTATGAAAATATTACCTGTATTACCTTCTGTAACAGCGGTAATCTAACAGTTTCGGAATCATCATGTAGTATGCTAATTATAACTTAACCTTGCAATTACTTTTATACTATGGATAAGCTTATGTTTGTCAATGACATATTTAATTAGCGTCCATATCTGTAGTTTTGTTTTCTTTGCCAATGCCCACATATTTTCTTATCTTAATATATTTCTTGAAATACTTCATTTTGTTGTAACAAAGCTCATTCAGTTACACTCAATTGATATTTTTCACATTACATATAAACAACTGACTGTTAACAAAAACTTCATATATAATTTAATTGGAAAAAATGAAAATCAAAAGTTAAACAGAAGTAAATAGTTTTAGCTTTGTTTAAATTATGAAACAACTTATGTAGCAATATTTTTTCATTTTATTTATAGCAGCTATTAATTCTAAGGCAATAATTATAAATTGTTATGACAGCACAGTTAATACAAGTAAAAAAATGTGTATTATCTAGAAATTGCGTAATTTATTGCTGTAACATTGACAACCATCTTTATAAACAATTAAATGCAATTTATACTGCCTATCATTCACATATTTAAACTATAAACAAACACTGCCTCCTTATATATTATACACGAGTGTTTTTCAGACTCACTAGTTGTTATAAAGGGTCTTTCATTAAGCGCTTCCTATCTTTAAATTTAAATAAAACAAAATGTGTGTGAGATATCATCGAAATTTTTTATTCGTTTGAAAGGCCTATCGATGCCATCATGTATGGAATATAACATCGTGCAAATGTCCGCCGCGACTTCGCTAGGTGGTACGCATCCGAAATGTCCAATTTTCCAAGACTCTGGCGCATAAATCAGGCTGAATTTGACCGATGGCATGGGTTATGTTGGCTTTGAGGGCCGCTGTGGTTTGTGGCTTATTCGCATAGACCTGCGACTTAAGAAAACCACACAAGAAAAAGTCTAACGGGGTCAAATCGCACGATCTCGGTGGCCAGTTCACATCACCTCCACGTGAGACGACCATGCCCTCAAATCTCTCGTGCAAAATGTCCAATGTGACATGAGCTGTGTGGCACGTAGCGCCGTCCTGTTGAAACCACATGTCGTTGGTGTCCATATCATCCAATTCAGGCCAAAAGAAGTTGGCAATCATCGACCTATAGCACTCGCCGTTGACGGTAATGACCTGGCCAACGTCGTTCTCAAAGAAATATGGATCGATGACGCCGCCAGCCCAAAATCCACACCAAACAGTGACTTTTTCGGGATGCATTTGACGCTTTTGGATCTCATGTGAATTGGAATCGTTCCAAAATTAGGGCCAGTTTCCAACTACTCTAGGGCCCATTCAGCGAACACACGTCGTTGTCTATGGTCGTATACCTTCAGCTCCTGGGTCAGTTGCATTTTGTACGGGTGCAGGCCCAAGTCACGACGCAAAATTCGCCAAGTTGTGGTCTGCGAAAGGCCGAGTTCTTGTGAGCGACGCGAAATCGACTGCCTCGGATTCTCCTGCACGCTCTCACGGACAGCGGCGATGTTTTCGGCAAATCTTGCGTTTCGTCGTCGTACGGGTGTTGGTTGATTGTTTACTGAACCAGTGGACTCAAATTTATCCACCACCGTAAAATGGGCGAAGCGCGCGGAACGTTGCCCGAACAGAACACCCATTTTCATAAAACAATTTTATCATTTGCACGTGTTGTTGAACGCTATATCCGTCCATGGTAATTTGGCAAAACAGACTGAATAAATGACAGCCAATTCGACAGATGTAGCTTCAACAATATGGCCGCTATCAACTGCCAAAGTTCGGAAGTCCCTATTGGAAGACCCTTTAGTAGCACAACGTGTTTTGTAACAATCCGTAGAGTAATATTGTTATCCCATTGTATGTTAAATGGTAGCCAAGTTTTTTCAATTGCGCACATATAACGACTAAATAAGATGGATCTCGTCATAGTCACTGCCATCAGCTATGAGGTCCGCAGTTGTTTTTTTTTTATGCAAAAATATTGTGGATGATAAAATCGGAATTCGCGGTTCGACTTTTGTGAAGCAAAGATGTGAACGTGGACACTGAGAAGTTTTGAGCCTCAACGTGAAGATGGCCCTACTTGTCAAAACCATTCTGCTATTACTATCGTAAATGCTTTGAAAGATACCATTTTGGACGCTTGGTTGTTGTTTAAGAGTCGTTTGTAACTGTCAATGTCGGTGCTTTTGTAGAAATGGCAAAATCGAATACCGTGTCGTAATTAAGTAATTAAATTTGAAAGACAATACTCCTACATAAATTAAAGCCAAGTCAGACGTCGTTTACGGGGACTATGGCTCATCATTTGCCACCTAAATTTAAACGTGGTTGCACAAGCTTGTCTGAAGATGATCGTTCGAGACGGCCAACAACTGCGACCTCCATGGATAACCTCGAAAAAGTTCAACAAATGGTACTGAACGACCGTCGAATCATGGTTAGAGAGATAGCAGAGACTGTGGGCATATCGAAAGAACGCGTTTGTCATATATTGACTGAAGAATTGAGCATGACAAATCTGCCCGCACGATTGGTCCCGCGCTTGCTCACTTAGAATCAAAAATTTATTCGAATTGCAGTTTGAATTGATTCACCACCCAGCATATCCACCAGATCTGGCCCCCAGCGACTATTTCCTGTTTCCTAAGCTCAAAATTTGACTTTAAGGACAGAGATTTTCATCTAACGAAGAGGTCATCGCAACCGTAGACGCCTATTTTGCAGAGCAAGACACCAACTCTTATTTGGATGGGGTAAAGAGGTTGAAGCATCGTTGGAAAAAGTGTATCGATTTAAAAGGAGACTATGTTGAAAAATAAAATTGAATTTGACGGAAAAATACTTGTTTATATGTTAGGCTCAAAACTTTTCAGATTGCCCATGAGCTAGATAAGTACAATAAGTTTATCATCAATATTCGGTGCCATAACAAACGAAGAATTAAATATATCTCCATTTTCTGAAAAATCATAAGCAAACAATGCAACCTTAGCAGTACATATTGCTTTCATACAATCAATGGGTCAAAGTCAAGTGAATCACTATATATTACCGAACAGACAGTATCAATAGCAACATCCAGCTTAGAGTGGACAACTAATTAACAAATTAAATTAAATAAAAACGCAGTATCATAATTACCAACCAAAGGAAGAAGAAAACTTCAGAGCAGTGATCAAAAATCTAGACTATTCAACTAACGTGAATGATTTAAAAAACAAAGAAACAGAAAGATACGGGCACAAAGTAACGAGTATATACAATATTAATCGCAGAGCCACTAAATTGTCTCTGTCTATGTATTTTATTGATTTAGTCCCAAACGAATCAAACAAAAAGATCTATGAAATCCAATACTTGATAAAAAAGTTCTTTAGTGTGTATACTGGTAACGCTATGGGCACACAAAAAAAAACTGCACCCTTCAGGCAATAAAATTCCATACGAATCTAAAAACTGTATCGGCTAAGTGCATTTTTTGCAGCAAAGCCCACCCAGCGAACTACAAGAATTGTAAGATCTACAAGGAAATTTCCATCGTTATGTCCCAAATAACCAAAACAAAACCAATTACAACCGATAAGTAGTGCAAATAAAAGACATTTACATCAAGTGCCCTCTCAACCAGTACAACCTATAAAAACTAATATGGACAGACTAGAAGAACTGTTGCTCGAATTATGTGAACATATGAAGATGGTGCTAACTCTTCTAACAACCATAGTCTTCAGGTTGCCATAATGGATCAAATCTTTAAAATGACAGTCTGAAACTCCAACAGCTTGACCAATCACAGTCAAGAGTTTCATGCATTTATTGCAACTTTTAATAATGTCTTATCATTATTAAAAGTACCACAAGGCACCACGAGCTACATAAATATCAGCAAGAGAACATATAAACGACAAGTGTTGTAGGCCAAGATTGGATGGGCTCAATTACGGTTTCAACACTGCATTGCTCCCCAAACATGTTATAAGAGAAGATCAATATACACGCTTCTTTGGCGCTCTTGGAGAACACTTTATCGGTAGCGGAGCCTACAATGCTAAGCACAAGCAATGGGGTTCTAAGTGAACGATCTATTGACTCACAGACAGAAGGAACATTCTCAGTTTGGTTGATTTTTGTATAAACAAAAGCAAAATGCAAAATTACACAAGGATATAACAGCGCAGTAGATTTCTCATCGGACACAGGTCTCCTGGACTTTATAACAGAACAGATTGGGACTTATTTAAAGAATTAATGCCCCTTAAAAACAAAGAAGACACTTATGAAACTGTAGAACACCTAAATCGTACCATACAATATACAGCTTGGAAATTAACATCTGAATTAGTTCCGAAAGAAACCCAACACTGTCTACCAATGAATGTTGAACGAAATATTGTTGAAAAACGGAGGCTTCCTAAAATATGTCAAAACACCCGGTAACCCGCCAACAAAAGTAGGTTCAACAGAGAAGCATGCGATCTGAAGAATCAAATATTTCAATCCTATCCAGAAAGTCTACGAAGGCGGTAGATTACACTAATCTGAAGTTTTGCAACTTTTTTTCTATCGGCTTCAAATGAAGAAATATGCATATTCCGAAAATAACCTTCAAAATTCCGTACGTCGTCAGGTTTTTTTACAAATAACAAAAATGTAAAAATTTAAAGAACGTAATTTTTTAGTGACATTAATATACGGCAACGTTTGTAACGAGTGAAAATGTTCTCTAAAGGAACGAAATGAATGCCTAAGAAATAGATAAAGATAAATACATAGCTGATAACGAAAATGAAACTGGAAAGTGTGCAGTACAAACTTCATGAATGATCTGTGTGCGGAGATTTCAAGATGATTGGAATATTGCTTAGCCAACAAGCAGGTTTGTGTGAATGGTACTCCAGAGCTAGGACATAACACTTGAGTTCCGAAGCAGTGAAGAAGTACATTCACACCAAATATTGTTGCCATATTTACACATAAACTTGACTTAATGAAGCAATTCATGACAGCTTTTTTAAGTAGAGACAGTAAATGCTTTCAGTATCTTGGTGTTAAGTTTCCATCAATCATGCCTGAAAAAATTAAAGCTGGCATTTTTATAGGCCCCCAAATACGATAATTAATGGTTGGCAACATATTCGAGAAAACCATGAGCGAATGTAAATTGCGAGTATGAACTGCATTCAGAAATGTGGTGCAAAGTTTTTTGGGAACACGAAGGCTGCAAATTACACCATTTTAGTCGAGAAGATGTTAGAATCCTATTGACTGCTTGGGTGCAACATGGGCGTCAAAGTTCATATTCTTCATGCTCATTTAAATTACTTTCCTAGAAACTTGGTGATTTTACGGAAGAACATGTCGAGCGCTTCCATCAGGATATTAAAGTGATAAAAAAGAGATACCAAGGAAAATGGACTGTACACATGATGACCGACTATCGTTGGTTATTGAACACCCGGATGAACATCACAGACAATCCAAGAAGAGGAAGTTTCAAGGGGAGCCCAGTGATAAATGTTAGGTATGTTTGTTTTTAAATATTTATTTATGTTTATCTATTCCTTACACATTCATTCCGTTCCTCCAGAGAACATTTTCACACGTTACAAAGGTTGTCATGTATGCCATTAAAATTTTTCACATTTTCGTGATTTGTGAAAAAAACTGACAACACGGAATTTTGAAGGTCATTTTCGGAATATGCTGAAAAAATTCATTCCGGTACACCTCTTCATTTCAAAATAATAAAACGTTGCATATTAGTGTTATTCTCTTTGACGTGCAAATAAGCACATAAAGCATCATCAACAAAGAGTACCACCTACCAGAAAAAATAATGGTAATTGAAACAGAAGTATCAACCAGAAATCTAAAACGTTTGCAACCACATCGCAGAAGTATTTCAGGCGTTACGATCCAAGTTAACATAAGAAGAAAACGCGATTCATGAACAACTCGATACAGCAGACCAACTATGCCTACCAATAAAGAGATTTAAAGTTAAGGAAATAAAGTCTATAATCAAAGACAGCTTTAAACCGAAGAAAACTCCGGGATATGACTTCATTACAAGTACGGTCCTGAAATAACTATACCATACTACTAACAGAAATTTGTAACGCTATAATTCAAACCTCCCACTTCCCATCTTAGCGGAAAGTGGCATAAATTATCATTATAGCGAAGCCGGGAAACCACGTGAGAAAGTAACGTCCTATTACCCCATTAGTCTGTTGCCAAGCATTTGAAAAATTCCCGATTGAAAAGAATACGAACTGATTCCAATCGAACAAATACATCGAGTTGTTTTGCAACTTTTCTCGATATCTAACACTCAGGACTACTCCTAAAGATCAAACAGAACCTACCACACACATACTATCAACTGTTCAAACCTTATATATCAGACAGGTATTTACAAATCGAGAGTTACAAAGTGAGTTAAGGGGACATTCCAAAATTGATATCCTACAATCAGTTTAGGTAATTCCTGCCTTGTTGACCAGTTATAACACTCCAAAAGAGAGGCTCAAACTGCGCGCGCTCGAGTTTCGGAACAGGTATACGGATGAAACATTCGAGTAGCTATTCCGTGTTTATACCTGCGTCTATTCTTACAGGTATATAGTAGAGACGTTCTTTTTCATGATTTTAAGTAACGGTTTTGTGAAACGACCAGTATTATTTGAGATTTCGTCGTGGAAAGAGCGTTGTTTTTTTTCAGAACTTGGATGAGTAAAAAGAGATAATAAGCAGCGTAATCATCTTCAAGACGTCCTAGTTATCCTGCTAAAAAGAGAAAATTCCATGGAAATCAATATTCAGATGATACTAGAACTGATTTTGCTAGTACATCTCCAAAGAAATTGAGAGGGAGTCTAGACGACAGTTTCGCTGTGGGTGAAAGCGACTCTGTCACTTACTGTTTTCTCCAGTTCGCTCTTATATTTAAATCACTCCAAGCTATCGTGAAATGTCGAGAATGTGATTCAAACATTACTTTTTCTAAATATGGTCAACAAGGACTTGGTTTTAAAATGAAATTAGTTTGTCAGTGCACAGCTAGATTCATAGACTCGTGTCATATGATTTTTCATCTTGAAAAACTTTAAACGCGTTTTTCTCGAAACGACATTTTTGCACCTAGTACAGGTGATTTCTCAAAAACCACCGGGCGTATCGACTTCAAATTTTAACACGATATTCAGTACTATCATGGCTATGGCCCAAACCTCCAACTTGTTGATATTTTGATTTTAACTTATAATTTCGCCTGATTTATGATGCAAAAATACGTGTTTTTGTTTACACTTTCGCAAGAAACGACGCCATTTTGTTAATTTTCGATAAAATAAAAAAGTGGAGGTTCGGGCCATAGGGGCGATGACATAGATTAGGAAGCTTCTTAGATTTTCTGTTTCAGATCACCAGGTAGGCCAGAATCACCTGCACCAGCAGAAATTTTTTTTTTAAGATAGCTATATTATATTACAAATAAACAAAGAAATATTTTTCATGACAAAAAAAAACATTTTTTTCCGCTCTGCTTGATCATACCTTTAAGGGGAAAAACGTTTGTCCAATTATTTGCAATAGTTCCCGAGAAAAAAATTGTTGAAATACGCCCTTTTTTTTGAGGTTCACATTGGAATGTCCCCTTAAATAAAGGGTTTTCCAATAGGGGCGCTCGAACTTTGACAGTGTATAGTGCCATCTTGGTGAAGCTACAGTTGTCAAATTTGGAAGTTATAGTAATTAATGTTGAAAAGTTACAGTGTTGAACAACGCGTGCAAATAATTAAACTTTACTATCAAAATGAGTACTCAATTCGAGCTACGTTCCGTGCGCTGCGCGATTTCTACGGTGCACACAATCGTCTTGTTGAGTTGACTATTCGTCGTTTGGTGGATAAATTTGAATCAACTGATTCAGTAAACAATCAAACAACACCCGTCGAAACATGAGGTTTGCAAAAAATATTGCTGCAATGAACGATAACTCGAGGCAGTCAATTCCTCGTCGCGCCCAAAAACTTGGGCTTCCTCACACCTCAACTTGGCGAATTTTGCGTCGGGACTTGGGCCTGCATCCAGTACACAATTTAATTATCCCAAGAACTGAAGGTAAACGACCATAGGCAGCGGCGTAAAACATTCGCTGATTGGGTTCTGGGGCAGTTAGAAGTGGACCCCGATTTCGGACGGAAAATTATCTCCAGTGACGAGGGTCATTTTTGGATGAACGGCTATGTCAACAAGCAAAATTGTCGCATTTGGGGAGATAACAATCCATATGAGACCCATCAGTTGCAAATGCATTAAAAAAAGTCACTGTTTGGTGTGAATTTTGGTCTGGCGGGGTCATGGGCCCGTACTTCTTACAAAATAAAGCTGGCACTGCCATAACTGTCACCGGAGAGAGGTACAGGTCGATGATAACCAATTTTATTTTTGCTTAAATTAGAAGACATGGATCTCAACGACATGTGGTTCCAACAAGACGGCGCTACATGCCACACAGCGCATGCAACAATGGATCTTCTGCACTACAAATTCGACGGCGTGATTATCTCGCGTTTCGACGACGTCAACTGACCACCAAGATCGTGTGATTTAATGCCATTAGACTTTTTCTTGTGGGGCTACGTTACTTTTACTCTTAAGATAAACACACCTCCACTTGTAACCTTAAATAACGTACAGCTAACCTATTCAGAAGATGCAAAATACCTAGGCATCCATTTGGAGAAAATGGCTGACGTGGAAGAAACATATGTCCACCAAACATAAACAACTGAGTGTAAAATTTACAAAACTTCAGTGACTAATTGGAAGGAAGTCAAAATTCACTATAGAGAACGAACTCTACCTATAAAGTAATACTGAAACCCGTATGGATGTACGATATTCAACTATGAAGTACAGCGAGCACCTTAAATTTGGAAATTCTGCAGAGCTTCCAGTTAAAAACTCTACGGTACATGAAGAATGACACTCTACATTATGATCTCCACACGTGAAAGAAGAAGTAAAGTGCAATAGTAAACACTATTAGTTTCTTCTTGAATTTCGCCCAAATATGTTCGCAATAAATATCCTAGACATCAGTGATGCATTACACAAACTTAAGAGATTTCATCCTTTAGACTTATCTACATGACTTTAGTTCCTATTCTGAAATATTAAATTAAGTGTAATTAAGAGAGAGTCCCTCACAGAATGGATATCTCCACATCCCATTAATAAAGGCCAACCAATCTCTTTATTGTTCCTTCAAACATATTGTAAATATTACTTTACTAGTAAAAAAATAATAAACTCACTCACAAAGTAGATCAGGTTTTATGATTTCGATCTTTCGTATCAATTCGTTCATATTTCGAAAGTTGTTCTATTTAGAGTTGTCAGAGTTACTGAAATTTTTGTGGCTAATATTTAGAAAACTGAAATTTAACATTCTTACAATATCGGAAAAACAGAGTTCAGTTCGTAAATATAAAAAAATTAGCAAATACCTGCGATCAAAAAATAAGAGCTAGCGTGTTCTGTAATCTTAAATTTTTTGAAACGGAATTCATGTTAGCAAGAACCCAATAATGTGATAATTCTATACACAATACCAAATCTTGCACAAGGCATTTACTCAAAAAATTCAACTAAGAGAATTTCAATCGCTCCCTTACGGTTTGGACACTTGAATTGATTTACATCAATTTTTAAAACATCTGGACAGGCTATATAAATTTTATTAATCATGAAGTGTACACCTATTTTATTGACTGTTTCAATAATCATTTCAAAACTTGCTGAGACAAATTACAAAATATAAAATGGCCACTTTCTTCTAATTTAACAGGAAACAAGATCGGGGGGGGGGGGACGGTAATATATATAAATGTTGAAACTCATAAACACCTTGGAAACTCAAACTTAGACCAACCAATCAACTATGAAGGTCTCAGCACTATATATTATCGTTCATGAGATATGTCACTGTAAAATAAAAAAAGCAGGAAAACCCCCCTTAGGGGTGTTTCAATGGGTCGGGTTTATGAGACATTCCTATTCTACTTTTTAATGAGGAGTTCAAAAAAGGTGGTCAGAAGTTTCGACCTAATTGTACAATTGATCACTATACTCAATTGTATATATTACCTCTAATAAGTCACAAAACTCAAACTTCAAATCGTAGATGAAAAAGATTTGCACCGTGCCTTTTTCCCACTTCAAGTTTTATTATAGTTAAATAGATTCAAATAGAACTCACGATTCACTGCTTATTTCTTTACGTTACATGTACTGATTTACTCTAATTGATTTTCATACTTCTATAAGCACTTGGAGATTTTGAGATGCTACATTAGGTCCAGTGTGTGATGAAAATATGGGGGTATCGTCTAATGTGGCGATTGTAGTTTTTTTATGGTAGACAGGTCACCCATGAAGAATAGATATAAAGATGGGTCCAGAATATTCTCCTGGGGAACTCCAATTTAGACGGATACAACGTCTATCAAAATTTTGTCAATTACGTGTGATTTCAATACTTCATACTAGTCCGACTGCAACGCGCTTTTAATTTTAAATAACAGGACTTGATGCCAGACCTTATTAAAGGCTTGTGCAACGTCGAGAACAATAGCCGTACAATAGTGTTGAGCTTCCAGATTTTGGGAAATGCTATTTGTCACTCGATGCACTTGTTCTAATGTAGCGTGGTTCTCTTGAAAACCGAATTTATGGTTAAGTATAAGGTGGTTGTCCAGAAGTATTAGTAACAGTTTTTCAAACAGTTTGAATAACTGATCTATAAGAAGTAACATCTATTCTTAGTTTGCCAAACTTTAGTATTGGTATAATTGTGACGACTTTGCCCCAGAAAATACCTTGGTTTCAAAACGACATTAATTAATTCACTAAGAAGTTTAAAACCTTTTTCTGGTACTTCTCGTAGTACTCTATGTGCCATGTGGCTTGCCGCACTGTGTAATCAAACATTTCAATTCCTTCTTTGTTTTTGGGGACGTATCAAGTGATAATGTTTTGTATTTTTAGCGGTAATGCAGCTTGGTTTTCTTTAAGACTTCCACCACATAATCTATATTAGCCTCCTTTGTGTTTGGTATCCGCACCTATTATATTTAAATAAATTCTTCTTTCATTGAGCAATTCGCTAAAATGTTTTTACCTTTGTGATACTTCATCATATCACCATTTTGTGTTTTATCTTTACGTTCATTTTTTAGTGTCCTTTATTTCTTCTCATCAATTCCTGATATGATCATACGCCATAATACTAGCCCTCAGTACGAACATCACATGCAGAGAAACAATACATTGACTATAGATACTGACTAGCAGCTATTACAAGACCTAATAAATGAAGAAACCAGATTATTATTGTATAAAAAAAACAGCTTGAAATCTAAGAAGTGGTACAACATCTAATGAAAATAATCCAGACCGCAGTCTGGAAAGCCATACCCACACGAAACAAGTCCCCTTACGAAAATAATAATATTCCTCTACATACTAAAAAATTAATCACCCAAAAAGAAGAGTACGTAGAAAATGGCAAAGGACAAAAAACCCTATGGTAAAACCTATCACAAGATAAAGCAGCAACCCCGCTTAATACTACAAACACTACATTACCAACCTATCTCCTGAAGATCATTTGTTATGGAAAGCAACGAACAAATTTAAAAGGCCAATAATACAAATCCCACCTATAAGGAAACCTAATCGTAACTGAATTTAGATAGACGACCACAAGGCCAATGCATTTGCAGAGCAAATATCAACAGTATTTAGCCCAGTTTAAAATAACACCCATTAAGATGATGGAAACGAAAATTATATCAATGCTGTCAGTTATCGTTACGTATTCCACTCGTTTCACCACCCATCAAACTTACATCCTATCGCCCGGTTAGTCTGCTACCACTCATGTCAAAGATAAACCAAAGAATAAAGCAACTAACACCCACAGATTAATAATCCCCGGGCATCAATTTAAACTCAAACAAAAATATTCAAAAATACAGCAATGCTATCGAATTATAAATACAATTAAAGAAAGTTTCCAAGGAAAGAAGATGTGTGCTGTAGTATTCCTTGATAAACAGCAAGCCTTTGATAAAGTCTCCATCAACGAATTACTGTACAAATTAAAAAGGCATCTCCCTAGTCCCTAGGTAGTATATACCTAATTTTAAAATCCTACCTCAGTGAACGATACTTCCAAGTCAAAGTCAATAATGCATTTTCTGATCAACACCTACTAAAAGTTGGTGTACCGCAAGGTAGCGTCGTTGGGCCATTCTTTTACCTCACCTTCACTGCAGATGATATCCCTGTCACAGAGAGCACTATGATTACCACATTCTGATAACCTATAACACGGTCACTTTTTCATCCGATACTGATCTCATTAGAGCATCTGGAAAGCTACAAGACCATCTAAACGAATACAAGATTGGCTAAAATAACGGGAAGTTCAGATTACGTTCACCACAAAACACAGCAATTGCCCTCAAGTCAACATAAAAAACACTCCTATCCCAGTAAAAACTACAGTTAAATATCTTGCCCTGCATTTAGATCAAAAGCTCACATGAAAAGAGCACATTAAAGCAAAAAACCCAATTAAACCTAAAAGTCACAAAAATGCACTGGTTATTAAGCAAAAAAATCAAAACTAACATTAGAAAACAAATTGACCATGTATAAAACTATAGTACTACCAGTTTGGGGGGACGCGGTGGCTCAGATGGTTCAACCAGTTGGCTCTGCCCTCATGCCGGCGCGCGCGAGTTCGAGTCTCGCTCAACCCATGAATGTCCTAGCATGTAAGTGCATGTTAGTGAGCACAATAAGCCCTTGGGGCTGCAGTGCCTGTAAGTGCGCAAAAAAAAACTACCAGTTTGGACCTACTACATAAAACTGTAGGGTTGCAGTAAACCCTCCAACAAAATGATATTACAAAACTTTCCAGTCGAAGACGCTTCGCATGGTGGCTGACGCTCCCTGGTGAGTGACGAAGCAAACCCTCTGTAATGATTTCATAAATGAATTCGTCAACCTCTATGCCAAAAAATCCAAAGAACGTACTACCGAACACAATAACCAGCTCATTATACGCGAATTATACAGTCAACCCTTAGTTGATAGAAGACAAACGTCACCGGCTAAAAGACAGTCCAATAGGGAAAAAATGGAGAAACGTCAAGGGATGGTACCAAATGTATGTCACAAATCATACATATTTACTCATTACTCTGTAATTAGCTAGAGTATAGATTGTAAATTTGCTAGAAAAAAATCTTAAAAGAATATCTGCTTTTGATTATATTTTTCGTTTCTTTTGCTTCCTCTTCCTGTTGCTGTGATGTATTCGTAGTAGATTCTTTACCTTAATATACAGTTATATCATTATTGATTCGAGTTTGTAATTTTTGGTGGTTATCCTTTCGATTTTATAATATTAGTTACTGTAATAACCCACACAAAGTTTACAACGAAACAATATCTCTTTTTGCCACGGAACACGCCATATTTATTTTATTGTCATAAATTAGCTTCTTTTTAACTCATTGAATTTATAAATCCAGTAATTATCCAAGAATCCTCTATATTATTTTCTACATCACAAAACAAACTGCATTTCTTCTTCTTCTTTAATCAGCGTCTCTCATCGGCACGCGGACATACGCTTCCCACATCTCCTTCCACCTGTCGCGGTTTTGTACCCTTGTAATCCATTTCTTCCCGGCTACTTTTCTGATATCATCGTACGATCTCCACTACCCTGTCTATTGCCCCCGTTCGGTTGTAATTTTTGTCCATTTGTTGGTTTCCATTTGGGCTATATGGCCTGCCCATATCCAATTCATTTTCATTATCGTGTGACCTATATCTTCCATTTTGGTTAGTTGTCTGATTCTCTCTATAGGTATTTTGTCTTTTAGAGTAATATTCAGTATTGGTCGTTCCATGTTTCTTTGTGTTACTTGTATCTTCTGTAATGTTCTTTTTGTAAGGCCCACGTTTCTGTTCCATATGTCAATACAGAAATAGTACATTGTTGTAATACTCGTGTTTTCATATGTATGGTAAATTTTCTGCTTGTATTTTTGAGTAAATGTTTTAACCTTCCAAAAGCCGCCCATGCCAATTTTATTCTTTGCTGTAAATCTGCGTTCTGCACTTCTTTGTCTATAGTTATTCTTTGGTCCAGATTACACATACACACACACACGCGCGCGCGCGCGCGCGCGCACGCACACCCACGCCCACGCACACGCACACGCACACGCACACGCACGCACACACACGCACACACACACACACACACACACACGTCTCCTAGTTTAATTTTTGTTTTTTGCTGATTTTTGGATCTTTGCGTAACTTTCGTTTTTTGAATATTAATTGTTAATCCGATCGTTCCTGAAGTTCGTTCAGCATTTCTTGCAGATCTGTTTTGTTATCGGATATTAGAACAACGTCATCTGCGAATCTTAGGTTGTTCATTCTCCGACCATCTATCATTAGACCTCGTTTTTCCCAATAAAGTTTTTTAAAAACGTCCTTTAATGCCAGTGTGAACGGCTTCGGTGAAATTGCGTCGTCCTGCCTGATTTCTCTTTTTATCTTTACTGATTTGGTGTTTTCGTGCATCCTCACCGTGCTGGTTGCTCCTCTATAAATGTTTTCCAAAAGTTTTATACATCTTGAGTCTATGCGACAGTTTTGCAATAATTTAAGGATGGTCCACATTTTTCCACATTGTGTCAAATGCTTTGTTATAATCAACAAAAGCAAGGTACAGATCTACGTTGTACTCGTGGGTTTTTTCAATTATGTTTCGGAGTAATTGTATGTGGTCTAGCGTGGTGTATTGTTTTCTAAATCCCGTTTGCTCCGGCGGTTGGTACGAGTAAAGTTTCTGTGTCAATCTGTTTGTTATTATTTTGGTTAGTAATTTGTAACTTTGACACAACAGACTAATCGGTCTATGGTTTTTTAACAGTATTTTATAGCCTTTTTTGTATTAAGACCAAGATAGCGTTATTCCATCCTGGAGGTATTTTATCTTCTTCTACGCATTTATTTATATATATATATTTGGTCCTCTCCTGGTGTTCCATTATTCTTGAGGTCTTTGATTGTTCTATCGGTGGAGAAGTAGCACCACTCGCCAACCCGTGGCAAGCGTGGCGTTTTAAATCCTACCCCCCCCCCCTAAAAATAAAAATGGTAAATTTTAAAAATCCGGGAAGAGGACCCTAGATGGGTGAATCACTTAGTGACTACAAATTCCACACCTCCAAAAAGGAGGTCAGCTTCATGGAATCTGGGGGAGGCAAAAATTCACTAGATAAATTACAACATCATCGAAACCAAAAACCTATAACCCTAATCATAGCAACATATAACACACGAAACGCTCCGAACTACAGAAAGATTAATAAATCTAGAGGAAAAAGTGACAAAAAATTGGACATTACAGGATTGGAAGAACTCAGAAGAACCGAGGAAAATGCACCAGATTAGATATAGACAATGTATTATACCACTCTTACAGTATAACAGAAAACAATAATAACATTGCTGGAGTTGCTTTCCTCATACATAAATGAATAGTAAGAAAAGTAATTGAAATGCAAACAATATCAGCAAGAGTAGCCTACATCACATTACAACTAACTACAAGATACAAAATTATACAGGTATATGCTCCGACATCGAACTATGATGACGAAGAAGTGGAAAGCTATGAAGATGTAGCAAGGGTAATAGAAAGTAACAAACCCACCATTAATTAATTATTGGAGATTTCAACGCCAAAGTAGGAAAAAGGGAAGACACCGAAGGATCAACGGGCAACTTTGAAATAAATAACAGAAATCAGTTATTGGTAAATTATACAGAGAGTCGAAACCTATTTAAAACAAACACTTTCTTTACAAAATAAGAGTAAAGAAAATGGACGTGGGTTAGTCAGGATGGCAGGACCAAGAACGAAATAGATTTCGTTATAACCATATAATTACAGATGTCACAGTTATAAATAAATTTTTAAGTAGTGACCATAGATTGGTGAGAGCACAGTTCAAGATAAACACGCATAAAGAACGACAAAAACTCATATGACCAAAACACGTAGAATAAACAAAGACGCTATAGTAGAACATAAAAACGAATACCAACAAGAACTAAAACAGAAATTATGGTATAATCAAGTAGAGAAAGAAGACAATAGATATGCTAAACAAGAAAATTACAAGTGCTATTATCCAAGCTGAAACATATGTGACAAATATGAAAAATAGAAACAGGAACATGGAAAACAAAAAGATAAGCAAAGAAACAAAAAATTTAATAGATGTTAGAAATCAACTGGCCAGCGAAAACAAAAGAGGAACGGTGGAATATATTGAAGTAAACAAACAAGTTAAAAAGAACATCAAACAAGACGTCGCAAAATATAATGAAAAGTTAATAGAAACAACAATAAATAAAAACAAAAGTCTTAAAGTTCTAAAAGGAAGATAAATGGCAATACCAACATAATTAATAAACTACGAAATGAAGATGATCAAATGATTCTAAATATGAAAGAAATAATAGATGAAACAGAAAATTTTTACGAAAATTTATGTCAATCAAAAAAACTGGAAATAAACAAACTGTATCAAATTTGCGTAGCTCAACACATCATCGCATCTTTAGTCATGATTTAACAGTTTCTTCTTAAAGACAGAAAATAACAATTTACTTAATTATGCTGTGCTTTAAAATATATTTCAACTGCTTTGTTTAAAATTGAAAACGAGGCTATTTTGCTTTTATTAATTATAATTGTATCTAAATGCTTTGTTTTAGCACATCGTAATTCGATATTCTATAATGAACGCTTCTTGAAGAAGTTTCCTTACTCGTATAACTCAATTCTTAGTTAGGTTGCTTAGCTCTGAGGTAAGCGTAGACACACAATCCTGCTGCAAGTTCTGTTGCTAGCATCATATCGATTTAAAGTCGAATACTTCAGTAAACCCTCATTATAGAATTGGACGTAAAGTATTATATCTCTGTAATTACTTCTAAATGTAGATTTTTCGACTCTCTGAACATTCAAAAATCTTAAAATTATTTGAGGTAGGACACTATAATTTCATAATGGAATAACTCGGGTGTACGGATCTAGGAGTTGTTTAGGGTGTTTTCGAACACATTCTTATAAGTCAAATGTGTCAATGAAAATTATACCTCTCAACATGAAGGCTTATTGTTAATCTACGGGTCATTTACTGATCTCTGAACTAAAAACTATAAACAGTTTCTTCGTTCACATTTCCTTTATTGTGAAACCTTGGGATATTAATTTACTTGCTGAACAAAGCAAGCATAATATACATGTAACTATAGTATAATATCTAAATCTGACTTTGGAAATCCTATATTTGCATTATTTCTTTCAATTCAACTAATACAGACTTTTACGTCGCATTTATTGATGACTTAGTGATGGAAATTTGATATGGCCGTCTCACTTGATTTGAATAACGTGAATAGTGGAAAGCCACTTTTCAAGCCTGTTTTGTCTTCGCCGAGCTCATCAAGTATCAAGCTACCCTGCTTCCGAAACTCTTCTAGCGGAAGCAAATGATAGGAAGGTTGACGAGGGACTATCCAATAATTTCTATAATTGATCCGTTTCAAACCAGAAAGTTTAACTAATGCAAGATTAAAATCTCATTCGCGAGTGAAAATTAGTTCGTCAGCTTAGATGCATATAATGTTGAATATGTTCACATCTAACAATTTAAAATCGAAAACGGGGCAAAATACTTGATTTTAAATGTTTTCCAGAAAAGGTTAAAAATCAAAAATTGATGCATGCTCTATACCAAAATAATGTTACTTATTTCGCTGTTAGTGACATCTTTAGACTCCGTTCTAGTTTCAAAATTTTATTTAACCTTTTAATTGCGCACAACCGAATAACACCTCATGTACCATTCATTGAAAACTATAATGTGCACTAAATGTGGTGTAGCTCGGTATGAGTCAGCCATCCCACGTATAGACATAAAGATTTGATCAACTGAAACTATTGCATAAACAATTACGTACAATTCAATTATAAGTAGTTATTTTAGATCGAAAAAATCATTTAGGCGAGAAAGTAGTAAAAAAGATTTGCTCTGTTTGCTCTACAACATCGGAAGCATTTCTTATCATAGCGCCACTTACGATACTTCAACAGGCTAAGAGTGGTCGTCAGCACCCACTAAAAAATCCATAAACCGGATATTTTACTTCAAACCTCTTTCATAACTAAAAATAACATTTTTAGCAAGGCTACACAACTTAAATTCAAACCGATGTTTCTAAGTTCATCAACGTTGCAGACTAACCTCTCGAACGGTCGGCTCGAGTTATTCGCCTGATTTAAAGCGCATAACGCGCAACGAGCTCTATATAAATTCACGTAACCTTGAGCAAATTATTAACAAATAACATTGTAGCGATTTGTACCAATATCATACGTCTGGTAACAGAGTTACCACGTCTTGCAGGTTTGTGTCAAGGTAACCGAAGGACATTTTGAATGATTTGTTTATAGCCATTTCACTTGATCAAATAAATTAAATGTCACGGTGTGCACGCAGCTTTGGCTAAAAATCCTGTCAGTAATTTTATAAGATTAAATTGCAAAAAAAGAAAGGCTAAAAATTCCAAATTGTTCATAACCTAAGAGCAAGTCAATAAAATACCAGATAAATTAAAATTATGGCTGGTAATACCAAAGATATCAAAAAGGAAATTATTAACGTAGAAAATAAGCATCGAGAGCGATTGTTTTTTTCCATATTACACAATAGACCAAATAAAACTACCCGATAAGATTAGATTATACGATGGAGTGTTGTTATTGTAAAGGCGCTGAATTCTTTTTATGAATGTTACTATTTATCTTCTGTATTATATACGAGGATTAGGGCATAAGTCATGGCAATTAACTTTTTTTCTAAAACAAGGAATGCTATCACAAAATGTCGTATGCCTCAAGAAAACCGTGCATTCATAGTGTGTATCCATGACACAAAATGGATCTGTGATAATTTGTAATTGCACAGAAAGCAATGTTAAATCACGTGTCAGTCACTGCGGTGCAGGATGGTTGTGACCCAAATAGAACAGCATTCGTACTCTGTGGCAGAAATGCCAGAGACTTCCACAGAGAGTTAGTAGAAGCCGTCGGAAATAATGCTCTTCTATTCCGAACAGTCGCGAGGTGGGTAACAGAGATTCAGCCTGAGCGCGAAGTAACTAACGATCGGCAACGAGTAGGACGACCTGTAAGTGCGTGGACCAATGTTTCACATGAGGTAATCGATCACCTGATAAAGGTCGACAGATGATGGACGCTGCTTAAGTTAGAGAGAGATAGTAGCATCGAGAAACACACCATCCATAAGATTTTGCAGAACGATCTTCATCTGCGTAAAGTTCGCGGACGAATATTGAAAAATCCAACAGATTCGCAGAACACCTTGCTAGTGTATTTTCCGTTCCTGAGATCCGCAACGGTGATGAAGATGATGACGAAATACAAACATTCCTAAACGCCCCCTGTCAAATGTCTCTACCACCCAAGCCCATTTCTCTAGCCGAAGTCAAAAAAGAAATAAGTCTGTTAAATCCTCATAAAGCTCCTGGATATGATCTCATTACAGGCGAAGTACTTAAAAACTGTCCTAGAAAAGCTATTGTGTTACAACCATATATAACAGCATGTTACGACTGTGCTGTTATCCAATAGTATGGAAGTATGCAGCAATAATCATGATACCGAAACCAGGAAAACTTTCAACTGGTGCCAATTCATATAGGCCAATGAACCTCCTTCCCGTATTGTCAAAAATTTTCGAAAAGCTTATTCTCGCTAGAAATGCAGATGTAACAAATATCGATACCTTAATTTCTAACCATCAATTCGGTTTCAGAGCCAACCACTCCACTATCCAACAGTGTCAGAATCGTTAATAAAATTAAAGAAAACTTAGAAGCAAAACAAATGTGTACATCAGTATTTTTAGCGTTTGACAGGGTGTGGCACAAGGGCTTACTCTTTAAACTAAAACAACAACTATCAAATCAATTATACCTCATCCTTAAGTCATACATGTCCAACCGTTACTTCCAAGTTAAATTCGAAGATTCCTTATCTAAATATCAACTTATCAAATCTGATGTACCCCAACGAAGTGTGCTGGGAATGCCCCCAACTTACTTTAAATAACACCCCCATTCCTGTTAAAAAAGAAGTTAAATACCTCGGATTGCATCTCGACCAAAAACTAACCGGGAAACCACACGTTAAGGCAAAGAGACGTCAACTAGACTTAAAAGTGAACACGTCTTAGTTAATAAATCGTAGATCCCAGCTCTCACTAGAGAACAAACTTATCACATACAAGACAATACTCAAGCCTATTTGGACATACGACGTCGAATTATGGGGCTGCAGCAAACCATCTAACACTAAAATTTTGCAAACCTTCCAATCCAAAACACTTAGAATATTGATAGGTGTATCTTGGTACGTTTCCAACAACACGATACACATTAGACCTCAAAATACCGTTATAAAATACGTCATCAGTGCTTACTCTAATAAACATAAAGATCGAAACATAAACCACAGCAACTGTTCAGACGACCAATGGAAAATAGAAGACTTAAAAGAACGTGGCCAGAAGACCTAGCTAGATGAATCCAGAGAGCCGTTAATGGATGGCCCCTGACTCAAGCGAACTAATTTGAATACATTTACTTATTACTGTATTAAGTAGATTGTAAATTTGCATTAATCAAATAAAAAAAAATCTGCGTAAAGTTGCATCGAAGTAGGTACCATATGCACTCGTGACCAAGGCACATGAACCAGATTTTAATCGTAAGTCCGCAGAGTGGCGATATGCAGAATCACTAAGAAGCCACGGAGGTTGACTGACAACTGTTTTAACATTACTCTCTGTGTAATTACAGTGTGTTGTGGACACACCCTATAAATCCACAGACTCCTTGAGATATACGACATTTTGTGATACCATCCCTTTCTTTTGAAAAAAATAGTTGCCATGACTTACCCTAACCCTCATACAATAAGTAAAAATTATATTACAGATTTAAATTGGACACGAATAGTGACATGACAGAAAACTTCCCCGAGTGCCTCTCTTTACTTATTAAAGATAATTCCGAATGATTTTTTTAACAGAATTAGAATTATTAGAATCTGCGTAGCAAATTTAGTAGTTTAAATCTTGTAAGATTGTGTATTATTATCTAGCGGGTTCACAACGAAGGTATTTGGGTAGCTCGATAGTCTGTTTCGGTATTTATCACTGCAATTATTTATTTCTTCTTTTATGGGACTTACTTTTAAATCATTTATAATGTCGGCATTTCTAACTCAATAGGTCGCATCACATACTGCACACAACATTTTGTTTTATAACCTTTTAATTATTCGACTGGTTGAATTGGCTGCTCTATCCCATAACTCAGGGGTACAAAATTTAACTTTTTTTTCTGGCACACGAGAAAAAATACCTGATTCTAATAGAATTTTTCATATTAAATTCAAATATGTAAGTAGTTTAGCCCCATCATCCACATCTTTTTGTGCCACCTAGATTAAATGGGAAAGAAATATGTATATTTATACGTACACGTCACACTATACAACTTACCTAAAATGTTTGAGATGTTGCTTTTTTTTGGGGTTTGTCATCTGGAACATTCCTCTTAAATGTCCAACAGTACTCAGCTAGCATTCTTGCACTCCATTGTCCCTGGTAGCTCTTTTCCATAATAAAAATGTCTTGGTGAAAACATTCTCCCTGTTCGCCGCAGACAACTAAGATTTTCAGGACGAAATTCAAGTGAGGGTTCAAGAAATTTATCTTGAGGGGCATATTATAATCCGTACCTTTGCATGATTGTAGCAGTTGACCCACGATCTCACGGTAGTTTGGTGCTTTACGATTTCCTAAAAAATTCTGAATAACACTTCTCAATGCTTTCCACGCTGATTTTTCAATTTCACTTAGTAGATCTTCAAATTTTGCATCTTTAATCAAAGATCGTATCTGGGGACATACAAAAATTCCTTCCTTGAGTTCAGGTTCGCTTACATAGAGAAATTTGTTCTTCAAATAATGAAATCTAGCACTATTTTTATCCATTGTCTTAACAGAGTTTTTGAAGTCTTAACTTTAGATAAAGAGGAGGTAAAATTACCTTGTAAGAGTTGACTAATAAAGAAAGCTTTGGCTATCCCTTCTTGATATAGTGCTTTTTCTTGTCCTTAATGTTCTATTTGCACAAAAAGCAACAAAATTTAGTATAGCCGAGCTGCAAACCTATTAACAATGAGACGAATTTTAGGTCATAACATATGGCCCAACAATATTTGTTATACTGAATTTTTGCCAACAGGATTTTCATATTTTCATAGGTTTCTTTCATGGTAGTTGTATAAGCCATCGACACAGAAGGAAATTGGTTGTCATTGTGTAAAAGTACCGCTTTCAAACTAATTATAAATGCATCTATGAATAGTCTCCACTCTGTTGTTTTATGTTCATGACCCAGGAGATCCATCACAAAGCAAATATTGTTACAATAAATTAAATCATTTTCTTTAGAAAAGAAATCTTGTAATTCTTCCTGGCGGTTACGAAAGTAACATACTTTAGTATCTCTCTAAAGAAGATTCTAGCTTTTTAGCCTAGAGCCCAAAACTCCAGCTTGTTTTTTGGACAATTTCAAATCTCGAACGAGATAGTTTAAATTGCCTTGTGTTAATAGATTAAGTTCATATAAAGAGACGCTTGTTTTAAAGGTAGAATCATCCTGCTCTTTACTTTGAACTTCCATAGCAGCTTCTGATTAATCTTCTATAACTAGATGTACAGGAAGATGTGGTGTAGATAACTCTTCTCTGTGAGGTATAGGTTTCATAGTAGATGGCAAATTTAGGTAATCTACTTGATGTATGGATTTACCACTAATGCCTTTAATTTTTGTCATACAAAAATAGCAGTCTGATGAATGATCTCGTCGTTTGCGCCACACCATGGGAATCGCATAGCTCATATGTCGAGAACCCTTAGCCCAATTCGTCAGACGGCCAACACAAAAGAAACAGCTTATATGAGAAGCCCAGCTCTATCATCCCGGTTTTGCAGCCAAAATATAGTTCATAACATTTTTTAACCAGAGGAGCCTTAATTTACTGTTGATCTTAAAATGTAACGTTTCTACATATATAACAAGTTATTTGGGTGATTTTCACACATTCTTGGCATATTTAATCACCCCCCCCCCCCACTCTCTGAGTGGTTTCGCAGTTCATTAAGGAGTATTGCTTCTTTCGGTAACCAGGCCTTTGTTTTACTGGCTAGCCGCACGTCCAACCAACGCAATATTCAAGAAAAGCTCACCTATTACATTTCTTTTACTTTCTTTACTATCTGTGACCATTAGTTCCTGCTTTTAGTTTTTTTTCAATTTTTAACCCCATTTCTCTAAAATCCTCTTCTACTAAGTCCATCCATTTTTTCCTCGGTCGTCCTTTCCCTCTTCTACCTTCCAAGTTCCAGTGTAAAGCTCTTTTTGTATTTCTTTCGTCTTCCATACGTTGTATATGTCCCAGCAAACTTATCCTCCTACTTTTTCTTTCTTTTACTATACTTGGCCTATCAAACAATGTCATTAGCTGTGCATTTGTCCTTATTGTCCGTATATTATTTTCACACTATTTAATCACTAACACAAATCACTTGCACTCTAGATATAACACAGTAGATAAAATAAAATATAACCTTACTGAGAGAATACCTGAGAAATACTGGCTTATTTATAATAAATCGCACTATGTGGACGCAACAAACACGCGTCTGGTGCCATGTCACTACTTATTTTTAGAAACACATAAATTAATGCTTTTATAATTGTAAACTGTCTGTGCCCAATTTAAAATATTGTTTTACAAACATAAGCTCTGTACAAAAACTGTGACTGAAAAATTTTAATTGCATATTTGAATTCAACGTAAAAAGTTACATCAGAAACATAATAAATCTTTCACGAGCCAAAAACGTCGTTAACCAGTATAATTGAAGACCGTGCGTTCAAAAAGATATGAAAGCAAATTTATACATTAGCAGCATGTCTGAGAAATGATAGCTTTCATTTATGACCTAATAGCCAATAATACACCTGAATACAGCTGTTTTCGTTTTCCCAAACATGTCTCTTTCACATCAGCCCTTTGTACAGATGCATCCCTAGGTACATAACTTCTTGGAACTGTATAAAGTGGTTTATTATTAATCAAGACTGGTGCCGTATTGCCTTTGCATGTGGCGACTATAATGTACGCTGACTTCTATTTATTATCTTGATTCTTCCGTTTGAGCCTATATATCTATTTCATATAGGTTCAGTTGTAGAAGTATAGTGGTAACCGATGTATCTTTGTGTTTTATCAATACTACCTTATCGTCGTCAAAAGTTGCGGTATTAGTGTCTATTCGTAGGAAAATTTACTGTAAGCAGTAAATAAAGCTTGGAGTTTAGAATACTCCATTAGGGAACGCCTAATTTAATATTGCTCATATTTGACTATTTGAAGTACCTTTCTTTCAGGACTAATTTAAGGATAACAAAGTGACAATCATGTATTGATTTTTCTAGCTTCTACAGAAGTATGTCGTACCACACTCTATCAAAGGTCTGGCTGTCGTCTAAAAATGGTACTGCACAATATTCTTTTTAAAATGTTTGACGTAGACGCCTCTGGCCTAGTGTGAACATACACTTGTCAATTTTGCTCCAAATACAATTATGCATAACAGTCTGACTAGTGCCTAAAAATGTTAAGAGTAACGGCAAGACAAGCCATGTAAAAAGAATAAGCATTCTACAGCAATTAAAACTAATATAAGATTAGAATTAAGCGTGAAAGCTGATGCGAGACTGGCCTTAAAATGGGACGACGAGGAACATCTAGCCTATTGCCAACCATGCAGAACGAAAATAACATAAGGGGTCGCAATTTTTTTAAATACAAAAACACTATTACGGGTACAAGAAGGGCCAAACCTCCAAGGTGTTGAACTGGGCGACAATCCTTAACGAGTGCAAAACAATACGGAAAAATCAAAATGAAAACATCGAGGAGATATTACATCTAATAGAAAGTAAACTAACAGATATGGACGAAAAACTGAAACGCGTGATATCTAAAATGATCAAAACAAAGGAAGAAAATAAGTAGTTAAAAGAAAAGGTAATCAAACAAAAAAATAGAATTTAAATGTTAGAAAAGTAAATTAGAACGAAAAACTTGCTAATAAAAGGAGTAGTCGATGAAAACCCGGAAGATGAAAAACAATGCAGGAAAAGGTAGTAACCGTCTTAAACAAAATGGAAATAAATATAGATACAGAAAAAATGTAGAAGAAAATACAACGAAAAAAGGGCAAGACAAGTAATAATAAAGTTAACGAAATACAATACTAAAACAGAAATAATAAAAAACACGAACAAATTAAAAGGAACAGAAAACAGTACAAGAAAAGCGTAAACAATTAACCCAATTATGAAAGTGGCAAAGGAAAAAAGGTAAAGGACATATCTAAGATACAAGTTGATAACAAATAATGAAGGGTACAAAACTGAACTCGAGAATACGAATGAAGAAAGAGAAGAAGGACATACCATCAGAACAAAAAAGAAAGTTAATAATAGATCTCCGCAATCAAATACAATTAAGGAACAACAGAAAAATTACCAGAACTAGCCGTACAAAGAACCAACAAACATAAAGATGAAATAATAATGACTCGGGCAATGAAAATAAAATAAACGAGAGGGAAGAAATAAAAATAGCTACATGGAATGTAACATCATTAACTGGAAAAGAAATAGAACTAACAAAAGAATTAACATAAATAAAAATTAAAAAAACCGGAAACGGATACATCAAATTAACTGAAAGTAATAGTTTATGCTACTCAGGAGTGCCACAGGGGCAAAGGGCTAAAAAGATGGTGGGTTTAATTTTGAATAAGGAAATGAAAAGAAGAATAATAAATTATTAACCAATACCCTCCAAAATTATAATAATACTCATTGAACTAAAAAGCGTGAAAGCAATAATACAAATATACGGCCCAACGGAAGAAGAGAATATAATAGAATTTTACGCAGATCTACAGAATGTACCAGACAGAGTAAGAGAAAAACAAGGAAAATCACAAGTATAAGAGACTGGAACGCAAGGGTGCCTAGATATGTGAACAGAAGATTAGAAAGTATAGCGGATATGGAGAAGAAAACAAACAAGAATGGTAAAACGATAAGAGCTTTGTCAAACAAATGAACTATTAACTGGCAATACATTCTAGGAAATTGAAGATAACTATACTTTCATTGCCAAAGAAAGAAATTCAAGGATTCAAGTTTAATTGACTATATAGTATATACAAGAAATCTGGAACGAGTCGTTATAAGCATAAGAGTTAAAAAAAACAGAATTATGAATAGCACAGAATGGTCTCGGCAATATTAAAAAAACAAACTAACAAAAACAAAGGAAAGAAATAAACAAATAAAATAAATGTAAATAAATTTAAGAGAAAAAGATATAAAAATACAAAAAAACTGATGAAAAGTTGAAAAGATTTGAGGAGCTGAAAAAAGAGTGGTCACTGGAAGAAAGATGGGCTACATTTAGAGACATCAAAAAGGAAGAACAAAAGAGTTTGTGGAATCAAATACAATAACACTTAGTACAAAAGAAGAAACTAGCTTAAAAAATATCTCAAAATCAGAAAAGAAAAAGAAATAGGATTATAAAAAAATGAAGTAACAAGCAAAAATAGTTCTCAAGAATGCAAAAACAGAAACATGGGAGGACTATCGAAAGGAATTACAGGAAAATTATATAACGAGTAATAGAGGTTTTTGGATCAGAGTAAGAGGAATGAAAGGGATGAAAGGAAAAAAGTTATGGGAATCAAAGACAAAGATAAGAAACTGCAGATAAATATTAATGATACTGCAAAGGTATGGAAAAACATTACGAAAACAAATTTAGTAAAATAAGTGCAGAACAGGAAAATAATGAACAGGGGAGAAAGAATCACACATAGAAAACATAAGCAAAGAAAAAATAAAAGAAATGATAAAAACATAAAAATATGCAGATCAGGAGGAGAAGATAAAATAGAATCAAAAATGATTAAGTACTTAGGAGAACAAAGCATAGAGTGGTTCTGGAGAATATGCAAATAACAGTGAGAAACAAAAGAAGTACCAACAGATTGGGGAAAAATCTATTAGTACCTATATACAAGAAAGGAGAAAAAGTGAAGTGCGATAACTACAGACCTATATGCCTGTCATCGATAAGCTTTTAGATCTATAGAAAAATAATAGAAAAAAGAGTAGAATAATTCATAGAAGAGGAGATTGAAGAACAAGTAACATTAATGCCAGAAAAATAGACGAACGAATTTTATGAGAAATCTGATAAAGAGAATCTTAGAGAATGGCGAAAAACATATTCTGGCGTTTATAAACTTAAAAGAAAGATATATGGTATGAAATAGCACTTACAATAAAGTGAAAGGAACGGTTCAAATAGCAGGAACTAGATCCGAAGAGTTTCCATGAAAGAAAGGGGGATAGTCTCAATCCCCTTATATTTACAATAGTAATGAACAAACTGATTAAAGACACTAGGAAAAGAATGAAAAATCTTTAGACAACAAAAGGATACCAAAGTCTAAAATCGACAAGAATTAGACACAGTAATGCACACAGACGACATTGTGCTAATAGCGTGATGGAAATGGAAATAAATTTACAGAAAAGTAAAATAATGGTGATAAGGAGCTAAATGAAACAAAAATAAAATGTAAGGACACAACACTTGAGAAAGTAACAACCTATGAATAACTGGGAAGCTTCATAACAAATGATGAAAACATAGAAATAGCAAACAGTTCAAGAAAATCAATTGACTCTACCATGTACTAAATGCAATACTAGGGAAAACAAAACTGAAATAAGAAATAAAACTAAGAATTCGTGTCATGGCATCCCAACACTGTTGTACTCGGGGGAAAACTGAGTTTTACAGAAGAAACACGTAGAAAAAATCGATGCAATATTGATGACAAAACAAAATGGGATAGAATTACTAACAAAGCAATTAGAGATGACTAAGCAAGAATCAATAATGATCAAAATACAAAAAAGACAACTAAACTGGTTCAGCCACATGACTAAGTCGAACCCAGGGTTTGGGAGACAAAAAATCACAAGGAAAGGAGAAGAGGAAAATCAAGAAAAACAGAGTTACAATAAATGGTAGATGTGGGAAACGAAAGGGGCAAAACAACAAACGAGAAGAAGAAATTGGCACTAAAAAGAAAGCCCTGGAAGAAATGGGTGAGTGGATAAAAAGAATCTAAATCTGAGACCCGAAAGGGTACAAGGACGGGATAAAAGAAAAAGAAAATGTTTAACTGATGATGTCTACCATCCTGCGCACCAGTTCTAACGTTGAGTAACCTTTTCTAAATTCGAAGTTGTGGTCCAGGATTAATTTCAATTCTTCAGTAATTGACTAGAGCCTCTTCGCAAGTAACTTCTTTAATAGCACAATTAATTATGGTAATAGAATTATGAGCCTGCAGTAGGAAACGTTGGTTTATGGTTTGCCGGGTTTTGCCATTAGAATCACTTGCGAAACCTTCCATGGAGCTGGAATGTCACGCAACTTTAGTGCTACGTTATATATTATCATTACTATCATTAGACCCTTACGGGGAAGTTCTTTAAATGTGAAAAACTACCTCACATAAATGTTTGGATGTTGTCTGACTACCAAGAAATTCTATCTATTAGTTTCGCAATTTAATTTTCAGACTCCGAATGCAATTATTCAAAATAATCCCCTTGCTTACTGTGTATTTGCGTCATCTTTCAAAAAAAGAAAGTGATATGAAATTGATAAACTCAACCAGGCGTTTCTAGACTACTTCAACAGAAGTAAAGCCGACATTAGCCAGGTGATGTAGAAAGCTGAAAAGGTAATAATCTGAAGGGGCAAAGTCTGTTGAATACACCAAATGTGATAAACTCTCCCAACTCAGGTCAATTATCATTTGCTGTTAATAGCGCACACCGACCACTGTTTCACCAGGTTAAAACAATTCATAATGTATGACAACCCGCTCATCCTACTATATGCATAACAATATCTTCCTGGCGAGGATATTCGATTATACGGTACTGGTCGAGGTTCACCTAAATTATATTTCCACAATAATCCATTTTTCGCCATAAATCACAATCTTTCTTTTCAATCTGGAGAGCACCGACATAGCAATATTATAGTCTATTCTTGTTCTCAGCTATTAATTCGTGAATAACCCAACGGTCTTTCTTGTGAATCCTCACCAGCTTGTGTCAATATTTGATGTGTTACTCCATGTTCTTTTGCGAACTCTGGCTGTGTATGATAGCAATGATTTTCCAAAAATTGTTTCAGTTCCTCATCTTCGACTTTGTTTGTTCAGGACATTTGGCATTATATAAGTCAAAATTTCCACTCTCAATTCTTTGGAACCATATATTACAAGTACTGTATGAAATAGCAACCTTCCCTAAAGCCGAAAATTATTTCCGAAGCTTCACCGGCACTTTTTTTATTTGAAACCCGAAAAAGAGACAATGTCGCACTATATTACTCAACAATAGGTTTTAGGTTTTGTTGATAGAACACATCACATATGTAATTTTGATTAGATATGTGGACTGCATGATATCTATTGCGAATTGGCAACCCTCCGTGTGCTATCTGACGTTTGGATTGTACACTTTGGAAACCCGTAAAAATTTTCGTACAATGACATCAGTAGTGTGCATCAACCAACTCGCTTCGACTTTTGTATATCGTTGGCTCAATGAATTTAATTGTGGTCGTAGTTCGCTGGCAGATAAATTTAAAGAAGGCCATCCAAATTCGCATGTGGTGCCAGCAAACATCGATGCCGTGAGAGAACTGATAAAGCAAGATCGTCATGCGACTTATCTTGAAATCCAAGCATCCTTATGCATTAGTATAACTAGCATACATTCGATATTGCATGAACATTTAACCGTGAAAAAGTTGTGTGCGTTGGATTCCTCATAAGTTCGATCGCTCAAAAGCTTGTCAATTGGTTGAAATAAGGATGATTGCGGTGCATCAAACAACATTGTGGCAGATAAGGCCAAAAGTAAACAGCAGTCGTTTGCGCTCGAAGCACTTCCATGCAAATGATCGCCTGTTTTTTTTTTTTTTTTTGAAAAAACTGGACATGCCGTTTACAGAATCGTAAAATGGTCAATTCTGAATGGTACACAACCATTTGTTTGCCAGAAATCTTAGGAGAAATAAGAAAAACCAACACATGACGCCGGACCATTCTCCAGTATGGCACTGCGAGCTCACACACATCGACGCAAACAAGACATCGAATTGTTATCCGCCGTACAGTCCTGATTTGGCCCCTAACGATTTCTTTTTGTTTCCACACATGAAGAAGAAACTTTTGAACACTGAACATTTGTTTTTGGTAATTTTTCGCTATAGATATCGTGAAGCCTACGTACCATCAGTTAAAGTTAGGAGATGGAGAACTAAGTTGCGTACCTGAAACAAGTATCATTTGCCACCACTTAAAAAAAAACTTAACCGTACTTCTGTATTAGGAGGATTTGGCGATAAGACAGTTTGTCTATGCAAACTTGAACCCCATTTCACGATGAAGAGGATATAGGTCCTTATTACCTAAAGTTCTGATTTGGAAATTCCCTAAACCTTTCTAGTCAATCTGTTTGGGTTTGACCTAGTCATGTGGCCAAAGCAGTTTAGTTATCTTCTTTATTGATTCTTGATTAGTCGTCTATCTGATTGCTTTGTTAGTAATTCTATCCCATTTTGTTTTTTCATCTCCATTGCATCGATTTTTCCTATGTGTTTCTTCTGTAAAGTCCAGTTTTCGCTTGCGCACAATAGGATTGGGATGGTCATGACATGAATTCTGAGTTTTGTTTCTCATTTCAGTTCAATTTTCCCTAGTATTGCATTTAGTACATGGGAGGATTTAGTTGTTTGATATTTCTAAGTCTATGTTCCCATCATTCGTTATAAGGCTTCTTAGGTAAAATAAGACATTGATTTAACTATATATTTCAAACTTAGGAAAAAAATTTTCATTTTTCGTGAATTTTTTGCGTGCTTGAAAGGTTGAAGTTTATTGCAATTTTAAATTGCTTAGAATCAATTGATCCATCTCATATATTCTTTTTTTATATATATTGTGATTAAAAACAGGGTTGGCAGAATGATTTCGCCTTTTTGAACTAACAGCCGCACGCAAAGTATTAGTAGACGGCGCTCGAGTCGATCATCCTTGAGCAACACAAGGCATGCCATTTTAGTGCCTATCATGTCATGGAACGGTAAACAGTGTGAATTTGTGTTGGAAACTTAATTTGAAAATGGTGATTCTGTAATTGTGAAGCAGCGGCTATTTCGTAGGCATTTCGGAGTACATCACTGGAGAGTTTTGACCAAGACAACCATAATATTGTGGGTACACAATTTCCGACGGACTAGTTCAGCATTAAAACGGAAATCACCCGGTAGACTTCATAGCGTTTGGACACCCGAGAATGTCGCAGCAGTGAGGCCGGTTGTTGTCACATCGCCTCAACGATCTGCCGCTAGGCATGCTCTCGCATTGGGAATATCTACATTACGATCTCATGTTCCAGCAGATGCTGTTGTGCTCATTGGTAACAAAATTCATTTTAATTTCGGACTGAGCCAATAAGCAGGATTTTCGGTAATGTACCACACAAAATCCTCCACCACTCCATGAATGACCTCTCTGTACTCAGCCTGTAACTGTACGGTATGGTGTTACAGAATTTGGCATCATAGGGCCATACTTTTTGAAGATGCAGGACGCGTGGTATCCAATATATTGCACCACTGCGGTTTCAACAAGATGGCGCCAGCGCACACACGACGAGATTTCTCGAGAAGTTCTGGGAAACAATGTTTTAAGCTGCCTCATCTCATTACATGGTAACATCTCATGGCCGACTAGGTCACCAGACCTGTCCCTGTACCATTTCTTTCTGTGGGGTCACCTAAAGGCTGAAGGCTGAAATCTTTACACGCAGGCCGCGGACTATTGAGGAATTTACGGGTGCTATTGACAACACGATCACACCAGTACCAGTGGAAATTACTCGATAGAGTGTATCGTTCGTGAGGGTAAACACTTAGACGATATCATTTTCAAAACTGGTTGATGACTAAATACCCAGCATTGATATGTGTAATTGTCTAATAAAACGTTGAATAGAATCTACGTTGTTCTTTTTAATTTTGTATCGAAAATAGGAAATTATTTTGCCAGATCCTGTATTTAATTTTTATATTTGACGCACTTGTCATCGCATAATAAAACGTAGCTTTTTAATGTGCACAATCAATTTTTTATAATACCTTGACAGCATATTTTCATGATTTTTAAGCATATATAGCATAATTTGGTTATTTTTGTGGTATTAAATCCGGACCTTGGCTATTACTTTTTAGAATGAGGTTAACGAAAATCGGACATATTTGTTATTTATTTTTAACTTCATTTCCGCATAATTTTAATTTAACGTCGTTAAAGGGCACCTTGCAATTTGTAGCTTGAATAAGTGTAGTGTTGGGTATGAACTACAAAATTGAAATTTGAGTTTTAATATTATTGATAAAAAGTTTTGTTTTATCGTATTAACAATGTAACAAATTGCATGCGATCAGGTAATTGTATATATCAATAAATCCCTCCGATGCAATGCTAATAATCACCTCAAAATGTATGAACTCGTAAAACAGAATCATGCTAATGCAATCAAAGGATACAAAAAAATATTAATAAATAAAAAATTCAAGAAATCAAAAACAACGCCGCTCAACAAATATACACGAAACACTTAAAATTATATATGACTATAGATTTAAAGCATTACTAGACAACCAAGACGACCAAGAGGATAACGGAATATTGCAAAAAGAAAAAACACCACTCCATCATCAGTGGCGAAACGTCCACCCTCTAGGCCTTAATACTGACGCCGCGATTGGTAAAAATGATTTCATTGACTCACCTCGCTTTGTCGATAATGTTCACAGTTAAAATTCCGAAGTGATTCGTTGTTATGTTCGTTTTTTCATCTTCGAATATCTGGCACAAATTTACGACAATGGGGCGTGAAATCGCATTTTCACCATATAATCGATAATTTGACGATCATTTTAGTTTGATTATAGTTTTTGCTCGTAAAAATCTCTCATATTAAGCATACTGATTAGAGAATTGGGAGGTATAGGATCAGTATTACCACCATGGAAAATAATTTTCTCTTTTAATACAGGATCGTGACTCGGATGTAGCTTACCTTTGATCTAGGCTCGTAATAAGAGTTATTAAGAGAATATTAAAAGATAGAAATATAGCATTTTATTCCTTCCGACATAAACAAGGGGGAAATTCCGAATTGTGTAATATACATCTTACAGTTGATTTAAATTAATTTAAATAAATTAAAGATCGTAGACACAATACACTACATACATGCAATATTAAACATGAGTCGATAAAACACCATTATCTATATTTTTTATAGAATTGCAATAAAAGCAAAATAATAGAAATCTACAATATGGAATCTAATTGAAATTAAGAATTATATTTGAGCGTGAAGTTACACAATCCTTCAAATGTCAAAAATTTGATCATTCCAAAAAACTATTTCTGTAGGACGAACAATTGCGAGTGTCAACAACCACAAGTAGATAATTGGCAATACTAACATAAATATCTTCAAGTAACATGTATTATAGTTGCAAAATCAACAGACAAAATTATATAGCAGTACACTGTCCTCCAAAATATACGATTAAAAGAACATTTACACTTGGACTTTGTTTTACTTTCGGCGGAAACGACAATGTACAAATTCAAGGTCAAACCTAACTTTACTCAAAGTTATGAATGGACATAACGTATCAAATTGTAAACCTACCTAGTGACCTTCAGATTCTCATAAAATTCCTGACCTAGTCAAATTGGTCGTTACAAAAAGAATACGTCTCTTGCTATTTGTCTTTGGATTATTTACTCGTAATTATTAAATATTTCTTAAGGGGTATTGACCATAAATAGTTTAACCTACAGGTAAATGCAATTGCCCTGGGTGTGGCACGTGAAGCCATAGATGAGAAACTATCGATAAAAACAAAATTCAACAACGAGATATGAAGGACTTTATAAAACGAAACATCAAAATCTGAACATACAAACAGCAACATATACAATAATAAACGTCTACTCTGAAGAGACCACTAAAAAAACAAAAAAATTAAATAAAGCTGGCTCTTAAAAACATGAAAAGAAAAAAGTACTTGGAAGTGATATATTGCTTGTACAGATTATAAAATGTGGAGAGAAATATTTTTCAAGTAGAGTTACAGCGACTGTTAATCTCTGCCTTCACACATGAGAGATTCTAGATAGTTGGAATGAAGCCATAGTAATTTTCTAACACAAAAAAGGGATGCATCAAATTCAGATGAATCGATAAGCGTGCTCTCACAAACTCATGAGCTTTTTAAAAACAATCACCAACCCCTGAACTAGTAAATATCACTTTTAATTACCCGAAAGAGCAGGCCGAATTTAGGAAGAATATTAGCTGTAATGGTCATTTACAAACTATTTGAATCATAATCGAAAAAATTACAGAATGTCAGAACTGTAGTTAGCGTTTGTGAATTACCAGATTGACTTCGATTGCATCGAGAGTTATATTAGAGTTGTTGGAAAATGCAAAACTAACCATAGATGCACAATTTTTATTAAAAATATATATAAAAATGCTACTTTAATGGCACATCACGACACAAAAAGAGAGTAGAGACTAATTTCTCCCAAAAATTTTTACTTGAACACTGGAAGATAACTTTAAGGAACTTACCTGCAACAACGAAGGCATACAAAATTTCAGTTTTTCAGTCTCTTCTGGTAGACCCTAAATAGACACAAATATTGCGCAGGAGGTCGGCCACGGGGAACTAAAGTGGCGAGAGAGAAGTGAGTTCAAGCGCAAGTGCAGCATAGTGTTACAGATAAATACAGTGTAATTTTACGTTATTAATTGTGTGTTGTGCACACGAATAGAGTCAAGTAATTTTGATTACCTGGAAGTAAAATTAATAAGTATAATAGTATATTTACGCGTATCATTCACCACTGTGGAGAGCAGAAACGTTAAAATATAATGAATATAGACATTTCACAAATATTAAAATGTATTCAAAGAATGACTTCCGGTCATATACGGAACAGGAAGTTAGGTTTCAACAAATTCATTATCAATAAAATGAGCGTCACTCAGCAGGGTATGGAGCGTAAAACCATCGAAATAACCATAAAAGACAGAAAAAGCAATAGATGGTTATGTACTGTATCAAAAATAGATGACACTGCGCAACAAATGTTAAAACAGAAATGAGAATGGACACGCTATGTATAAAGATTGCAAGATAAATGAACAAATACTTCAATGAAATGGAGACCATGGAGATACAGACGACCAAGAGGAAGACCTTCAATGTGATGGGCTAACGATATAAAATATTCCTCCGACTTTAAATAGCAAAAAAAAACAACAGATCGAGTTGCAAAGAAGTTAGAGGTGCATGTCCGTAAGTGGGCAGTACAAGAAAAAGAACTATAAAATATAGTAGCCATGTGTTCAAAACATTAAAACTTCTCAATATATTTGGTGTAAAAGACATGTAGCAGATTTATTAAGGGACAACATCTGTTTGAAGCCTGAAAAACGTGTTGTTTGTTGACTAAACTAAAAAAGATAACAAAAAACCGTTTGGATATTTATTAATTACACTTTGAGCATATACATTTTTTAAAATTTTATTTAAAAACAAAATGGCGGCTGTAGGTGCGACAATCTAAGCCCCCCTTTTTTATGCTTTTGCGGCAGGCAATAAAAGTGCTGTCCATTTTGACTTAGAGAAATACAAAAAAAAATTATTATCTGTGTAAGTTTTGCTAGTGAAGTACACACGATTATTAAAAAATACTGATTTTTGAAATTTTGGCACTGTTTTGAAAAAAATGTTGCATTTTGGAAAAAAATCGACCTCAACTTTTTATAAAAATCAATTAGAAAAATCGCATGTACTTCACTAGATAATTTATCTAAGAAGCTACAGTTAAAATTTCAAGTCAATCGGTTGAAAATTGTTTGAGATCTACTGCCTGCCGATTTCGAAAACATGATTTCGAGATAATCGAGTTCAAAGTTTCAAAACTATTTATCTATATGAAATTTCTAAAGTAAGTACTTGCTGATTTTTTACCCTGGCATCATATATAAAATTTTAGTTAGATATGAAGCATTAAAGCTAAAGAAACAAGTTCATCTTGCATTTCCTTTGGGCGTTCAGAAATGATTAGCACTACTTTTATTAATGCACCAGTATAAGCGCGTGGTTGAGGCATATGGTTGCAGTGCGAGTGGGCCCGAGTTCCATTCCCGGAGGCCTACTCAGTCACTAAAAATAGTTGAGTGCCTGCGCTCACTAGAGCAAGGGATAATAATGGCGGTCGTCCAAGGCGCGTTGCTTGCCACATCGCCCCGCATCAGAGATGGTGCGCGACGACCGGGCACATTGAGCGAACATATAAAAGCCTCAACCTCTCAGTTCACAGGCGGTCCCACGCGGGGTATTAGTCATGCCATTATGATTAATATTTTACGAAGAAGTGAATATATACTTCATACTTTCAACGTACTTTTGCCGTCGTTTTGGAAGTTTCTATTAAATTACTCAAAACAATTCCTTTCATGTAGCATAGTCCCACTGACAATTGAAGCTAGTCATTGGACGAGAATTTCTAACTTTCATTGTGTTAAGTAAATTCTAGCGAAGTCGAGCAACACCATGTACCCGAAAACCTGTAAGATGGCAACGGTATGGAGACTAACAAGTAGCCACGCATCGTAATGTTAAGTAACACGTCACGTTTCCATTTCCCATAGAGGCATTGTTAAATATATCGGTGGAGTCGCTCCAATAATAATATTCTTGATAGTCCATCGATTCCCGGGTGGGAATCCACACTTCCGATTACGGAAGGAGCCCCGTAGGATACGGAGGGGACAATTCTACGTTTGTGAAGAGTAATGCCAAAAAGTTCAATATTAAGAAATCAGATGGAAGCCGAATACAACGAAAGAATTGGGCAATGAATATAGGAACTTGGAATATACAAGGACTAGCAACAAAGACACAAGAAGTATTTGTCGAGATAGAAGAAATGGGAATGGACGTAATTTCTCTGACAGAAACAAAAAAGAAAGGAACGGGAATAGAGGAAATAGGACAATACTTACACATGTGGAGTGGAGTCCCAAAAAACGAAAGAGGAAAAAAGAGAGTTTCTATGGCTATTAAGAAGAAATATGGAAAACAAATAAAAAGTTGGGAAGCAGTAGACGAGAGGATTATCAAAGTTAACCTCGAGAGTTTTAGATATAGAATGACAATTATAGGAATATATTCACCTAATGAAGACGATAGCCCCACGAACAAAGACCAATTCTATAGTAAGTTAGACGATATAATAAATGAATGTGGTACGCGACGAGAAGTTCTGTTACTGGGCGATTTCAACGCGTGGGTAGGATGCAAGACGAACGATAAAGTCGTAGGACAATTTGGTGATGCCAGAAGAAACAGTAATGGAGAAAGGCTTATAGGTCTATGTGAAAGTAACAACCTAAAAATCCAAAATGGTTTTTATAAACACAAGAAAATTCATACATATACTTTTGAGGAACATGCACGACAACGAAGAACAATCATTGACTATGTTATAACTCGACAGTATTCTACCGGTAGAATCCAGGATGTTAGAGCTTACAGAGGCCCGACATGCGGAACGAATCACTATTTGGTGAAAGCCAAAATAGTGTTTTCACCCAAAGGGCAAAACTAGGTAGAAATACCAAAACAGACAGAGAAAATACAACAAGTCAGATACAACATACAAAGTCTACAACAAAGTAGCATACAATACATATATCAAAATAGATTGGATCAAAAACTTAACGAACATCTACAAGGATCAAACACAGAGATGTATGAACATTTAAGAGCAGGCCTACAGCAAGCCGCAAAAGAAGCCTTAGGGGAAGAGGTTAGAGAAAAACCAAGAAATTATTAGATAAACGAAGACCTAATGGAGGAAATACGCTACAAAAAAGAACTATATACAAAGTGGCTAAATACTAAAGAAGATGAAGATAGAGATGCCTATAAGATCCAACAAACTAAAGTAAGACAATTGATAAAAAATAAAAAACAACAAGCGTGGGAAAAAAAGTGTAGCGAGATAGAAAGGTACATAGGAGGAAGAAGGACGACAGAGGTATGGAAATTCATAAGGAATGTAAAAGCTCCACATCGAGAAAAAACAATAATAGAAAATATTCCTGCCGAAGAATGGAAACAATACTATTTAGAGCTACTCACCGAGAAAAGACCTATATTCCAAGAAACTACGATGACAGAAGAAAGAACTATAGATATTAACTACATAGAAATACAAGAAGAACAAGTAATTAAAGCAATTAAAGAAATGAGAAATGGAAAAGCTCCCGGTCCAGGAGGAATCCCCGTTGAGTTGGTAAAAAATGGAACACCGAAATTGTATAGGATGATAACAAAGCTTATGAATAAATGCATAAATGAGGGAAATATACCAACTGAATGGAAAACAAGATATATATCTCCAATACACAAGAAAGGGAAAAGAGACATCTGCGACAACTACCGAGGAATAGCAGTTACAAGTACTTTTAGCAAAATATATGGACGAATTATTCGAGACTTAATTGAACAACAATATCAAGCCGAAGAAGCGGAAGAACAAAGCGGATTTAGGGCAGGCAGATCATGTTTGGATAACCTGTTCTGTCTAACACAAATTGTGCAGAAAAAACTAGCAACCGGCAGAGAACTGCATTTAGTATTTCTCGACATATCAAAAGCTTATGATAACGTCCCCTGAAAAAACTATGGGACGTAATGGAGAGCAGCAACATCAACAGTACATTAGTCAGGGCTGTGAAGAACCTATATGACAATCAAACAGCGAGAGTAAAGGTAGGAGCGGAACTAACAACAGAATTTAAAGTTACGAAAGGTCTAAGGCAGGGTTGCTGTATCTCACCGACGTTATTCAAGATATATATAGAAAAAGCACTCGAACAATGGAAAAGGAAAAGTATGGGAATGGGGATACCACTGGACGAGGACACTACATTATATACGTTGCAATTTGCCGACGACCAAATTATTATGGCACAAGAAATAGAAGACATTGAATACATGACAAGGAAAGCTATAGAGGAATATGATAAATGGGGGCTTAAAATTAATGTAAATAAATCAGCAAATCTTAGTATAGGATATGAACAAGACGCTTTAACCTTAGAAACAGGCGAAACTATACAGACATGTGAAGAATACAAATATTTGGGAGCAACAGTAGGAAAACAAGGATTATATAACACAGAGGTAAAAGAGAGAATAAAACAAGGCCGGAAAGTTATAGGTGCGCTAAATGGTATACTTTGGGATGCAAATATAAGCAAAAAGAATAAAAAACAAATATACTCCGCTATGGTACAAAGTGTGGCACTATATGGAGCTGAAATCTGGCAACTCTCGGAACAACATAAAAATCAACTGAAAGTAATGGAAATGGACTATTGGAGAAGATCAGCGAGAATATCCCGAACAGATAGAGTCAGAAATACAAGAATACGTGAAATAATGGATACAGAGAGGGACATCTTGGAAGAAATTGAAAAAAGGCAACTCTTGTGGTACGGACATGTCGAAAGAATGGGTAACAACAGGCTCCCGAAAAAAGCAATGCAGTGGCAACCAAGAGAAAGAAGAAAGAGGGGACGGCCAAGAAGAGGTTGGAATGAGGAAGTAGGAAGCCTGAAGCAAAAGTGGGATATCCAGCAAGGCGCTTGGATGAACAGAAAAGAATGGAAAAAAATATTGAACTCCGGAAGACCCAGATAGAGGTTAAAATACGGAAAGAAGAAGAAGATAGTCCATCGAAAGAATTCCCTCCTTATTCCAAAATACGATTGTCATCTGCTTTAGAATAAACACTCCCAGCTGTGGCCTATTGGCACAAGAGCTTCAAATGTGCTGCTATTTCATTTTCATTTCTTTTCCGATGTCTCGTGCCAAAACCATAAATAGTCTACCGTAGTAGACACTCAAAGGATGACTACACAAATGATTCGTATCATCAGTGTAGTCTTCAAACACACACCAGGTGCGCATTTCAGTTTGCAGCATGACCGAAGTTTAAAGGGAGATTTCCCATGATTTTTGAACGCCCTAAATATTTTAAAGAAAGAAACGCGTACACCAGTGAACTAGATAGTGTTAAATACCTTTGAATACATTTTTTTATTAAATACACGACTTACCTCAACACGCTCTTGGAACTAGGATTAAAATTTCGAGTTAATAGATAGGAATTCCCAGATAATCAGAAAATAAACTTACTTGAAGGTATAATATTCAGTTATGGGTATTAATTACAACATGGAAATTCTACAAAAGTCTTAACATAAAGTCATCCATACACCATGATGTTTTTCACACTGGTTAATTTAGTTAAACATTTTCATAGTAGCTATTAGAGAAGAAAGCAACAATTAAATAAATGATCCATCATATTTCTGTTAGATACTATATGCATAAATATACAGGGTAATTCTAAAATAACTTAAGCTTTCATGAGATAATTAATTAATGGCGATTACGTAACACACTATCCCTGAATTAATAAAATTACACAAAAAGTATTATGTCATGGTTAGAAATTTTCAATGTGGAAACTGCTCGTCACGACATACTTCAAGGTGATACTCGAGGTCCTTCTTAATACGCGTAAACACGTCCGCATCTATGTTGCGGCAAGGTAAATTGCCACAATATACCTATTTAGAAAACTAAAAATTTCTAAGTCAATGTTGAACATCTTAGCGGAAGAGACTATTTCCTAAATTAGAATAAGGCGATGAGAACCTCCTGTTTCTGCAAGACATGCTTTTCAACATAACCTGACTCTCTTCAGTTAGCCCCTCAAGATTGATTCTACTTGCAGCAACAAATTACTTGTATTGTTGACATCGATGCGGACGTGCTCACCTGTGAATGGGAGAAACTCGATTGTTGTCTAGATTTCCATATTTCACTTATTAATGTTTTTATTCCTATTCGTATGCAATGTTTTCGAATTACAAATAATGAATCAAAACTATACAAAACATGATGTTTGGTTTAAATTAAACAGAAAAATTGGACTAAATTTTAATTTCAGAATTCAACGCAACAATCGAGAATAATCCGTTAATAGATTATATCCAAAATCTAAAAAAAATACCATATATCTAGTAAAAGAAAGTGTCTATCTAACTTACTGGGAAGGTTTCAAAGATCTAAAAATATCATCCTATATTAATACAGTACCAAGAATCAATTCTGGAGGAAATAATGAACAATCTCAACTACACCATCTCTTATGATCAGTACCAAAGTTTTGAGCAAGGTTTGGCTTGAAATAAATGTGCAACACTTGATTTCATTTTTTAGTTGGTTATCCAATAGCTGGTTCAAGCGGTTGAGGCGCGGACAGCGATGCGGACGGACCCGAGTTCCATTCCCGGAGCTCTCTGATGCCTGGCAGGTGGGCTACTCAGTCACTAAAAATAATTGAGTACCTGTATTCACTTCGAACAAGGGGTAATGATGGTGGTCGCATAAAGTGCGGTGCCCGCCACATCGCCTTGCGACGACCGGACAGAGAGAACGAACATATGAAAGCCTTAACTTCTCAGTTGGCAGGACGTGCTCATAAAGGGCTTAGAACCGTGGAAAAATCTAATAGCTCTGAATTCAACTCTTAAGACTACAAATAGTGGATTATGTGTGTAAAAAAGATTTTTATTTTAAAGGTAATGTTCATAACATATTCGTGCAACACATTATTGGTCTGTCCTGAAAGTATCGAGCGATATAATTAAAAAAAATTAAAATTACAATAACAAAAATATCTCTATATCTAATAAAAATGATTCAAGATACAAGGAACATAGGTACATAACCTTGGTCTCTTTCAAATGAAGCACTTTGTCATCATACACTTCTTTCAAAATTATCTCACAATTCAAAACATTCTGCAGTCCTATTTAAAACTGTGTCATCGTAATGACCTGAATCTCTTGGAGAGTATGTTTTCACTTTTAATTGTTACAGTTTTGCTGCTCCACTTGCTCAGTTATTGCAAATGCGATGATCACATACTGGATGTGTTCACTGGCCCAGCGTCTAACTCTCAACAGACACGTCCAATGCAATCGTCCTCATTCACGCAAGCGCATTGCAGTCCACCCCACTGGCTATCAGATTGCATTATATTACATTACATTGGCTCTATATTTTTGGAAAACACGTACCTCTTAACATTTCAGTAATTTTCATGAAAAAGAAGAACCCAAACGGGGAAGAACATTAAAAACAAATTATGAAAAGAAGGCGGCGATGGTACAAAGAACTTCAAGCCAAGATCAAAACAAGAGAAAGGGAATTACCTTTTCTGAAAGCAAGCGACTTCTAAATAACTAAAGTAGCAAGCTTTACTCAGTAGAAAAGTGTTATTTAAATGATACTTTTGCACCATCAAATTTTTCGAGACCTTAACACACAAGAAATGCATTCCTTACCCCATAGTTCGTTTACAACTTCTGCATCCCTTAACACAACCCATTAAAGTGCGACTCGTTAGATGTTTTTGCATACTTACGAGTTATTCTACAGGAATAATTTTACTACAAATTTGTACAATGCGTCTGGTATGCTTATAACAATCATCTATGACTTTTCTAGCTCCTTTTACAACCCTTGGTGCTGCACGTTTTGTAACGCGCTTATCATAGCTGCAAAATTCGCGGTTCCAAATAATATAAAAAAGAAACTAGAAGGGTTTTAAATTTATTGTAGATGATGTACGTTATCAGAGTAAATATGATAAACTCGCCTCAAAATTATTCTTATGAAACAATTCGTGAGTATTCAAAAAAAACCAAACAAAGAGTTATATCTAGAAATGCAAGGGTTACAGATGAGCTATAGGGGATGGAATGTGTTCTCTGAGTGATAATGAACATTTTCGTACTACTTCAAATGGGTTAAAGCATTAAACAATTACCAAACATTATAGTTTTTAATTTACCAAATTCGTTTTTAATTTTTTACCCTAAACATGTAAAAATAAAAATCACGAGATAAATAATATAAACTGGAACTGCATGAAGCAAATAGTGTCGTGGTTTTATTACAAAAGAATCAGAGATGGAAAGTGACACATGATAGTATCTTTTTCTGGACAAATTGTAAAAAAGCCACCAAAGAAATAGAGTAGATGGAAATTCATATGCATAAATATGCAAAAACATGAAAGAGTTGTGATATGTCAGATCAGGTCTGGTAAATTTAAATGGTCAAATCATAAAGCTACGTGTCTTACGATTTGACATTACTCATTATAGATCACTACACGGAACGAGGCCCATCATTTACATTAATATACGACACACCCTCGTGAGGCGTCTAAAACAATAGAAAAGAGTTCTGTCCTATGATGTATATAGGTGTAGTAAACTCTGACAAACATTACAGTTATATTATTCCCATTGTAAAATTAGGAAATGGTATAATTCTCTTTCAGAGCATAGAGTGTCTGAATTCATAAATGTAAAGGCTTATGAAAGCGCTAGCGTGGCCGCGCGGTTGAGACCCTTGGCTGTGGTGCGGATGAGTCCAGATTCAATCCCGGGCTCAGATGTCTGACGGGTGACATACTCAATCTTCTTCTTCTTCTCGGTACCATATCTCATTAAATCTTGGCTATCACCTTCGCTATAATTATTTCATTAGTTGTTACTCGAAATAGTCTGACTGAAGTTACTCCAAACCATTCTATCAGATTTTTAAGCCATGATATACGTCTTCTGCGAGATTGCTGTTTCACTTCGATATCCCCTTGGAATTATTTCTCATGACATGGCCCGAAGTGAACGCAGGTGTACTTTGAAGAAAGGGTAATAATACGGTCGTCTAAGCCGCGGTGCTTGTCATACCTCCTCGCATCATAGTGGCGAACATATGAGAGCCTTAACCTCTCAGTTCGCAAGCCGTGCTCCCACTCGGGCGTAGAGCCTCATTGAAAGCTTATAAACACATTTTGGACGCCCATACTGTAGGAAAACTTTGCAATTAGCCAATATCATTTTCACCCGAGTAGTTCAAGGGAATGAGATTAAAATAATTAAAATAGCCGGCCCAGAGTATTGATATAAACATTCCTGATCACATCAGAAATAAATTGGAGCTGATTTGAGAGTCAAAACTCAAGCCAAACCGCCTACAAATTGCCGCAGATGTGTTGAAAGATAAATGAAATCAAATGACTGCAGAAATTTACCGCAAATTGGTAGAAAATTTTCCTTAAAAAATAGCTGCCGTGAGAGAACTAACCATTGCTAAGAGCGTCTGGCAATTAGTTTATAAGCACTGTAGTTAGGAATAATGCAAAAAGTAGTACACGTTAGCATATTTTTGAGAAACGAACAAGTTATTTGATTAGTGATTTAAAAATCCCACACATACTGTACATTTTATTTCCGTACTAAATTGCACGTTATTCGGCAATAAAATAAAAATGCCGTAACGTGATAATATTGATTCTGATACGAATCGAGACAATGTCAAAAAAATTTCTCTGGCACGATACACTTCACAGTGCATTACATTAATTCCGCATATACTCTTGCAGGTACAAAAAATATTTTGCTTAGAGTTTTGAGTTATATGACGAACTATAAAAAAGGAATAAAGACTACTGTATTAAAGCAAAAAGAAAGTGAAGCTACTTAATAGTAAAAGGGGATAGTTCAGGGACATTATACAGACAATAAAAATATTCGAACAACTTTTCCGGTATAAAATAGAAATGTTTAGATACATGGCATGCAAGAAAAGAAAATAGTGTCATTAAAGGATAAAAAGATAATATATAAGATCCATACTATACCATATACGGAGTTGGGGTATCATAAAAATACAAACTTATTTTTCTACATAGTCTCCTAACTTAGACATTCTTCTCAATGTATATGTAGTTTTTTGACCTTATCATCGTAAAATGAAGGCAGTTGTGACACCAATTAATCGCAGATGACTGCATCGATAGTAACATCGTCATCAAATCTCTATTCTTCAAGTGCTTCTTTTAGTAACTTAAGTAAACAATTATCGCAGGGCGATAAATTCAGATTGCAGGGAAGATGTTTCAGTGTAGTCCAAAACAATTTCCTAATTTTCTATCGAGTTTGGGCAACTGCATGGGATCGGGTGTTTAAGCATTGCCGTAGCCTCTTTTGACTTCGGAAGCAACTTTAGCAACCGCCAATCAGTGCTCATCCTCGAGAAGGCGGTGAATTTTCTCCTCAATCACGCAGGTCGATAACCTTTATTTTCAACAACCTCTCGTCCTTCCAAAAATTGCTTTTTCCATACGTAGACTTAATTCTTTTTAAGGGTGTTACCATCGAACTGTACTTTAATTTCGAATGCTGTTACGTTCTCTATCGTGAGAAACTTGACAATAATTTATGCATAACGCACAAGGATACCTCTTGTTTTACCCTTTAGGCACCCTTACTTACAATACTTAGGAACCGCAACCCTCTCCATTTTTTATGGTGCGTAAAAAATAATGTCGATTCATATTTAATGCACCCATGTACAACTTAATATTTTATCGTAATTTTTCAAAAATTAAATTATGGACCTTACACATCTATGAGAAATTATCCAACGCTCTAAGTCAATGTACAATAAATGTTAAGAGTAATAGCTGCACTAAAGAATAATAGACCTACTCATACCCAAATTTAATAAATGACACTTCTTCCGAATGTATGACCAATACTGTTACTTTCATCATTTTGAGTATTTGAATAATACAATCGTATACTTTTAAGTCAACTAACTACCTTAACGGGTTCGACAACCTTTAAATTCAATTACCGATACATTTATCAGTTGTTGCTGACTAAAAATTGCATGTAAGTTAAAAAATAATGGCATTCACAGGAAAACTTCAGATTATTTGTGATTTTATCAGAATTCTAAAGTTGCTCCCTTTCAATTTATACGCCCATAATGAAAAGGCCAGCATTTGCCTTTCTCTCAACGTTCTTTCCCAAAAATATCCATTTTAATAAATTTTCAAAAATTATGACTTTAAAATCTGACTAAAACAATAAAATTTGAACATGGCGTTTTTCCCTCTATAAACAATAAGGATAGCACATAGCCCCTAGCTGCCGGTTCCCTCTGGAAAAAACAAAAGGAACAGCCACATTTGACGTAGAATCCGAATCCGCGGTCAGAAATTCAATAAAACCAGTGCAAGTGGCCTAAAAATAGTCCCTTTCATTTCAAAAATCTAATCACAGTTGAGAAAAACCTTTAGAAACCCCTTATAATACATAAGCACAGATCCCCTTGCCGCCGGTTCCCTCTGGAAAAAACAAAAGGGACAGCCAATTTTGACGTAGAATCCGAGTCCGCGATCAGAAATTCAAGGAAACCAGTGCAAGTGGCCTAAAAAATAGCCCCTTTCACATTTATATGCCAGTGGCTACATTTAAGTTGGGGAGAAGGTAGGGCTTGCACGTCTTACAAGGCGCGAAGCGCCTCAACGCTCACCGCTCGAAAGCTTTACCATCTCATGCATAGAAGTATACTTTCACAAAGCCACGAAGCGGCCTTTACGTTATAATCTAGTCCTATCATTTCACACGCCCTTTTAGTCTCATGATAAAAATTTCTAGAGCCACGCCAAATAGAAGAATTCCCTAACAATGTTGATATGAAACGAAAAGGTTACTGAACAAAAAAAAAACTTTTTAACTTATCCAAATGTCCCTCAATGTTCTATTATCGAATCTTAAAACAGACTTGTCAAGGTTTGTAATTTAGCGCAATTTATCCATCTATGTAAATGTATTAAAATGGACCACATTATTTAAAGAAAAGTACGAAATGCAGTCGGTTCACGCACGTATTTGTAAATCAATAAAAGTTACTCTTCAAATTTTTATTTTCGAATCCTAATTGTGATTAAACACGTGAAGTTAAAAGCAAGACATTACATAAACCAAAATTTAGAATGAGCCAATTCGTAAAGAAATTAACTGTCACAGAAACTATAGAGCTACACACAAATCCGGACAATACGAGAGTGACTTACCTATTCACCGCTTTACCTTTCTTATCGACTATGAAGGTATGACAAACAAATTTCATCAGCCGGATACTGATCTCAAAAGTATTCCACGTGAAATATCTCCGCTGCATACTTTATATCTTATTATAAGATAAAGATAAATTTCATTCTAAACGACTGCAGTGTTCCTCAAGTGTTTTCCTATTCTTGTTCTTATCATACAATTATCAGCACAAATGCCATTTCCGTGGTTTTCAGACATTTGTCAATAACAATTTCTTATTTTAGCATTGCAACACAAATTTCAATTCGTTCATCCATATGAGTTTTGAATTGCTATATTATTTATTTTTTTTTTGTCTCTACAACGTATTAAAGTAAATAAAAAGAATATTACCATTTTAATGGGGAATTTTAATGTCAATATAGAAAAAGACAAAGCATTGAAACAATTTTGGGAAGAAAAACATTGGGTATATAGATGAAAAAAGAAATCTGATAAAAATGCAAGTACAGAAGAGCTTCTGAGTATTCGAAGAATCTATTATATAAACACTATTTAGTTGTGAAAAAAAATAAAATAAAACCAATACAACAGCATGCTGAAACAGAGGTAAAAGGGGGAAAATATTATATATCTCTAAAATAAATAAAGACATCGGGTATACTTACTTTTATCATAACCATTACGAGAACTCTAGTCACATAAATAATGTAAAAAAACATTGATAAAAAAATTAAGGAATGCGACGATAAGCTTGAAATAAAAAAAAATTAAGAAAAATTTAACAAAAACGCCAAAGTATCAGATTTACCTTGAACCACAAATTCCAATAACTGACGAAGTGGGTCCGCACAATGACAGCTTCAACTATTAGGGGAAGGTACTCAGTCAGGTGTCTGAATGTTTCCGGAGAAATCGCAACCTATTCTTCCTGAAGAGCTGTAGTTAGAGCATTTCACGAAAATATTCAATGGAGTGCAAGTCAGGAGTCTGGTCCGACTAATCTATTGTTAGCAAGCCGTTCTCTTACAGACCCTACTTTATGACGGGGAGCGTAGTCATGCCTCACCATCAAATTAGTCTTCTATCGTAAACAAAACGAATTTGGTTAAAAGGTCTGTGCCGTTCCCTGTTTCCATTTCCATTTCATTAAATGAAAAACATCTCCATATTATTTTACTTCCTGTAATTTTCACTATTGGCGTTACTCATTCTGACAAGTATCGTTCTCCAAAAATTCACCACATCCAAACTCTTCCATCAGACTACCACTTGGTAAAACAAAATTCGTCACTCAAAACCAGTCGCCCATCGTTTAGTGAGGTCGTCCTTTATAACACCGTATATTACGCTTGGTATTATAATTCTAGACCTACAGTTATGCTGTTGGATAATCAGTAGCACTGAGGAACTCCCGAGTGCTCTTTTTACACGATTGTTAGCAATTTTCGCAAACTACGATATTCAACCTTTTTGTCATTACAAGTAGCCTACCCGATTCTAATTCTATTGCGCCTTCACGTTTTCACTTCACAATCACGTCAATAATAGTAGACTCAGGTAGACTAAATTGGCACTGAGCAACGCATAGATTCGTAGTAAAATATTTGAATATTGAAAGATATATAATTAACTTATCACAAAAAGTAACAATACCAAAAGTTAAAATAGATACAAATTCTCCGTGTACTCGGATAATTTCCAAAGTAACAGTAATCAAATATAGAAAAAATAGTTGAAGTTTATCCAACTTAAGGCAAAATATTGAATGCGAATGCGCCTTTGCTGATTGCTAAGCAGGTATAAATCAATTTATACTGGGTTTTAAAAATTAATAAAAAAAGCATTCAAAATACTAAGGAATTTACTTTATTGGATTTCATTTTTTCAACAAACAATACAAACCTTTGAATCGCACTTCTAAAGCACAAATCAGTTATAATTCAACCGCCGAAATAGACAGACTTTGTTTCACTACAAGTACAGTTAAAAACAAATTACATAAGTTAACAGTATATGTATCTGACTTTTTTATTCATCACCAATTTATCTCGAGATCCTATTCAAAATTCTCCTCACGGGGAGGTATATTCATCTACTCCAAAACAAAATAATCGTTGTGTACGAATTTATCAAAAGCTACAAAAGAAACAACGTGTCTTTTAAGAATAAAACCAATTATCGATCAGATTAACATCATATGGTGTTTAATGAAAAAGGTCATGGAATTTAAGAAAGCAATTTACAATGTTTATAGACAATGAAAAAGCATTCGATTGAAGAGTATGGGAGTATGGCCTGTGTATTAGAAAGTTAAGATTTCTATTTGTTCATCATTTCTAATGTACATAGAACCACATTGTTGTCCCTTAAATTTTTTGTTGCCCACTTATTAGGTACCTAAAACCTAGAATCGAATCAGAGTGCGTCTGTACCAAAGCCAGACGGCTACAAACTAGCAAGAAATGATATATGCATAAGAATTAACAAAAGAAATGAAGCGTTCATAAATTTCAAAAACACGATGCATAAGCAACATTACAAGTTTAACTACAATAAATGTTTTTAATGTGATGCTGAAATTGCAAAATTAGCCTTTGACTGAAATTTATTGCAAATTGATACTACAATACCTCATATACGATGGTATAAGATTTGGCGTTAATAACTACTTGAGATCTATAGTGCACGGGATTGAGGAAGGACTCAAAAAATGAAAGAGAATTACTTAACTATTCGTCAACGTAAGACCCTTTCTGAGCTGAAAGATGGCGCTCAAGCTCTTGATGAAGTTTAGGTCCATGAAGGATACTTTCCAGCAAGTAAATCCTATTCAACCACAAATCTTTGTATTACTAGTAGATAAGTACTCTTCCATAAATTATCTTTCCGTCGATTACAGACTTTATTTGGTGTCGACGGGTATGTGTCTATGAAACTGGGACCTTTTAGTAGTTTTCAGATATAATAATCCGTTTTCTAGCAGATCAACGTGTAAAAATCATACCATGCATAGACATCTGATAGTACAGACGTCAGGGCTGTTACTTCTCATAAAATATAGAACGTAGAACAATGTTTTAATAATGTTTTTTTTTTTTACATCTGCCAGCTGTTCAAAAGCTGATAAGTATGTTACTCAAAGTGGAGCCCCCACTGCCTTCCTCTAAACTCTTATGTTATTAATAGATCGTCAACTGAGTACACAGGCATATGTTTTAAATTTATAGTAAATTCTACACCTAGTCATTATTTTCCTAAATAATTGCATTTGGAAAAAGTGCCCGGCAGCTTCGCAAAGCTTTTGGAACGCCAGTAAAAAAAAGAAATACAAACAAATCAAATGTGAGACTCTATTTCAACATAGCAGCTATTTGAATATTCCCACTTTCCAGTATAGTATTCTGCAGGTTCTAGAACCATTTACTACTTGTTTATTATAAAATGGAAAATATGAATTACATAAGTGGGAAGTTCCAATCTTTCTTTATAATAATCAAATAAGAAGAACCAATACTTCTAACTTCCATTTTATTTTACCGATTGAAATTTATTATGTTCTGTATACAAATTAATCCTTGGCTTTAAAATTAAATCAACGTGATAGTCAACATATAGAAACTACATGCTCTTTCTATTTCGATAAAAAATACACATTCGAGACAAAGAAAACGAGTGTAAACTATTAGAAGAAGGTATTGTGTCTTATAGTACATATAAAAAATGAGGTTGTGGAATGAAAACTTGAACCTAGACAACCACAAATGTTGAAAGGCGACTATTTGGAGAAGTTGTTGGGTGAAAATTCATGCCAAAACTAAGTAGAATTAACTGCAATCTTTTTAAGTTATCCAGCACAGCATTTCTGTCTGGAAACAAAAGCTAGATTAAATTCAAAAAGATCATTATATTTTGTATATGCTCATTATTGACAACAATATGAGATGCTGCAATGCAGCTGACTTTGGAGAAGGATTTTTAAATAAAATAATAACTGGTACTAAAAAGCTAGTCTATTATGACAGCTCTAAAAAACGAAATACATAGGAAAACGAATATATTCAGACAGGCGATAAGATGGGGCTTTGTCGTACTCCTCGTCTAATAGGTCTCCTTTGAGCGTTTGCTTGTTGTGCCCAGTATAGATTAGCAATGATTCTAGTGTCTTTATCATTAATATCAAACTTTTGGAATATTTTTGTAATTCTTCTGTACTGAACCTTGTCAAAAAAAATTTTCTCAAAATCAATGAAACACATATAAACATCTGATATCTATGCATCATTCTATAAGAGAGTTTACAGGATATGAAGAGCGCTTCTCTCAAAAATATTTTTAGTATGCAGTTCATGAAGCCCACTATTCTGTATTATTCTCATTTTCTTGTGTTTGCTTTTTTTGATATCAAAATAAATATACAGGTATTGGACAAAATAATGGAAACATTTGTCAAAAATGAGATATATTTTCACTATGTCTGGTAACACTGGGCACCGCGTAAATCAACCGTCTCTTGTTTGTTGCAGGTAATATGGATTGTGCACTAATAGTAGACTGACGCAGTGTGGTTGTGAACGTTACGCAGGTGTAGTGAGTGCCTAGTATTTACGACCTGACGGAGTTTCAAAGAGGTCTAATTGTCGGCGACCGTCTAACTGGAGCAACTGTGAGCAAAACAGCGACGTTATGCGGTGTAACACAAGGCCCAGTCTCAAAAGTCATGACAGCATCCATAGCGTACAGGGCACGATAAAACAGGGTCGGCGAAGCATAATAATGGTTGAAAGATGAAGCTGCAGGATAACAATCGCCGGGCCTTGAAGCGTATTGTGACGTCGCAGAAAAAAAAACAATGGCCAAGAAAGTGACCACAGAACTTCATCAGCACCTAAACACCCCAGTGTCGTCCAAAATAATAAGGCAGGAACTGCATAAAATGGGTATCCATGCGCGTGTTGCTGTTGCTAAGCACCTAATAATAGACACTAATGCTCAAAGACGACGTGCATGGTACAAAGCCTGCAAAAATTGGACGTTGGAGGACTGACAATGTGTCGTTTGGTCCAACAAGTCACCCTTTGCCCTTTTCCCAAACACCCTCTGAAGTATACGACATGGACTCCGGTCTACTGTCAAACATGGTGGCGGCTCTATTATGGTCTGGGGCGCTGTATCAAGGTATTCGCCCTCACCCCCCCCCCCTCGGTCACATTACGCGGTCAGGTCACAGTAACAGTGTATAGAGAACTCGTGGGTAACCAAGTCCACCCAATAGTGGAAACTTTATTTCCAGAGTGGTTTCAAGAGCATGCTGATGAGGTTCAATATCTTCCCTGGCCCGCCCAGTTCCCAGACCTGAATATCGAGTCTCTCTGGGCGGGTTGAAATTCCACTCACCACTATTCAGGACTTGTCGGTCTATTCCATGCTAAAGGTGAACCAACATCATATTAATACAAGATGTTTCGACTTCCGCAAGTGTTTCCATTATTTTGACCAATACCTGTAGGTATAGGCCACTCTCTTGGGATTTCACCAAAGTTATATATATATATTATTAACAAGCGAAAATTTGCTTTACAGGTAAAGTAGAGCGGACCCTATGCATGAAACTAAATTATAGGGTTTAACGAAATTTTATTGAAACAAAAGACAGTGAATTATATTCAAATGAAAGTGAATAGCGGCCGGAACCGAAAAATTTACGGCCACTTCCGATCAAACCGGTCTCGAGATTTTCTTACTTATGGTCCTTAGTTGAATACTGAAAACGTTATGTCTCTATCTATCACAGATCAAAATTTATAAAGCGTGACAGATGTCAGAAATGACAGAAATAGAAGCTGATCTCTAGCCTGGAAGGCATGACAGACGACGGACATGACAAAAGTAAAGCTGCTCTTCAGCTTGGAAGCTGCATCCGCTAAAAAGGTCCACTAACAGATCTAAATGATTTTCCAACTTCAATTTCACGAGTTCTATAGGTATTTTGTCAATGCCCACAGTTCTGGAGCCTTTAATATGCTGAATTGTTTTTTCAATCTTCACTTCCTAATCAGTGTATTTTGTCCTCAATATCTGTATGTGCCCTATCGTTTTTCGCCTGTTACAATATCCAAATTTTGTTTCTCATAAATTGCTGCTACCTCTTTAATTCTTTTATGTAAATTAAAACTGTCATAATATTCCCGTTTCTCAATTTATACGCACTCCTCTGACAGCCATATCAGTTTGACTTCAATAATTTTTAGATAATTGACAATTACTGACTTTATTAACTGGCATGTTTTACTGACATGAGAGTTGTCACTTATCCGAAAGATGAATAATGTGCAGGTATTACTAGAGATTACTTTGTTAATTAAAATATAAATAAACATTAATATTCATTTGAAAGTCCAAAATTAATTTGGACACAAATTTTTTTCACAATAAAGTAGATTTTCTATAAGTTTTAATAAAGTGGACAACATTTGTTGAATTTTAATTTTAGTTTCTAATAGGAAATTTTATCTTCGCACCTCTACAAAATTATAACTTTAAATTATCATCTAGATAAAGCTACTGGTATTCAATTTCGATATGCACCAAAGTGTATTTATCTCCACTAAATGAAATTAAAATGAATTTGGTACTTTGTATCTTACATTTCATATAACGATATAACTGATAGGAATATATAAATAGAACTTTCATCTCTCTAACTGATCTTTCGAACTGCATCGGGTTATATAGTAAAGATTATATTAAATAAACACTTACCAACTCACGTAGCAGATAAAAGAGATTGTCTGTGATTTACCCCTGTCAGGTTTTTCGCAAGCGACATGACGTCAACCTGCAAAAGACATGCATGAACTCTACTAAATTAAATTTGTTGCAGCTTCAATTGCAATTAATTCGGACTTCGCTGGCGCCACTGCATGCAACTATTAACTATGAATGCTAAGTACGCACTGGCCTGAGTAATTAACGTGTACATGGACAGTTGCAGTGTCAAACATTAAACGTGGATACCCAATTCTGAAATCATTGGACATATTTCAGGCGTGAAGTCATTAAAGCCGCGATGATCATCTGCCTAAAATTTGGCAATGATTGAGACATTGGCATTGAAATCCCACCACCGTAATGCAACAGCACTAGCAGCCAATTAGCTGCCGTGGAAATGGTCACAACGTTCTTTTTTATTGGCAATACAAACACGGAATATTAATTGATCTTGTACAGTATTTTTAGAAGTGGGTAAACATACATAATCAGGCAATTTGCGTTACACAATTATCCTTGGCAAATAATTTCACTGAACCACGACTTTCGCTCCGTTACGCTTCATGCGCGCTTTTACCGCCAATTACTTTCAAACCGCACAATCTTATCAAATGATAAATCTGTTTACGTTAATCGCGTACAATTACATTTACCTGCAGTTTTCTGTATTAACATAGGTATACGTCGACAACAACTTTCAGGTTAGAGAAGTATTACAACAGCCATGGTATCAGAAACCAATAATGACGTACGTCACTCCTTCCTCCGATATTGGCAGTGGCGTACAACGCATTTTTGACGAGGTTGTTTACTAATAACTCCCACATGTTACACAATAATTAATTAGCTACAAACATGGTTTTAAACCAATTATAAAATTAATTAATGTGCATAACTAAACAAAAGGTTTAGTTGTTATTGCTATAATTAAAAATATATAGCATTACACAGTCAATATTTCAGTAAATCGCACAATTTGTAATCGTTTTCTCAGAACATATTTGCAATTTCAATTTATGTAAATTTTCATACATTATTTTGTAACACATAAAAGTACGTTTTAATAGAAGTTAAAATATACAGAATGAGAATACAAATAAGATAAAAATTAGATCAGGACTACTGAAACACATTAACTTGTTATCAGTACTATGGTTACACAAAATTATAAAATTTTATAGAATGCAGCTTTCCAATTTCTTCTGTTACTAGTTAAATCAAATCCAAATATCTTCTAGTGATGTCGCTATTGTAGGATATTTTGTTCCTTACTTTCCGTCCATTCAAACAAATGGGGTTTCAAAATTTGCTATTTACAGCTCCTCCATTTGATTTTTGAAATTAAAAATACTAATCTTTTATTAAACTGAAAAGCCTCAAAATAAAACTCAAACTTTATACCCAAAAGATCACATCACTTTTACTTTCACAAACACTTAAAATAAAATTAAAAACTGACGCGGTTGTTCTACAAAACTATTATTTCTAATTCCCCGAGTGATTGTATATTTAGGCAACCAAAGTTGCTTTCATTAAATTTTGTTTGTTTAAGGTGCGATTTCTTACTAAAAATTAATTTTATAAATTTATATGTGCAGCCAAATAATGTTAAGTTTAAAAACTTAGTATATACCTAGTATACGACCCTTGCGTGTAAGTTGGGTTGCCTTACTTTAGAAGTCTGGTGATCTAAACAATTTTTTTGAAAAATTCTAATTTCTTTTGTTTTTTTCCTTCTGGCACCTTATCCGAATTATCAAACGTTGGCAATCATTTTGCCTATAATAATTCTGTTTAGAGCTGCTCGATAAAGTACAGTTGCTGTTAATCCAAACCATCCTCTTAAATTCTTCACCACAATATTCAAATTCAAATATAAATGATCATAAATTATCTGTTTCCTTAAATTTGTGCTTCAGCGTAGTGTTAATAGGTATGAGATTAGTTTACACTTCAGATAATAGGGCAGATCTTTCGTTGTTTTTATTATAAAATCTGCATAAAACCTTGAATTTCAAAACTACACTATCACTTTAGCAGATTTTTAAATTGGCGTTTTCAAAATCTTCTCCAATCATTTCTTTGATACAAGTTTCTTCAGAATTATAGGGTATCAAAGCATTAGCTAGGACTCAAGTACTAATAGAGATTAGATCGATAGCGTTCACATCATGTGAATTATGGTCGTTCGACCATGTATTGAAATTTTCAACATTATTTTTATCGCATTGTTGTCGGAATTTGCAAAGCTATCTATATTATTTCAACAATAATGAAGAAACGTTACTGAAGTTTTTAGCGCCTTAGCACAACCGCATAATTCCAAAAAACGAAATATTCACTAAGCGACAAGACTAGGTTTTTATTTTTTTTTAGACACCACTACATGGTTTACCGCCTTTTCTAATTGTAAACTTTTGAACTTATCTTATTTGTTCTTTAAAATTTGCATCCTTTATACGTTTGATACAATTTAGATGACTTGCGTGTGGATGGAGATACATACGTTTCACATTGTAAAAGTGTAATACTCGAGCAGCAGTTCTTGCACTCTAATAAAACAGAGAATTAAGCTTATCTGCTTAATAACTGGATCCAACGTATTAAAGTAAAGCTGTTGAGTGGTAGATCGTCCAAATTTTTGAATTTGTGAACATTATTACAAAACTTGATTTTTCAAAAAGTCAATTTTCTAAATTCATATGTCTTACATAACAGTTAAGTAAAGCATTATTATACAACAAAACAAACACAGAAACAAAGTTTCTTATGTAAAATAGAGAACTTATTTATATATAGTACTGATTTTTATTAAAGTTTTAGATGTATATGAGATTAGACTAATTATACGGTAACTTCCACATCTATTTATTTTTGCTTTCTTTGGAGTTAGCGCTAGTATATTCTTGGTGAAATCTTTTGGTATTATTTCTGTTTATCTTATTTATTACTTGATACAGTTTCTTGTAAGTTGTTCCAATGATGTTTCTTATATTTCTCTGTTATCATTTTTTTGTTTGTTTTAATATGTTCTTATATGACCTTATCGTACTCCGATTGGATAATGTATTCTCCAAGATGTAGTTCTAATTAGGTTATCCTTGCATCACCGTATATTTGTTTTAAACACTGTTTCCATTTTTCTACGATGTTATCGCAATCTATTAAAATATTTTAATTCCCATCCTTCACGCAATTTTAACTTCTTGGAAGAAGGTTTTGGTAGTTTTAGAGGCTGATTCTATTTTTTCTCCACGTCTTGATATTTATCTTGCATTTCACTTTTTTTAACTCTCTGTTAATTCTATTCCTTATTTGTTTATATTGTTTTAGCCTATTTTTAGATTTATCGTTCATAGATTTCTTTTTATTTTTAATTAACTCTATTATTTGTTCTGTAATCCAAGGTTTTCGCATTTCATTTTCTGGTTTTGATATCGCTTCTTGTGCAGGTGATGTTAAATTTATTTTAAAGTTATCCCACGATTTATCTTTATTGTTTCTCATATTTTAACTATTCTTTGAGCTTTCCTTTCATGTATTTTCTCCGTTACATTTCCAGCTGCTAAAATTGCTTTTTTGTTTGTTTGTTTTTAATATTAAATCGCACGTCATCATAACCATGTTAAGGTCGCTGTCACAGTCGGTACGTGGGTAACTTCTGGAATTTTTAATTGGGTTTTTGAACTTCTGTTTTATCAGTATAAAATTTATTTGGTTTTATGTCACCTAGCGTCGTTCATGTATGTTCTCTGCGTACGTGATGTTAAAATAATGTATTTGCAATGACTAAGTCATGTTCTGCGCAAAATTGGACTAATCGATCTCTTTTTTCTTCTTTTTTTCAAGACCGTATCTACCGACAATTGTCTCTTCTTCACCTTCCCTTACAATTGCGTTTTGTTTTTCTAAAACAATGAAATTTTCTTCTTTTCTTGGATATTTTATTACTTATTCCAAATCTTTCTTCTTTGGCTGCCCTACTAATTATTTGAAAGTTCCATGTATCACCTTTAGTTTTTTATCTGATTTTGCCTAATCCTATTATGTCCTGTCTGTTGTCTTCCATTTCTAGTTTGATGTTTTCTAATTTTTCACAATTTAATAGAGTTCTTGCGTTCCATGTTTACACTCTTTTTAGTTTGGTTCTATTTCCATATTTGTTAGTTGTCCCCGCCCGGAGATCCAAATAGGGAAGTGATTATGTCCAGAATATATATGAGGGGTGTCCGATATTAAAAGTTCAACCTACAATTACATTAAAATTTACATTTAAAGAAAATATTTGGTACATTCCACGAAAAACTACATGTTTTTGTTTATTTTTCGACATAATTTCCGTATATGTTAAGACATTTATCCCAGCGTGACAATAGTTTGAACATTCCTTCACGGTACTGTTGCTTAACAAATTACTTGAAGTACTCCACAACGGTGTTTTGCAATTCCTCCTGATTTGTAAAGCGTTTTCCCACCAAAAATTTATTTAAAGATCCGAATAAATGAAAATCCGAGGGGGCTAAATCCAAACTAGGATCTTGCAGGACCTCCCAATTTTGCTGTGTCAACCACAGTTTGGTTTAATTTTGTGCAACAGTTTGAACCCCTTCATGTAATGTCTTGGCCTTTACCTTCTAATGGATGTATGCAATTTCTGGAGATATTCGCAGTATCTGTCGCTATCGCTTCTCGACCTATGGCTAAGATCAAAGTGTAGAATCTGTTACTGTAATGATTGTACGCCGTTCGAGAAATTCACACAGCAGTAGGTTTTTACTATCCCAAAACAAGGTGGCCATGGTTTTGCGAGTAGATGGTTAAGTTTTGATTTTTTTTTTGACTGGGGAAGCTGGACGTTTTCATATCATGGACTGTTGTTTCGTCTCTAGGGTAAACTTATAAATCAAGGTTTTATCTTTGGTAATAATGCTTTTACTGAAAGAATCCCCTTCCTGTTGGTATCGGATAGGATTTTGAAGTAAGGCACTCATTCGATTGGTTTTTATAATACATCGGAGATCATTTTCGGCACCCAGCGAGCCGAAACTTTGCGGAAGTTTAGGTAATATATGATTTCATAAACACAAGTTTTAAGAATCCCAGTTATTTCAACAATTTTACGATCTTTAATGCGACGACCTTTCCTAATCCAACGTTTAACAATTGTACAATTGTCATCCGTTTATGAGGTCCTTGGTCTGCTTCTTTTCTTCTTCGGATCATCATTAAGCTCCGTTCGCCCATCTTTAAATATTTTGCACCAAACGCTGACTTCCTTTTGAAAAGCTAAATTACGTTTTGAACAAAACTATGCTCCAGACTCTACTGCTATACGCATGAACCTGTTTAGTCATGCATATACCTGTACTTTTAAAATCGGATTCCCCTCATATTTATACAAAAACCCGTCTACTTTTTACTCCAAATCTCACTAAATTTAAGAATTTGACAATTTAAGGATGATAGGCAGTAACAAAGGTAGAGGTAGAGTTGTACATGTACGAACAAAAAATTATGAGTTTTATCAAAACAATGCATAATAATGTATTATTGTGCTGGGAAGGGGCAAGTCAGTTTTTTTCATTCAAGTTGTGCATTAGAATTTAAAACTATTATCATATTCTTTTTAATAACGTAACTTAAGCCAGTTAGCTTTGTGGGATTCTTGAAGTCATTTGGTACAAACAATATGTATATACAGACCTCAAAATACTTCCATGTGGAACGTAAGAGTTAATTGTTCGTTTTCTAATAAAAATACAGTGCAACGCTTTTAATTCATTTTAAAAGGCTTTAAAATTAAAAAACAAATTAAATTAATTTAAGAAGTTTTGGTAGGTAAATTTCAAGTCCTTTTTAAAGCGTTGTAAAAGAGATCGTACCGCTGGTGACGATGCACTAAAAGTATGGTTCTAAAAATTTAAGCGATGGATTCCAAAGCCATATTTTGATATGATTTAAATCATCTATGCATTACCACTTAGAAAGGTAAAGAAGAGCTGTAGAGTTATACCATACGATTTGGACCAATCACAAGCACGGAAAACAATTAATATTTGCGCTAAACGTTTTATAAATTCCCGTGATGATCGTTGAATCAAACAAATTATTTTGTGTGACAAAAAAATAGATCTTCCGCAATTAATAGAACACCGAGTGGTTTCTCACATTTTGAATTTGTTATTCCGGATGTTTGTGGTGTGACTGCAGAACTTTACTCTGTTAACTTCGAACATTTATCTTTTACCATCTGATCACTTCTTAGTCCTATCAACACATTACTTTCTTTACAGTAGGCAGTTTAAAAACGTTGAGGAAGTAAAAATTAGTGTATGAGAATTTCTTTCTTCTAAGAAAAACAGCATGATATGAACGCTGGATGCAAACTATATATCAGTTTTGTTTTCTTTGAATGTTAATTTAGAGTTCTATGCAGAAAATAACATATAGATAACAAATTTCTTTCTTTATTTGTATTTTTTTTATTGTTTACTAGCTTGTCGGCTAGCGATCCCACTGCTTCTTTAATAAGATCCTTAATCATTAATCTTTGTAGCAATTGTTACTACTATTGCCCTATGACGCCTTTTTTTTAGCACTCATTGTCTCTGTTGCTCTCTAATGATTTTATGTAACACTTTGTTACAGCATCTGTCGTCAACAGTCCATATATATATATATATGTATATATATATATATATATATATATATATATATATATATATATATATATATATATATATATATAGTATATATATAAATATATTTACAATAAAATTTTAAAGAATAAAAAATTCTTGTTAAATATTAAATAACTGAGTTGCACAATATTTGCTGTGTAACCTTAAGCAATAATTATTCATACATATTTATAACGTTTTGTTTAATTTAATAATTCTCACGAGCCGTTCATGGTAGATATTCCTCAGCCTAGATATTTTGGTTCTTTATCTTTCGGTTGGCTGCTTTGACGGCTCGCAAGTTTTTTTAGGTCTGTTGTGATTTGGAAAGAGCTTGACAGTTGTATGTTTTGCGATTTGTGTAAGGTACGTTAATTTATTCCCAATTACAGCAAATTTAAGGTTTGGAGGTGTAGTATTTTGCTTAATATTGAAACCTCATAATGTCGAAATTCGTGGACGTTCGCCTCAATTTCGTTGCTTTCATTGAGTAATTATTACACAACGTTATTGTCAGTTTGCATTGTCTTTGTAATAATACACTGCATAATATAATTGCAAGTATCATATGCAACGGTGGCGTTGCTACCTGTAACTACCGCGGCGTAGGCGTCAAATTAATTTTACATTGTAGTTTGTTTTAGAGTCCGATCTACGGATGTTGTCATGACATTACATTGGTGGATGCATTGGTTCTGGATAACATACCAAATATGCGGTAAGATTTACGTTTTGCTTGCTATTTTTATGTTCACAAAATGATTTTAGTGTGTTATTGTGATCGTGTAACACCAGTGCATTTCTTCTCTACGGAATTTCAACATGTAGCAAAAAATTTGCCTGTGAATGGTTCGGAGAAAGCTGTTGAAAATTCTAGTTACATTCCGCCCATTGACACAGCTCTCGCAGCTGAATATCCCACTGCTGCTATTCCTAAGCTATACAAGTCATTGAAGAAACACGAGACCTTTATAAGCCTGACCAATAAGTCTTTAATTTCTACAGAGCATCCTTTAATTATGGAAACGACTGTGATAGATCAGAACACTACTGACGTGGGCTTGAATATCACTGATAATCAAACCTTTGTTAATGCAAGCTTTAATGCAATAAATCATGCGGAGAACCTTTCTTATATCAGCGATGACAGCAACTTAAATCAAAGTGTAATCGTGACATCGGAGAGAGTTGGAGCAGAAAATCAAGAAACTGCTAAGGGAAGCCTTACTGCTGCTGGTATTACGGGTATTACCTTAGGTTGTGTTAGTATTATTGGAATTGTCTGTGCTGTCAGCTTCGTCATGTACAGGAATTATGGATTTAATAGGCCACAAGTACTTAATGATCGATGCAGCAATCCAGACTCTAGTGGCTATATCGATGATAGCACGGTGCGCGTAAGTCCTACTAGTTTTGTTTTATTTACATGTTTTTTTTATTAAGTTTACTATTAATATACTGGTCATAATATTAATTGTTTAATTATTTTTACATTTTGTATGACATATCTAATGATTGTTAAGAAGGTTTCATATTTTTGAGCTGAAGTTTGACATATTTTGAGTAAATTTGAGTTTTTCACTAGAAGATATTAGAAAAGACCTAAATTGCAACATACGATAGATGTAATATTGGCCATAAAACAAGTATAATCTCCTGATTTTTCTTTTAGTTCATCTTAGAAGAATAAGATATTTACCATTTTAATGTCTGTCTTACATTAACTTAGGTTTCTTTATGTTCTATTTTGAAACATGGTCTGGGAGTTGAGTTCACTTTTTACTAACAATTTTTTATAATATCCATTTTGTGTTACAAGGTTTATTTTAATAGTGTAATATAAATTACATTATATTACTAGATTTGTAGTAGAGGAACCTTTAGTTAGGGTGTCACAAAATAAAATATCTACATTTTGGTCATTTTAAACAAAAAGTTTATATAAACATGCATCTTACTTGGAATGGTTTCTGAAGCAAAACTACTTTAAGGTACATTTATTTTAAAATTGGCATAAAATAGTTTTATTTAATTCTATTGTACCACTTATTACTTATCAGTTGACTATGGTGTTCCTTTTGTGTTTCCTTTTTTAGTTAAAGTATATATAATATAACTCTATAAATCTTGTAAACACTCGAGTTAAACTCTTTTTATTGTTTTTTGGTTAATTTTCTTAGTACTGCTTCATTCCAACACGTAACAGGTTTTTCTTCACTGCTATTAACCATCTTGTTTTAAGTTTCTTCTTTCTTTTTTTCCCTTTCCTGTGTTAAATATATTCTTAGTGAGTATTTCCTGGCATTTTTATATGTTTAGTGTTTGGTTTCTTATATAGTTTCATGAAGTCCAAATTTTCTTGGTTTATACTTTTAACTTTTTTAATGTTTCTTCCAACTCCTTTATTCTTTTCACCATCAGCACTATATCATCTGTGTAGGATATGCAGATTGTTGTCTATTAAACCATTTTTTGTATTTCTTTTTCTATTATTAACTCTAAGATTAAATTAAACAATATTGATAGAGAACTTCTCTTTAAATATACTTATTTCTACAGTCACTCTATTGGTAATGTTTCATAAAGTCATCTTAATTAATCTAATTAATTTTTAAGCATTCTTAGTTTTTCCAATGATTTGTATAGTTTTTTTTCTAATTATGGTATCATAAGATTTCTTAAAATCAGTAAAGATATATGTTATGTAGTATTTGCGGTAAAACTCCCCCTGAGGATACTTGCGCAATCGGGCTAAAAGGGCATTTTTTGGAAAGGGCTATAAGAGGACACCAATTTTGTTTGGGGATGAGCAAGCGTTAAATTCGATAAAAGTTCTAGAATTCACGCATTTAACCTAACCTAACCTAACCGGTTGCGAACTTTCCCCATAGACTCCCATTATAAAAAAAATTTTCTGCCCGCCGCCACTAATTAACGCTTGTTCATCCCCAAATAAATTTGGTGTCATCTTATAGCCCTGGAAGAGGGCCATATAAAAAACACCCTTTTAACCCTTTTATTTCAGTATCCTCAGAGGGTATCTAGCCGTATTTGCTTTATTTTTAAAAATCTGGTCTATTATTGATTGTTTTTCCCTAAAACATTCTTGATGTTTGTTTAATTGTTCTTGAATTTTATATGATCTATTTCTTATTTCACTGATTGGGCTTGTTTTTTTTCTTGCCATATTTTTTTATCAACTAAGCAATCCTCTGTGTTTCTGTCACTTACCTTTTTAAAAAATTCTGTATTGATTCAATTTTTTGGGGTTATTGTTTTTTTTTTTTATTACATCTGTTATTTCTTCTTCAGATAGTTCTTTGACTGTGGTCTCTGTTTGCTGTTTTTCTTCAGCTTCTTCTTGTCTTGTTTTTAGTCTATTTCTCTATCCAGAAGCTTTTTGTAATACTGAACCCATCTGTCTAGTTTTTCTTTCCTCCCACCTATCAGTAGCCTTGTTTTGTTTTTCACATATTTTGTTGTTCCTGTATAGTCTTGTTTATTTTTCTTTGCCTCTTAATAAAGCACATCCAGTTTATGAGTCATATCTTACATATAACATCTAGTATTTCTCAACTGACAACATACTTTAGTGCATTTGTTAATAGTTATTAAAAAGTTCCAATGACTGGTTTCAGAAAAAATCTTGATTTTCTGCTTGAATGCTCTTGGACTTTTCATTGGTGGTTTATAATAAAAATTATTGTTAATTTAAAGCAGAAAGTAGTAGTATTCTAAAATTTTGGTAGTTTTATCTTTGATTTAGTATTTGAATTCCTGAAGTGTATTTAGAACAGGTTGTTAGTGCTCAAATTATACTTAGAATGTCATTTGTTCTCTACTAATTATGAATGTTCTCTAAGAAATTGTTTTCTTAATTCTTTGACAAAATAGAAAACATATCAATTTTACACAATATTATATTGCTGAATTACATTGATTTATGGTAAATAAAATTTTAAATATTGTTAGTTACTAATAAATTAGTATTCTAGTGGCTTCAAAGAATTGATTATTTGGTAAATCACGAACAAGAGTTTTTAAAAGTAATATCTGAATGAGAACATTTTTTATTATTAATTCATCACAAAATTAATTAGTTATGCACAGAATTAATTAAATGCGGGTTGTCTTAAACAACCTTGAATTTTAAAAAATTATTTCTTCCCTTGCTCATTTGGATTCAATATGTATACCCAAAAAAGAGTTTATTTTTTTTCTATATTAAAAAATTAAATTTATTTCAGATTTGTCAATAATGAAAAAATATTAGCATGTTTTTAAAATTACAAATATATTTATATATTAATGATTAACTTATGTGATCTGTCCTAAAAGTGTTGAACCATATAATTCAAAAAATTTAATATCAATAACAAAAACCTGTAAATTTAACAGAAATGGTACAAGATACAAGAAACATTGTAGGTAGTCACAAGCTGCTTGGAAGTAAGTACTGTTTAAAACATTCTGCAAAGTTTTGTGTTGGAACTGTGGACAACTTTTTTGTTGTATTGGCTTGAATCTCGTTGAAAGCCTGAAAACTCTTCCCTTTCAAATGTGTTCTAGATTTGCTCCTCTACTCACTCTGTCACTACAAATGCAACAATCACAAGCTACCTATGCTCACTCATTGGCGTCTAACTCCCCAATTGAATTGAAGCCCTCCTCATTTGTGAGTAAGCATCTGCTGCTCGATATTTTCAGGGTGCACCATATATATTTAATTGTTATTTACTGAAAATCAGCCGCTTTTTGCCAAAACGGGAGAAAACAGTTTACTAAGATTGAGTAACATTTAGATATCATTGAAAATTCAGAATAGATCAAAATCACAACTTTGTTTACTAGTACCATTTGATTATTTTACAGAAAAATCTTTTGCAACCTTTTCAGATTACAGACAATTAGTTTACAATAAAAACACGCTTTAAAAATGAAAAGCCACGTTATGTTTATATTTTATTTTGGTTTCTGTTTGATTGGAATCTGCCTTTGAACACCACTACTCATTATTAAAAAAATGAGTGTACCTGGTAGAAACTGAAGAGTGAAAGAAATTAATCACTTGGCAAGTTACATTTGTTTCCACTATATTTCCATTCTAGAGATTCTATTATTGACCTTACATACTAACATTTACTTACAATGATATTGATATTTCTTCTGTCTCCTCAGTAAAAGCAGCGCGAAAGTCATCAAATGATTTCTTAATATCCGCATTGTTAGTGTTTTCGATATGATATTCGGTATCGTTTTTTGAAAGATCCGACCCAATCTTCTGATGCTTTAAAATCAATTTTCTGTTCAACTTTTTTGATTTCGTTGAATGAAGTAAGAGCCCATCTTTTCAAATCGTTTGTGTGAAACTTTTGACATTTCATAAACCGTTTCGTCTAGTTGCTTCAGTTGCAAACAGTATTGCCCTTCGTTCACATATTTGGCATATTATTGAACCATATTCATGTTTGTGATGACACGCCCACAATGCTTTTGACAGGTTTTGATGTTTCAACTCATTCGATGTTCTTCCCTAAGTTTTGTGGTATTCTCAATGATTTCATCAGTCAAATGTACAATGCTCTGAAAAATATTATTTATTTTCCCCTTAAATATTTTAAATTAGCTATTACCGTATTTTTCGGCTGATTCACTTCATCGATCTCCATTTCTTTGTCTGGCTCTTTAATTGAAGTATAAAGTATTGAAGTGTAAAAATATTACGTCCATCAAACGGTCTGCCAAATCCTTTCACTCTTTGTGATGACACTTTCCACTTTAACGAAATGTTGTTCACCATTAGTTTTCAAAAGTGTCATCACATAAATTCATTTCTTGTTCAATCTGTAATTATCAATTATGTTTTACTCATTTTTTCATTGATCCTCATTTTCATTGAGAATAAAATTTTGTTGAAGTTATTTTTTTTCAGAGCATTATTTTAATATTTAGATAAGCTCTGAAACATTTTTATGTTAATTAATATTCAATTGCCATGTTTTCAGTTTTATATAAATTATCAATATTAATTTTTAATGTTTCTTAAAATTTTTTTGAAAAAGTACCAATTAAATTTAATTAAATTAATGTTTGCTTATACTAAAAAAAAAATGACTGACCTAGGCGGAATCGAACGCTGCTCTGTTTGTTCAGAGTCAACTGCACTGATTGCTCAGCCAGCAAGGTATTTATAATAATTAGATGACTTATTTCAATACTAAGCATATTATAAATTGACTGCAACTTTTTGGCCTCAAAGAACTGATCTTTTTCTGAGCACACCTTAGGAATTAGTCTGGATTCTTATTTTTACATAAATAATTGATCCAGATAAAAAAAAATCAATTATTTCACAACCAGATCAACTGGATCCATTGTTAGGTTTAACAGGTGTGTGCATACTATTTTTGTGATTTAGTTTCTAATGATACAAGGGACCAAGGTTTATCATTGTCAAAGTGGAAATATAAATTGGCAAAAGAAAGAAATTATGAAGTCCACCAATGGTCTTCAATGCCTGGAATTAGTTGCCGAAGGATCTCATCATTGTTCAAGAACCGTGCTTTACTGTTGCTTTAGTCACATTTAATCACATTTAATCCACATTTACTATTTCAAACTGGACAGACTGATTCTAAATAGTTTTGCTCTTCTTCAGCAAACTTATGCTGAATGTGTGAACAATTAAATCATCATTACGTCTTTAAACAGAGCTTGTGAAATAGTGTAAGATTTTGTTTGTGTATAGTAATAATTATCTTGCATGCATCTTAGCATTCGTGCATGTTGATTTTTCTTACAATTAATGGTGATAGTGCAGATACAGAGTTAACAAAATACAGTTTAAAATCATTTTAAACAGGAAGGTATGCAAAGTTTTTTTTAAATTAGCGTTCTAATCGTTTTGCCATAATTTCTGATACTAGGATTTATTGGGATTCTATATATGCTAACCATAGATTCAGTTTTGATCACCGTCGAATAAAAAAAAAGGGAAAAACTATAGGTATTCAGTTTCTAACACATCTTGCTCACTATTTTAATGTGGTCCCGCTGCTCTGTACTCTGTTTTACAATATTCACTACACTCAAAAGGTTTGGTTTTCTTGAGTAATTACTAGCTAGATGTTAATTGTCTAGAGGTTGAAGCTTTTCAATGTTTAGCTGTTAATGAAGCTTCTTCTCATGACTTCTGGCAGTCTCTTGATTTCTTCTGATACTATGCTCACCTGGTGTTTCTTGTAAAGATCTTTATTCAGAACATACCAATTATTTACAATATTTCTTAACACTCTTCGCCCGGTTCTCGCGCAACTTCTCTGATGCGGGGAGATATGGCAAGCACCGCGTCTTAGACGACCGCTATTACTACCCCTTGTTCGAGTAAACGCAGGTACTCAATTATTTTTAGTGATTGAGTAGGCCACCCGCCAGGCATCAGAGAGGCTCCTGGAAATGAACGCGTGTCCGTCCGCACCGCAGCCCGTGCCTCAACCGCGCAACCACATTGGAAATAATTCTTAAACTTGATGTTAACTAACCGATGGAATTGCTCAACAGATTTCTAATAAGTAACTTTAGAATTATGTTTTCTTATGTTTCAGCTTCTAATGTGTTTCTTCATTTTAGATGGAGATATTTGTTCTGAGGATGTAATAATAGGATTAAAATTTTCTAGTTCCTTTACTATTTGCACTGATTTGGTGTATGGAAGTGGCGAATCTGTATTCAAATTGGATAAGTTTTATTATTTATTTCAATCACTGGAATAATTACTGGTACTTAAGAAATCTTTCAGTAGCTCTACACATATTTGGATCCCCAGAGTTAAAAGATTTTATATAGTTCTACAATCTGTCAGATAAAAGCATAGCGGCTGTATTGAAAAAACCACGATATTTATTTAAAAAAATTTACATTACTTGTATAAATTTCACCTTGACTTCCATGCAAATTTATTAGTAGCACGTCCAATTTCATCAATTATTACCTGGCATCTCCGAGGCATGCTTCCGACAGGATTTTCGGCGTTTTCTACTGGAAGAGACCTCTAAATTTTTCGAATTTGTCACAAGAGCTGATTCAAATTGCAAGATCCGATTCTGTGTAGTTTCATCTTGATATAATAAGCCCAAACATTCTCGATAGAATTGGCATTGGGCGACTGAGTCGGTCAATCTAGAGTAACGACGCCATTTCGTTCTTTCCACGAGCTACACGCTTTACTCCAATATTTCGGGTTATTGTCTTTCTAAAGATTCCAATCCTCTACCTCTTTTACAGTAATTTGGTTTATTTTTTGGCCGTTCAAGTTGACGGTGAATAGCTATAAAGTGCCGAAACCTTTTTGTGAGACACCCCTCCCCCCAAACATGGACCTTGAGCGGGTGTTTTGCGCTCTGTTGGAGCAATCTGCCTCTCGATGTTGTCCAGGAGCGTTTCATGATCGGAAATACCAAAAAGGATGCTTCATCAGAGAAGATTACGTTGCCCCAGTCACGGTCCGAGTTTTCTTGCGCCCACGCGAGACATTTCGCGAGGTGTTTTTCACTCAACAAAGGTTTTTGAAAAAGTGCTTTGATATTGTACGTTATTAGCACGCAAATGCACATGAATATTATCGTACGATATTTCGACACCTTGTTTGCGTAAAATTTCAGCATCTTTGGATTTGGAAAGTCATCGACATTATATACTACCAATACCGCTTCATCCACTTGCTTACAAATTTCCGCGATTTTCCCATGTATTTCATGGCGCTGTATGAGTCATTTTCGGACTCTTGGGGTATGACCACAAAAATATGGCCTCGTAAGGCGAAGCTAAATCAAATGAACACTTGATTTCTTTAATAAAGCATTTACGACTATGGTTCCCTGTACATTTACAAAAACAAAGGACAGGGCTATGATTAACGTGTTGTCGATAATCACCGCCATGCTTTTATCTGGCAGACTGTATGTAATGTTAATTGCACTCCTATCTGTTCTGATTAACCTATTCCGATGGTCTTTAACTGTTACTATTGTTTCGAAATCCTATGTTTTTCCGCAATGAGTTCAAGTATATATTTTGGTGGATTTTGACTGTTTGAATGGTAGTGTGATCATATTTTACTTGTTGCGTATTGAGATGGCTTAAACGACTATCTTGTTGAATAATTCTATTGCCTCGCCAATGTCTTTAGTTGTTTCAAGTTTAATAGAACATATTAATTCATTATTTATTTTAGTTTAGAAATGATCCCTGTCATTACTTAGTCTTGGAGTCTGAGAGTAATAATTTGAGGAACAGTGAAAGGTAAATAAACCTAGTAGGTGATCTGAGTTGAGTTTTATAATGCAATCTGATTTATTGAGAACTTAGAACTTTTCATGTAATGTAATGTCGGTATGTCAGGTTTGTATGTTTGTATAGATAATAGATGCATTCTAGTATTGCCCTCTAATTTGAGAGGTGATATTTTTAAGTTTCATGTTATTTTGGATTGGTTATTCTGCAGCCCCAGTACTGATATTTGTGGTTTAGGTCACCTACTAATAATGTGGGGGATTATCAAAAATATATTTCTGCTGCCTCTGGATGATTGATGTGTTTGTTAAGTTAATTGAAGTAATAGCAAAGTTTCACTTTACAATTATTGTGGATTCATCCCACTTGATGGCATTTTCTCTGTCTCCTGAATATTTGATAACTCATGCAATGAATTTCTTATTTTGGACGATTTTCTGTGACGTATGGTAAGACATGCCATATTACTTCATGAACGCGGAAATAGTGTTGGGATTGAGGAGATGATAAAGTTTGTTTTTTTAAAGTATGGAGTAATCAATTACAGGATTGATTGGAGTATATTGGGAATAAAAGTATTAGTGTCTGAATCAGTAGAATTACTCTTATCAGAAACTTTTTGGAGTTGTACAACGTATGTTGTATTAAATGTGATATTTTCAATAATTAAGGCATTAAGAGGTACTGGTTTTTATAGGAACAACATTTTTAATTTGCTATATATTTCACTTCACGGTTGGTACATTTGGGTTTGTCGGTAGTCTTATTGCGTTTGCATTAAGAATAGTGATAATTTTCTATATATTTAACACATTTTGGCATTAGGTAATAGTAATTTTATGTACCTAATTAGCTTGAACTTGGTGTTAGCTAATTCTTATTCTCTATCTTTATAAGTAGTGCTGATATCCCCTGAGATTACAGACTATGTCTTAGATAAATTTTGGTATTTTGTTCTATTTGATAGAAAGATTGGTGACATCTTAGGTTTTTGAGCTGTTTCATGTGCAGTATGCTAATGAGATATATTTGGTTCATTTATTTGTAGTGGATATTTATTTTTGGTAATCAGCAAGTCATTATTAAATAGATATCAGTTAATGTAGTCATTATCTTTTTATTTCTTTCAGTGCTTGAAGTATTTTAATAATTTATTACATTCAGCTTGGTGCTAACAATAGCTGCTCTATAGGCAGTGTTTGGTGGCTTTAGTTGAAAATTCATGGTTTCATTTATATTAATATTTTAATATGTTTTTATGTGTGATATAAATATCAGCCTAAAATTACATGAGTAACATATACCTTATTTTACTTGTAGGAAGTTGAATAATGGGTTAATTGAAAAACAACTCTGAATTATCCACACCAAATGAATTAACGGGAAGAATTCAAATCACATTCATATAGGAACTCGTCTTATAAGAAACCGTTTAATGGCTAAAATAGATTTTAATGGGAATAGTCACTATATAGCAAATTTACATTGAAATAATAAATGACTTTCTTGTTTTAATGATAGGGAGGAAATGGTAAATCCCCCGATAATTCTGTTCGTGAGTGTTCTACTCTAGTGTGCAACAGAGAAATCATTTTAAGAAAATTTTGCTATATTTGTCCAATTCTTATACCCTTATTTAACTAAAATCTTAAGGCTCACTAAAAAGTTGATTTCACTAGATTTTGTTGGTACCCAAACAAAAATCTTGTTTTAATAAAATAGGGTTTTTACTTAGATATTAATTTATTTTGTTTTTACTTTATAGCTCCTTCAAACTAGATACTAAAATTTGTGTTTATCAGACAAAGAAAGGTTAATGACAATTTTAAATTTTTTACCTTATATTTAAATAGTTGAAGAATTATTTTTATGTAACGTACATTGTTATGCTAGAAGAGAAAGAATAACAGACGTTTTTATTTTTCAGGAAAACTCTGAAGAAATGTACAGCCTTGACAACGATTCGTTCTTAAACAGTTTGGAGGCTATGACGATTCAGAACTTGTGGACAGACACAGTCAAGCATACGAAGCTTTAAGTACTTTGCTGTTTCTTGTAAATAATTTGATTTAAGTATTTAGAATCTGTGATGCATATCAATAGACTCTGATCGAAATTGTTTAGTATATTTTTGTAAGTGTTGTACAGTAGTGATATAATTTATGTCCATTTTTAACTTTTTACAATTGTTTATTTTATTTATTTTAATTGTTGGTTTCAAATTAATGGTTGGTTGAGAAAAGTACAAATAACATAGTCGAGTTTATTCCAAAGGTTAGTTTGTTCTACAGGGTGCTCCAAATAACATTGCTACCATTTGTATTTGGCACGAGTATTAACTGAAAGTGTTCAAAACTTGCAATGTATTTAATACACATTATGCTTCTCTGATGCTGATTTCGGCAACTAATTTCGTGGACCTTGCGAAATTCATACACTCATGAGGTTGTGCATGTAAATTTTGGAACATGCTGTAAATATTTTTCACCCACTTTGCATTTTACTATTTGATCGTTTTCCAAACTTTTAGTGTAGTACAAAATTGTATACAAATAATGTGAATACAATAAAGTCCTTATGCAATCATATTTCTCTATCGAACAATGTGCAATAAATTACAGTTCTTAGAAAAGGATTGTTGTAATTCTATGTATCAAAAGAAGCTATAATGACTTATGTAATAATAATGACCAGTGTAAAGTTAGATAATAAAGTGTAGATACTGTTAGTGATTTCCCATGTTTTGATTCCACTTAGGTTGATTAAAAAAATGGATTTTTATAATTTTATCGTAAAAATGTGCTTTTTAGGAGGCAATTGAATTTAATGTAACCCGAGTAACCATTTATAAATACATTTAATTGGTTGCGTTAGTTCTCAGTTTTAAACTGAAGACAAAAGTATTTTTATTATTTTGAGATTAGATGAGAGTTAATGGCTCATTCTCAATTTGGCTGAAATTAATTCTGAAAACAAGAAAATAAAATTTCAACATATGCAAATAAATGTAATAACTTAGTGATAAAATGATTCTTACTAAACAAGGTCTTTTATTAGGAAACTGTAAAACTAGTATAAATATTAAGGTATATGTTAATGTTTGAATATTAACAAAAAGGTCATTTGACATCTTAAACTTTCAAGTCGTAGAAATATCTATATATGAGGAATTTGTGAAGAAAAAAATTACATTAGATGAGATTAAAGAAAGGATATTGCAAATTTATACTACCTGGTCAAAGCTATATTTATGTTTATTAAACAATGTGCTATTTTTTCTTATTCGTCGTCTTTGACTAGGAACTTGAGTGTATTATAAGAATTGTTTCTAGCAAGACAAGTTGGTGTTACCAATAGAAAAACTTTTAATCCTTTCTTATAAAGTTAATAGGAAGTATTTTTTTAATACACTATATGATTTATTTCTATTAATGATAACCATATTTGCTAAATATAAAAAATGCCATGAATATGTGTATTTCACTGAACAACGTACTATACAAAAAATACAATATTACATCCTATTAATGTACTAGTCCATATTTCAAAGTATCTGCTAAAACTAATTATCTTTAACTTTAATTGTTTTGTTTTGTTTATGTTTGTTATAAAGTAAATTAGTTGTTAACACATTTATTTTTCACTAAATACTTTAAAATAAATTTCATTGTGATGCTATAGATATATATATATATATATATATATATATTATTGACCAGTTGTTTGAGAGTTTCAATATTGGTTTTCATTCCCATTCTTCGCAACTAACTTAAGTCCATACTAATTTGAAGAAGATATCAGACACTAAAATTTTATTTTATTTTAATTTGTGGTCCAAGTATTTTTGGTTTCATTAAACGTGTGTATATAGTGTTAATTACATATTAAGCTATATTTTTAAATATTTCAGTGTTGACAGTAGGTACTGCTTGATTTTTTATTGTGATTGATGGATCTTCCCAATATGTAGTGCGATTTAAATTCATTAATTCATTTTTTAAAATTTGTTTTGTAGTAAACCTGGTGCTTCAGTAGTGTCTGGATGTTTATCCATATAACTCTCAACGTTTTTATCATGGTTTTCCCGATTTCTACTCCAAAAATCGTTTATGAACAATTTAGTGTTTTTAATCACTTTACAATTTTGATTTTAGACAGAAGAGAGAATTTTAGGATACACTTTTGGTATTTCCAAATTGTAAATAATTTACTATAGTCAACATATTGCTTTTAAAACCATTTTAAAGCTAAATCTATCTGAATGTCCTGTTCTAATTATTAAGTGTAACAATGTGGAGAATCGCATTGCTTTGCCATCCTTGATATTTTATTTGATTATACCTATGCACATATTTTTGTAAAATTCAATAATCAAAAAGGTTTCATGGTTTACTTAATTATTTTCTTATTTTTAAATTATCTATTGCATTTATGGTAGTCTTAGTCATTGATAAGACAATTTGCAGTCAACTTTTTTTAAAACGCCGAAAATTAGTTTGTATATCTGTAAAATTCCTTATATTACAGTGCATATAACAAGATTTTTGTTGTAAATTTGTTAGTGCTTGGGTGTATCGCACTCTGCATATAACTTAGGTGACAGTCTACTCAATTTTCACAGTCTGCGTGGCAAATCAAATCTTCAGACAAATTATAAATTATTGTAATGATATAACAGCCTTTTAATTACATCTTAAAGCTGGTGTTATCTGAGTGGGTATGTATATGTGCTTAATTAGTTGAGTTAATCAGAAGAGATACCATTATGAAAACTTCAAATTCCAATGTAGTGCATGTTATGGGGAAATGTCAGAAAAATTTTTGATAACTAGCATTTCTTTCATTCTTGGCATATTATTTTTGTTTTTTAACTTTCAATTTTGTGGATACCAACAGAAGTTCCTTAAATCTTTTAAAAGGTAAACAGGATTTTAAAAGTCGTTTTAATGTTCAGTAGAGTTACAAGTTATGAAAATGATTTAATAGTGGGGGAAAATTACCATTTTAAGGAGCTTATTTATAACAGGGCTATTAACAGTTGGTTTTGTAAATCGACCTTAAGGGTAGAAAAATATTGTTAGTCAATTTCTATGTGTTATATATTTAGCGATAAGAATAACGCTGTGAAGGAACTGCATTGTGTGATGCAAGAACCCAGATTGGTGTAAATAAATGCGAAGACTTTTACGGCCATTGTTTTGATACATCGTATTGTTTGTTTTCGAGTTCTTAAGCCATGGTCAGAAGTGCTGCGGGCATCTTCAGGAGGATATCTCCAAATTTTTAAAAATGTTCTTCACCAGACTGATGTAATTTTTTATCAATGGTAAGTAATAAACTAGGCTGCACAGCATACAAAAAATGTACCAATTCAAAGAGATAAATAAGAGGAAAAGAGTAAGGTGCTAGAAAAGAAAGAAAAGCAATACATCAAAATAATAAAAATATGTTGAACCAGTGAATATTTAATACAGTGAGGAACCAAATTGATTAGATTTGAAAAATAAATGTTTAAATAAATATCTCAATAATACTAAAATTACACAAAATCTAGAGCTCTCCTTAATGTTATTGAATATAAGTTTTAAGGGCAGAATAAAATTTACGTATATATAGAAGTTTAAATTATTACAAAAAATAAATCAAGTGGGATTTAGATTTAAATACTCTGGATATTATTCTAGAACAAACAAATAAAACTTTCTCACTCATGTATGACATTAAGATAATAGAGGTAATTGTGTTAAGAATTATTAAGCTTATTAATATTCTAAATTGTCTCGTAATTACTTGATAAGAATAGAAATATTATTATTAAGTGAGAGATATTTAAAAAAAATAGGAGACCTACATTTTTGGATAATATTTAAAATAATTAATAATAAGAAGGGATGTTCTTTAAGGTTCTGACTTTTACAAAAAATACGATTAGTGCAGGTTTAAGGTAGGATGGGTATCTTTTGACTGTATTGTTTCTATTTGGTACAAAGAAGTAATAAGGTGGTTACATGTTAATAAAGAGGGTATAATTCTAAACATGATGGTCCAGATTTTGACCTATGTGGACGACGTCATAATATCAAAGGGTGATATTTGAAAGGGAAAAGGTGATATGGATATCTGGAACAAAATACAACAAATGTAGGACTTGAAATTAATTAAACGAAATCCAAGTATATGATCACCTCAAGAAATAATCCACCCTACAACCCCTTATTGTAAATCTGTGTACATTGGAACAACTAGCAAATTCAGGTATCTCGATACAATAACAAATGAAACGAATGAAATCACAAACATATAATAGCAACAAGATGTTATTTTGATTTGAGACATGTATTTAAGTTTAAGGGTGTCTCAACAAATCGAAAGTTTAGTATTTATAGAAATATTTTATGATGCATAACAACTTACGGAGCAGAAGCATGGCTATTGAATTCAAAACAAATTAATGTATCGAATGCCTGACAGTAGAAAATACTAAGGGACATTTTCGTGCACTAAGTGTGGTGAGTGAAATCAAGAGTAACAAGTCGGTTGGTTAGGTCACATACAAAGGATCGGAGAAGACAATATTAAAAGAATTCTGAGGAAACTTCGAAAAAGGAAGGTCTAGGACAGCCTGATTGGCCATGTTTGAAAATGGCTTGAAAGTGGTAGGCGTTAGCAATCAGAGGACTTTAATAAGAAATCGGAAAGAGTGGAAAAGTGTTACAGAAAAAAAGTTAGTGGAAGACCAGATGTAGATCTAGTTAGTCTGCTCTGGATGTATAAAAAGTCGTAAAGTTCTGAAGAAGGACCATGTTTTTAACAGACTGCTAAAGATTATGGAGTAAAGATGTAGCAATAAAAATGGAAAAAACAAAATTAAAAGAACAACTTTGTTATCTAAATAGTATTTATTTTTACTAGTCTCTGCAAAAAGCCGCAGTCGTATTTTTAGGCAACTTATGTTGCTCATAGATTTTCCAGAATTTGGAGTGGTTGGTTCAAATCGCACCCAAGATTATCGGTCAAAAAATAACGCTTTAATCCACTACATTATCCCATTAACATTTAGGTACTATAGTGAATTTCAAGGTAGATCTATTAAAAATTGTAGACGGATAAAAATATATAGAGGTCGAATTCTAATAAAATAAAGTAACCAATTACCATGAAAAAGGATGAGGATACATTGAAAAGACAAACACAATTGTTTGGTATACAATAAAATAACCAAGGGAAGAACTACTAAACAGAATATACTGAGACCATTCTTAAAAATCACATTATCCATTGTTCCTTGAAATATCACTGAAAATTACAAAAGAAATTTACTTTACCTTTTTGGTACAAGAATATTGTTTTAGCTTTTTTATTATAGTTATTTCAAATAAAAACTGTTTTACTTTTATGGTAGCTTATTTTTGTTAGAATGTAAATTAAAGGTACCACATGCCAAATTATATTTAACGAGGAAAGTGATTTGAAACTGTAGTCTTTATGTTATAAAATGGAGTTAAAGTTTTGAGTTTCGCGTTTGGTAAAGGCAAATATTGTGTAAAAAGTATAATATGTACATTATAGACTGGATAGTTAGATTTGTTATAAAAAGATGCGATTTTGGCATATAAACATAATAGCAATATCTTTTTTAAGTCTAGCTTTAGGTAAAGTGTTGTGTTTTATATTTGGTTTTACGTTGTAAACTGGATAGTCAAAGAGTTTGAACGAAAAATGTTACTGTGTAACCTTGCCAATTAAAACTTTGTTCTCTAGAATCTTAAGCAGTTTTTATTTGAATGAATAGTGATTATTATAACAAAATAGGTTATTTATGACCAATTGGAATTTGACTTTATAAACTTAGTCGTTATGGTTTATAAAGAAACTAAAGTAATGAAATTTGTTGTATTAACATTGTAATTATATTTTTTATTAAATTCGGGTAATGGGGAAATTTTTGAGAATCAGAGATGTTTTTATTTTACAACTTAGTTGCAATCAACTTTGATCTAGTCTTTTATGTATAAACTTAACTATATTTTTGTAGGTGGAGTTTTAAGTGAAGTTTTGGTCTTTTGAATTTGATAATTGTGACTTTTATAAGTAGAATAAAAGACGTAGTCTTTACTTTGTAGTTATAGGTTTTGTAAAAAAGTAAAATTTGTGATGCAGTCTTTTGTAGGTTTTAGTTAAACTTTTTAACTTTTTAGTTTGATATTTATAATTATTAAGAGCAATAAAACTCATAGGTTTAGTCTTTAATACTTAGTACTTATGATTTCTAAAAACCAAAATGATTTAGGTTTTGTTCATTAATTTAACAACTATATATTTTAAATAAAGGTAAAAGCAAAGCTTTTGTTTTGGTAAAAATGATTATAAGCAAGTGAAATGTTAGTTTTCGGTGTAGTCTTAATGAAATCGCAACTAAGACTACCAAATTGAATACGCTCCATAAACAATGTAAATTCAATTGTAAAAGCATAAAGTGTAAGTTATAGTTTTGTAGTTTTTTAATTTATATTTTGTTTTACTTAATGCTACAAATGAATAAGGAATTTTAAAATTTAATTTTAATATTGTCAAATAAGGATTAGTGCGATGTATTTAAGAGTAGTATTTTGTTGCGTATTTTTTAAAAATTATTTGATTAATAAAAGTTATAACTAAAACCATTTTCCGTCATGTGGGTTGCCTATACATTCAAATGCGCGCTTTCTCCGAGCTTTGCTGAAAGCTTTTTCCTAGCCAATGGCTGCAAAGGACTGAACAAGGGTAATTGATGCTACTGACACAATTTTGCGTTCAGCCCTTCATCGCTTTTCGTACAACACCAAATAATATCTAACCAGTGCCATGTTCTTAGACATTTCTGCTAGCTTCTCTCTGTAGGGCAGAGATCCGTAAGTATAAATTGCACCCTAGAAACGCCCGGCTGAAATCCGTTTTGGCTAAATAAACCTACAGCTTTCTTGCCTAAAGCCATCTGCGGTGCTACTGCTGATGAGTGAACACGCAAAAATTGCTGTCCGCGGCCGTTCCGTTTTTGGAAAACTCGAATTTCGCTGAAAATCAATAGCGGCTGAGGTCAAAGGCGCTTTGAAAACAGTTCAATGGTTTTTGCGTGCTTACGAAACGCTGTCTAAATATATCCCCCCAAATTCTGGTAAGCCCTCAGAGGTTCTGCTGGGCACGTAGAAATTTGGGCAGTAAGCCGCTTGCACTAAAGGGCATATTTATTCTATATTCAGCAAAAGGAAAGGTGCGTGCAAACGCGAATAAAGAGCGAAAACGAAAAATAAATCAGTTAAGGCGAGGTGCCCGAGCCAGCAGCGACTGCTTCCAGCGCTGCATTTTTTTCCCGAGCAGCCCTCGCACGCTCTCCACGATGTTCACCCTGTGGTACACGATTCTCTCGTGGAAGGAATACCGGTGAGTTGGCGTGAAAATGCTTCAAACAATGCATGTTTTTTAGTAAATAGTTTCGCCGGCATTTTAAATACCCTGCGCCGAAACTCTATAGCTTTGGCGCTGTGCCGAGCGCTATTTCGGGTACAGGAACGTGATTTTTGTTGAACTCATTTTCAGGAAAACAGTCTAGATGGCAGATATTGGCCGAGCAACTGCGTGATTGATGGTTTTTTTAACAGTTAACTGTGGTACTATTTTGGTGATCATAAGAACATCTATATATCGGGATAAATGTTTTTTTATAATGAGGATGTTAATTCGCCACGAACACCCTATTCAACACTTTTCACTTGGTTATATTTGTTGTAAAACATTATTTCACTCACCAAAGATTATGGAGATTAATTCCCCGGTTCTGACAGCTATTATTATATCATTACATGATGTAAGTAATACGCAAAGCTATTAGTGACGATCAATAGATACGAATGATTGATGAGTACCTAAATAAACAATGAGGCCCAGTAGCTGAACCAAAATTAATTTATAAAAAATCTAACTTACAGCGAGCAGCTAGGAGAAGGTGTGGCAAATGCTTGGGACTTTTAAATTCCTAAAATAACTCTCACCTCCAACTTTACCGCGCCCTGCTGAATTTTGGCGTACTCTAAAATAATCATCTTTTTAAAAACGTCTGCGTATTTTGGTGAGCCAAAAGTTAGTATTTTTTAATGGACAGTTCAGATGCCAATTATCCTTCAAACTAAAGATTCTGTAACTTTCCATGACTCAAATTTTCTAAGGCACATTTACGCAAAGATGCACCATAGTTTTATAAAAAATAGATAACTGTCTTCACTAAATGACAAAAATTCAAAAGGATCTAGTTTTTTTTTCGTTTCTTTGATATTCTAAGGAATGTTTGGTTTCTGTTCGTTTGAATATTATCTTTCTTGAAAGCTTTGCCCAGAATCTAAAAACTATTTTTTATTGGGCTTAAAAAATGGAAGTTAGTCCCACAATTCAGAAAGTACTTAGGAAACATTATTGCACCTTCACTTATGAAGGTGTCCAATCAACATAATTATTCAACATCGCATTACAACAATTTCGTATACCGGTGATTAGAGTAAAAAGCAGGAAAAGAGCGCTATATCTATTGAATCATTTTCTGATAGCTAATACACATTCATCTCTTAGTCAGTGTTTGATGTAGGACCAGGCAATTTTCAATGGTATGGCTCCGGAATATTGATCTATTGATTTTATTTTCTCCAAGTTTGCTGTAAGGTTTAGGGTTGTTATCTTTTTTAAAAACCATGCTTCATTATCGTCTTTATACCATTTTCAAGGAGAGCACAGCAAAAATGTTTGATATATTTTAATAGTATTTTCTGCTTTTCGTTACTTGCAATGAGGTTTAAAACCATTATTTATTAAAATAAGTTTGAACATACAGACTGTTTAATGGAGCGCTAGAATAGTTTTTTCTCGTTAACGGATCAGAACAGCTTCAAAGGAAACCACGCCTAAAAGCATATTTCATCAGTAAATATGACATTGCTTCAGGTTATGAGTATTGAGTTTCATTTTTTTCAAATAATCGTCCTTTACTGAGATTGCTTGTCTCTTTAGTCGGTTAGACAATTCATCCATAATTTTTGCCTGCTGGCCTTGCTTTATCCATTTTTCCACGAAATCAAGCCGTTGCAATACTGTTTTGAGCGTCTTTGGGGTGGTGATGCAGGAACACCGTTTCAAATATCTTTGGAAAAACAGCATTCACTGTAAAATCATACTACTTGCTTCGTCTGCGGCAGAGCAGCTGATTTTAAACTCGTAAAGCGTACTAGAGTACATTTCAAGAAATTCATTCATTACGGCTTACAACTGGACGTTCATGCTAGACTAATTATAATTCAGTAAATGAAATAATCGTTTTATAGATCTTAGATTAAATTTAGTAGATAGATACACCTCGTTGAGCTTGGGCGGTGGCCAGTTTACGTAACACTTGTTGATCTTGTTCAGCGTGTAAAAAATTTCAAACATTGCTCAAACATACGACTACGAGGCTGTCGAGTTTTTTAGTTAAGAAACTGATTTTACCCTTCTGCATAATTCAGACAAGCGTTACTTAAATGAAACGACAGTAATGAATCTATGAAAAAAACCTATGATAATTTTACTCTAGCAATATAAGGATACAGAGAGACATGATGAGAGTGTAATTGCAATAAGGTTGTTAGTTGAAGCGCGCAATCACATTTTTTGTCCTGAATTACACGGAGTAATATGACTCTATTAGTTGTTTTTTTACTACTAACTTTCTCGGAAGAAGATGGCGCATCACGGACAGAACAAAGACTAAACAAATTTGCTTTGCTCGCTCCGGCTTCCTCGGGATTTCCAGGGCGATGAGATTCCTCGCTCAGAATTCGCGTGCTCGGGAGACTTTAAAGTGCGGAAATTTCCCCGCGAATTTGCCTGCCACTGATATTGCAATCCCAACTTGGGAAAAGCGATTAATTGAAATTGCTGGGATGTTTTTGTATTTACTGTTTTAGGGGAAATCTGAAGAAATGAGTTCTTGAGGTCGCGCCGAAATAAAATCTACATTCACGTTGACAGCTTTATTAAATTTTCGCCCTTTTGAGCCATCCCCTGAACTTGGACACCTTGCACTATGGTACGGCCCGATTGATTATTAATTCGATAAAACTCTTTACGTGCAATCCCGTGATGCCCCGGATTGTATATAATTGAAATGTTGCTCTAATAATACAATCTGTATTTAATAATTTGCGTGGGAATTTAACGAAATGGCTGCCGAGCACGTCAAATCAAAATAAACAAAATGTGGGATTACCATATATTGATTTATTTTGTTGAAATTGGGTCTATAAGCTGCTGCTTTCCAATTGTATCACGCAACCTACTTTTATGAGGATCAAAATACGTCACACATTTTGATGGCATTTTTGTTTAAGCATCCGCGCTTACACTTTTTACACGTGCATATAAAATGTACATCGAGAAAAAATCATTTAAATGCTAAAAAAAAGACCAAGCCAACCGATAAAATACAATAAGAATCTTTTTTTATTATTGGCGCATTTACCGGCACTACATCCACAATGGCTTATTGTGCCTAATAACATGCACACTTAAAGCTAGGACTTCGCGTACACCCATGGGTTGAGCGAGACTCGAACTCGCCCGCTCCGGCTCGAGGACAGAGGAACGATGATCTTGACCACTGAGCCATCGCAGCCCTAATAAGGATCTAATAGAGTTACACTGTGTGTTTAAAAAAGACTATTAATTTGAGTAAGTGTGCAGTAAAGTTCGATTAAGAGGGGGGGCATTAAAATGCTATTTGCTCTTGTTTTTAAATACTATGTTACAAAATAACTAGTTTTGCTTATTTGTTGTATGAAATAAACCTTTTTAATATTGTACTATTATCTCATTTAAAGTTATTCGTAATAGTAAAATAAAAAGGAACCTGAAATATTGAAGACGAAACTAATTCTGAAATTAACTTACTAGCCTTTACAGAAAAAGTGTTGTGTTTTTTGAGTCTCTGTTATAACTTAGCTATTTCGTAGGGAGAGGAGGGTGTTTAACAATGTAACATCAAAGCATCACTTATTGGACAACCCACTTAATAAGTTGTCCTATCTTTGTTCCTGAGACTACGGTAATTGGGTCAAACTGAATAAGAAGCGAATGTCAATGCACGGCAAGGAGAAAGATAAATCCCAAAATTAATCAGGCATTACCTTTAACCAACAAATATACTGGATGATTTGCAGATAATAAAGAAACTACTACAGATAAAGAGCCGGAAAACAAAATTTCAAAACCCCTCCAATATTTGTTTAAGGAGTAATTAACTATCAAGGAATGACTAACAAACTGAAGAAATTGTACAATACAAAATGTTGGCTGATAAAACACAATAAAAATTAATTGCAACATTCTAAACATTTACAAAGAATTAGTAAATTTTATGAGAGAAAACAAAATATTCATCAACTTAAGCTTACCGAATGGTAATTAAACATTAAAGGGTAGGACTGAATAAAGGCAAATTTTGAAGTAACTGTAAAAATAGTATTCGATATTTTCCAAATTTGTTGTAATCAAATTAAAGCATATAAAAAAGCATTGAAGAAAAGTAAATTTAATTTTTGGAAGTTACATCTGAAAGACGAAGTCCATTTAAACTCAAGCATTGTTTAAGCCAGGTCCTGGAATTTGTCATTACATTACATAGCATTTCCCATTGGATTTGAGTCACTTCAATTTCGAATCTGTTATTTGATAACCTCGATGGTTTGTCTTGGTAAACTCTACTCTTTAAGTAATTCCAAATGAAGAATTCATAAATTGTGAGGTCTGGCGAACGAGGGAGCAACGCAATATTCCCGTTTCAAAAGACGCTATCTTTTAGATGTAATTTTAACAAGATCTTAAAAGAGCGAGATTCGCTCTACCCAACCCTTGAAATACAGGAAACAAAAAATTCTCAACCAAAAATGACCGAAAAATGGCCATTTCCGGTCATACCGGAAGTGACCTGGGTCGAAAGAAAGTGGTCACTGGATCCTTTTGAAGGCTCCCGAATCCAATGGTGAAAGGATTTTTGACCTAACTCTTACCGTTTGCCTGTACAAATGTTACATACAATGTAAATGCTATAGCCCCCCTTATCAAGATTTTCAATCTTAGATACGGGTTGGCTAGTAAATTAAAATATGGAAACTTGCTTTTCTTAAATGCTTTTTTATAAACTTTAATGTGGTTACAATGAATTTGAGAAACGTCAAATACTTTTTTCAGTCTTCTTTAAGTCGCCTTTTATTTTGCCACACCCGTTACAAGAAATTGCGGAAGAACTAACCAAGTCAATAGTATAGACAAACAGAAACGTATTATAGTATACCCTATGTATATGTAAAATGCAGAAGAATATATAGCACGTTGAGTTGTACGAAAAAGAAAAAACACAAACTATGCATGATGTACAGGCTTATATTTAGCAAGCTCTTTTAAAGAAGCCAAAGCACGCTAATAACAGAGGATATTCAGCAAAATACAAATATTCTTATAAACTCTTATCTTACCAAACAGAATACAAACAGCAGTTACGTAGATTTACCAAAAGGAAACAGAGAAGACAATTCTACCATCCTATGTCAATTTATAGAAGAATTCAAGGCAGTGTTTTAACAATTAGTCTAACAAAACAGCACAATCTTCAACATGCTTTCGACCCTTGTTACCTAAATGTTTCTAAATTTTTAGAGCAGCCTTCTAGAATGCCAATGGCCTTCTACAACAAACAAGTAGAATTATTCCTCCATCATAATTTCATGGATGCACTTCTTATTAATGAAACTGACTCTATGGACAGATCAGACATTCACATACCACAATACTTAATCTACTACACCAACTACCCAGACACTACTGCTCATGGTGGCACAGCAATACTTGTAAAAATACAATCTATAAAACATCTTAATACAACAGATACTGCGAGCTAACGATAGCTGCCGTTTGCTGCCCTCCTCATCATAATTTAAAGAAAGAATTATTTGTAGATTTCTTCTAAACTCTAGGAATGAAGTCCATTACAAGAAGTAACTTTAACAGTAAACATACTCTATAGGGCTCAAGACTAACAACAGCTAAACGCATAAAGTTGTCGAAATTGGTTTAAAAATAAAACCATATTTTAACGGCACTCCAACCGACACCCAAAAAACACCTGATCTCTTAGACTTTTGTATCGCTGTGGGAATTTCGCCATGATACATGACTGTTCCACCCAGTTGTAATCCGTCTTCAGATTAATATCTAATAATTTTAAAAATCAGTGCATTTACAGAAATTCTGTCTCGAAAATACACAACAAACACACCACCTGAAAATATGATCATAAGAAAGTGAAAGACAAACAAAATATAAATATTCGCCTTAAAAATTTTAATGGGTACATGAAGTTTACCAAGCCACATCCAGAAAGCGCAAAAAGGATTCAATAAAGCATCAATAGGAATTAAAAAAACTTATTGCAAAGAAAGGCAAGAGCAAGGTGGCATCGTATTAATTCTTTAGATAAAACCTCACAATCAACTAAAGGCAAAAATTATAAATTTATGTAAAAACCCCTTTCATGATTACGTTGACAATCCAAATAAGCAATTCAATATAACATCTCTGATTTCTTCTATATGTAATATAATTATTCCTGTTGCAGAATGAATAAAAAAGGCGAGTTTCTTTCCCGAGTATCTTGCTGAAGTCTACACTCGATGACCAAATAGAGAACTATGAAATAGAAACACAAATTTTTACCATTCCGCAGAACTTACCTCCAATTAAAGGTCTTGCTCTAAACGAAGTTTAGCAAAAATGTTACGTAAACTACCTATAAAAAGCATACTGGTACTTACATCTACAATGTAATAGTTTGCTTTAAGGAACATATCGATTCTAAAACCAGGGAAGGATCTGACTAAAGTTTTGTCACACCGTCCCATAAGTCTTTCACCTGTTATATAAAAATTTGCATAATTGAAAGACTTTTACTTATGCGAATTAACTTTGATTTACCTGCAGAAGAATGAGTTTCATTCCATCACTTTGGTTTTAGACAATTCGCTCATTGAATGACCAAACTTACCGTATAATTCGTGTAATAAACTAAGAATTCGAACAAAAAAATATCGTACTTGAGTCTTTCCCTACAAAGTCGAGCATACCGGATTGGTGTACAAAATAAAAAATTTCCACCACCAACTTATTATATTCTCTTTAAGTCTTATCTAAATGATCGCAAATTTGGAACCAAAGTGTCTAATAACTTTCCGATCAAATCTGGAGCTCCACGAGGAAGAGTCTTAGACCATTGCTGTACGTGCTTTGTACAACTAGTATACTGATTAACAGAAATATAATGGCTAAAACTTTTTGGGATGACACCGCCTTTTTTCCACAAATTAAAATCTGGTTTAGCTGACTATGACGTTGAAATATTAGAATCAATTAAAGTAAATCTAAGTACTATACCACTATAAAATATCAGGGATTCCATTTGGATTTTTGACTTATCTGGAGAGAATAGTCTATAAGGAAAGACTTGAAAATTAAAAAAAATTACTAATTGTTAGGTAAAACATATAAATTGTTCTTAGAAAATCAATTTTTATTGTACAAGTTAACTATAGCCTCAATATGGAGGTTTGGAATAGATTTATAGGGATATATTAGCAGATCCAGTGTTGTCATAATACAATAAAGTCAATTCAAAATTCTCTGAATGTTGACTAATCCATCTTGGTGTGTTCAACCAGACCCTTCATGAAGATTTACAAATGTTCTTTGTCAAAGACGTTATCTAAGTCAGAAATATAAAACCTTATGATAGTATTACGGTCACTACTAGTGATAAGAAGTTTATAGAGGTTTATAGAGAAAAGGCTAGAGATTTCATCACTGGAGGGGGGTCTCGTCACGCCATTACAAGAGTGTTGTCGCTCTTAACTCAACGTTTTAGCGTATAGAATACAATGTGTAATAAGAAAAGGTGGATACAATCTATATTAGTGCATTTATTTTCCATCGCTTCTTCAAGGTATGTAAATAATTTCATTCTTAAAATGATGAGGAAATGTTGCTCAGAAATGCTTAAAACGCAAATAAGTTTATAAACTTCATATAAACAATTATTAAGACTGTTTAATGGAAGATGAATATGCAGTGTAAAAGTGAAAAGTCAATAAGTTACCTTAATATCACCCCAGTTTTGCTCGTTATCCGGAATTCAATTAATTTGCGGAAATATAAAGGTGTGGCGTTTACGCAGCAAAGTTACTTGTTTTAGTAAAAATCGATATCCCCTAATTAAACTGGCAAACAAATTCGCTGCGAAAACCACGCACGTTAGCAAGCGCGCTGGAGCTTTATACGCTAAATCCAGCTGCACTTTTCAGGACGGTCGCTCTGCTCGCGCCTCACACGCCAGAGACGTTCAAATTAGCATGTTTAGCACACCGGCTCTAAACTCGTTTGCGCCTTTCTTTTAATCTCGCGATTTAAATTGGAAATTCTAACAATGAACATCAGTTATAAGCCTCGTCGCGCTGGCCGGCTTCAAAGGGTTGAATCTAAATTTTAATGCGACATGCAGGTGGAGCTCTCTGTCGAAGCTCAGGGGTTTTCCTTTTGTGCGCATATGTTGTAGCTGCTGCGTTCAAGAATTTTTACCCAATGAGCGAAAATGGACCTTGCAGAAACAATCGTAAACTGAAGACACCCGAAGCAACATAAAAACCCGTGATTTGAAATATTTGAACTACTCCGAATAGGGCTGTGCAAAAGTCCCTTGAGCGTGCCACTCTAGACGACAGTTACCATGGCAACTTTAGCCGCAAAGCTTCAATTACATACAATCCCTGAACTTTATTTAAAAGCAACTCAAACAGCTCAATGACAAGCAGTTTAGATAACAGATAACCACAGAGACTTTAAAAATGTAAATTAAAAGGAAACATCTATGCATACAAAAAGCGGCTTGTCTTTAAAGGCGTAAGCCGAATTTAAAAGAAATTTATAAATTATTTTCTAATTTCTATATTTTTAATGATTAAAAATTAGTGTAACTAAGGTAGAGTACCGGTATTGCTGAATAATTGCGACTAATCGTTCCATAGAATAAAATTTTGTTGGGGATGAGAGTCCATAGAAGGTTTCCTAAATCTGGAAATTCATCAAAAGTGATCAAGGTTAAAAATTTGATAGTCTTCTAACGTATATTACATGATTAACTGAACCTGAATAGGGTTTCAGCAAAATAGTTCTTAGGCCTTTTAAACAAAAACTGGACAAAAGACAATTTTTGAAAACTATTTATAAATGTTTATCTGAATTCTTCAACGCAATTAGTCAATAAGGATGAGACAGGTGCATCACTCAAAATCTGAAAAAAGTTAAAGATTATGCAATATGTTAAATTCACAAGACTCTCTACTTCTAAACAATCTTAAACGTAAAGAGGTTTTAAGGAATTTTTTTTTATAATTGTTATTGTAATCTGAGCTTATATATAGATCAATGAGTAATTTTATTCTAACTTAAGTTACTAAGTTTGAAAATCTTAAACTAAGGTCTTTTATTCACTAGTTTGCCTTATGTTCTAGTATCTTAACTACACTAAACTTATCATGTAGCACAACCCGCACAATGCTCTACTTTGCACTATCACTCTTTCATTCACTCAAAAGGCTTCGTTCTCTTGAGTCTTCTTACTAAGTTTGTGTTGTCCAGGAGTTGGATGAGCTCGACATTTACATGGTTGAGTAGCCTTTGTTGTATTGGCAAATTTGGTGATGGTTTGGTCAACAGTATCCATTTAAAAGTGTCTGTTTCGGCGGTACCAGGGTGCATCAACTATGTTCCTTAGTGCTTTGCTCTGGAAACGCTGGATAACTTGAATGCTGCTTTTGCTGGCACAACCCCAGAGTTGAATGCCACAGGTCCATATAGGTTTCAAGATTTGCTTATACAAGAGCAATTTGTTATTTGTGGAGTCTTTCCCAAGTAGCCAATACATCTTTTTCAATTTGATGCCAAGCTCTTCACTTTTCTTTTTGGCATGAACTCTCCAGCAAAGTCTAGCGTCTAGGGTCATTCCCAGATATTTAGCTGCACCAACATAGAGAATCTGGGTATCGTTGATTCTGATAGGTAGATGTTGCCTCTGTTTATAAGTAAAGTTTACATGTAGAGACTTATTTTCATTTGACTTGATCGCCAAGTTTTAGTCTAGGAAGGAATATTTTTAACACTTAAAAAACAGTCGCTGTTTCTTATATAAAAATAAAGAAAACGTCTTTTCTTTTCTAGTGAATAATTTTTCTAACGTCTCTCGCATCTATCATCTATGAATTACTATATCAATATTAAAACATTTATTTATATAAATTTCTATTGTCCTCCTTATGGAATCTTCAACATGCAATTTAGGTCTGAAGTTCATACTTTTAGTTTAAAAAATCTTCAGGTACAGTCCGAGCGTCTTAATTTAAACTTCTAATGAAAGCGCTCGCGAAGTTTGCGTTTATCCGCGCTCTATTTCAGCAATTTCAATATCGAGAAAATTCAGCATTGAAACTCCAAGAGCTTTGCCCAGACAAAGCCGCGGCTGCTGCTGTTCTTACCCTCTCGCCCTGGCATGCAGGCGTGTAATAATAACTGCAAAGAATCTTGTCAGCCCCGGCATTTCATCGTTTTTCATTGTTTTTGTGTAGACAGCATTAAAGCAGCTAACCCCGGACGACCAAGAGCCCAGATGCGCTCCCGAAATACACCCAATATTCCAGGGCCACGGTCGTGCGATATTTATACGATTTCACGTAACCCTTGCCGCATATAACGTAGCAACCGCCGTATTTTTGTCTCATTCATCAATTTTTTTAGTCCCTGGAATTTGGATACCTCTATATTTATCTTTTTTACTTATTTACTTATTTTATTAAAAATAATGACAACATCTGCCACTACACAAGCACGACATATTCACCAATGTTAACTGTAAAAAATATGAAAATTCGCAGTCACAAAGCAAATAAAAACAACCCTTGAGTTGTACTAAATTTTTTTCGACCAGACGTGGTTTCTGTGTGGTTAGGCCACTGTACATCTTTGTACTATGCTGCTTGAATTACATCTAAAAACTTTCTTCTTTAAGATAAGTGTGCTGCCAAGACGATTCAATTCAAGTTTTATATCCAGAACAAGAAGTTTTCTTCGGGAACAAGTACAAACTTTTTCCTTATTTTAAGACAACTTACACAAAAAGCATTACCTTTTTCATGATCTGACTATTGATGTTTCTTTTTTTTGGTTGTGGTACTAGTGGTATTATTAACGTGACAATAAAAGAAAGTGAATCTTATATTTGATGAGTTAGAAATAAACTTATATAGTTGTTAGCAGTTTGTCAAAATCTATCATTTCCTTTATTTGTTACAACTGTTTGGTAAAAATGTACTAACAGTTGTATTGAATAGATACTATGGACTTATACTACATCTTATTTACACATTCTCTTGACAAAAGATGTACAATGAAGTCTCATATACTTGGACTCATATGATTCCGCTGTGGTATGTAGAAAATGGATTTTAGTGTGGAGGTTTGAGTTTTTAGCATTTTTTTTTAATATAGTCGTCAATGGGCAACATTTCTAACTCTTGTATTTAACTATTAAATCAATTGGCTTTCGGGGTATAACTTTATTATTATTGTACACAAGTTGGATATTAAACCTTCGTAGCATGAATGTTTTGGTTTGTTATTTTTTCGGTGTTTATATGAGTATTCCTTATTTGAATTATGGGAAAAACTGGTTTGTATCTTGTTATAATGCTAATATTGCAACATCTAGCGCCCCCGCCTGAGTGAAAATGGTCGTGTTGTTCGCAAATGCAGCTAATGTTGCGTTAATTTTAGATAAGTTAGATCTATATATCCAGAAAAAAATTGCTGTCCGCTGGGACGTCAACTCTGATATTTTGAAACAAAAGTTTGGTTTTTCAAAAAGGAGAATAAGATTCATATCTAGGATTTTGTTTTTCAAGCTCTTCAAACCACGCTCGTTGAAAGTTTGTTCGACATCTAGAAACAGCTGCAGTATATTGTTTATTTTCTAAACACTCCTCAATAAGTTCGCTAATCCTTTGTAGCAAAGTAGAATGGTCTTTTCTGAATCCCAATTAAAGTGGGCATAACATTAAGATTTTTTATGTCTTCGATAAGTCTTTATGAATTACCTTTTCTGACAGTTTTGATAAAGAGATCAATAGGCTTAGTCATTTATTTTTGCTTTAAACTTGCCCGGTTTGGGATCATTAATATGTGAGCATGTTTACACGATAATCGCATAAAGAGATATAAATTGTGCTTAGATAAGCGAGGTCGTTTTTAGTTAGGTGTTAAAGAGTTATGTTTGTGATAAAGTCTTGGACAGGAGACTTTTATGGTGGAAGTGTGTCTATGATGTTCTTAAGGTGGGTTTAATGCTATCGAAGACTGGCACGTTTTTTTATGTTTTACTACATGCTTATATAAGTAGGTGTACGTGAGGATAGGAATAAAAGATATTTCTAAGTGTGCAGCAAATATTGTAGCTTTTTCATTATATGAACTGCAACCAGAATTAGTTGTGAGTTTGTGATTTATAATCGTTTGGTGTTTTTTTATAGATCTCTGTTTTTTGAGCTGAGGTTAGCTGTATTGTTTGTAAGAGTTAATTCTGAAGTTATCAAATTCTCTTTTAATTCGATGTGAAAGATTATTTAATCGGTTTTTGGTTAAAGCTTTTCTTGTCCTTTGTCATTCGCGTTGAAATTGAAGTTTTTTTAAGTAGGTTAAGAATATGCATCGGGGATCATTGTAATACGTCTGAGCGTTCTTGTCCGATTTTCAGGCTGTAGAATGTACTGAGGCGCTTGCATTTAATTTGTTATCTAAGAAGTCTTGAAAGTATTCCACTTTATTTTGCTGTTGATAAGGTCTGGAGCTAGTTGTTTAATCGATAATATGCTAGCAAAGGACCATGTTACTTGTAGGTTTTTGAGTTAATTTTGACTAGAACACTATGATAAATTGTCTTATTGAAATTTTTCTGCAAAACAATGTGGAGTATGTCAGATTTGTGATCTATTGGATAGGGTTAATAAGTATACTTGTTAGAAGGCAAAATCTGAAATAAATTTACTATCGCAAAATTTTCAAGAATTTAAGTCGCCTATAACCAGTAGTGGTTCAGCTGTGTTAAATATTTTTTTAATATCTTCTGCAACTAATTTTTTATTTGGCTGTCTGTTACACTACCATTGTTATCGAGTTTCACCTTGATTGATGTTATTTCAATGCTCATATTGAAAATTTTTGGAAATTGTGTGTGTGTGAAGGTTGGTTTTGATGAGGATCGCTACTTCTCCTGATACAATCTGGGAGTTTCGGTCTTTACTAGAAATGTAGTAACCAAGAATTTTAAATTTGATTGTGTCATTTTAATGAATCTCGGTAATACATGCTACGTTGACGTTGTGTCTTCTTAAGAAGGCTACAAATAAAAAGCGTTGATTGTTAATTTCGAGTGTATTAATTGTTGTAGTAGTACTGTGGTTTTCTCCGCAATTTGAGCACTTTGAAGGGTCGGTGGTTTTCTTTCTTACAGTCGGTATGTAAATGATGATCTGCATATTTGACACAGACTGGTTTTTGACTACAACGATTTTTGGAATGGCTGTACTGCTGGCATTTATAACGTTCAAGTACATTCCTAGATTTTCTTCGTACTTCAACGGTACCATAGATTGTTGCAATTATTATAATGAAATATTTGTTAATTCAAATGGTAAAGGCTTCTTTTTTTTAGTCTATAGTCGTGTTACTTTTACGAATAGTACATTTTTATGAGTTTTTTACTTTCTGGAATGTCAGAGAAAGAAAAAGTTGTATTTTGGTATGTGATATTAAATTTTATTTTCGTTAAAGCCTCTGGTTAATGTTCAAAAGTCTTTTATTAAATTAATATGTAGCGTGGATGTTTTATAAATAATCGTAAAGTTGCCTTTTGAAAATTTTTGAATGTCAGTGTATTATGAGTTACTGCATTGTGCGGATAAATGGCAGTAATTTGCTTTTTGTCGGGTCTATTTGCAATTCTTGGAACTTTCCTGTTGTGGTAGTAGGTAGTATTTATTACTCTTTAAGAGATCTTGAGCGGTTTATACATACCGCTTTTGAGCTTCATTGTTTGGTGAATATAAACTATTTAATTTCCGCTTGCTAAGTGCTTATTGGTACATCCACACCAATATACTGCTCATACTCGACACATCTTTCTTAGATTCTAATATTGCTTTAAGGCACAGGAAATAGATATAATACTTCCTAACTCAGTGGCTATTGAGACACCCAGTAGCGTTTTCCTTCAATATTAGGTAGCTCTACTGTAGTAACCAAAATGACAAATGATATGGACATTCGGATGAAGCAACTGAGTTTTGAACGTCTGGAGATTGTATGTCCTTTGATATTTACCGATAAATACGTGCTGTCTAGGGCAATAATGATAGTTATGATAATAAAGGTAATATATTAGCCTTTCTAATCTTATATTATGGCAACGAAGTTACCAAATTGTGTTTGTGAAGAATACACAGACAAGGAAATAATGTTAACAAAATAATTATATGCTGAATATAAAACCATTAAGAAAACTTTAATAGGAAGTGAACAGTCTATTAAAAACCAAAATAAAATCAAGATGTAAACAAATTAAAAATGTAAAACAAGAAATAGAAAGGAAGACGTTATTCAACTTTTACAATTTTAGAATATATTTTTTATCTGACAATAAATCCCCATTAATCTTATGAAGGGTACAAGTTATATAGTCTTGACTTTCCTTTAATATCAATTGATATTTTTTCTTTCACCAGCGTTTTTTAAATATAGGTCATACTTAGAGATAATTGTAATATTGAACATGCTACTAGAAAAGTTTTTTAATATCAAGACCATTTATGGATGATTTTGGTCAAAAATTAATATCTAGCAACTTTACCTATTGATCAATGTTTGAAAAAATGGTTTCTCTGCTAGGTGATTATTGTTCTTACCATACGACCATATTCGGGTAGTGTCGGGAGTTTCACTCAGAATGCCCATTCTCGTCTGCCACGGAGAAGAACATTGCTTCTTTTAGAAAGATGCTCCATTCCCAGAGGCATGTGGCCTACCGCCAAATAGGAAAATGTTTAGACATTCCTATAGTTACAATTTATACTAATCTGCACAACCACCTTTAAGTGAGAAAGGTTTGTGTTCTTTCGTGACTTCACGTCTTAACTGATAAGCAAATAGCACGAAGCACTTTATAGATTTAAAATGGAACATTTCCCTATGTCGACAGCATCATAAGAAGTGACGAAACCGGGCTTTATTTTTATGACCTGGAGAACAGACCAAAAAGGAGATGACGAGTGTACCCAAATCTCTGCAAAATCATAGAAAAATTGGTTAAACGACTGGTTTTGAAATATGCAGAAGTTTATAGAATATGGTAGAAGGTATTTTAAAAAATTGCATAATTTTCCTAGTACCTTATGCATTATACATAAAACCTAAAAATTAACAACCTGACCTACCACGATTTTTATTTTAAAAAATTTTCTCTTGCATGTACCACGATCTAAACTATAAGCTTCTTTAGGAAATTTTGCAAAACTGACGAGGCAAGAGCTTAAGGGCGTTCCGTTAGTATATAAATGAAGATTTTTCTTTAGCCGAGTAAATATATGTTCAAATTAATTTCTATAAGAACTTCGTTACGATTAATCAAAAAAATGAAGTCGCCCTTTTCATTTTGGGTCATTTAATAAGCTAAAATTAGCAAAAAAATCTCACAGGTTTCTTATAAGCCCCAGCGATATGGCCTACGAGTTATTTTAGGTCGGTCGAAAATAGCGCCATCAAAATAGAACTAACAGATTGGATTGTCCAGTGTCCCACAGTTAATTTACAAACGCATGAAAATTTAAGTGGAGGAACTGACCCGTTGCATAATCTATTAAAACACGTGCTCTCGGAAAATTTCATCGAAATTTAATGCTTTCAGCTTTTACCGAACAATGAGCTTCTCCTTGGGATTTTTATATCATTTAACGGGCTTCTGCAGGCCGCGGCCAAGAAGCGGCGTGCCAATTCTGGGCACATCCTGTGTTTCGACTAGCTTGGAGTTTTGTTTATTTATTGGGACGAGTTTCTGGGTATATTTTAGGATCAAGTGTTTTTGATAACCGTTGGCACCCGCTTTCTGCCTTTTGCTATGTGCTGTTCAAAACTGCTTGCGGCTGAATGGAAATTTAAATTTGTTTTTAAATATGAAAAATTAAACAACATATTTTGACATGCCGAACTGTATAAGTAAAGCATTTCTGCTAATTAATTGTTAATTGATTATCTATTCAACGCTGAATTGGCAGGTAAAAGATCAGAAAACAAGCCAGGTTAGGAAAGGTTTATTTGAGAAGCCCTTCGTTCCCGCAAGACTATCAGATTAGGACTTTGCTTTGATCAGTTAGCCGGTTCGTAGAATATAGCCACATGTGGGCTTTGAGGTCTCTTTACATTGATAAACCAGATTTGTTATAAAAATGCTGCATTTAAAATCTTAAAAATGCATTTCTACTAACATGTTGACATCACACGGAAAAAATAAAACCAACTGAACTTTTCCATATTTCTGATCTGCGCCTAAATCCAAATTCGCTTTTAAAATTGTTTTTATACCAAAAGTTTATATTTATAACAAAGGGTAAGTTATTGGAATTGATGATCAAATGTAGACAAACATTTCTTTTCAGAATACAAAATGTTTAAAGTTTTGGTAAACTACGAATATTGTTTTTACAGCTTCCAGCTATTTATGTTGGCTATGAAATTTTAGAAATACAAAAACGGACCCATCGATGTATCAGAGCTTATTAATGAAAATTGTTATGGAACACTTTCACATCTAAGTAACGATTTAACAGAAAAATACAAAAAGAGAAAATACTATGAGCTTCTGGAGCTGTTGATTAAGCTTCCGCTGTGGACGACAAGTCCAGAGAAAACCTTCTCTGCCCGCTCTGAAGCGGGCGAGTTCGAGTCTCACTGAAAATTCCTAGATGTGTGTGGGGTCTTAGGGTTAAGTTGTAGGCAGAACAGTCCCGTCGCGGCTGTGGTTCTGATAAATCTGAATGACAAAAGATTCTAATGATTACGTTAAGATTGACAGCAAAGTTGTTTACAACTTTTAATGTTACTTGATGATTGTAATGTCTTTATTACGAATTGATTGCTTTAGTTTTTGTATGCGATATTCTCCGTACCGATTTATTGATGTCTGTTATTTGTAAAATTCTAGGTCAAAATATGTAACTGTGTAAAGGTATTTTTCTGGTTTGTTGTTATTTTTGTATGTTAAATATTTTTTTCTACCCCTGTGTTGTTTCTTACAGTACTATTACGTTAAGATTGTATTATTTTTATTTATATTATTATGTAATAGCTAGCACAATGTTTAATCTTAAAATGGACCACAAGAAATACAAGGATACTCGAAAAGAAACAAAAAATAATTTATGATGTTAGAATGTATCGGATAGCCGATGCTTCATTTGAGCACCTCTTAATGACAACTAAATTGAAGGAATAGTTGATAGAAGTAAAACTTTAATCAAAAAAAAGAGAGGAAAGTTAACGACATTAAAGTAAAGAATAGTCAATATAAAAAAGAAATGAGATACCAATTCTGTAAGTGCAGAAGGAAAAAGCATCAAAAGAGTAACAAAAAAATATTGAAAATACTACAGGCAAAATAATAGGTAGAAAGCTTAAAAAAAGAACAATTAGTTTGAATATGATGACGAGGTAGCAAGTGATTAGTAACAAGTGCACAAACATAATAAAAGAACAAGGTTGGGTAGTAAATGTAATGAATTCGCTGGAAAATGTGTAAAGATCTACAAATATACCAAAAGAGGAAACAAGAAAGTATATTCGGCAAATATAGATGGTGAAAAATGGTAAAAACACCTTTTAGAGGTGCAAAATAAAGATTTAGATAATTGCAATACAAGAATTAATGATTTATTATCATCAACCATAAACAAAACGAAGCAGGAGAGAAATAATCTTTTAAACGATATGATTAAGTATAAAGGCAATAAACTAAAGCAAATATTATACAAGTTAATAGATCAGATATGGGAAAAGGGAGCTAAATAGGAAAAGAGATTACCAATATTAAATTATTTTGTCCTCGTTAATAAATAAAAAACTGATGAATTATATATAATAAAAAATAGAAGAAACTAATATGGATTTACAAAAAGAGAATGATTTACATTGTAAACCAAACCCTACGAATATATTATTGGAAGTGAAATCTTCTGTGCCAATTTGAAACAGGGCGCTGGTAAACTAAAACATAAATATGCCGTATATTGTTTGTCTTTTCAAGTTTTTGAATTATGAATTGAGAAAAAAACTTTGTTTTGGGTTTAAGTAGTTACCATTTGGTTGCCGCCGTAGTTCAGCAGTGAATATCATTGTCCCTCTGGATTCGATTGCGAGAAATGGTGGTGATGGGACGTGTATACCTGTGTGCGCTAAGGAATACAATTTCTTGACCGCCAATGTGACAAAGAGCCATCGGTCAGTAATACTAAGTTATAGTTTCTGTACTGAACATTACAGATAGAAGTCAACAATGACCTAACAAAATATATATAAAGTTAAAATAATTTAAGAAAAACAGCTAAATAACTTAAAACAAAAGTGCAACACGCAGAGGAGCCCAACGAAGCAAAGCTTCAAGCCAGTCCCAGTTCTATTCGTTAATCCGTGGACCATAAGAAACAAAAGAATACCAAAGAAGCTGACCCACCTGAAGAAGTAATCATCAAGACAACACAAAGCCGGGGACGTCGCCCACCTCAGGTAGTAGCAGGACAAAGAAACAATGGCCAACCCCTGACTGCCGACGCTCCTCAGGTAACATATAACGTACAACAGTATAACGAACTCGCAAATAAATTCGCCATCCTTGACAATCTAATCGAGATTTCATGCTATGCTCGCAGCGGTAAGAGACTTAAATAATAAGCTAAGGAAATGTGTTAGTCCACTAGAAAAATTTGAAGTATTTAACGCTTTTGTAGCAAACCTACGAAATGAATATTGAATATAAGTTTGTAATGTGGAACTGCAATAGCTTATGGGGAAAATAGAGCAATTTGTTAGGTTTATTAAAACAAACAACTCGACTAAGAATTAGTGATAAGATAGACATTAAGGGATACGTAATTATTAGAAAGAACAGGTCAAATAATACGGGATCCAGCGATGTCGCACTCGTTATCAAAAACGATATACCCTTTGCGCAGTTAGACGGTGTAAATACCACAATAGAAACAAAAAGTGTTAAGTTGCAGACCAACATGCAAGTAACGGTAGCATACAATAGCCCGTAGAATAATTTCTCAGTCCAGGACCTAGACGCATTAACAAAAAATAAACGAAAGGTTATACTTGCAGGAGATTTGAATGCCAATCATAGCTCTTGGGATTGCAACAAAATTAACAAAACCGAGGAAATATTATTCGGTTATATGCAGGACACCATTGCAACAATTCTCTACCCAGACGTTACAACCCAATTCCCAGAAAATAATACTACACCCTCAACAATAAATATATTTATAGTAAAAATATCAACTACCAATCCCAATCGGTAACTAACCAAGACCTTCACTCCGACCACGATCCGGTTCAGCTAATAGTTGAAGGTCTCACCAAAGAAAACCGCGACAAGACGGTGACTACCTACAAAACCACCAACTGGGCCAAATTCAGACATGACTTAGACAGATATCTTAACAACTCTACCCAAACCATAACCAATATAAAAACAAAATATGGCAAATAAACTACTATAAAGGGCAATAAAGACGCTTTACCATCAAAGTTGATAATTTTTTTTTATTATCAACTTTGCATATTTACAATCTACTCCTTATGGGAGTAACAAGTAAATGTTGTGATTTTAATTACATGACATGGGTGGGATTCTATCAGTGCCTTAGCCCCATATTTGTTTTTACTAGTATTAATTAATTATCGTGAGGAGGTAGGTCCTGTGGCCATTTTCTTTTTAGCCTCCTGGTGACGGTAGGTTGGACGGACAGTTGTTCCACGAGTTGGTTAGTATGCTCTGCCAATTTCTTGGTGTACGATTTAGCCAGTCTTTTGATCTCTTCCGCTACATAAGGAATTCCAAGATCATTGTGGAGAGAGCTTATGTGGCTGCTATTTTGTTTTAAGATGGTCGCCACAGTCAAAAATAGTTTTTCCTTGAGTCTCCATATATAAAGGAACATAATGGTGTTTTAGGTCAAAATACTTCCCATTTTTAGAGGTGGTTGTTATGAGAGGTTTCACTGTATACAGACTAGCAATAAAGTATTCTTTACTTTTCTAATGACGATGTTTGACATTATTTGAGACATCTCCAATTTTATCCTCATCATCTTAAATTGGGGCTCCCTCTCAGTATTTTAAAAATAAAGCCAGTTTATACATTTACTTTTCTTGTTACTCATAGCGTCTTTACCACATCACAGAAATTAATAGTTTTTGCACTAACTCTACAGGTGCATATTGGTAGCTATCCTTGTTTTTATTTACCCATTCCACTTCTATACTCTATTTACGGTAAAGTAACTAAATTGTTGCTTTGATCAAAAGTGGATGTCATCTTCATTTACGATCTTGATATACTTGTCATCTAAGTCTAAAATAATATACCCACAATAATAAGACTTTCCAAGTTCTAACTGGTGGTTTTTACCAAGAGTTTTTAAATATATTAGTAAAAATTTAAGAAGTTCTGAGAAAGTTTGGTTGGAATATGTTTGAGAACGTTTTGGGGTAACGGCGTGTACAAACTAATTTCTTTCGAAGTGCACGAAGTGAATCATTAAAGTTTGCTTAACGAAGCTAACAATCATTCGAAGATCTTTGATAAAGGACTCGACAAGACGACTATTGATAATTTTTTCCAACAGTTTGTATCTTTTAGTTGTTAGATTCACTTTTTACATCAAAATTTAGTAAAATATTTTTTAAGTTCCGTTGAAAAATAGTAGCATGATAATTTGGACCCAACACCGTGAGGTATAAATGGGGACAAAGAGAAAGAAGAAGAAGAAGAAGATAATTTGAAATATTTTCTCTTCTGAAAGGGAATTTTGAATACTAAATGTTTCCCTTTGAAATTAGAAATTGTTACTCTTATAGAAATGCATGGAAGCTTTATTCCAAATTGGCATATACTCTCTCTTGTGCTTTTCAAGGAAAGACAACTCAATTTGATCTTCAATCTGAATTGTTGTCTGCTTTCAACTCAATAATTTTTTCACTGCTACCTAATTATGTAAATCAAGTACATGGCAGACATAAATGAAGCGTACATCAAGATCTGTAGGATCAAATCCTGTTATCTCTCTCAAGCAAATGAACTCTTCTGTAGAGCATACTGCTCACATTCTTGTAATCTTTTCTTCAAATCTAATCTACTCTGGATATTGATAATTGTGTTAAGGTCATTTTTTGAGTAGTTAACTACGATTTTAAATATATAAACCGTTGCAACAATTAAACTTGTAGATTATTATTTAGTATACTGAATTTAGTTTTTTAAAATCTAAACTTTAAAAAGTAGACAACATGACCAATCCAAATCTTGAAATTTTGGTCGTTCTTTAGCATTACTGGAAGTTAGGGTAAAGCTTTGCTGGTACTGCTCGAATAATCTGCGTAGTTGACGATTGAGTTGGGCTATCACATCGTATGCCTCAAAATTTATTAGGCATGACAGCAGTCTTCCAACGCGGTCTCGATCCGGATGACTTTCTATAGTAAATCAAGAAGTTCTATTTCAAACTGTTGGCTAAAGGTCCTAAAGGTCGCGCCATTACTACCGAGCTTGATTGTCAACAGTTTGACAAAATGTATGCGAACTTTGAACAATGATACTCTAATATCTCATACAGCCCAAAAAACCCGACTACAATTGGAAGAACTGGATGGAATTGAACTGTTACTTCATTCCATTTTTAGTTTTGATTTGACTTTGTAGTATTATCGTCTGTTTCCAGCTTACCAACTTTCCAAATCATGAAACAATATATTTGAATTTTATATTTTATATTTTATGTAAATATTGCTTTGGCTAATACTTGAGTTCAATTTTTCGAAAATTTTGTGGATACTGCACTCAATAAGAAAATTGTATATAAATATACAATATATATTGATGACAACCATGTCAGTGATAAAAGGAAATTAAGTACGTCATTCATATTTGACCAAGCGCACCTGATAAATAAAAACTAATAAACAAAGAAATCATCGTGCGTGGTTTATCGCAATTTTTACTAAAAAGTCAAAAATTTCAAGACACCAAAGTATTGACCATGGAAGTATTAGTAGATATTCTTGAAAAAAAGTTAATGGGAAAAGCGAAATAGTGCATGTAATTATTTTTACCTTATACCTACCATGTATTTTTTGACTTTTTTAATTGTTGCTGACTAATCCCCAAAATTATATCGCATGGCTCCATATGGGTTTTATTATTACTTTATAAATCAATAAGTTGCTGGGGGTAGATATCTTTTTTAGTGTGAAGGTTACTTATATTGATTTACCTTCATTTGCCTTAATTCTCTATTTTTTATTTTTATTAGTAGACTTGCATGTTCCTCATAGCAGTTCCAGGATTAGGGCGAGAAGACAGAAGAGCTTTATTGCCTAAAAATGTAACTCTTGTTAATCTAGATTTTGCTAGATCTGCTCTATACAGCAAATACAATATCGGACCCAAAGTGCTTTCTCGAGAAACTCCAAGTATTATAAGACATAGATCGGCGAAAGCTTCTTGTTTTTGTACTAAAAAATATCTTGCAGTCATTATAGACGTGATAAATTGTTAATTTTGTAACATAACCTTTCATCCTATACTTTATCAAACGCTTGAATTATGTCAAGCAAGACAACGCAAGAATACCACTTTCTTTCAATGTCATTAACGATTTTCTCGACCACTTGATGAATTTGTTTCTCTATTCCTTCGTCATTTCGTGAGCCAAACTGATGGTCTGGGATGGCCTTGTATACTGTTTTTAACCTATTGAATATTATATTTTCGAAGACTTTTGAAGGTATAAGAAGCAGACGTATCGGTCGGTATGATGTTATTTCATTAATATTTTTATCAAGCTTATGCAGCATAATTATTTCAACAGTCTTCTAGGAAGTTGGATGGTATTTTAATCTTAACGAAGCGTTAAATATATGCAATATGTACTTTATGCCTTTGGTTGGCAGTTCTTGAAGTAATTTTACTTAGTAAATTAAAACTTTGCTACCCTTGGAGATTTATTTTCTTATTTTTGGTGCTTTTAACATCAGTATACTTTGTTTCTTATTGGATATATCTATTTGATATGGTGCTTCAAGAAACTGTTTTAGTTTGTTTTGATCCTTTGAAAAAATGCTTTTCAGGTGTTTAACAAACCTATTGGCCTTTTGTTGATTATTTCTAACCCAGCTACAATCTTTTCTTCTAATTGGTGAAAGGTGCTGTTACGGTCTTTTAATTGTTTTAGTTGGCTTCCACAAGAAATACTCTGTGGCCTCAGTGACTGATAACCTTGATCCCCAACTAGTGTTTTTTTAAGTCTTCGAGAATTATCCATAATCATATGTTTAAATGGGCAGTATACTACTGGTGATTTTAAGGTATTTATTTGCTCTATTTCTTGAGGTACTTTGTAAGTGTTCTTATATTTCTTATGTTCGTGATCTTTTGTTGTTATTTCTGATTATGATGGCGGTTCAATCAGGATGGTTTGTATTGTAAATTGTACGATTATGATTTTTATGTGGCTTTTTTTAGTAAAACATAAAAGGGGCTAAATTTTCTGTATATTTCGACACAGACAATACAATACTATTTTTAGTAACTAAATCATTATAACATTTTAGTAACTAGTATGGTAATGGGCTTCATATTTATCCCCATCTGAGGGATTAGGTTTTCCATTATGATGTTTAGCTCAATTGAATCGTTTGTTTGTCCTATAGTATAAGCAGCTTGTAATTGGCTGCCATTATTAGTGTTTTTGATGCTTATACGTATGTCATTTCCTGTTGTATATTATGGTTTACTTTTTTTTATTAAGATGGGGTAAGTAATTTGTAGTTGATGGTTTTTAAGACAGTTTACACATTTGTCATAATCGTTTGCATTTCTTGGACAATCAATTCTTTGTAACAATTTTTTTTGTATGCCCAAAACTTTGATATCTTATAGATTAACGTATTTCTTTGTCAAAGAAAAGTTATTTTTTTAATATGTACAATATCTATTTGCAATCTGTACATTTACAATAAGTAAAACATATGACAAGATATTTAGTGCCATTAATAATGACATGAGTGTAAGTCCAATTAATTTCACTGAGGCACAACTTAAGATTGAAATGTGCAAATTTTGTATTCACCATAAGTTGCGAAGTTACAGGTTACATTAAACATTAAAATCTATATGGCAGATCCAATAATTTGTGTCTGTTTAATTTTTGTATTAGAGCACTATTTTCTAGCAAATTTAGGAACAGGACGTTAGGATGAGATTTTAATTTACTAAGTCACATTTTTAACTGAGCCCACTTTTAAGTCGTTTAGGATGTCCACATTTCTAACAAAGTATGGCGCGTCACATATTGCACGTAAAACTTTAGATTGATACTTTTCTATTATTAGTTTGCTGTTGTGCCCCTAGGTGTATGCCATATGTCCATATGGATTTAAATACTACATTGTATACAATAAACTTGTTTTTAAGGGATAATTTGAACTTTCTATCTAGAAGCCAATAATGTTTTTTAAATTTATCACCCAGTTGCTTGCGCTTCTAAGTATGAGACCCTTGTCCAGGTGCATGCCTAAATATTTTATTTCCTGTACCTGTGCTAGGGGTGTTATTAATAAATACCAGTGGCGTAATACCCTTGCATTTAGTGAAGGTTATGTAGAATGATTTTGTTTCATTTAGTTTGACATACCATTTTTTAGACCACTTCACGACTGCATCTAAATTCTGTAGTAAGTTTCGTGCTGCTGTGGTTAACCATGCCGAGCTTGTCGTCAGCAAATGTTGCAGTAAGAGGATGTTGATTCGTGCGCATATCAGCTGTATCAATAAGATATAATAGACGAGCAAGAGCGCTTCCCCGCGGTACATCAGAGTTTATTGGACGGAGGTCTGTTAAGTATTGCCCACATTTTACTTAAAAATATCTTTTCGACAGATAAGATTCTAGGATAATAAATACAGAGTGAGAGAGGCATTCTTTTAGTTTGAAAATCAGGCCCTCGTGCCACACTTTATCAAAAGCCTGAGTATCATCAAGAAAAACAGCTGTGCAGTATTTCTTTTCCTCGAAGGCTTCGTTAATGGCGTCTACTGCTCTATGGACCTTTTGAATAGCCGAATGACCTTTCCTAAACCCAAATTGGTGGTCAGGGATAATGGTATTTCCTTCTATTATTAGTGTTATTCTTTTGATTAGCATTTGTTCTAATAAGTTATTTAATATTGGCAATAAACTAATTGACCTATAGGACCTAAGGATTTACCAGGATTGGAAATCATGATCACCTGAGCAACCTTCTATTGTGCTGGAAAATGTCCTAGCCTCAAAACTGTATTATATAGCATAGTTACCATGACAATTCCTTTTCGCAGCAGCTCTTTTATTAATTCACCTGTAATAAAGTTTTTATTTAGGTTAGATTTGATTGTATTTTTGACTTCTCTTACGGCGAATAGTTTCATATGCCGAGTAAACTGATGGGATTCTTCTAAAAAGCTTTGTATTTGTAATTCTTCAACTCTACTTACCTGTGATGGAATTGGCTGAAAAACCTTTTCTAGATATTGCGTGAAGAAATCGCTTTTCTCAAGTTCTGCACGTGTCCATGAGCCGTCTCCTTTTTTAAGCGGAGACATTGGTTGTGGTTGACATTTAATATTTTTTGTCGGCTTTCCTCAATGTGTAGTTTATATTTTCTGTGGCGGCCATATTAGCAAGATATTTATTAAATTATTTTATTATTATTTTTAAATTTTATGATCCGTTCTTTCAATCCTGAAGTAGTCTGGTTGTACTTTCTTTTCCATGTCCTGTATCGTTCTAATTGTAGTATATGTACAACATTATAGTTCTGTTCTCAGCAATTTTTTTTTGTTTTTGATTATTTAATATATTTGGATTTTGACTTTTTTATTTTATACTACCTGCCATTTGTTGTTGCATAACCATCTGGGGTTGACTTCTAATCCAATGAAAAAAAATTAGTTGCAAAATTGATTTGGAAATTCAAAATTAAAGATTATTTGAATTCCTACCAATCAATATTTCAGTCGTATTAACATTTGAAGAAGCTAAAGCTTTGGAACTAAGAAATATCACGTTTGTTGATGATATTGTTAATTATTCAACTAACAAAAAAAGGGTTTTTGTAGTTTCACAGTGGAAATCAGTTTTGTGTAAAAATATTTAACAATTGTTGAATCAAAATTTCTTAGATTAAAGAAACCGTTGTACAATAAAAATCAATTCAGCTTACAGTTTCGTACCTATATAAGATATATAACAATGAGATAGATGACAATCCATAGTAAAAGCATCTGTCATAAAGTCAAATAATTTTTATTTGCAGTATTGCAATCAAAGTTGGCGCAGGAAAAATATTTATTTTTTATTTTACAAAATTTAGCCCGTAAAGCATGATGGATATCTCCATAACTATTATTTTTGTACAGGCGACAAAAAGTCAAATATGTATTATTATTGTTTGGACAAATATATTTTAGTAATATCTAAAGAGCGCTAATTTTTAAAAGATTTTGGCAATTTGACGTTACAGCCTTTTATTTATGCTTTTTTGAGCTACGTAAAAATACTTTCGTTTCAATTCACAGTTGAAAGCGTATAAGTCAATCAAATTCAATTACAAAATGCACTTACGCGATATGTTTACGGTGCAGACCAAATATTTACTGATCGACACGCCTAACGCGATCGATGATATTTTTTAAATCAACACAAACATAATCACGGATGTCGCCGTGCAGCTTACGCAATAGCTTGGTTATATTTTTATAGAGCGATATAGTTTGTGTGAGTTTTTTGTAGCATTTCATAAATCTGCCTTGAAAATTTTACATTATTAAAGCAGTTTACTAATTCACTGATGATTAATAAGCTTAAAGGTACTACGTTCTGATACCAAAAATAAAATTATGGAGAGTTGCAATAGAAATGTATAATTTATTATTTTTAAAGTATTTAATCTATCAAGTACGTGGGCGAATCAAATATAAACTGGAAAGAGGATAATAAAAATTCAAACATATCATGTTATTCTTCTACATAATTTCCTGATTTAAATATTTTTCTCAGCGGATAAGTAGTCCACCAAGTGCTTCTTTCAGTAGTCCAAACAAATGGTAATCGAAGGACAATAAGTCTAAATTTAAAAGGGCTATTTCAGAGTAGTACCAAATAAATCTTCAATTTTTGCCGAGTTTGGGCAACTGTATGGTCGTTTTCGCAAAGCAGAATAACATCTCGGTTTGGAAATTCCCGTGTTTTCCGATGATATCCAAGTTTGTTTCGTCAAAAAGTTAACAGAAGCTATTTTAGTTTGGTTAGAAAATAATGCGAATTTTCTGCTCAATAACAACTTTCAGCTATTTCTCACTTCCTACCCCAAAATTGTTTATGACAAGCGTATACTTTAGTTCTCTAAATGATTTTGTGTCCGAATTGTACTTTAAGTCTTCTCAAAATTTTGAACAGTTGAACAGTCTCTGTTGTGAGAAACTTTATAATTCGTTGCCCAACATACGAGAGTAGTTCTTGCTCTGATATCATGATGATTAAAGAAGCGGTAGTGCTCATAAGACGCGCCTCACGTGGTGTTCTGAATGATCATTGCGTCTTTAACAACATGCTATTATTTAGGTACAAATTTTTATTTTGTTTAAAAATGAATTGGCCGTTTTGTTAATGCGAGTACCAAATTGAGTTAAAAAAATGCAAACTAATAATTTTTCCAAGTAGGTATTATTGTTCCTTTCTATCTTTTTTAGGATGAAGCCTTTTCTCTTCTTTTGTATGTTTCATTCTTTGTTATCTAGCCAACTTTTTTACAATCACCTAGTTATTACTCTACTCTTTAACATCATGTATGGCAACTACATTTTTTTAAGAATTTCAAGAAATTTACAGTTTGTTTGGTTTGAACCTCCCAAGTCTACGAGTTTCTTCTTCGTCATCTGTAAGGTCTGTTGCTAGAATATTTGGGTGATTTTGTTGCCTGACTCGATAGTTGACGTAAAGTTTCTTACTTTTCTCTGTTATAGTAGGCATATGTAGATATATACAATGACTTGGTACTAGCTGAACCCCAGAACTGTAAGCCATGTGACCAGATCGGTTTTAGTATTGCTTTATACAGTAGGACTTTGCTTTCTGATAACCGCAAGCGGCGACGGATAAGCCAGTACATTTTTCTAAATTTAGTATCTAATTGTTCTATTTTGGTCCAGATATATTTCTTCCACGTGAGGCAACTTAGAGGCAAGGTAGATCCCCAAATTACTTGCGGATTTATTGATAGTTTAACATGTTTTGATGTGTATGGTGAAAGTTGCGTACGTTTATTTCGTCTCATTCGCTTAGATACGTCATTTTTAAGCCAATTTTAGATTTACATAGTTTTTGAGGTATCGCAATGCTACTTTTGGATTGTAGTAAGATACCATTATAACTGTGTCGTCGACAAAGGTTAGGTGTGCAGTTGGGAGATTTTTAGTGTACAGTAAATACAGCGTTTGGCCCAGCAGATTTCTCTGGTAAACTCCAGAATTAATGGGTAAAAATGGTGTATATTTGAGAAGAAAGTGTCTATTTGTCATATATAAATACAATACGCTGTAGAATAGATGGAACAGGTTACATTTTACTTTAAATAGAAGACCCTTGTGGCAAACTTTGTTAAATGCTTGATAAAGTTGCTTATTTTGGTTTTTGGCCATTTTTTGGATTTTGTCTGCTATTCTACTTAACTACTCTATTGTAGCGTATTGATCTTGGAATTCACATTGGTAGTTTTGGATTAGAACTTTTTTGACAGGTTTGAGTGTTGTTTTCTAAAATACCTTAGATATTATCGGAAGATAATTTATGAAGCAATAGGAAGTAATATCCTCTGGATGTTTGCGAGTTTTTGTATAGGTATGATTTATACCAATTTTTATTGGTCGGGAAAGAATGTATATTTCTTAATATAGCGTTAATTATGTGCGTAATTAGGTAAATACATATATCTAGCAGTTGTTTCGGAATATCCTTTTATTAGAACACAACCAGGTACTTTTTTTTGTCTTACTTTTTTATTTTAAATTTCTTGACAGTTATGTTCATCTAAAGTGGTGCTTCTAAATATTTATTAGTATGTTATTTTTCTTCCTGTAAAATATCTGATGCATATGAAGTACAGGGTCCGCCATATAACTTTTTTTTTAAAAAAAGCTATAAATAAAAAACTACTGAATATTTTTCCAATTTTTTTTTACTTGAAAGTACAATCCTTCCGGTTAATAATGGAATATAACTTCATTAATATGGCTGCCTTGGCTAGCCATGCAGTAGCCTATACGATCGGTCCAATTTTTGAGTACATTTTCGATTGTATGTAGCTCTATTTCAGCTATGGCTGCACGAATGTTGTCCTTCAAAGCCTCAACTGTCTCTGGTTTGCGGCGTAACACTTATCTTTGACGGCTCCCCACAAGTAATAGTCCAACGGTGTCAAATCGCAGCTCCGAGGCGGCCAAACGACATCAGAATTTCGACTGATAATGCGATTTTCAAAGACAGTGCGCAAAATATCGATTGTAACGTTGGCTGTGTGGCACGGAGCGCCGTTCTGTTGAAACCAAATGTCCACAATATCTTCCTCTTCAATTTCTGTGAACAAAAATTCGTTCAACATGGCCCGATAACGCTCACCGTTGACTGTAACAGCCGCTCCTTGCTCTTTTTCGAAGAAAAATGGCTCAATGATGCCTCTGGACCAAAATCCGCACCAAACAGTGATTCGTTGTGGGTGCATCGGCTTTTCTTCGATTTCGTGCGGGTTTTCTGTGCCCCAAATGCGACAATTTTGCTTGTTGACATACCCGCCGAGATGGAAATGAGCTTTATCTGAAAAGATGATTTTTCGCCCAAAATCGGCATTTTCTTCAAGTCGATCCCAAGCCCATGAAGCGAAGCGAAAACGCATTGGATGGTCAGTTGGCTTCAATTGCTGAACCAATTGGACTTTGTACGGCGTCATACCAAGGTCTTTACGCAAAATTCGTCTCAATGATGTCTCCGAAATGTCCAATTGTTGAGAACGACGGTGAACTGCTGTTCCTGGCGATTCACGCACACTCTCGGCAACAGCAGCGATATTCTCGGGTGTACGCACTGTTTTTGGTTTTTCACGCGTTGGTTTGTCAATAAGCATGCCAGTTTCTCTCACTTTTTTAACAAGATAAAGCACATACGGAGCTGACGGTGCCTCTTTTCTTTCCATTTCCGTACGTAATTTTCGCACACATTCTGCAACATTACCATGATTTTCAAAGTAATGTCGCAATATTTCCCAGCGTTCTTCAAGCGTATACACAACCATTTTCGTTCAGTGGAAGGATAAAACTAATTTTCTGTCAAAAATGTCATGAGCTAAGTGTTGCCATTCACCGAATAACCGCTAGTCCAAAAAAAAAACGTTAGATGGCGGACCCTATATATACCTTCGTTAATTAGTTTGCAAATGCAAAGGTCTTCTCTTGATCACTTTTTGCCCAATCCCCATTTGATTATCTGAGTGGATGAGTATATTGTTGTGGTTATTGTAACTTCTTAGTTGCATACCAAATGTTCCGGAGTTTTAGATAGGTAGTTTGGTCGAGTCTTATATTGCATTATTATTGCGTATTTATCCATCGTATGTCGCCAGGTGCTTTTAAATTATGTCATATTCTTCTCAGCCCAAGTTTTTCTGTGATTTTCTCTTTACTATAATTCTAACATCTTCAGGTTTTTGTCTTGTTTATGTATAATAGGTGTAGTTTACTAGATATTTGTAGTTAGGTGTTAAAAATGTCTTCTCATATTTTAAGGGTTGCTTCTAGTGTGATGTTCCTATTTAATATCCTTTTGAATTTCCAATTTGTTACCTCATTGCCTTAAGTCGGAGGCTTTGAAGTACGATTAAATATGTTTGGTTAGTGACATTACGATAGAGAAGTGGCTTGATGACACGTCTAGGTTTGATTCAGCTTTGATTCTTGTAAGAGTTTCCTTCCTATAGGATTAATCACCTTAGAGCCTTAGTAATGATGATTAATATTGTAATCGTCTGACGCGATGAATCAGCTTCCTAGAAGCATGCATAGTGTTCTATGCTTCTTGCTCTGTATTTAGACAGTTCAGTACCTTTGGCGGAGTCAGCATGTAAGGTACTATCAGTAGAATGTGTACAACCTACATAGTTTTTTAAGTAGACACAAAAAGTGAAAAGAGTTTAAGATATAATTACAATATTAAGTTTTTCATTGAATATAAAAGCACTTACTTCTTGCCTATGTTGGGAAAATCCATTGACCTTCTATTCGAGAAGTCTTCATATATATTTATCCATTACATTTAGTTATACATTTTTTTCTTAGTGCTGTTGTCTGGAGCAATTTCAATAAACATGACAGTTGTTTTTTGTACTTTATTGTCTCTTGTTTACATATATTTGCCACCTTCTATCCATACCCTTCAATTTATTTATATTTTCTAAGTCGATAGAATAGTGTAATTCTTGTTTGCGTTTTTCGTATAGAAAATTTAGCTTTCCTTTCAAAATGGCTATTATGGAGGTGTATTTTTCAGAAGATTTGGCTTAGACCTAATCATTTAAAGTGTTTTAATTTCATAATAGTTTCTAATTATCGGTTTGCTGTAACAGTTGCGCCACATAAATGCTGTGACATGTAACCAAAGAAAACTTGTACTTGAAGTATCTGAACCTCTCGTTTTAAATGATGCATAGGTGTAACTAGTTGATGGGTATACGAAATAAATTTATTCTAATCTTAGTAGTGAAGTACAGAAAACTGTGGCATTTGAAAGGTGTAATCGTTTGGCAAAAACAACATTTTGCTATGTAAATAATGTTATACTAGATTTGATTCACTTATTCATTTAGTAACTTGTATCATCTAGTACGAAACACTTAAAATCTTAGAATTATGTGACAGGACCTACATCCAAACTCAAGATTGAAAATAAATTACAAATATGACCACAGGTATAATTAGCATAAAACGTGGTACTATTTTATGTCTAATGGCATAATATGAAAGAAACAATATACGCAAAAATATAAACTTTATTTTTGGGTGGTTAAATTTTTTTAGTTTTTAGCTAAGATAATCTAGGGTTTCGACTAAATCTCGCCATAATTTTCTAAAAGAAAATCAAACATTTATTCAAATATAATTATAAAATTAAAAAATTATATTGCTTATACCTACTCTTATTTGGTATTTCTTTTTGGGTAATTTGTATAAATGTGACTGGACATACTGTAGTAGTTGACCGTAAAGACATCAATCGCTAACAATAAACTTTGTTAAAGAAGTAAAATCATAGTTATATTGAGTTTACCAAGGGTATGAAGTTTCTAAACGGCGCACGATACGGCGTAACATGGTAATAAAAGTTAAAAGTTGTCGTGTTGTTTTCCGCTTCAGCGTGAATGAATATTGTATTTAGAAAACGTGAGAGAATTTCACTATAACCGTTTTGTAACTTCAAAAGTTGTTTGCTCGAACGCTTCTTACGTCAATATAGCCGCACTTACCCGTATCGATAAGTCGGCCGTAAATAATATTTTTATTTTGTAAAGAGAAAATAGCTAGTATTTAGTATTTATGTATTTAAGAACAACCTTTGTCAATATATGATAAGTAATTCGTCAAAGCAAAAGCTTTTTAGTTTTCAAAAACATTCAATATAACTTTTCAGCAAAGATTATTCTTCTTCTTTAAGAATATTATAGTACGCTAGTTCGATAGTAAGTATCTGTTAAGTTTTTTACGAATTGTATAACAGTATTTTTTAATTAGTGTAATCAATTGTAAAGATTATCTATAATGTTTCCTATTAAAATAAAAAACTCCACTTATGATTAGTAAAACCTTTTTAGGGTCTATGGTGTTTTTTAAGAAATATGACATGCTGCAAGTAGCGTTTGTTCTTTTTTATATTCCGTTGTATCTCAATGTTTTTTGAGAATTTATTCCTAATGAATTTTGGACCTATAACAAAACTATATTAAGCAACCACCAATTCGACTTTTGCAAACAATATTCAGCTGCAGAAGAAATCGATAGATTAATAAACAAAAATTGAAGTTCTGTACATATCTAACCTTTGATAAACTATAAAACTGTGGGACACATTGTACAGTTTGGAAAACTTTAAACAATATTATTAATTTCTAAATCCTACATTTCTGATAAAGTATTATGGGTGACCAAGTAGGAGTAACAGAAGACCTTACATCTTCTGTACACATTATGATAAGGTTAAAATGATTAGAAAACTACAGAAAATAAAATTCAACAATAAAATAGAGCGACTAAGTTCTCTGAAATTTAATATTCGATTAGAACTTTTTATACTAATCTATGATGGAAAGTATTTGATAAAAAAATAAGAAAAATGAGATTGAAACAAAGAAAATAAAATGACTAGTCAAGTAACAGTCATATAACATATATGTACTAGATAAATAAACATTAACAAAATGTAGAGTACTAAAAGATGTTACGAATGTCCTAAAAACAGTTATCAGAATTTTATTTTCTTTTATTTTTAAGCCACCGCGACTACATCATCCGGCAATCTTATTTGTGGACGTCCCCTTCCCTAGCTATGGTCTCCATTATTATATTTCTTTGTTTCGCCTGTTATTCCTTTGTCGCACAATGTGACCTACTCATCTTTATTTCAGGGGTGTTGTATATTCTACGATATCTCTTGCTTTAGTATTTTCAATTGTTATTCTATTCTTTAGCTTTATGTTTAACATTTGTCTTTTGATTGATTATCTATAGTTCTTCAAAACTCTGGAACGTCAACATATCATCCAGAAACCTCAGATGATGTAATCTACTCAACTATTCTACATTGCCTTTTCACTGCCCATAATTCTATGCTATAAACTGTATTCTGGTAATCTATAAAAATTAGATTCAGTAGCAAGCCGTATTTATTTGATTTTTTGTACGTAGATAAATCAGAAATCAAAGGCAGTTTTCATATAACAATTTTATTTCCACTGATGGTGAACAAATGGACGCCACTTTTGACTTCTTTTGACACTTCTGGTGTCATTTAATGACCTTTATATCTTCGAAAAAGAAGATTTTCGTTTGCTTACAAAACGATGTCTATACGGCTTGCTAACCCTCACCACACAAATTGAATTTGTAACCGTGCAATCTCTTCTTTAAGGAGTCGAATATGTGGTCATCAGACAGCGCTAGATCAAAGAATAGAACTTTTGTTACTCCATAGTGTGTCAACATCCGGCGATAGATTTCCACATATTTAACCCCCTTTGCTTACAAAGTTGTCTCTCGATAGTACAATCACTGAGCGGAGCGGCCATACTTCTACCTTTATTACTCTATGCCATATAACTGAAAAATGAATCGCTGCACGCCGTTAACCACTCTCCATCCCTTGCGCACATGTGGTGTTGAGCAATTTCAAAATTACCTTTACTTTCTGGTTTACCCTTGTATTAACTTAATTATGGTTACTAGGTGATCTATATCCCTAGTGGAAATCTGTTTGTTTGATTAGTTGGTAACTTTCCAATTTGTTGTTGTCTAGTAATTATTATTCTAATCATTAAATTGCATAAGTGCGACAACAAAGATATTGGAAGGTAATTTATAAGTTTGCTTTTATCGCCCTTCTTATATAGCAGTAATACAAGTGAGGTGCTCTACTCTTTCGGTATATGGCCTTCTTCTAAACATATGTTTAATAGAATTTTCAATTTCTTGAGTAATGCTTTCTTTCCTTCTTGTAATAATTTAGTTATAACCATGTTTTTTCTGGTGCCTTATTTTCCTTCATACTTTTTGAAGCTGTCGATATTTCTTATATTTTTCTGGTATATCCCCTTAGTTTTTTTTTTATTTTTCGTTAGTTTTTTTGTATTTCTTTGTTTTATGTTTATACGAATTTTGGTATTGCTGTCAACTTAAATCTCATTTCATAATCTTTAGAATGTTCCTAATATTCGTATAAATTGAAATACTTTTTAATAAGCTTCCTTTTTTTCAAACAACTTTTATGCTACTTTATGGTTTGGTATTAATACTGCCTCTTTTCCTATGGTTGGTTTAGTTATTTTTCTTTTTTAACTCTTATTGAAATTTTTTTATTACTTTTTAATTGTTTCCAATTATTTTTTTTTTTTTAATTTTTATCTTTTTCCTTTATTGTCTTGCATTAATTAATATACACCATTCTATGGGCGCCAGTGGTATCGAATGTGTTTAATACTGATATCTCCTTAACTAACTTCTTTTATTAGAAAACAGCACATAGTCTATCCTATTACGTGACGACTGGGCACAGTGGGCGGACATATGAGAGCCTTACCTCTCAGTTCGTAGACCGTACTTCTACGCGGGGGCGTTAGAGCCTTACCATTATTATTTACTATATATAGGATCTAAATAGTTAATAAGTATTTGTCTTCTGTAGTTTCTTTCACCCAATTCAAAGAAGCCTATTTGGTCTTCTTAAATTTCTTTCTTTTTGTCAATTTCAACATTAAAATCTTCTTTTCCAATGCCGTTGTTTTCATCATTGGTTGTTGACATTGGGAGATATACTTGAATGATTTCAGGTGGTAATGTTTTGATATTTGCACAATTTAATTTTTATTATTACAAATTACATTGGAGTCTTTTTTCTGTGTTATTGCATATTTTAGGTAGTTTTTGGCATCTAACATTTTTTATTGATAGAGTTTGGTTTAAAATGATTTTTTTAAACAAACTAAACTTTGTTCGCCGCAATAAGCAGCTACGATTTATAACCAAACACAAATTTTTTAGTGGCTAAAATGACAAGTGATATAAGTATTGACTTCCCAATGGCTGGGTTTGTACGCCCATTGACATTTATAGATACTGTTTACGGCAACGTCTGTGTGGTTGTCAGTAATGTTATGCGGTGGACAAGAAGTGTGAATGAAAAAATCCAATCAGAATAAGTTTGTATGATCAGTATCAATCAAGTGTATGTAGGTGCACTAGTTCAAGATAATTACCACACGAAACGGGATATCTTTGAAACTATTCGGATTTCTCTTGAACGAGCCGTTCTGTTATATTCGCGCTTTTTAGGCTATGCCTCTCGTAACTCTAAATTTGATATTACGATTGTGTAATTGAAATGTTTGTTTCAGTTTTTGCCTGACTAAAGAAAACATACCCAATTATAACAAATAGTGCTGGTAATTTAAATACGAAATAAACAAATTATTTTAAAATCAAGACGAAGATTGCCCGCGACTACGTAATTGCCGTTTTGATTGCTCGGAAACTAATGAGGGTCAATTTAGCAGCAATTTTTATTTGTAAACAGTTCGTTGCGCCATCTTGCTCTGCACTATGTCAACAAGGGCGCGCCATTCAGCAGATTAGGTCCTCGATTCTTCTAGCTAATTAATAAACATTACGCTCATTTGCAAGCCACTTTGAAGTTATGATGGGAGGCGTTTTTCCGTAATCCATAAATTTCCCTTTAATAAGCTACAAAGCTGGTCTCCAGCGACTATGGAAATAGGAATCCTGGATCAGGAAAAAGTCGAATACGCCATGTAACCGTCGGTAAACCCTCAAATATGCCGGTTATTCCATAAGTACTAAGTTGATTCTTGAAAATGCGACGGCTTTGCTCCGGTGCGACCTAATATTCCCTCCGTGAGTTTGCGGAGAAAATCAAAGAAATTTATTTTCTTTGCAGGCACAATCTCGTGCGGGATTCAAAGAGAAAATCTTCCCCTTTACCTACTCTAACAAGGTTCGTTGTTTGCAAAGAAACGGTTATAAATATATAACAGTAGTAAACATGGTGATGCCACATAACTACCTTTTTGGAAAAGCCAATATTGTATAGTTGAATAAATACTAAAAACTGCAAATTAAACTTATTTTTAATATTTTACTGAGATAGTCGTCCTATTTAAAAAAGTTAGCCTAACAATCTGCTGAAGTGGAACAAAACATTAAAAAATCATGTAGGTCATACTTGTAATCTGAGTTGTCTGCATTTTTGTTCACTTAATCAGAACGGATCGCCCTTTTTGGGTTTTTCAAAAGGGCAATTACGAAAATAAATTAAAAAGTAAATTGCACACCTCTGTCTCAGATTAAAAAAATATTGCACAAAAATATGAACATTAATTATTTTTTGACTTAATCGCTAAGATTTTCAAAAACATTTTTCATATCCTATTACAGTGTGTCGGATCGTACGCAAACATTTCGTTTATTTACTTTTAACCACTTTTTAACTGTTTTTTATAGTTCTTTTATAATCTCTCTAAAGACACCCCGTGTTGTCAATATTATTTACAGTTGGGGTCGTCCAATATGGGGTTTCTTATTTCGGCACTGTATTTTTTTTTACTCCGGCACCATTTTCCAATCATATGATGTGACTTTACATTCTCACCAAATAACTCGACAATTTCTCTCCAATTATAGAATTGTTACATTAATATTAGACGATACCTCTATACGACATGCTATGCTCACCTGTATACAGACATACTGTTGCTTAGATTACGAAGGCAAAATTACAGAACGTGTCAATATGTCAGTTTGTCGAACACAAATGATTTACTAGGATAATTCAACTGTTAAAATAACCAGTAGTACAAAAATTTTAAAGATTCTGTTACTTATATCTTATGATTTTCTTGCGTTCTCTTATAAAGTTTATATTTTCTAATTGTATACTAAACATCAATGTATGGTACTGCCGTAGCAACATTTTAAACCAACATGCAAATGCTATTGTTGTTTTTTAAATAGGTAAAAAATTTTAATACATCCATTATACGACAGTTTCGCCATGAAAATAAAATTCGTGGTTTTCAGTCCTATCGATTTGGTTTATTACTTGATTTCATACTACATACTTCTTTAATTTAAAGAAGTCGTCATTGACATTGCGTTAAAACTGCTCTGAAATCATCAAGGTAGGTCACAAATTTCTTACATTAAGTTTTACAACACGCTCACAACAGCATTTTTCGGTCAAACACGAATTTTACTTGTGTTTAGATTAGCTAAAACTTTGACTAAAGGTATATGTTAGCCATATTACATTTTCCTTACTCTATTTTGTATTGTTCTTCAAAATAAAATTACAAATATTTGTTTACTTTTTTTACACAAGAAGTGTTGGACAAATAAAAAATTAAAGTTTAGGAATGACTAGAGTCAATAATCTAATGGTGGAGACTCTTTATTTGGTATTCCACTTTCAAAACTGTTCTCTCTGTACAATTATTATGTGTAATAATTTAGAAATATTTTTCTCAAAGTCTACTAGTTCAGAATTTCTTCCTCTGCCACTTGCATAACAATATTAAGTTTTGTAATCTACATATGCTAAAAGTTAATAACCATTTTGTTAGTTTGAAACAATGTTTAACATCATTGAGTGTGGGAACCTTCAAATTTTAGTTGTAGTATTTTTACCCATATCATTCATTTCATTTTTTTAAATAATTACAAAATGCTTTTATAATAAAGCTAATTGTGAAAAATGTAGTCGTCTTTATAATTGATCCATATTTTTAATACTAACAAGGAAAAAATATAAATTTTTCCGTAAATTCATGGATAAAGGTGTTCAGGACTTTCTTGTCAGCGCCACAACGTTTTCTGTTTTTACAAAAATTTTCAAAAATGTCGATTTTTAGGACCTCATGTTCTAACAACCGTTTTGTACATATTTCCCTCTCATTCCTTCCCTTCACTTGATCAGTACCTTCGACGTGGCACTCGATGACACAGACTAGTCGATATAGCAGTTTGCTCTCGTCACGGGTCAGTTCATTGTCAGCGGCGTTGGATGAACTGGGTTCATCTGTGTACTTCGGCGCCAATGCGGCTGTGACGGCTTTCATTGTCAGCCGCATTCTGCAATATCTATTACATTCAAAGCAACAATCGTGAGAAAAACGAAAAACCAATCAATCGATCGATATTTTGAAGAATGTGAAAGCCGATGTGGTGCGTACAGGAAAGGGCTTTCCTGTTCAAATCTGTAAATTCAATCCTCGAAATGAGGCAAAACTTTCTGTACCCAATAGGGTTCGAATCAGGATCAAAATATCGTTAGTTATGCACCTTACCATTACACCACGCGCCTCATTGACGGGTGGAGTTGAGCGGAGAATCAAAAGTGTGGAATGAGAGAAAAGAGATTTTGTGAGGTTTGTAAGTTGCAGAGGCGGTCAGTAATGTTAACTAAGGATTCGGTCGATTTTAGACACAAAAATATACAGATCCTTGTAAGTGGCAAATAATTCAATTGATTTATTGTCATTGAAGCAATGACAAGACACCAATCATTTTACTTATCTATTATATATAAACGTTGAGTTTAATCCCTATCGTCCATACATTACTGAAGTCGTAAGGATATAAAGAAAACACTTATTATGATCAGTTATGAATACGGTTAATGTTATCTGTATCTATTCAATATTATGCTTTATATTATTTTTTGCCGTATGATATCTACAAATATTTGTTTAAGATAAAATTAAATTACTCTACAAATAGTGGTAGCTTAGTGGATAGATCGCTAGACTACGAAACCAAGAGTTGCGGGTTCGAATCCCGCTCTCGCCAATTCGATCGCTGGCATTTTTACGGCCCAGCTCGACTCAGGCTGCAATAAATGAGTACCTGGAGGTCAAACTCTGGGGTAATAATAGGCGGTCGGTACGTAACGCTGGCCACGCTACTACCCTTGTGTACCGTAGGCTCTAGACTGTAACAGATCTATCCTGTTACGACCCCAAAGGGCCTTCGAGGCCTATTACGGGGAACTATTATTATTATTATTACTCTACAAATATTTTACAAAAATTTAGACAGAAAATGTACCCTTTAAGTCAAAAAAATATGTTAGATTGTTGGAGTTTTAAAACAGCTGAAACTTCAGAAACACGCCTTCAACAGTTTTATCAAAACTGAAGAAATATAATTTTGGCGAAATTCCGATCAGTTGTAGAGTTTACCAAAGCCAAGGAAACATTTTAACATGCGGAAAACAGCAAGGTAGTTCTTCTGCACTTACATCCTTTTTTTGGCTCTCGTAGAAATAAATATTTACTCTTCCTGATATTTTAAAATATAATTGAGGCTATAACAAACAAACAAAATTTAACTTTTTAACATTCTCATGCTTGGAGGACTCTAGTGATGTTTATGTTACTTATTGGCATATTTAAGTTTTATATTATTATTTTTGTGCGCCAGAGTGGTCTAAGCGGTTGAGGCGTGGACTGCGATACGGACGGACCCGGGTTCCACTCCTGGAGCTGTCTGATGCCTGACGGGTGGCCTACTCAGTTACTGAAAGTAATTGAGTACCTGCGTTCATTCGAACAAGGGGTAATAATGGCGGTTGTCTAAGGCGCAGTGCTTGCGACGACCTGGTACAGTGGGCGAACATATGAGTCTCAATCTTCTCAGTTCGCACGCCGTGCTCCCACTCGGGGAGTTCGAGCCTTACCGTTATTATTATTTTTTTTAGAACAGGAATTTAATGATTTAGCGACAAAAGCAATAAAGTAGGATTGGAATTATCTTTGTCTATCAAAAAAATATTACATAAATATAGTTTTAAAGTTAATGAGACAAAAAGATGAAGAATTCGAACGAACCACTTCAATCAGTTCAAATACACACATTTTCTGTTTCTGAGTAGGCTCTAAACATGGCTTAACAACTCAAAATTAAACAGCATATTATTCTGAAAACTAATTTTTAACATACGTACTACTTAAGTTGTTTTTCGAAACTATTTCTCTTTTTTCTACTAGTTAATATCTATAATGTTGATTTTTATATCTAGCATATAGCATATTATAAATATTAAATTTCAGAAAGATTTTCTGTTTCTATGACAAATATGCGCAATGTTTTAGAATTGATTTTTTTATATTATTACCCATTTGACCTCTACGTATATTATTTTTGACTACTTTCTCCATAAGACTACAATGTGCAATATTTTTTTGTCTTGTTTTCTTGTTTTTATACTTGTTTTTCAGCTTTTTTAATATGTAGTCTTTATATATAAGGAAATTTTTATTTTTTTAATTTAGTTGTAGTCAGCATAACCAATTATTACTTAAATATCAAGCAGTTTGTTGATAACGGGGCGTGGTATTTTCAATCTAACCGCTGATTTACAGCGTCTGTTTCAACGAAATTTAAATTTCACTACTTAGAGGAACAGAGCATAGCAATCTGACATGCTAGATACTACTTTCGGTCACTTGTGTTGGTTACAAATTATATATTTGTTCTAATTTGGACAAAATCAACGCGATTGCAAGAATCATAAATTGTGTTATCCTCTAACTTCTCTAAAATTAGGAAGCCATACAATCTGCATCTTGCATGAAACGTCACATTATCATCGATGTAAACCAATGGCACGCCTTACCGTGCAATGGACCGGTTACAGATACAAGCGATATATCTGCTCCAGTTCGGTAATACCTTAATTACGAGAACAATACACTGGATTATTCTTTTGATTCTTAGTCAGTTCTTAAGATTTAAATATTAAAAAATGTGGATGAATCTAGGTTCCATCCTGGAGTTCCAAATTTTTGGCAAGTACTAAAAATAACGGAGTATTTTCGTGCAATTTGAATAAGGGGTAATAGTGCGGTTATCTAAGGTTTATCAAAGGTATTAGAGATGTGCACGATGACTAGGTAGTGAGGAAATATAAATACTTTAAATTTCCAATTTGCAGACTATACTCCCACGTGAGATGTAAAGCCTTACCATTATTATTACATATTTTTTTAAATCTCTTTAATGTATTTTAGGACTTTTTCAATATTTATTTCAATGTTTAAAATAGTGCTTCATCACGTTTGTTATAATACAATTTTTTTCCATTTCCATTTCCCTGCTGATATATATTTTTTAATTCTAATGTTAACTTTAATAATATATTTTTTAAATGTATTTAAATGGACGATTTTTATTGTTGACTAATTGTTTTTAATTTGCAATTTCTCTAAAACTTGGAAAATCCTGTACTTGTTGATTATGAGTGAAAAAGTGCATTAACTGAAATATTGCATATCATCGTGTCGATCACAGCTGGATATTTCATGTGATCGGCACACACTTGGTCTTGTATCGATCGTAGCAAACTAACATAAATCATAATCGATGTAAATCCAATGTGTAGTATTCTAATTTGACACATGATCGATGAAAACCACAAACGTATCGATCGCAGCCACGTCACGAACACTAGAAATTATGTACGATACTAGTTAACACCTCACGTCATAGTTAGAGCCCGTACGACTTAATTACAAACTTTTAAAAATTTATCTATACTAACTTTTAAATTTAATTTAGAGATAATAAGTAAATAGAGCAGTCGCTTCTAAGTAAATTTTTATTTTATATTTTATGACATCGTCAAAAAACATTAAATTTACTTGAAAATGGAACGGCGAAAATTGACGGACATTTTGATTTATATTGCTTTGTTAATCTTTCTAAGATTTAAATGAATATAAACAGTTAGTATAATGCGCTGTTACCATGGCTGCAAAACCCTTATTAAACATCCACGCAATTAAACCTACACACACAACCCGTCCAACCAGCCCACCCTTTTGTGCCAGAGTTCTAGAATCGATAAAGCACCCCGCTGTGCAGCTACAAGAATTGTTGCAATATGTTTACGTTATTGTTGCCGTGCCGTCTGTGTAATGCAGCGGCTTTCAGCTTTGAAGAATTTTTTCATTTGCAGGGAAAATGATATTTCGGCGTTTCAGCTGAGAACGCTTGCTCGTAATTGAAATAAAAGTATGGCTTAGTTCAACCGAATACCCGTTAAAAGGATAAAATCTCCTTGCATTATGAAATGAAACGCTTTATTCCATTGAAAAACGTGGAAACAGTGGGTTTGAATAGCTTTTTGGCCTTTAAAACCTTTATGCTTGAACAGAAAATTATTAAACTGATTAGGCAAATTTGCAAGAGCACAATTAGGATTAATTATATTTAAACTTAAATGCGATAGCCGTACAATAAAAATTTCAGCCCGGAAAACTTAAATAATGAAATTCGAAAGTAAATTTAAAAAGCGTGATTTTTGGAGAGAAAAATGACTCATAACTCAAAGCCAAAGAATTTAAAATATCGGAAAGTAAATACAAATTTGCGCTATTAATTATATTAAAAATACAAACTAGCAACCTGTCGATCACAGACGAATATGTCAACGGCAATTACGATCGAGTCAAGCCAAGACAAAACCTGCAAAATTACTTTTACTTTTTTACTTTCTTCCATATTGCAATGTAATAAAAACTTCAGAAATGTATATAGTTAAAAAATAATTTGAAACAATAGAATACTCTTGGTAAGAGAAATTATGTATGTCCTTTGTAAGACTCGTCAAAGAGTGCTTATACAACTTTATGATGAACTACACATCATTGATCGTAACCGACTATTATTGTCGATCGATTTAGTAGTAATCGAGACAAAGCCGATCTTCTGGTTGTTAATATATAAAAATAACCATTAGTTGCTCTTTTGATTTTCTTTGTTATTTTACATCTCAAGAAGGAAAAGAAAATAATTAACTTCATACAATTAGATGAGTTTTGCAAAAGAGTGGTAAGGAATACTTTAATCAATCAATTTGTCCTTGAAATTCGCAGAACAAGCTGTCTTTAATTAACAAAGTACGATCTGAAAAGCATACTGATGGCTAAGAGACGAGCTTTAGTTTAAAATAAAAATAAAAGAGAATACAACTAAGTGCAAAATAAAGAACGTTGTTTTAGAATCAGGCCTCGTATACGAGTTTCCGTAGAAGTTGTTGCTTAACTGCAGCTTTTAACCAAAACTTCTAAATTGCTTGCATGTTACACTATAGTCTGCGGGTATAATTTAGCTCAACCGGCGAAGGCCAAACTCACTAATGGAAGAAGGTTATGAACGCTACGTACGTGTTAGCGATACTGACGTGAAACTGAAGAGATGAAGTTCCTAGAAATGTAGTTGTTACAGGCACTAATAATTAGAACTGAAAATTAATAGCGCGGTTTTGAGTTACGAACTTTGGCGTAGAATTCAGTTCGTGCAGGTTTAATTATCCACATTAACAGCACCTATCCGAGCTCGCCGCGACCTAATTACAGAACGCACATTTTCTGTCTAGACGATTAATAGAGACATTACAAATAAACGTAAATCACGCTAAAATTCTTTTGTCGCGTATTGCGTTTTCATTTGTACATCTTTTACATATAGGTATGTTCTGGGTGTATATTCACCAAAACCTTGATTCAAATCTCCGAATCTCCAAAAACAGTAACACCACCTATGCATTGCGGCAGAACGAAGAAAATTTTATAACGATAATCTCTAATTTATCAAAGTTCCTTGATAAAGTAAATCTACGTAGTCGTTCTTTAACTCCATCAGTGTCTCTCTAACTATTTAATGTCAAATAATTGTTTAGTCATCTGTTAAAAAATTCCCAGACTCATTAACAGTCTAGTGATTTTTTGTCTGTTAAATTTTGGTTTAATATAGTACCAGTGTTTGTTCTCAAGAAATGAAGCCAAAATATTTACAACATTTGGATTTTCCAAATTTATACCAAAGTAGAGAATAACAAGTTTTCAATATTTTATGTGTATTAAGTTTATTTTCCAAAGGAATAAATTTTTTGGAACATTTTTACAGCAAACCATTTTCAATATCCTCTCCAATCCTGGATAGGTCTTAGCAATAATTGTAATTTACTCTATATTATCTATAGCTTCAATTCGTTACTCTATTACGTATCCAAAACGAGGATTTCGATAAGTATTGGGTTTTTCGGCAACTTTTTTCGGCACTCAATATTTTTTTGTCGATTCTCTTCTTTAAAATTCGGTAGATTACTTTATATTAACTTCTGTCTTTATTATGATCATTTTTACACATTAGCGTTAGATCTAACATACGTATCTCCCTTATAGGAAATTTTTTCAACATCATATTGATCTATTAAACTTCTCACGTATAGTACCCGTAATATATTGTTTTCTTCAATTGAAGTTTAATAATGGAAGCATAATAATGTTATCTGAATCGATAACCGATCTAAAAAGGCTTTTAACTATATTACTATGTAATTTTGCTTGTGTTATCTGGAAGACTATCAAGATGTTGATCAGGCTGTTCTTCGTCTTTACAAAACTTAACTACCATGTTTTTACTAATAGTACCTGAGAAGAACCTGGGAATTTGACGTCGACGTCCACCAAATATTCGTTGATATTCGTCAATCTTACGACTCACTAAAAAGAGACAAATTATACGCCATCATGAATGAATTTGGAATCCCAAGAAAATTGAACAGACTAATAAAAGCAACAATGACAGAGACCACGGCATACGTTAAAATACAAAATCAACTGACTCACCCGTTCGAAATAACCAAAGGATTAAAACAAGACGATGGAATGGCCCCTACATTATTCAACATTGCCTTAGAATATGCCATACGGAAAATGTCAATTAACCCCCACAACATTCTGATCAACAAATCAACACAACTTGCAGCGTACGCCGATGATATTAACATAATGGGGAGATCAATGATGGAAACAAAAGAAATTTACATAGACCTAGAAAAACAAGCAACGGAAGTGGGGGTAAGAGTAAATGTAGACAAAACTAAAACTCTAACACAAATACGCTCAAGAAGAATACTACAAAACGTTACAATAGGTGATGACAATATTGAAAGGGTCCAAGACTATATACCTAGGAGTAAACATAGCAAAAGATGGAAATGAAGAAACGGAAATTAGAAGAAGGGTCGGTCAAGCGAACAAACCATACGATGCCATGCTGAATATATTTAAGTCCCACGATGTTCACAAAAACAATAAAGTCAGAATTTACAAAAGCATAATAAGAACAGTAATAACTTACGGATGTGAAGTATGAGTAATGACACAAAAAATGGCAAACTACATCGATGCATTCGAAAGAAAGATACTAAGAAGAATTTTCGGGCCAAAAGAAGATAACGGAAACTGGAGGTGCAGATACAACTATGAAATATACCAAAAGTACAGAAAATTACCCATATCCGATTTCGTAAAGATACAGAGACTAAAGTGGGCAGGACACGCCGTGAGGATGAATGAGGAAAGAGTACCACAAAGAGTACTGCTATGGATGGTAGGACGAAGGCCAGTGGGAAGAGATCGCAGGAGGAGGTTGCCAGAGATGCAGACGACATACTGAAAGTTAAAAACTGGAAGAGAGCGGCAACAGACAGAGACGGATGGGAAAGATGCCTAAAGAAGGCCAAGGCCCGAATCGGGCTGTACCGCCATTCGATGGATGGATGGACCTGTCCTTAGATCAAAACTTTTTTGTCTGTTTTACTTTTTACAGTTCAAATTTTCAAGCAGTGAAGTCAAATCATTCTTTTCGATGTTATGGTTCAATGTAGCTTCAAAAAGTTTGTTTTTATTTTTGTTTCGTTGCGAGTTCTAGTATTTTGCGTCTCTCATTTTGTATATTCCAAATTTTGCTATTGAATACCACCACAGCCTTATTTGAAGACACGGTGGTATTCTTGCCATTTTTTACCAATTTGAGGGATATTGTTTTAGCTGTAAAAAACGTTATGTAATTTGATGGTTTCCAATTGTATTTAAAGGTGTGGCATCCAGTTGCCTACGGTGATAAAAGCCTTTTGAATACTTATATCTAGAATGTGCTTTCTTATTTACCACCTAGAGACAAACCTAATGGAACCCAAAAGTCTGATTTGATTAAATGCATATTTTTGAGAATTAAATGTAAGCTATAGTATCACCCATTTGAAAATTTAAACAATACATCTTAGTACTTTTCATCCTATCAGATTTTAATGCGATCTTAAAAAATATCTTTTGTTTAATTTTTTTTATATGCATGTATGCACCTAGAGGGTCATCTCTAATGCATCGATATCTTCGCCAATTTTCAACATCTATTACAGTTGATTCATATCGCATTATCTTCTCTTACTTTGTATTCTTGTTGTCTTTAGTTCCACTTTCCTACTTGCATCTCAATTTTTTTTTGTTATTCTCACTACTTGTCTATTCTACTGTAGTTACGTTTAATTCTTTTATTAAAGATCCCACGATCCCCTCTTTTTTGATTATTGTATTTTTTATACTATTACTTTTACTTCCGCGGATTAGTCTTAGATGATTTTATCTCTGTTGGAAATGTTGTACTTTTACTTACATCAACATCCGCTTCTTCTTACTTTTCTGTTTTTTTTTCGATTTGTTTCAGTGTTTCTGTCCAATTTCTATTTTAGTTTTGTTTCTTATTCTTCTTGTATATTTTTACGTTTTTTCTTCTTGTCTAGCTTGATTTTAAATAGTTTTACTATATTTGTTTTTTTAATTTGGTGGTCCTATTTTTTAATGTTCTCATTGTTTTCTAGGTTTTGGTAATTTTAAGTATTAAGTTAAAACGCCATGTTAATGTAGAATTAGATTATTTTGCTTTCGTTCTTGTGCCTTTCCTAACTACTTAAGGTTTTACATCCTACATTTTATTTATTTTCTGTTCTAGCATTCCAACCCCCATTGGCATGTTCACTTTTTCTTGTGTTTTATCTTAGAACGTAGAACGTCTCTTCCGAAATGTATAGGTTTATGTCCGTATATACTATATTTGTATTAACTACTTTCCGCCTTTATTTGATAAACCTTTTGTGTACTTTTTCCATCTCTTTTTAACACACTTCTTTGATTATAAAATATGGGTTGGTAGAATTGCTTTTTAATTTTATTTCTTTCAAATTCTTTGTATTTAACCTTCCAAGGGTTTTTATTCTTATTTTTATTGTATTTTTAGTATAGTAGGTTTAGAGATTTAATTCTACCTTCTCGTGCATATGTAACAAAGTGAATGTTTGCAATATATAACAGTGTCATACTAATATCATTCCTTTGTTCCTGCAGCGTTGTTCATTAAAATTAGCACAACTGAAATACATTTACGCGGAACATGTAGCCAGAGTAATCGGTTTATTTTTGATCAGCTTAATAAAAGCCTGTTTTAAGCTCGCATTGATTGGCTGTCCAATTACATGCCAGTCACAGTGAAAATGCATTTTCGTAATTAACTTACGGCGGCTTTGCTGGTTTTTGCAGCAGAGTTTGAACAGGCTGGCTGTGCTGGAAAGCTTGCATCATTATTACCCTTTCCAGTTATGTAAAACAAAGCGCTGTAATTTTGAGAGTGCCGGCGGTAACTCGGAAAGTGCACTAATTGTCTCTTTCTCGCCAGCTAATTGTTATTTTTGGAAGACTAATGCGCTTGTTGCACCGCTGTACCAAGCGGCACTAACCTACCGTGCTTGAAGCTACTCGTTATTATTAGAATTGGCCTATGCAAATCTCAGTTATGCGGAACTAATTCGTCCGATATCAGACTCAGATAGGTGTTCTTGAAATAATGGCCAGTTAATTTTTGACAAGCGAGAATGTAGCTGCAATTTATAGAGCTCCAGAATTCTAAAATTATACAAATTAAGGAAAGTTTCTTGACACACCTGATTTACGAGGTGTAACCTAAATTATATTTAAGAATAACTTAACTTCGATTTGGTAACTTAAAAATACACGCGCTTGGTAGCTCCGTTCCACAGTTATTCGCAAATATTCCGCAAAATTTATGCCAAGTGGTTTTATGTTGAGGAATTTGATTTATATGGCCAGGGTTTCAAATATTTTGTATCGAAGTATCTCTATATTCCTTTATTGATAAATCCGGCTCGAAACACCAAGTAGTACTTTTCTAATTGTTATAGGCCAAAAGACTTAATTGTTGCTTTTCTACTATTTTTCTAACGACACTGACACAAATAATTTGAATGTATTAAATATATATTGTTTCTTCAAAGTAAGTAATTATAAAATTTTAGCAATTCTTTGATGCTTTAAAAAAGATGGTTTGGTTCTTATTCTTGGTATTGCTTAAAGTAACGCTTACAAACGAAGTCCATGGACTAGATATAATATTGTATTTTAGGTAGACTATCGCTTGTTACACGAATAGACGACGATGTTTTGCTATTTTTTCGGCCATTCGAAATAATGTATACAGTTAAAAATATTTTTTGTAAAATCAATCTAAATTTGGTGGTTCTTTTTTTATTCTTATAAAGAAAATCAGAACCCAAACATTTCTAATACTATTCATTTACGATATCCAAGATCAATTTTTCTAACAAAATGAGTAAGCATAATTGATTTCCTGGTTCTACAAACTTTTTAAATAATTTTATGGCATTGTTTAGTCATGCGCTAAAGCAGTCTTGCATCAATCGATTGAGTAATTGCCTTCGCAAGGCGGTTCCACAACCGCGACCGCTGAAATCAGCAAGTCCCGCGTTGTTGCTGAAACGTAGCCGCCACTTCACATTTTAATCCTTTGAACATCTCTTAAGGTTTCAGGAATGCTCGAACCGCCAAACCGAAGCTTTCTTTGCCAAAGCTACTAAGCGGGTTCATAATTATTCTCCAGCTTCACGCTTATCGGCTGTTACCTGCTTTACACCCGAAAGAGAACTTTGTCACGTATTTTCATCGTTCCTTGCTGTTGCGCCAGTAATTAAATCGATCCTTCTCACAAAGACTGTACAGGCATCCAAGCTGTTAACGATGTTTACCGAATTGTTTTGCTTGTAATCAGGAAATCCAATAAAAAAATCTTAAATTACCAGTAAAGAAAGGAAAAATATTTGCTTTGTTCATTCATAATATGTGGCAATTAATCATTATTGGTATTTAATAAATAACGACATATTTGAGCAATTAAATTAATTGAAAATTAAACAAGAAAGTATGAGATAAAGAATAAATCATCTAATACAGCTTTGTCTAGAGATAAACTGGATATAAACTAAAAATAGATAATAATACAATAAAAATAATATTAAAAAATCCTACCATCGTTAAGTACAATTGATTACCTAACCACCAACTATAAATATAATATTCTTGGTTAAAAATTGACGACCCCATTTTAATACAAACCTAAAAACCTTGATAGCCAGAAGACAAGGGAAATACTAGTTTTAAAAAAGCGATCAAACGTATAACTGAAAGTCAATAAAAAATTTTAAGCAAATCCACGAACAAATAAAAATATGATTATAAAATGTAAATTCTAAAATAAAAATTTAAAAAAATTACTGCAGAAGATAAAAAGTTAAAATTATGAAGAGAAAACACAAGTTAAAAGAAACAGGGCGATTAAGAACAAATCAAAAGAAAATTTCACAGTTAACAGAGTAGTATGTACTATGAGAAACAAAAAACTGAAAACAAAGTAGTCGGATTTATAACTATAGTTACAAGAAAAAGTATAAAGACAATGATGATTTCACAACACTTGTTCGAAAAAGTAAAGAAAATAACAAATTTTATTTGAAACAAAGTTAATAATATGCATCCTTATGAAGACTAGTAACATGCATACTCCCATAATGGTTAAAGACGAAGAAACAAAACATAATCATTACGAGAAACCAGCAGAACTATATAAAAAGTCTTTTAAAAAATTGGAAAAAATTAGTCAGACAAGCCAAGTAAACTTAACTACAATGAAAAATGAAGAATGGCCAGTGTTTCTATCAAAAATATGGGAATATCAAGACAAAGAATAGTCAATTGAATAGGCTATATTTTAGCAAAAGTGAACTACATCAAAAGTATTAAATATGTTGGGAGTCGCAGAGAACGCGTTATTACTCTCTGATTAGAGCAAAAAAAACATAAAAGAAAAATAATTTAAATACGACTGCTCTAAAATAGCAGAGAACACAATTAGAACATAAATTAGAATAAGCAATTAGTAAAGAGAGTTGCAGATGGCTTAAATAAATGGACCAAATATAAAAGAAAACATTAGAAAATAATAAAGAATATATTCAACAGAAGGGAAAAATTTAAAGGTATCATTAAAATAAAACCTAAATATAGAGGATGCCCAAAAATGTTCAAAAGTTGTTCTCTATGCTACGTTAATTGAAACCTGGAACACCATAAGTGTTAATCATTGCTTGGAAAAATACAATATAAATATGAAATATAAAAATACAAAAGAAAATCGTAGAATCTTTTTAATATTCGTATATATTATTGATGTATGAGTACTAACAAAAGCTAAAATAATAAAGAAAATAATTGGCAACTAGTAGAAAAATAAGGAAGTGGGGTGCACACTGATTTTTGGAACATTTCGATCAATTAATCTGTTGCAGAAAAATAAATTAAGAAGTTTACCTTTATTTCTAGTTTTGAAGTCATCATGGAAACACTTTTTGGTCGACATAATTAGTATGATACTGAAATGTTATATTTGTGAAAAGAAAATGTGGAAAAATAGACCTCCAAGTTAATACAATCAGAACAAAGCATATGTGGTGCCAGGCCCAAACAAGTTACTTAAATTGATACCACTTCCAAAAACTAGAGAAGAGAATTATAAAAAGTAAATACCGTATTGCGCTGCTAAAATATTTTTAAGATAATTCTCTCTCTTGGACTACTAAAACTCTTCATTATAATTCGTTTTATAGCGTTTTGATATTCCTATTGTTTTCTCCTGCCATATAATTTGGCCATTCCGATTATTAGGTGTTAATTTTTTTCTGGCATTGACATCTGAGTACAACTCATCCAAAATAGATTCGACCTCTTTTTTGCTCACGTTTTTTTGTAGTATTTGTTTACGCGCTCACTTTTTGCCTATTTCCTTATAATTTAGAGTTTGGCGTAGTTGTACATTTTTCACTATTCTTAAATGACGTTTATTATTTTTTCTTTCGTTTCTGATCCTATTTTTCGTATTTCTAGAAATCGTCGTTTACTTTGTAATTTCTTATTTAATTACTATTCTTTAATTATATAGTACAAGGGGTTACCTGCCAAAAAATATTTTTGGCGTCCTAGGCTGATAATTTTTCACCCTCCCCCTTTCCTCAAATTTTTGCAAGGTGGCAACCTATAAATTTTTAAATTGGATCGGCTTTTTCCCTGGATCGGAAACGTGGAACAATTTAACTTGGCGCCCATTTATTATGGAAGTAAGCATAAGTCGCCCATAACAAATACATAAAGTTGAACCAAGGTAAAGCTTGTCCGCTCGTTCATAATGCATTCCCGTAATTTTTACGTAAGAAATACCTAAAGTTAAAATCGGTTGAACTTTACGTATTTTTTACGTTCATTTGCAGTAATTTTTAATTTTTCCGTAGAATAATATTGGCAGCAGTAACAGAAAGTTTGTTTTAATTCTGAAATTGCATAACCTAACTTTAGTGTTGGCGGCATTTTGGCTTAATTTTTGCAACGGATGTGGAACTATTAATTAAGTTAGTAAATATGCTTCTGTTCCTACAGCATAAAAGGGATAACAGGTACAAAGGCAGCCGCAGCCGCCCGGTAGAGCGAGAGAGGCCCCGGCGTGCGTGCATGAACGCACGAACCTCCTCGCATGGCCACGCCAAATTTCATGTCAATCGTCTCTGTTTACTTTCCGTTCACAAGTATAGGCTCTCTTTGTTTACTATGCACGGATCTCTTTGTGTAAATCAAGGGCGTAGAGCAAAGCCACATTATGTTTGTTTACTTTCCATTTAAATGTATAGATAGATTATCTTTCTAAAGATTGAATTATACATTTATTTAGACAGAATATTGCTCTTCTTTCTTTTGGTACTCTGATTTCAATTTGCTTTTCCGTTCTATTCATATTTTTTATTTGTATTCTTAGTATGCTATTTTTTCAAATCATAATATAAGGTGTTGGAGTTGTACGATGATATTGAGTGACCTTGTCTAAAGCATTTTGTCGTTATAAAGGTTTTTGAGAGCGTATTGTCACTCTTCACTCTCACCACTGATTTTTGTACAGTTTTTTTAGTTCATCTAATTGTACTATCTTTTACGTCTCTCTACAATTTCCAGATTATCTTAGGTTTTCATTAAATTTACCAGTGGTAAGTAACTTCTATCAAGTGCTAGTTCTTTTATTATTTGCGTTATGCATGAGCCCTGTATACTTTTTCATTCATTTACTTTAGGATTTTACCAAAGATTTTACTTAATGTGTTAGTAAGTAGATTAAATCTATAATTTTTGCAATTGTTCTTCTGTCCCTTTTTATAATATATGTTAATCCTAGCTGATTTCCAATTATGTGAAACTGATTCTTCATTAACATCTTTTGAAAAAGTTTTGGATCTGCATTTGATTATATTAGTTAGCACTTTTGGCCCACTCGCTGTTCTATTCAGTGACTTGGAATTGCGCGATGTGTTCCTGTCTGTGCACCGTTAGTTTATCTTGGTAGGTTCTCTTCCATTCTTTTATATTTATTAGAAATAAGTTAGTGTGATATGGTCTTTGAATTCCTTTTTGTATTTTCATGTTTTGAAGAATTTAGTCCCATCTCTAAATATTTTTTATTATGATTTTATATATATTTTTTAAATTCAAAAAATTCTTTTCTTATTTTTGTCCGTCCTTTTTGAATATTTTATTTAAATTATTGTCGTATTTTTGCTATTTATTAGTCTTTAATCTGCCTTTTATACCGTACTAGTAGCTGATGTAACGTGTTTTTCCTCCAATTTTTAGTCCATGCTGTTTAGGTTCAATCATTTTATACCTTAGCATGTTAATTATTTTTTTTATATAAAAGTAACTGAGATTTCTACTTTTCCATTTAATAAGTAGTGATTGGAGTTATATTCCAACCCTCTAAATGCTCTTGTGTTACGAATTTTGGTTTAACTGATTCTCTATTATCATCTACTTCATAATTTAAGGACCTATTGGGGAGCTAATCTTCACATAATGGGATGTCAGTGTTCATCAATATTAACCTCTTTCTAAGTTTTTCTTTCCTTCTTTCATCTTTACTGTTTACGTCGCTCTTATTTGCTCTATATTCCTCGTTATCATAGCTTATCAACTAGAAACTGGACAACCTAGCATACACACGTAAGCCATATGATTAGATTAGGTCATTTAAGATGGGCTAAAAAATAGCTAAGTATTTTCAAGCTTGCCAAAGATATATTTGAAAAAATAATCACGGTTGAAATGGAGAAATAGTTGGTACTCTTTAAAGTCTATGGGGTTAAATGAGAGCCCTGCTCAACAGAGAAAAGTTAGAAACGGCTTGCTCTACTGATTATTATACGTTTCAAGTTCATCTTTTTTTGATTTCAAACTGTCTCTACTTCAAACCGAAATAACGACTTAAATTTTATGAGAAACCACTGTACATATAACCAGTGATCTATTTTCATTACCGAAAAATATCGCAGGCCAGTTATGCCCATATAAATTATCTTTTTGACATGGCTTATAATTTAAAGAAAACGACGAGCAACATTTCTGCTATTTGATTTTAATTCCCCCTCGTAACCTTTATTAAAATGTGCTATTTTAAGTACCGAATTGATAAATTTTATCAACTTTAATGGGCTAAGTAAGAAGGATACATTCCACCTGTGACAATTATCTATATTGGAGCTTATCTGTAATAAATTATTGGCAAAGTATCTTGCAATATCTATTTATACTTCAATTGCGTAATCTACAGATTATTGTACACATAAGTACTTTCGTGATTCTGAAAGAAATTCTAGCACGTAGGCTTATATACATGAGGCTCTATAGGTGTCTGCCTACTTGCTCTGCAGAGCTTATGCAATCTTCTCCCTCAATAATTATAATCCTCCTAATTTGAATTCCATGCGGTTTTTTCTAAGCTGAGTTTCTGTTCATTTAAATACCTTGCTTAATCCATTGTTTCTTCCTTTTTTTCTCCTCCTTCTCGTCTCCAACTTTTTTCCTGTCTCCTTTTTCCTCCTTTTGATCTTTATCTTTCTCAGCCAGAACTTACATGCTCTTCATTTTTCTTTGCAAGAATTAGGCCTTCCTCGTTGCCGCTTGACATCCGAACTTTTTTCACTCTGTTATATTATAGAAAAAGAAAAATATCATAAGTGACATGCAAAAATATGTCTCTATAAAAGTATCAGTCGCATGCTTTATATATTTGCATTCCAATTTTTCTATATTCAGAGATGTATTGTGTTTTAAAGAATAGACATTATTAAACCCAATATGTCATAGCTTACACTTATCTAAACTATTACGCCAAACACAGATAGAATTCATGTTTCGTTTCTTATACAATGATGTATCACATGCCTTGAGTTTTTGAGTTGTAATACCCACCTCGACTTTACCCTTTTAGAGAATAAATTAAGTTAGGAAAATAAACATAGTGTTCCATTTCTTATTCTAGAATATGTCTCACGATAGGCTTCTCCAATTTCATGATTCGGGGAGTTTTCGATCCCTTTGTTGCAACTTATGTGGTATTTTTGGATTTCAATATTGCACCATAATTTTCCCTTTTAAGAGGATACATTTTAAAAACTCTAAATTTCATAAGTAAAAAATTTGAATGCAATGCTTTTTGTAAGTTTTTCCCTCTTCAGGCTTAAATCAAAAACATAAATTCCATCAATTTTAATAGTTTTTAAAATAAGCCTGCAAACTTGAATTTCACAGAGCTTCTTTTCTTTTGTCTAGCTAAATACCTTTCTTTATCCCCCTCTTTTTTACCTCCACCCTTTCCGCTTCTTTTCTCTAACTTCCCGTTTTTCCTTGTTACCTTTTTCTTTCCGCCTCCTTTTTTCTTCTTTTTAACCTTTATCTTTCTTAGTTACTGCTGTATTAGATATTATCCATTCTTTTTTACAAGGGTTGATTCTTCCTCTTTCACGCTCGACATTCTGAGTTTTCGTGCGTATGCTGCAGACATTTTTTTATTTTTTTATTATATGAGCAGTCATTTACAATGCATGTTTTTGAAATTACTGCTTCCAAAATGTCAAATCGGTTTTCAAATCTTTTCTTTGACTTTGAATAAATGATAATTTAAAGAAACTACGCCTGGTAAATAAAAAACCTTATAACTAAAAAAAAACTTTTCGGGTCAAACACTTTAGCGGAATGGTAAATAGGTGTTTTTCTTCCGACAAATTATTAATATCATTCTACTGTAACTTTCTCACTCGATTTTAGGAGCTCATGGTACTATTCTGCTTCTATAAGACAACATTGTTAACTTGGAAGGTAGTTCTTGCAATATCAGTTAAACTTGATTCATTCATGATTTTTGTATTTAAATTTATTGTAGAGGATTTAATTTTTATTGCCAAAAATTATTTAAATAATAACTTATCAGTCTATATTACAAAGCAACGTAATACAATAATTTAAGTGTTTTATTATCTTTGACTCATATATTAAACAATAAGATAATTTTTAAAAAACCTTTAAACTTATTGTAGTACTTTAGATACTAAAGTATTTTAATAAAATTTATCTTTGGCCACCTGATTCGTTGTGGCTACATAAAATTGTACTTAAATTTTTTTATGATTCTCTCTAATACTTAAGAGCTTGTGTTACATTAGGTATCAAAACATTATAAACAACAATAAATTTAGGCTTTTAAATGTAATTTTTTATGTAAGAATGACTTGAATAAACTTTGGACCAGTCAGGTTTGCTTACGTAAGTCTAGAGTAAATTTTGACCATAAAAGAGTTGTTGCAAGGGATTCAAGCACTCTCTTCTTAAGACTAGTGCCATATTTATGGTTTTGTATTAGAAACGCAGCTAAATAGTGTCGTAAATTATTTTTAACTACACTAAAGTTGAAATAACATTGTGTATAAACTTTTATTAAACTACATTATCTTTGGCCGTTATCACAGGATTTACTTCTGTGAAAAGAAGAGTGTTACATTGAAAGTATACTATTTTAAAGCAAAAAATATTTTAGAATTAGTAACATCGACTTTACAAAACGATTTAGATGATAGAATTAAAGAATTTTACAAAAAAAGGGTCTTTTAGAGGTCTTGATAATTTTTCTTTAAAAGCGATTCTTCAGTACTACGACACAATTATATCTAAAAAATGCTTGTTGATGCTTTAGTTGTTTACATTATGTACTTTAACGCTAAGGGCTACATAAATGTATGCCTGTATAAGAGCAATTCAGGCTGCACGCCACCACAATGCAAATTTTCCGATGACAATTCCGGATGATTCACCTCGATAATGTTCCCATTCACTCGTCACAGCTCAATACATCAATGTGCGTTTCCGACCAACATGACATAGCGCTAATAGCCTTTAGTAAATCGAAGTAACTTTAGCGGAAAGCCGATGCGATTATCGAACAGATTGCAACACTGCTGACATTTACCAAAATAGCAAATTAAACGGACTATTGCGGATGTCCCAGAACACAACTGACCTACGACCGTGGCCATAAGAAATATCACAAGTTTTTTGAGAACGCAAAGAGAAAATAGATGCAATAAATATCTATTACATTTATGTATATTTTAATGCCTCTATTGATTTAATCTAGGGTACTTAACAAATGAGTTCTATAACCGACATTTCTTTTATTTTTGAGGAAGACCAGCTGGGCTTGCTGCTCGCTCCAATTGTGTTCTAAAACTGACAAAAAGTAACCACTGCGTAAGTCAAAAGATGTCATATTTTAGTTATAATTACAGCCGTAAAACAAAAAGCCTGTTGTCTCAATTTCCTGTCTATGATTGCATGTCCACATTACCGCCTAAATCAATAGCTACCCCATCAAGCCTTGCTTTTGTTCTCTCTTTGAAATATCGTGCTGTGCAGAGCCATCGTAAAACGGTCTTTAATTAGAATTTTATTACGTTATTTATATTATAAATATTTTGAAATAGGTTTCATTCAAATATGTTGAACGATATAATCGCCTTTATTATCATAATTGAAATGGATAACTATTTTGATACTGTAGATACATCTATTACTTTCATTATGCAAACCACTTAAAATAAGAATTTTTATTATGAACTCCCTGATAATTGTATTCTAAAATTATGTTCTTTTTTTATTTAAGTTGATGCAAACAACGAAGAGTTGTTTGTTTTCTTTTCTTTATATTAATCACTTTCAAATTTGTATTTTATTAAGATCAACCGTAAGACAATCTTATAAGAGATCCAAATGGAAAACTAATTATTTTTTAAAATTATATTTCGTACTTTTACTATAGCATACCTTAAGCGGATCTTTCTTTAAGATAAACCTTAATTTATATTTTAGAAAATAAAATCTCATTTAAATTTAGATGAGTTGTTTGACTACGAAAGAGGATGTTGCAGATAATTTAAGCACTTTCTTATCGAGACTAGTGATATCTCTACATTTTTCTATCAAAAGTGAACCCAAAAGGTGTCACCATAAATTACTTTCAATCACACTATAGTTAAAGTACAACTTTCTAAACATTTTCAGTCACTTTCACAAACTGATAGCGTACACCTTATCATTTTACAAAAGTTTGTAAGTTTAAAATATTTAAAAGTTTCATGCCGTTCACCCATAACTCTTGTAATGGCAAGACTGGGATTTTGCCTTAACCCTAGTGTTTAGGAGAAACAGACAAATAGTCAGTCTTGGACACAGTATTTAATAGTTTCTGAAACACATCTTCTTTTATAACCAAAATTGTAAAATTTTGCATCAATTCATAAGGCTTGAATGACAGTTGAGTAAGTTCAATTTGATTCTTTAAAATGTAAGTAACGGCCTATGAAGTTTATAAGAAAAGAGTTGTTTAACATAGAAGAAGTTTCCAACTCTACTATATGACGATATTATGTTTTCTTTTACTTATTCCGCTAATGAAAATTATTGACCTTGACTAGTCAAAGTTTAGCTATACAATATTTACGTTACTACAATTTAAAAATGCAAAGTTTATTTCTCCATCTATTTATTTGCCTAATCAGTTTTTTTTATCTAACTCAAAATTGTTTGAAAATGACTATATCCAAACGCTTAGGGGAGGCGGCTTCTCTGCCTACTATAATCTCACCTAATCTTATCAAAAGAGCCCTAAAAAAAGTAAAGAACAAATCAGGGTTTTTTAATCTTCACCCTAAAATTAGCTTCTAAAATTTTCACTGACGTAGGCCTGAGCAACTACTCGTTGCACAAATCACTATTTTTTATGTGCATTCAATGGGTTACTGATCAGGTATGCCAACCTCGTATAGGTCAAAAATCGCCAACCAGTACCATATAGCAGAGAGGACGTGGTTCTAGAAAAAGTAATCAAAGCTGTAAAATATGCACCTTTTGCTTACCGAGTTATACCTAATGCAGCACCAGACAATCAGTTTCGAGTATTGAGGCCCATAGAAAACCCCCTGTGACCGCTCCGCGTACTATAATGTTGATAAAAAATCAAACGCAAAGAAAAAGTGTATTTTATTTTTTAAAATTTGATGATAATGGCTAGATCCTTAAAGAGGAAGGCTATAAGGTGCAAAGCGGTGCGCAGAATTATTACCTTGATATTTACTCATTATGGTGGTAGCCAATCAGCGCCGAGAAGATAATTCACACATTGCTTGTGCCTCCAATTCATAAGAAAGGAGATACAACTAACTGCGATAACTACAGGGCGATCTGCTTAGCACCTGTCGCGCTCAAAGTATACTCAAAAATTTTAGAAAAGCGTCTAAGAGCTCAGATTGAAAATAAACTCGAAGAAGAGCAAACAGCTTTCCGACCAAACAGACAAACGCAAGATCACATATACACTCTTAGATCTATAATAGAGAAATCACTAGACAGAAACAAGAACATATACTTAGCTTTCCTGGACCTAAAAGCAGCGTTTGATCAAGTACCAAGAAAACATATATGGAACGCATTAGAGGAACTAGGAACAAATTCAAAATTACAAAGAGTAATTCGAAGCATATACAATAATGTGACGGGAACAGTTAGACTAAACGGAAAGACATCAGAAGAGTTTAGAATAAAAAGGGAGTTAAACAAGGCGACAGCTTAAGTCCACTTCTTTTCGTAGCCTACATGGATACAATAATAAAAGAACCAAGAATCAAACTAGACCGACAAGATTAGGGTACCACAACCTAATTCCAGTTTACACACAAGACCTGATTTACGCAGACGATATTGTTCTAATATCCGACAAGGTAAATGTCTTACAAAGAAACATCCAAATATGGAATGCCTGCCTGCAAGAAAAGGAATGGAAATAAACAAGAACAAGAGTAAGATTCTACACATCACAAAAGAAGAAAGAGAAGAAAACATAGACGTAAGAATAGATGGACAACAACTAGAGATAGTAGAAACATACGAATATTTAGGAACAATGATAAATAAAGACAGGAAGATCGACCAAGAAATACGAAACAGAATAGCCAAAGCAAGTAGAGTCTACTACCAAATAAACAACACTCTAGTAGGAAAGAAGGAATTAAGCACTAAAACAAAGCTACACTTATACAAAACCATCTATACACCGACACTCAATTATGGATCAGAAACGTGGACGATGCTGGACAAGCATAAATCCAGAATAACAGCTGCAGAAATGAGGTACCTCCGAAGATAATAGGCAAAACCAGAAGAGATAGGGTACGTAACAGAAGCGTAAGGACGAACTAGAAGTAAAACCTCTAGTAGAAGAAATAGAGGAAAAACAACTAAGCTGGTATGGACACCTGGTTCGTATGGGGAGGAAAGGATACCCAAGAAAATGTTAAATATGAGACCCGAAGGAAGAAGAAAAGCGGAAGACCAAGGATCCAGTGGGAAGAATCAATAGAGGAAATGGCAAGGAAAAGGAAAAACATCACTGAAATACGGAGAATGGCAAGAGAAAGGAACACCTACAAGAGATGGATAAAAGACCCAACACCGTGAGGTATAAATGGGGACAAAGAGAAAGAAGAAGAAGAAGAAGCTTGTGCCTAATTTTTCAACTAAGAATATGCTCATTGTTGATTAGCCAGTTTTATTTTGCCAATATCTTAAGCCGACTTGGTTGACTTTGAACGGTACAGGTTTCGTGTATGTACCAGGCAATCTTACACTCTTAAAAACTTGGATCATCACTATTATTTTTAACCGTTTTCCGAATAGATTAGGTCAAATTGTAGTATACGGATAAGTCATTTTAGTCATTGTCTTTTAGAATTATGTTTTATGTAAGCAGTCTTATCTTTAAAACTTATAAAAATTTTAGTTTTTACATCCCTTCCCCCCAACTTTATTTAAACTACTTTAACGAAAATGATAAACATAAGAATTTAAAGCAAAAAATCGATACATATGTGGAAGTTACTTTGATTTCAAGTGTGACATTGGCAGCGTTCTGATTTTGTCTCTATCCCCTCAATAATTGTAATGATTAGTTTTCATATTCGTCTTTGCCCCCACCCCCACTCCCAATCCCTTTCTCTCTTCTATTCATAATTTGTTGAGACGCTTTAATTATGTATAGCTGTTGTATCTGGCATCCTTTATGACTTGCTGTATGTTTTTTAACGTTGGTCTTCTGTTTGAGTTTTTTCCCTGTTATTCTCTCTTCTAATATAATCTTGTAGTGTCATATGTGTCCTATTAAACCAAATCTTCTATTTACTATTTGTTTCTATAGGTTCCTATTTTGTCATATTATTTTAGGGACTCCTTTGTTCGTAACTTTCTCAATCCACTTTACTCTAAGTCTTCTTTGGTAATACTACACTTCCAGAGCTTTTAGTTTTTGTTTACCGCATGTTTTAATTATCCAACTTTCGTAACCATACAGTCTAGTGCTCCATACGTTTTAGTGAGATGTTTGATTTTTCAGACGAATTCTATTCTTTCACTGCTTCCAAACTCACCTCTCAGTAGAGGTTTTTTTAAAATCTTTTTATGCGTTATATATCTTTTCCATTTAGCACTAATATTTTTCTACTCTATGAGTATGTTTTCTTGTCCGTTCTTTATTACGGTATTCCCGGTCTTAGGTTCGTCGAGGAAATTTTTTACACTTCTATAGGCTTCCTCTACGTTACCACCCTTTATGTCTCTATTGATTTCTTTGCATTTATTTTCAACGAACTGCTCTTTAGTTTTCCAGTTTCTTAGTTTTTTATTTATTTATATTATATATTTTTTCCCTTCTTGTTTATTATATTTGTTTTTATACTTTCCACATTTTCCTATAATTTTTTCTATTTTTTCTAATTTTTGGGCCATCACTGTATTTACAAATTGTAATGCTTTAGATTGTTTTAAACTGTACTTTTATTTCCTCTTGCTGTTTCTTCTTCTACTACTTCTTCTAATCTTTGCCGTATGTTATTGCCTTTTAACTTTATAATATTCCAGCCAGCTGCTTTTGTATGCATTACTTTTTTGAAATGTCAGTTTTGTTTTCATAAATGTTTGCCCTCCATACCTGCACTTATATGACTTTTTCGGTCCTTGATTTAGTTTCTAAACCTTTGGTTTATTACAACATATTTTGTGGTATAGTCCAAGTAGGCTTTTTTCTTACGTGGTGTTGAAAAAGTGTTACCCTAACTAAATTACTGTATGCAAAATTCAACTAGCCTTGTTCCCCCTTCATTGCTTTTGGTTTCTATTTGCTTATTATTTCGTCTTTAGTGATATCGCCAATTTCCTAACAGGATCACATTCTCATCCCCTTTACTATGTCTTAACATTTCATTTATATCTTCGTACATCCTTTCAATTTCGTAATCAGATTTTGGTATATATACTTGGATTATTACGGTGTCTGATAGTTTTGTATCTAGTTTTACCATAATATATTTTTTTTATTGTAAAGGATTTTCTATTAAGAAGTATCGGAACTCTTGTATTTTCTTTTAATGCGACTGCATGTATTGTTCATTCGGAAAGTCATTTTTCTGTGGTCATTTGTCTTAACTAACATTCAAGATTTCTATTTTCACTCTCTTTACTCCTAATTTTAGATTTTTAAGTTTTTCAGCTTAAAGAAGTGTTTTTACATTCCATATATTTTCTACTTATCAGATCAAAAATCTTTAATTTAGAAATATTTTATCATATATACTACATTTATTTGGGAAATACTTTTGTCCTTTTTGCGCATGGATTCCTTTTACCTTCCGCTTTGTCTATTTGTATTTCTTGTGGGCTAATATCTATTAGTCCATAAGTAATTTCTCTTTTATTCTTCCATCTTCGAATCTATGATATTGTAACTATTAACATGTATGCTATTGTTTATATCTCTGTTCAATATTTAAAAAAATGTTTACTCTGTATCGTACTTTTAATGCTTTTTATAATTCTTTTTTGGCTTTTAGTAAAAGTTCTTCACTCTTTTCTTGTCATGTCTCTTATTCAAATAAGAAAACGTGCTTTCCTCTTTTGACTTCATTACTGAATTTAATATTTAATTGTTTTTAACAAAAAAAGTTTTAATTTAACACTTCAAAATTGATTATGTTGAATATCTATTTTTTGTTGTACTTCTTTTATCAACACTTTTATACCTCTGCTAACTATACTGTTCACTACTTATGCAATTTGTACATGAGAGTGGTATATATCACAGAATTTACAAAATAAAATTTAACTTTAGATTATTCAACTATAGCACCATATCTTCGTTCAAAATATTCTTAATTTGTAAAAATTTCGATGAACTTTTTGGTTTATTTATTTTTTTGCTGTTGAATTAATGTTGTCACCATTTATCATTTTTGCTTTATTAGAACTATTGACTGTTTAGGAATTAAAGAATACGTTTTTAATTGCTTCTGGGTCATATGAATTTTTAATTAAATATTAATATTTGACTAAGGTGGTACTGAGATAGTTTCCATTTTTGTTATCCATAGCTGTCTCTTCAAATCCTTCTTTTGTTTTTGAAGTGCGTTAATTTCATTTTTAGTTAGCCTAGTATAACGAAATAAAATACATAAAGTACTTGAAAGACTTAGTAAGTTATATAATCGTCATTGTTATCCATTATTATATAGATTTCATATAGTGGTGACTAAGTTTATAGGGTAAGAAGCGGGAAACGAGGGCCATATTTCCCGAATGCGTTGAAATAGTTTTCTGATAGTATGTGTTTACCCATAGTCCTTACTTAATGTAGAATTAGAGATTTTTATTTTTCAATCCAATATATTAAATAGTTCCATTTTCCAAATCGTTCAGAGTCGGTTGTAATATTTTTGGGTCGTTACCATGCTTTATATATGTATCATATGTTTAAATATATTTTCTGCACGTAACGTCTTTGTAAGAAGGTATAATTTTCCAAATCGCAATTCCTTAAGTCAACCCCAAACTTGCAGCTTAACGAAGTATTTAATAATTTCTATGTATAGACTAAGACTATTTCAAATAGACCAAGCCGAAGAAGATGCCTTTTCAGTAATTATGACATTGCTCTAGTCCATTTACAACTTTTGTTTACTAATGATGAAATGAACTGCACTACAGTTCCTTTTGTGTTTATATATTGTTACTTTACTTCAAAGAGAAACAAAATCTTCCTTTCGAAATATATTTGAGATTATCTACTTCAAACTTCATAATATGAAGCATGTCAAGAAAACAATTTTATTGAAACGATGCTTAACAGCGGTTAAAAATCAAAATACAAAATTAATTTTCACACCTTATATTTATACAACTTTAACAGCTCACGTAACAGTTTCCTGGTACTGAAATGTAAAACACGGTTATTTACAGATGTCGTAAATATCCGCTTGATTTTACAGTGGCATTACTTAAAAAATTCTAAGCTATTCTCTCAAGTAATTGCACCACCAATGCATCAGAATTATGCAATTTACGACTAAATTATTGGTACTTATGTCTGCTTACAGTATCGGGCCTCACAAGGACGCTTTTGAGATTCCTTTAGCTCATTTCAAATCGTCTAAATTAGCGACAAAGCGATAAACGAATGCAATCATGCCCTAATATCTCATGTGCATGAAGTCACGTACCGACAATTTTTACGTCAGGCTATCAAACCTTTATCACCTGCGGAGAATTTCAACAATCGCTATATCTGCCTTTGAAATTTAGCCGCAATTAATTTCTGCAAACGACAATTTTGATCCTTTATTGTTGAAATTAGGCCTAATGAATTGGCAGTCTACAATAATGTATGCCGTTACGGGCGCGCCTTCTATGCTTAATCTCATCAATACTCGCTTGGGTGTCAATTCCCAATACAAACATGACGACCAAAATACACGTCAGTGCGGCGGTTATTACAGCATGTAATTGTTTTACGCTGTTTGCCCGAACAAGGCAAGTGCAGCAAATAAACTTCGCAATTCCCTTGCCTTGGCGTGTGCTGTAAAAACTTTAAAATCAATAGCAAACTTTTCCTTTGTTAATTTGCGCAACGAAGCTGCCAACCGAGTGAGCAGCTGACATTCGACGCTTTGCTCTTTGTGTATTTCAATTTCGAAGTTTTTGCGATCTTTAGTCATTTGCATATGTGCTTAAAAAGGGATTATCTCGAAAAGCAACATTTTATTCCCTAAATATGAAGTCTGCAGAATAATAACAACAGAGTATAAACATGCTCCCTGCTATTGCGGCAGCATTCGGTTCGACTTCCAAACATATCTTCCTTCAAAATGTCAAATGAAAAAAATTACATCTGAGAATAAGATCTCTGCTTTTGAGTTAAATAGTGAAAGTGTAAATAAACAATTATATCATAAGACCGACTACCGTATGCTATGGAAAATGACTCAGTCAGAGAAACGACTTTGACTCCCTATATTCCTAAAGGAATGAAAGGATCGAAGAAGAAGGCTCTGCTTTTGAGTAAATTGAACGCATCATTAATGTTGTGTCGTCTAAAAATTACTAGCGCTCAAATTCTGCATGAACAAGAAGCTATGAATCCAATATGCTACACCTCGTTTTGGCCATATCCAGGAGTGAAGGTTTGATGAAGCCTCACAATTAAACTTGCAAAATCAGATAAAGTTTATAATTCTTTAGCTTTTCAGAATAAAAATCAATAAAAACTTGAAGGAAAGCTACAACGTTTCTTAAAACCATTTTTCACCTTATAACAAGATCAGGGGACGAAACGGTAATATATACAAATGTTGAAACTCATAAACACCTTGGAAACTCAAACTTAGACCAACCAATCAACTATGAAGGTCTCAGCACTCTATATATTATCGTTCATGAGATATGTCACTTTAAAATAAAAACAGCGGGAAACCCCCTCTTAGGGGGTGTTTCAATATATATATATATAGAAAACAAAAAAAAAAGTCTGTAAACTTTATGGAAACCAATAAATAGTTTAAAATGACATAGTGACATAGACAGTAATAAACACTCAAATAACTTATTTAAAAACCAAAAACTTATAATGGAACAGATAATCTGGCTCGATGAAGTTTTTTGAAAGGATTAAAAATATTGTTTAGAACTACAATTGAGTTTCGAAATGTGGAGTTATAGAAAAATCTTAAAAGTATTTTAGACTCACAGAATAACAAATAAGAAAATATTGTTAAGAGTGGGAAAAGAATGTGGGATTATAAAAACAATAAAAATCAGAAAATTATAATATTTAGGACATTTAGTGAGGGGAAAAATACAAAATACTACGATTAAAAACGCCAGGAAAAATTATAGAAAATAGAAGCATTGGGAGAAGAAGAATGTCCTGGGTGAGAAATTTAAAAGAGTGGTTCAACTAGCTCTTTGGAACTTTTTTGATCATCCGCAAATCAAGTTGAAACAACTATAATGATAGCCAACCTCCGCTAGGAGACCGCAATGAAAGAAGAAGAAGATTTTATTTTTTTACTCTTTACTATAAATAATTATAAATATTTCTGAAACGGCTAAAATAGAACCTCTCACTTAAAAAATTGCAATCTATAGAACTATGATGTTTCTTTTAACTTTTTCGTTGTTAAAACTGACTTCTTGTATTACATCTATGGTGGATGGTACCGTGTAAAATAGGAGCAAGAAAATTTACCTTCTCAGAAAGTCGGGTCATCCATTTTTTTCGAAATTTATAACTATCGGTCGCCATTTTTCTTTTCCTCTTCACCCTCTACATTTGTTTAAATTCTTTTCCTATTTCTCTCGTGGTCTTTCTTTGGTTCTTTTTTCTTATAATTTTACTGTTAATGCTCCTATGGAGTTCATTTTTCATTATACATACCCCTATCATAGCTCTGGCTCAACGATTTTACATTTAATTTAATTTTGAATTGTCTAACTGTCGTATACTTGCAGCTTTCTTTTTTGTTTTTATTGATTTGTCTAGTTTAATTTTGTTGGGCAGTTTCTGTTCTATTTATTACTATTCCCAAGTACTTCTATAAGCCAACTCATTTTAGTTTATTTCTAATGCGTATCATTTGTGTTTTCTTTTTTATATCTAACAGAAGTATAAATTAAAAGGAAAAGGAAAACTTAGCAACTTCTAACAATAGCTAAAAAGTTTATTCCTAAAAAAATAAAAGTTGGTATAACGCAGTTGCCCGCAGAAATAAACTACTCTTTTTGATTCAACAGGTAGTAAAATTTAAAGCACAAACCTCCTGACGTGTTCAATACCTTAATTTTACATGAACCAGCATGATGTTGAGGTTAACAAAAGAAGTATTTATGAACTGACGTTATGAGCCTATAAGATCTCAAATTACTACTAAAAGGTGAGAGCTAACTCCTCGCGTGGGAGCACGGCCTGCTGTATGGCATAATTAGTTTGCTTACAAGGCACTTAGAGTGAATATTTAATTGAAACCGAAGTGTATATATCTATTAAAAGTGTTGTGTCATTTTTCTAAAGGATTCAAGAAATATTGCTAGTTCGGTATTTGGGAACACCGATTATCTCAAAAATTAACAGCACTAGAATATAGTCCAACGAAGAAAATCAAATTTTATCATAATGAGAAGGATCGCGCCAGCAGTTTCAACTAATATTTAACAGAGTGCCAATTGAGCAAGAACAATGAAAAATATTTTTAAAAACGATCTTTACTACTATTATACAAATTACACACCTTCCCTCCACCATGTCCATTCAATATACTCCAAATCACCAACCCAAAAACTTATAAAAGTTGGTTAAAACATATTTTGAGAAAAACAGTACCAGATTACAACAAACCTTTCTTTTGATGCCGTATGTTTATCCGTAGATTTTCAAGAGTTTCTTTGTGCATGTTTACAACAATTGTTATGAACAACACTGGCCTTAAAACACATTTGCGAAAAATCTGTAAATAAACAGGTTTTTTATTTTTGTTATTATTTTTTCCAGATGTTACATACTTTTCTTTTGTTCTTTTTTCTTAGTTGTGAGCATTGAAATTTTGCACCTACAAATAGTATCTTTATATTGTCTTTAATACCAAACAAAAATTGGAACTGGTTAATTGAATTTACCTTTTTGAGAGGGGAAAAATATTTGAATTTACAATTTGATTATTTTCTTGTGGTATTCTTTTGTTATTAGGTGACAAGACTTTCTTTTCATTGCAAAAGTTACGTAAACAAATTTGTGCTTGTTGGTCTTTAATTTTCGTGGCTTAACCATGACTGAGTTGCTCTGGAATACTATTACGGTAGTGTTATGTTCGAAGAGTTTGGCGTTGGAATCTCTCTAGTGCATTTGCAGGCCCCAGCACACTTTTCTGTGTGCTACCAATACGAATCTTCTGATTTGAGTCCGTTACTATTTCTAGAAGTTTTTGTATTCTACATCGCAGTATCATCCGCATATTCCTTGCTATTGATTAAGTTGTAAATTTGTTTTGATTGTGTACGTAGCATATAAATTAAATAATAAAGAGTACAAGACCCATCACTGATAGATTTTTTTTCTAGTGTTCATCTATACAATTGATGTTGCCATACTCGGTTCAAACATAACTTATGTGGTTTTAATATAAATTATGTATAATAATATAACTTTAATTATTTTTTTTATATTTGATGATATTTACTATAAATAAGACAAATTTTTGACGGTCATAACTTCTTCAAGTTTAACTATTGTTGTTTTTTCAAAGACATTTCTATCAAGCGTAAAACTTCTCTGGTATTTGTAGATTTCTTGTTTAAACGTTTTCTTTTATTTAATCAAAGAACAACATATATGAATATGCCGATATTAAATTCATACTATTTCAGTATTCCATAATCGGCAGTTAATTTTTCAGACTTAAATTCATTTTGGTAGTTTCCTTTCTCTAATTCTGTGAATTATATCAGTTTATCATCGTTATCAAAAATTTATATGTTGTGTTAAGGAGAGTAATTCCCCAATAGTTGTTGCAGTCATGCGGATTTCCCTTTTTAAATATCAGTATCCAGTCATCCATTCATCAAATATCTGCTCTTTTCTCCGTATTTCTAGAATAAGCTGATATACTGTTTTTTATAGTTTACCCTCCGTGCTTTATTAGTTCAACTAGTACATAGTCACTATCCGCTGCTTTTTTTATATATTAATTTTATCTCTACTTATTCTTTTTCTTTTAATGAATGATTTTGTGTCTCATCAATTGTATTATAATCCTACCCTTTTCTTTTCTGTTTCCACCAAAAGTTTCAAAAAATGCTGCATCTATATTTCTTTGATCTTTTCTCGTCGCATCCAATTTAACTTGTAATTTTTCCTATTCTTATTTTTTATTTTTCTAGACAATCCTTTATTCTTAGAATGTGTAAAATTCTAATTGGTCTTCGACTTTTCATACCCAAATTTACCCTTACAGTACTCCTTAAACTTGAAGTCAAGAGTGCTGATTATACATAACACCAGAAATAGTATACCTCAATTACTTTATGCTTTCAGTCCATTCTTTCAACAATTGTAAAGGTTTATTTTATTTTTCTATAGTTGGTCTTCATTTTTTAATATTTCTTAGGGTATAGATTGAAGTAATGTTTTTAAATACTTTGTAAAGGTAAATATGTTTTTCATTTGATCCCATTATCTGGTGTAATTTTCGAAATATTATCTTAGGCGATTTAGGTATAACTCAATGCGCTCTCAGCAATAATTTTGAATTAGAAAAGTTAATTTACAAAGTAACGTTGCCTCTAAATTAATCTCCATTTGAAACATCCGCAATTTACTTTTAAACGTCGTACTCCATCTCTTTTAAAACTGAAAAAATGAGAATAATAAAAACTCACTTGCAGTAGTCGTACATGGTAGTAGCAGTGTTACCTTTGTTAATCTGTGCGATGAAGCTGTCAACTGCGCGAGTAGCTGTTTTCCATTTTTCGTTTTTTCAGATTCACTTTCAGAGTTTTATTCGTTTAAAGCGACCCTTCGCTGCGAAGTCTTCGTTTTGTTTACGAGCACTTTCATTCAGCACTCGTACGGTCAACGCGCGAATGTGTGCACCTTTTAACTGAATTGGAAAACAGCTCGCTTTTCAGCTATTGAAATTTGAAACATTTTACGTACATGAAAGGCGGTCCAATTTAAACGTCGAGTTTAAAATTCGAACGAATTTTAGATTGATTTTATGATTGGACTTCTATTGAGCATTAAAGTACACAATCTCCGATTAAATATAGAAAAATCTGTCACAAATCTGAGTTCTTTTCGCAAAATTTTAGATTACAATTGCGGACATGTTTTTGAAGTCGTCAACTATTAGTAAAACTCAAATTTTAGGTAAAAAACCCTGAAATTGTTGATGCAGTAAATCGACTGTATGGCACGTGCTATCGTTCTGCTGGAATCACATTTGTTCTTGATCTATGTTTCCAGGAAGACTGGGTTATTATATGACTGTAGCTATCGCCATTTGCAGTTGCAGCATTTTTAGTATCATCTTCGAAGAAGCTCTATCATCCTCTAAACAAAATCCACACCGCGCAGTACTTCGTCCAGAGTATGTTTGCTTTCCATTAGTTGCACGAGGATTTTCCGAAACCCGTTGAGTTAAAAATGAGCCTCATCACTAAACATGATTTTTTGACAAAACTGAAAATCCACTTCATGATGCTTTAAAACCCAATTGAAGTATTGTCAACAGAAGGAGTAGCTAGTAAACTCTTTCGTCCGTTGGATTTTATACGTATTTAGGCGTAAGTCTTCAGTGAATATTCACTGAACAGAGCTTCTCAAAATGTTCACTTTTTGTGTACGATGGCGAAGCGATGTTTTCTGATGTTCAAAGACACTTTGACTAACTGCAGCAATATTCTCATAGAACATTACCAATCAAATTTTATTAAATTCTGTAATCAATCTTTGAACAATTAATTCAGTTGTTAATTCTATGGATATTTCTCAGCGTCTCTGCAAAATGTTCACCAAATTTGCAATGCGTTTGAACAACTGGATGTTCTTTTAAATAACGTTTCATATTTGCCATTCGAAAGAATCGTAAGTAACATCTATCGAAGTTGCCGATCAAAAAACAAAATTTAATTAATCTTTAATTATAGCACTAGACCTTGACATAATTATTTAAAGAACTATACTATACTACAGTTTTAACTTATAGGTTCCAAAGATTTTTTATGTAAAACATGTATACTCAAACACCTTTTCGCATTTTATTGATCCATAGTTTTACTCGACATAGATCTCGAGTCAAGCAAATTTAGAAAAAACCTTTGTAGGGGTTAATCTTACAGTTGACATACGAAAATAAACACTTCTAATAAGAAACTATGTGCAGGCCCCTTGTACAAATAAGTTGACCTTTTCTAGTTCAGAACAATTTCAAATTCATTCACAAATAAAACTTACCGCCGAAACGACAGCACACTCAGCGTAAATGTCGTCGCGACATTGAAAAACAATTATAAAAAATGTCTCTTGATTCAGCTTTTAACGGCCCACAGACTCGGCTTACTAACTACCCGCTGCTATGACAACAGAGAATAAAGATACCTTGGCAGCGTATTAACGTTTGCCTTTTTACCTGTTGTGCAGTCCCGGATTCTGTTTGCTATTAAAAGGAACAAGCCGCACTAAAAATTTACAATTGCTGGATTCATTATAACTAGCAAAATGTTTCTGATCTTTTCGGGCTGAACCACATACACCGCCTCTTCTCAGCAAAAACAGTAAGCCAAATTCTAGCAAATCGAATATCGGACACATCACGCTTAGATGACAGGGTCTCACGTTAAGGACACCTAAATAACTCAACCACAAACGCCGCTGTACAGTCACGGTCAGTGGAAACGCATCTGACGATTAACAATGGCTGAAGGTCCCTTAATTTTTTCAAATTGCAACTCATTGCAAAACCATTAGTTAAAGTTAAATAATAGAAAATTTAGTCGCCAAATATGTGGGTTTCAGAAATTAAGTAATGGGATTTTACATATCTGAAATAACAGAACAAAGGTGTCGGAATTTTAATGTAACGTCTAAGATATAACTAGAAAAACCTTAGAGCTCCAATTCCAACTTTTTAGGCAAAAATCTGGCTCATTAGAATTTCCTAAATAGAACGTACGAAACAAAATCAAAAATTGCCATAAAACCAACTTTACTGTTCCGAAAGGAATAATTATAGAACCCCAGATCAATAACGGCGTTTATAAAAATTATTGAGGCATAAGTTCTATTTTTCGAACAAATATCCTGCCTTCTAAGCCGCAGATTTGTGCCTTCGCAACGAATTGGAGCTTTCTTCGGATATTTTATAAATAATTGTGAAGTAAATACTCTCAGCACGGAAGCCCCACATCCTATTCAGCAAAAGGGAACTTTATTGCGCCCTTGAATGTTAGTTTTATCGCGCTTTTGGTATTTATTGAACCATAAATTTTTTCGTAAACAACTTGCAACGTAAAAACAAATTTATTTAATAAAATATCACAGATCGGGTTTTCTTAACTAATTTTAGGCTTGGTTTTAGCAATAACAAAAAACACTGTACTACAACTCTAAGCTCTTTTATCCTATGTTTCTTAAGGTTGTGTTCTTAAATGACAGATTAGCAAATGGGTTTGAGATTAAAGAGTCTTGCGAACCAACAGCTGCAACACGTGACCGTCAAAGGTAGTCAAAAAACTCTTCAGCGGAACATTCTTTTGTCTGGTTTAAACCTCTTAATGCAAAAAATACCGCAATAAAAACGTCGTTTTTTCCTAAGAAACAAGTAGAATTGGAAGTGACAGGGAATTAAACGGAAACAAAAAAATATTTTCATATAAAGTCAACAACTCGACAAAACAAATTCGTTCCTTTCTACTACATAACGAAGAAAGTTAACTCTAATCCAGCTATAAAATGGTGTCGAATATCCATCCCGGAATTACTAAAAAAATAGATCGTTTAGAAGTTATAACTAAAAACTTGGGAAATAAAAGCCTGAGACTTACCACGCAGCTTTTTACAAATGTACAAGGGTAAATCAAATGCAAATCGGAATTTCCAAATCTAAGTTGGTGCATACACTTTTGTGTATTCAACAGACTTTAGCATACAAGCATATACTAGACTACCAGTAGATATAAACTGTCTGAAACATCCTACAGTAAATTATTTAGTGCTATTAGTACAAATGCCATAATACTACATTAACAGGTTGTTATGATTATAACCATAGTAAATAGCCTTACCACGCGATGCTTGCCACATCGCCCCGCATCAGAGATGGTGCGCGATGACCGGACAAAGAGAGCGAACATATGAGAGCCTTAACCTCTCAGTTCGCGGGACGTTAGAGCTTTACCATTACCACATAGCCTTAACAACCTCACAAACGAACAAAATCATAAAAATCGACACTACTATCGGATGAAAAACAAAACCAGGCTCAAATCTTTGTTAAAATAGCCGTATCTTCTTCCAACAGGCAATTGAACCTTCAAATTCAACAGATACAGCTTTACTCACTTAAAATAGTCTACCTGGATAGATCTTTATCATTGGAAAACGTATTGGCGCAGATATACATAAATATATAAGTAATATCCAAGAATCGAATAACGTAAGTCACGACAAGGTATGGTTTCTTTTTGTATAATTAACAAATTACTTTACGTATAGTAAAGCAGATAGTTCTTCTGTAAAAATCATCGCTTTAAACCCAAGCTATGACACAACTATCTTGAATGTTTATAAGATTTATAAAGATCAACTTTGCTACTGAACTTACCATACCACACAGATTTAGTTCTACTAATTTTAACGTTTAATTACAATGAATCTACATTCTGCTTTTGAATAGCCTTTATAGTAATGCCTCTTCCTTTATATAATTGTGTCTTTTATAACTGTGCCTCAACCAATTATCGTAATAATGTGCCCATTTGCACCAATATGAAGGATAATGCTTTCCAATATATTCTAGTAACCAGCTTCAACCATTTCAGCTTTAGTACAGTATACAGAAAACGAATCTTTTGCCATCTCAGATTATCATAATACCTCTGTCCCCAATAATGTTTTGACGGAGAAATTAACGAATTTTTTTTATTGTTAGCAATCAGAAAAATTACATTTTTTGACCGGTAAAAATAGTCCGATATTTATGAAAGCGATCAATGTCGACTCAGGTCTTCTGATTCTTTTTGCTGATGTTTTTTTTTTGAAGCAATATGTGCTCAATAAAACCATTTAAATGCAATTGCTCTTTGGCAAATAACTTAAAACTTCTTGAACCATAAGAAGTTGTAGAGTGCGATTCTCGTCTGCGATATCTTGATAATGTTTTATATATCCTAAATATAACATGTATTTGAACAACAAACCATTATAAGAAAAATGCTTATACTGAAATACAATTCTAGTGGTAAACATTGAAAAACGTTTACGATTATTTGTTCGCAATCCAAAAATGGACGATACTTTTTGTATCATCATTATGTGTGTAGAAAAAAGTTTTTTAAACCACCATATTCTTGAAAGCTTTCAAATTGCCCCAGACCATTTTAAGGGAGTTACAGTACCTAATAATTTACGAGCACAAATTCTTCTGTCAAATATCAATTGAAAGCACATGCAAAGTCGGAAAATTTTTTAGTTAAACAAACACTGGTTTTGTTGTCCAACTTCACCTTTATTTACCATCATTTGTTAACTTAAGGCTAATCTCGTCCCGGATTATTACATCCTAAGGCGACTGCTTCACCTTCAAACGCTAAAAAAGTTTTTATTGTTTTTATTGCAAAGTCGGAAAATTTTTTAGTTAAACAAACACTGGTTTTGTTGTCCAACTTCACCTTTATTTACCATCATTTGTTAACTTAAGGATTGGAATGAAGTTGTAATCCGAAGGGTTAAAAAAATAGGACATACGGTAGAAACTTTTGGTCCATAATATTGAACTCTAGTAGTAAAGTCATTTTGACTTATTGTACCTATTAGTCCTCTTACTTAGGTTTAGCTTATTTAACCCTTTTAATAAAGTCAAAAATAAATTGCGTTTCTTGTGATTTAGTCTACTCATATACAAGGTTCTTTCTTCTTCTTTATGCTATGTCATATGATTCCAAACTGAAGTAAAGGACGTCATAAATGGCGTTTTAATAGCATGTATACATATCTGCGGGGAGGTTGCTAATCTCACGCATTGAGTACGTCCAATGTTGTTAATTAGTACCTTGAATTCTTCTCCATGTTTTGCAATTAATTTCGCTTCTTCCCACGTTAATTTGATTGTTCTAGAATTGTTTTTTTCCACGTGTTGTTTGCTCTATTTCTATTTCTTTTCCCTATTTTGTTATAATCCAAAGCTTGTCTTGATATATTTTTTGTTGATTTTTTAGGGTGTGGTCTATCTATTTTTTCTTCTTCCGTCATCTTCCATAAGGCTTCATTGCTAATTATTTTATGCCAAAAAATCTGCATATAATTCAAAGGCATCTGTTTATAAATGTATATACCTTTTGGAACTGTTTTTTTTCCACGTCTGATCCATAAAGTAATGTACTTTTCATATTGCTGCTTTGTTTTCCTATTAATATTTGTTAATGTCTAAATTTTGTATAGTGTGCTAATCCTATACGTCTATTTATATTTCTCTCTGTACCATCTTTTACTTACTATATTACCTAGATTTTTCATCTTTTTCGATATATCTCTCTCCTATTTGAACTTTTCCTCCTTTTGTTTTGTCTTTAATTAGCAGTTTGGTCCTTTTTGTATTTATTGGTGAGCCTATTCTTTTTGCATTGTTACTTAATTTGATTGTCTCCTCTTGCTTATGTTTTTTATTAATTGTCACTAAGCAAATATTGCCAGCTAATTCTGTCTTTTAATTTATCGGACAAGTTCCAGTTGATGGCTATTTTCCTATCCTGTATCTTCCTCATTATTTAATCTATTACTATTAGAAATCATTTGTATTACAATTTTTGAGTGAGTTGTCCTTTATGCTCTATATGTGTTGTAGCGTTATCATAAAATAATCTTATTATTTCTATGTATTTGTTATACCATATTGTTTTAGTATCTCTCATATTGTTGCTCCGTCTAGTGAATCGAATGCTCTTTAAAAGTCCAGAAAATTAACAACAATTTCTTGATCTATTTCTTCTGGGTGCTTTAGGTGAAAAATCGACAGAAGCTCTGTTAGATTTAATGCTGCCTTATTTTCCCTTAGTTTTTCATTGATAGGTTTTTTATACTTAATATAAGCCTGGTTATTATTTTGCTAGGTACATAAAATAAAGTCATTTGTATCTGATTCTTGCATATAGCTTGGGTTTCTTTTTTTGTTGTTGTTGTTCTGATTATTATACCTTCTGCCCAATCTCTTGGGATTTTTCCTTGTATCCAGATCTTAAATAATATATTATTTTTCTTATTAATACCATAATCTACATAATGTTCGTTTTGTGGGTTACAATGGATGAGTTGTTGTTATTAACGGTCTGTTGCTAGTTTCTTTCTCTATTTTAGTAAATGGGAATGCAGAATATATTTGGTTTTACTAGATATCAATCAAAGTTTTCTTGGTGTAGATATTGAATCATACCATCGAGGTCACTGGTTTCGGTTTAGCTCTTATATCGTTTAAAAAACAAATTAAAATGAGTTTGGCACATCGTTTTTGATGTTTTATTGAGCTTATAACTCCATCTAGTTTTTCTCGAAATATTTTCTAAATGGCGCAAACTATAGTAACTATTATAGCTTGACGAATAATACTAAGCTATGTAGCCAGTTGTGCTTTTTTATTCGCTATTTTGCTCCAATAACATATATTGAATATTTTGCTGTTAATAATTTGAGTCACATAGTTAATTTCCACATATTCGTGTAAATCTTACAATTCTATGATTAATTTTGAAAATTGTATAGTTTTTCTAATTTTGCTATAAAGGCAGTAACAAAGAAAAGGACCCATCGGCTACGTTTCCAAAAACCGTATTTCTATTTGAAGCTGGCTCTCATGTTATCATTGAAAACATACGTTGTGTAATTTTAACTCACCTCTAAGTAAAGTTTGTTTATCGAAGCCCAAAAAGCTTTAAATTGGCACTTAATGCGTGCATCTTAGGCAGCTGTCTTGTTATTACTCTAAAATTATCTTCAAAGCTCTCACAAACAAAAGCAAATATATTGTAAGGGCAAATTAATTTTAAGTGTAAATAATTTCTTAAATTAGCCCCATAGATCAAGAGTATATTTTTGGAACATTCCTTAATGCTGGTTGTAGTTCGAAAGGGAATTAGTGTTGGGAGTTTTAATTATAGGCATGGGGGCGAGCAGCCTTATCTTAAAATAGCAAAAATTCAAAACAAACTCTGAAACGACTACAAAGTATTTTGTAACAGGTATGGCGAACTGCCGTGTCTGAAATCGATGAGCCAAAAATGCTGCCAAAACGTCGAGATTTGCCAAACGCCGTTGCACAATTTGTTTATTTCCCTCGTTTTGATTTATTGTTACTTTATTTTGCTTTAATCACTTTGCGGCCGGAAAATTTATGTTTTTCTTTTATTTTAAGAGACGTAATTACTGGAAAACCCACAAAACAGACTCCGACGCCAAATAAAATTCCGGTAGCAGACGCAAAAGCCGATGCAGCGAGCGCTGCAAAACCTTCTAGCCCCGTCCCCCTGAAAAAAGAGAATCAACAAGCTCAAATAGCGCCGGAAGAGCCTCCTGCAAAACCAAAACCTCCTCCTCCCCAGCAGAAGCCGGCTCAACCCCCTACACCGCCGCCGCCGCAATCAAAGCCGGCGCCCTTGCAGCCCCAGCCCGCTAAGCAGCCCCCTCAAAACCAAAAGCCGGCTATTCCCTCCATCCCGCCGAAGAAACCTATCCGCCTGCCTTCTCCCCATCCAATTCGAAATGAGGAATACGAAGAAGACGACGAAGAGGACAGCGACGTGGAAGAAGACGAAGATGAAGACGAAGAGGAAGATGAGGAAGAGGAGTCGCTAAAAGAGCCCGAGCCGGTCAGGCCCAAGGTACCCTGGAACGACGATGCCAGGAAGGGCCGCCCTGCCCAAAACGCGGTAAAAGATTTTATTAATCAGGAAATTCGCAGCCAGAAAAATAATATTGGTTTCGCCTCAAGGTAGGAACGTGTGAAAGAGTGGCTGCGTGGCTCACTAACCCACTAACCACACTCGAGTTATTCGAGCACCCCGCGAAAGGGGTTTTATGTGAAAGGATGATACGTGTCCCATTAAATATAAACAAGACTAACGTCAGCTTTTAAGATCGATTTTGTCCCAATAATAAAATTATGTGCTTTCTTCGCTAACATCGATGTAGTTTTCCGCGCGCAGCTTCTCTAAAAATAAAAAAAATATTTTCGGTTGAAAAATTGAATTTTGTCCAAGACCCGCAGAATTCCTGTTACATTTGCAAACGGAAAGCAAGGCGTCCCGTGCGAGACAAATTAATTTCTGTCTCGTGCACTGTTTGCACATGCACTTAGCGAAGTTACGTAAACGAGCGATATAGGGACCGCGCGTCGTCAAGGTGGAATCGAAACGCGTGATAACATCGATGAATTGTTTCTAAAGCTGTACTTTGCTGCTAATAACTTAAAAATTTTACGCTATGAAACGGTTGACTGAGGTAATATCCCCAATATCTCCGTGCGCTGCGGCTACGCTCTGTCTGGCCGGTCAGGGCTATCAAAGAGGCGGTAACTCATCCCAACGATTATGACGTTTATCGATTAAATATTTGGAAGTAATTAATTCCATAACACGGTGGTATTAACGCCGGCAATTTACGCTTCGCTATCGCATTGAAATACGACGTGCGATTTGATGTTACGTCCATGGTGCACTCCTTCATCGATGATCGATATCAATTACTGAAACTCATCGGTGCGTTTATGCGGCGTAGTTTCGACGGACGGCGGAAAAGGGCTCGGCGATCCAATTTCACAGGCTGGTGCTCAATGCCTTTTCAAAAAATCGGCACCGCTTCAAAATCGCCCCGCTGCGCCGAGGGGGCTCTTCCGATTTCCTTCCCTCCTGTTCGCGGCCGCCGCGCGAGCGAGGGAGATGTGGACTCCCGTTTTGGCACCCCCGAGAACGCCAAAAATGCATTGTCTAAGAATTGCTAGCCACAAAGGTGGCATTGGGTCGGTCAAAGGTTGCAGGAACGGGCATGAGCTAACGATTGGTGCGCTCTAATTCTGGGTGTCCTGACGTCAGTTGGGAAGTGGGGCTCATGAGAACTTGAGCTTTTCTCAGCGGGCTCTAGAGTCACACTTGCAGTCGGTTTCCTCAACACCGGGTGTGTTCCTAATCAGACTTATTACATTAAGGTGAGAAACATTTCGTCTCGCCTGCAGCCGATTACCCCAACCGCAGTAGCCCGAATTGTCCTCGATCGCAGGGAGATTGCGCCTTCTCGTTCCCGGTTTCCTTTCCTCATTCTTAAACCGAAGTGTTTCCTTACAACAAAGCTTTGTGGGCGAGTCCTTGCGTAATTTGTAATTCTGTAAGTAGCAGCAGCTTGGCTTTCAACACTCGCAAGCTTTCGCTTTGAATGGGGTCGGAACCACCGCTCTGAAGGGCAATTTTTGTATTGAAATTGGCTCTCAAATTAAAACGCCGCGTTTGGCTAGCCTCCTATGTGCAATCTGGCCCGTCCGGGAAAGCAGAAAATTTTTCAGCACCTAGCGTTACGTAACGATGGTATCGGTTGGTATTAAAACAAGTCGATACCGGCTGCCAATCCCACTGTGCGCAAGCTGCGTCGTTTTGGACTTTCTTCGCATTTCCTGCGGCCCCCTAACAGGCTGCACATTCTGCCCAATTATTCAATAAAGTGATATTTACACTCGTGAGTCAAGTAACTTTGATTAAAGTTGATTACTTAGCCCCAGTAGCTCGCTTAACAAATTAAGCCAATTCTCCGGGCCTTAATTGCGCAAAATATTTGCTTCGCTTGTTTTAAGATGTTCGCTTGATTTATAAATAGGCCTCAATCATTTTATTGGCGGCGGAACCGCGTTAGTTGCTGTTAATAGACGCTTCGCCGCCTCTAAGTTTTCACTAAGCTTTTACTCGATTGAAAAACCGTCGCTTGTGCGGCCACCTGAAACGCTGGCATATGGCATTTAGACCCCACACTTAAATTGCCCCTTATGGGAACTAGAGACTAATACAGTAGGCTTTTTAAACAAAATACTTGTTAGAATCCCACTGACAAATTTAATACGATAAGATGATTTGTAAGAATTCGAACCTTAACAAGATACTGAAAGTTTGAAGAAGTTTTCGACTGCTACACAGCAAAGAAATCTAAAATTACCAAAGTCTTTGCTACTCATTCCAAATCGATTAAAATATTAGAAGAACTCTTGTGAAAATACACCCCTATAACATTTTCAAGGCATTGCTTTACCTAATCTGAGTCTAGAAACATCAGAATTTTTATTTATAAATATTTAAGAATATTTAAAATTTTTTATTAAATTATTCGATGTCTAACTTATTTAGATGAGCTTTATGCCAAATAAAATAAGCAAAAAGTTATCAATTTTGGTTTTATTGTTGCTCTTATAACAACCGCAACTTTTGGTGGAGGCGCCACGCTTAGAGAAATATAACTCGCACCGACTTACCCGAAAACTTATTCAAAACAAAACAATTACTAAAGCAATGATGCGAAAAGTCTCATCTGAATGAACCGTGCATTCAGAAGCCAAAGAAACATCCCCATCAAAGATTCATATCGGTAACTGATATAAAAGCGGGCAAAAAGTCAAAGTAGTGCCGTGGTGCCCGATAAGAGCGTATCTTTGAGGCTAGTGGGGTTGAGACGTCCTTACGTGCTTTATCAGTGGTCAAGTGGAGGATGTTAGGACGAATTGGTGGAGACATCCTGTTGGATTGGTCGTCGGTACGCGTGGATGTGCGTCTATCGATCCCGGAAAACTGCGCCCCGTCTGCCCAAAGCTCGCACCTCCAGTCAGAGCGGGAAGCGCCGGGCGGTTGCACGACGATCTGAAGACGGGCCGACGAGCGCCTTACTAAACAGGGCGGCGTCCAAACCCCATGCCGAGTAGTTGTTCCATCCACTTACTTATAGTGATATTTAAGTGTCAAAAAATTTAGTTAAATAGCGATATGGGTGGCTGCGCGTCCAAGGATGCTAAAAAGCCCAAAGAGGATGAGTCGGGGTTTGTACTATTCGTATGGTGTTGATGTCTGCATGGGTCAATAGCACCGCGCGGGTGCGCCCGGATACCTGTGGACGCCTTCGCTCTTTTCTTTTGTGTCTTGTATTTTACGTGTCTTCGTACAGAGAATTAAGTACGCTACTTCTTCTTTTACTTTTGCTTAAGCTTTTGTCGTACTCCATGTGCTTACTGTACCTTTAACAAACATTCCTATCACAATCCTTACACCTCTTCAAAAATATAGCAACTCTTGCTTTAATTTATTCCAAATGCAATTATTATTGATAAATTATTGAAAAAAAAATTAAAAAATATTATTGGTTATCAAAAAAATAAATTAAAAATGCATGATATTAATAAAAAGTTAACGGGGAACAGTTATTTTCATATACTTTAAATTTCAGAAAATCAGAAGCAATGGTTGACGCAGCAGTTCTTGAGAAACTCGAGGCTGGCTTTAAAAAGTTGGAAGCCTCTGACTCCAAGTCTTTGTTGAAGAAGTTCCTAACCAGGGAAATCTTTGACAACCTGAAGACTAAGAAAACTTCTTTCGGTTCCACCCTTCTGGATGTAGTTCAGTCAGGTGATAGTTGCGGTAGCTCGCTGTTAGCAGCGGTTTGCTGAACTTATGCTCACTTGCAGGTTTTGAGAATCACGACTCCGGTGTAGGTTTGTACGCTCCAGATGCCGAATCTTACACCGTGTTTGCCGACTTGTTCGATCCCATCATCGAAGACTACCACGGTGGCTTCAAGAAAACCGACAAACACCCCCCTCCCAACTGGGGCGATGTTAGTTCTTTCGGCAATCTCGACCCCGCTGGCGAATACGTCGTATCCACCCGCGTGCGATGCGGCCGCTCTATGGAAGGCTATCCTTTCAACCCCTGCTTGACCGAAGAGCAGTACAAGGAGATGGAGCAAAAGGTTTCCTCTACCTTGTCTGGACTTGAAGGAGAACTGAAGGGAACTTTCTACCCTCTTACCGGGATGACCAAGGAAGTCCAACAAAAACTGATCGATGACCACTTCCTCTTCAAGGAAGGCGATCGCTTCTTGCAGGCTGCCAACGCTTGCCGATTCTGGCCCAGCGGCCGTGGTATTTTCCACAACGACAAGAAAACCTTCTTGGTCTGGTGCAACGAAGAGGATCATCTTCGAATTATCTCCATGCAAATGGGCGGTGATTTAGGAGAGGTCTACCGCCGCCTGGTTACGGCCGTCAACGACATCGAGAAGCGTGTTCCTTTCTCCCACAACGACCGGCTGGGCTTCCTCACCTTCTGCCCGACTAACCTGGGTACTACTGTCCGCGCCTCTGTGCATATCAAAGTACCCAAGTTGGCTGCTAACAAGGCCAAGCTGGAAGAAGTAGCCTCCAAGTACAACTTGCAGGTACGCGGAACTCGCGGCGAACACACTGAAGCTGAGGGCGGCGTTTACGATATTTCTAACAAGCGCCGCATGGGCCTTACCGAGTACGACGCTGTTAAAGAAATGTACGACGGTATCGCCGAAATCATTAAAATTGAAAAAGAATTGTAAACCCCATGCATTTTCATCATACCATAGAGTAAATAATAATGTTCTAAAATTATTGTTTGCTCTATCATTATACGTGATTCACATTACTTACGAGCAATGACATAGTTGTAACAACCATATTCTATGTTAAGTATTTCTTGTTTGCCAACGGTACAGTGATTGCTTATTGCTAAGATTAAGATAAGATGTCTGAACATTCGTTAGTGTAATCAGCTTTCTAGTCGGCATTGTTTTAAAAAAACTGACAACATCACCCACATACTGCAAAACATTGGATCCTTTTTTTTTGTTTACTATTTATGACGTATATATGTAAATTGTTGTAAGTATTATTTAGTGACCCAACAGCAAATTTGTTACCAACAAACAACCATTTAATAAAAGACGTCCAATGTATATATTGTTGATTTATTTAGTACCTTTTTTCTCCTTCTTCGTGTAGTTACTTTTTAGTAACAACATATATTCTACATTGTTTCTCATAAGTAAGTTATTTAAAGAAATATGGTAGATAAATTTAATAACAACTTGGAACAAAATAAAAAAAAAACACAAACTAACTAAATTGTCAGTTTTTTAAAGAAACAATGCTTATTTAGTTTTTTGATTTATTCAAGAGGCGCCTTATGATAAAATTATATTTGGCATCATAGGCGTCTAAAATATGTATCTATTTATTTTAATTTTTTGGTGCACTACATAATTACATATTTTAACAATTAAATATTTAATAGGCGCTCTATGATATACATAATTTGGCATCAAGGGCGTTTTTTATTTAGTTTTTTAATATAACTATTTCATATTTTATTAACATTTGCATAGGCAACCTAATAATCAAACGCATGCGCTATATACATTTTTTACATTTAAAAAGCTATTTTTTCTTTTTCAATTTTTTGTTTCAAACATAATTTTTGCAATATAAGAACCAAAAACGTTTTGTAACAGAAGAACATTTTTATTCTGGCAAAATGGTTTAGAGGACTTGAAAATTGGAAGATTTTACTGGTAAAATATAACAAAAAAAACTTATTTTTCTAAATTAAAAAAAATACGTTTTTGTTTTTTTTCATAAAAATATCTTAAGAGATAAAAATAATCAAATAGTGACGCGTATAAAAGCTAAAATTTACGAAAAATAATTAAGAGCAGATCCGAAGCTACACTTAAATTACAGCAACAATATTAAATACCAACGGCTCTTTAGAAGCAGCCAACTATTTACGATATTTCTTTTTTCTTTTGATAGCTTATGCCAGCATTACTACACAAAATATTGATACATCGACTTTTAACTATTTTGTAAGCTTTGATCTGTCAAGCAGTGAAGCATTTGGAGATATTAAGCTAGAAAATCATTTGGAGAAACACTACAATGTATTTTCTGTTTTCTCGCAGCATCTATCCATTTAATCTCAAAAGAAAAAGAAAACTTTTTGACTTCTTAAAGCGTCGCAGTCAAATACAAAAAAAAACGCCAAAAGCTGTATATGGATCATATTTGGTAATGTTTGTATTACTTAACCAATAAGATGATTACCACACTGTTGAAGTCAAAATTATTTGCTTTCATCACCGAATACCTTTTTTATTTATAATTAGATAAAAGTAACCTTTCATGCAACGATTCTGGAGTTAAATTCGAAAATAATTTTTTCAATGGTTGTTCGTCAATTGTTACAGACATTTTAATTTTTTGTTTTGTTCGAGGGATGATCGTGGTAGCCAATTAAAATTCGGCAACAATTGCACGAGATTGTTGTGTAATTGTATTTAGTACACTGTTGAACATCAAAGAACAGATAGTAAACTTTGTAATAATACTTACAATTGCTTAATCATTAATAAAAAATATAAGTAAGATAAAACAAACAATATGTAGACAGCAACAAAATTCTCTTATGATGTAGACAATTATCACAATACATACATGTGTTTCGTATTTGAAAATATCTGTTATACAGACAATTCTTTCTTGAAAATAGAACTTACAATAGGCATATACCATACTAATCACAGTATGTTGTGTGAAATATTCTCTTTCGGTAGTGTTAAAAGTATTCCAACATTCCATGCGATACTTTAAACATATCCCACGTTTTAAAAGTAAATTTTTATTGTTCAACCATCTCAATAAACACTGACAGACAAATGCTATACATGTTGCTGTTCAACTGCAAAGAGACAAACAGTTGCACTTCAGGTCAAGTTTTCGCCTCTACCTCTTAAACTCCTCTATTTATTAAAATAAAAAATTAATCTGAAAACTTTCTAAGCAAAGCTAGCAGAAGCTTTGCTTTAATGCATGAAACACTAGATCAAGCATTGTATTTTATGGATATAAAAATTTTTAAATATCTGATTGAAACTCCAAAATTAATTTAATGATAATAATAATGGTGAGCTTCTGAGACCCTTATTAGAGATATGGCCTGCGAAGTGAGAGACTAATGCTCTCACATGTTTGCTCTTACTGCTTGATTATTGGATACCATCTCTTTTAGAGAGCAATAAGACAAGCATGCCTTATTCAAAGTGAACGCAAGTACTCAATTATTTGTAGTGGCTATAGATTGAACCCGGGTCCATCCGTCCACATCCCACCCAGACGTCTCGAGCGCTCAGCTACACAAGTCAAAATTAATTTAAACGACAAAATTAAGAATGCAACTATGAGTGTATTTTAACCACAAAACGCAAGTGAGGCAAGTATTCACTAAAGCAAATCAAAAAGTTTGAGATGTAAATGAAAACTTGTAAGCAGTTGAGAGATCAGCATTTTAAATTACAACACGATTAATTCAAAATATAAAGCTTAAACTCAAAAATCAAAGAGGCATCAGAAGCACTATATCAAAGCAGTATTAAAAGAAATATCCTTAAACAAACATCGACCTTCACACTGTTAAAGCACTTCAGTGGAAAGGATGACTACTCTCAGATATTTTAATTGCGGTTTTTTTCCCTGTATATTATTCTCAAAAATTAAAAAACAACTATATAATAGTAATACGAAGATAAGCAAGATACATAAGACCAGAAGAAATTAAAGATTATTTAACTGTAGAGAGATACTGATACTGAATTATTAGTCAAATAAATAAATATATTTACAAATTTAAAAAAATAGTAATTTTAAAATAATATACACAAATTTTAAAATAACTTTTACAACTATAAATTTTCTTGTAACTTTATTAATGGTACGACATCTAAAAATAAATATTAAAACTAATTAGACAGACCACTATAGAATAAAATTAATGCTAGATTATTAGATATAGATGTCGCTGTTATAAATTGAGTTTAATCATTGTTTAAACATAATAAAAATAGGTTAAAAATGTCACAATTTAGTGATAATTTTGCTTTTTTATCTACACTTAGAGTAAACAAAAATACAGAAAGAACATTATGTATACTTTCTTATCACTTATCTTGTCACTTTTTATGCAAAAGCAGGAATACCAACAGCTAATTAAAATATTCCATTTTTCCATGAGTGTAGATAAGCTTCCATCTTTTAATTTATTTTTTCCACTTTATAATTTGAAATACGCATTGTCGGTTTATGTTGGATTATAAACTTGAATTTATCTCACGCTAATGTTATATAATTAAACAAGTTTGTTTGATGTTCTTTGTTATTTATTACTGGATGTACCCGTACGCAAGGTGTTAAAGTTACGCCACTGGCGCCAACGCTTTAACAGCTTTATATCACGTCTTTGTCTTTGCTATTACGAGTCCTTTGTCTTTCCTTGTTTATGACTTTTGCACCAATTTCTTCTAGTGCTCACATGCTAATTCTGTAGCGTGAAAAAATGTATGTTGTGGTTAGCCTGATTCTCCAATCAACATTCAAAGGTAAACCAAGTAACGGTCGCAAGCTCAAAAATTATATCTTTATATTAGTTTATATGTAATTCACCCCGTTTGTGATGGAGCCCGCTGCAGATTCCGAGTCTCCCATTAAGTTATTTTTCGGTCCCATCACCGTAGACGAAATTCGGAAAGTACTGTCGCAGAAAAAATCGCCAGCACAGATTGGCCGCAGAGCTAGCATAAGGTAAATAGCTTGGTGTAGTAGTATATATTTTAGTTTGGGTTACTTTTAGGTAAGTTTTGGCACAACATGAATGTTGCTTACTACATTGACCTGTCTATTAAATAAATTTAACGTTGACAATTCACTAATGCGGTAAGGTTTGCATTTGTTTAAAATGAGAGGTCCATTAGCTTACAATAATCGAAGATCTTACAGAATCAAATTAAAATTATGAGATATTTAATAATAATTTGATTAAGTATCAAAAATATGTATATAATAGATTCTCTCCTCGGGTGATTGCAATACAGTTGATGCCAGCATATGGCTACTGCTTTCCACACAGTTGGACGAAATGATTAGAAAGATTGAAATGAGGATCTATATGATAGTATTGATCATCTAGATTTTTTAGTCCAATGATAAGGCTTTTCTCATTGATTATAAGTTGTGTAAATTGATCTCTGATGTTTAATCTGGTATTCTTACTCTCAATTCTTTTTTTGTGTAGGAAGTTTTTGCATTTGTAGCCAGATCATTATCGGACCAGAATTCTTTCCACTGATGGTAGCAATAGAATTGGTCAGTTATATGTGGGTGCCGTCATATGTCTACTGCTCTCAACAAATTGGACGGTATGATTAGAAAGATCAATATGACAAATTAGATGGCAGCATTGACAACTTACAATTTTCAGTCCAATGATAAGGCTTTTCTCACTGTTTGACATGGCTGACATCTAATCTGGCTTTCTTCTTATTCTCAACCCTTTTTTTGTGTCAGAAATTTTTGCATTTCTAGGCAGATCATCTTAGGACCCGAATTCTCTCCACTGACTATTGCAACAAAGTTGGTCAGTCAGATGTTGGTGCCCTGATGTGTCTACTGCTCTTTTCACAGTCGGACAGTATGACTAGAAAGATTGAAATGAAAAACTGTATGGTCATATCGATCACCTAGATTTTTTAGTCCAATGATAAGGCTTTTCTCACTGTTTGTAAGTTGCATAAATTGACATGCTGATGCTTAATTAGGTATTCTTCTCATTCTCATTTTTTTGGCCTTAGATATTTTTGAATTTATAGCGAGATCATTGTGGGGCCCAAATTCTCTTTACTGATGATTTCAATAGATTTGGTCAGTTATGTGTGGGCATTGTGACATGTTTACTGCACTCCGCACAATTGGACGATATAATTAGAAAGATTAAAGTGAAGAACTACATGGTAGCATTTACTACCTAGATTTTTTGGTCTAACGATAAAGTTTTTCTCAGTTACATAAATTAACATCTCTGATGTCTAATCTGGCATTCTTCTTATTCTCAACTCTTTTTTTGTTTCAGAATTTTTTGCATTTCTAGCCAGATTATCGTGGGACTCGAATTCTCTCTACTGACTATCGCAACAGAGTTGGTCAGTCATATGTTGGTGCCCTAATGTGTCTACGGTTCTTCTCACAGTCGGACAATATGATTAGAAAGATCGAAATGAAGAACTATATGGTCTTTTAGTCCAATGATAAGGCTTTTTTCACGATTTGTAAGTTGCGTAATTTAACTTCTTTGACGTCTAATTTAATATTTTTCTCACTTTCAACTCTTTTATTGTGTCAAATATTTATGCATTTGTGGCCAAATCATCGTGACTACTATATGGCAGCATTGACCACCTAGATTATTTAGTTCAATAAGGCTTTTCTCACTGTTTGTATGTTGCATAAATTGACCTGATATCTAATCTGATATTCTTCTTGCTCTCAACTCTTTATGTCAGAAATTTTTACATTTGTAGCCAGATCATCGTGGGACCCGAATTCTCTCTACTGATGGTCACAACAGAGTTGGTCAATCATATGTAAATGCTTTGATGTGTCTTCTGTTCTTCCCACAGTCGAACAGCATGATTAGAAAGATCGACTTGAAGAACTATATGGTAGCATCGACTAACTAGATTTTTTAGTCCAATGATAAGGCTTTTCTCACGATCTATAAGTTGTGTATTTTTACTTCTTTGGCGTCTAATTTAGTATTCTTCTCACTTTCAACTCTTTTTTGTGTCAGATATTTTTGCATTGGGACCAGATCATTGTGGCACCCGAATTATTTCTACTATATGACAGCGTTGACCACCTAGATTTTTCAGTCCAACGATAAAGCTTTTCTTACATAAATTGCTCTATCTGACGTCTAATTTGGTATTCTTCTTACTCTCAACTTTTTTTTGCTTCAGATATTTTTACATTTGTCGCCAGATCATCGTGGGGCCCAGAATTCTTTTTACTAAAGGTCACAATAGAGTTGGTCAGTCATGTGTGGACATTGTGACATGTCTACTGCTCTCCACACAATTGGACGATATGATTAGAAGGATCAAAGTGAAGAATTACATGGCAGCATTTACTATGTAGATTTTTTAGTCCAACCATAAGGCTTTTCTCATGGTCTGTAAATTGCGTAAATTGATATCTCTGATGTCTAATCTGGTATTCTTCTTACTCTCAACTCTTTGTTGTATCAGAAATTTTTGCAATTGTAGCTAGATCATCATGGAACCCGAATTCTTTCTACTGATGATCCCAATAGAATTAGTCGATCATATGTGGATGCCGTCAATTGTCTACTGCTTTTCACACAGTAGGACGGTATGATTAGAAAGATCAAAATGACGATTTATATGGCAGCGTTAACCACCTAGATTTTTAGTCCGAGGATAAGGTTTTTCTCATGGTTTGTAAGTTGCATAAATTGACATCTCTGATGTTTAATCTGATATTCTTCTTACTCTCAACTCTTTTTGTTGTATCAGAAATTTTTGCATTTGTAGTCGGATCATCGTGGGACCCGAATTCTCTCTACTGATGGTTGCAACAGAGTTGGTCAGTCATATATGGATGCCTTGACGTGTCTACTGCTCTTTCCACAGATGAACAGTATGATTGTGTTGGTCAGTCATGTGTAGGTGCCCTGACATGTCTACTGCTCTCAACATAGTTGGACGGTATGATTAGAAAGATCGAAATGAAAAAATATGTGCTAGCGTTATCACCTAGATTTTTTATCCAACGATAAGACTTTTCTCATGGCTTGTAAGTTGTGTAATTTTTTATCTCCGATGTCTAAAATGGTATTCTTACTCTCAACTCTTTTTGTCAGAAATTTTTGCATTTATGGCCTGATCATCGTGGGACCTGAATTCTGTTTACTGATAGTCGCAATAGAATTAATCAGTCATATGTGGGTGCCATTATGTGTCTACAGCTCTCAACACAGTTGGATGGTATGATTAGAAAGATCTAAATGAAAAACTACATGGCAGCATTGACCGTCTAGGTTTTTCAGTCTAATGATAAGGCTTTTCTCATGGTTTGTAAATTGCATGAAATTGACATCTCTGATGTTTATTCTGGCATTCTTCTTACTCTCAATTCTTTGTTGTGTCAGAATTTTTTGTATTTTTAACCAGATCATCGTGGGACCCGAATTCTCTCTAGTGATGGTCACAATAGAATTGGTCAGTCATATGTGGGTGTCCTGATGTGTCTACTGCTCTCAACACAATTGGATGGTGTGGTTAAAAAGATCTAAGTGAAGAACTATATGACAGAATTGAGTACCTAGATTTTTCAGTCCAATGATAAGGTTTTTTTCATGGTTTGTAAGTTATGTAATTTGACTTCTTTGACATCTAATCTGATATTCTTTCTATTCCACGTTGTGTGCCCAATACTTTCAGAAAAAGTGCGCATTCAATAATGCACCTGCATTCTTTTTTTATTGCGTGGAAGCTCCAATGCAACACATTACATTATTTCCATTTCCTGCATTTTATTTCTGTGTTATTTGCCAAGCACGAAGTTAATTACAATACAGGCAGTGTTTCTTCTTTGTATTGTAACACTAATTTTCTGTTTTAAGAAGAGCTTTGATCTAATTTCAACAGTTGAAAATTGACTTATTGTTTCAAGGGAATTAATAAATTTAGTGGTTCAATACTACATGGTTCCACCGCAAAAAAGATAGAGTAACTTTCTTTTGTTATACATTTTTCAATTTTTATTTCTACTATATTTACTAGTGAGCTTATTATATTAGATGACTGAATATAGGAAGGATGAGGTTGTCTACATGTCACATTGCAACTGAGTGTTGTGAACATAATCATTTATGAGATGCACAATTATCAAGAAAAGTTATCATCTTAACGGAAATTAGTGAGTAGCTGGTGATCTTGCTTTGTTAGGTTATTTAGAGTAAAGTTGTTAATGACTGTTAATAAGTTGATTATGTTCCAATTTTGTTGCAATTCTAAACTAATTGGAAAAATGGTGTTTTTCTGAATATTCAACTACCAATGACTTGTCTGAAAAAGTATTCAATTGAACTTATATACAATGTCTCATATCTAAGCAAATGAGGTAATAGATTCTGTGCTTTTGTACTTATAACGACATGATATTGTTTATGAAAATTAACAATTGATATTTTTGCTACACTACTACCAATTGTAATATAATTATTTTTTGTTTTAGTGACGTTAACCCTTCAAGAACAATATATGGCGATACCATGGCAGCAGATCTTTTAATGAAAGAGAAGTTTTTTAAGCAAAATTTTGATCGGTGCATTTCCTTTGTTTCTGAATATTTTACTCCAAATGAAAATTTGCACAGTGGTAAGGCTGCTACAGAACTGATTTATAAAACAGCTTGCACAACTCCAGCAAATAGCAGCAAAGTTAATGATACAAGACTCTGCAACTTTGAACACAATATGGATTTCCCTGTTAACAATGTTTCAGCAGAAAATAGCAAAAATAGTTTTATTGAAAAATTATCAAAAGCATTAGAATTTACAACAATAAATGTAGCACAACAGGAATATTCTTCAAATAAAAATGTTTCAGGCTTGTCCTTCATCAATTCTGGCAAGAAAGTTCGTTCAAGTCAATTTTTAGATCGAGCAACTGATACCATACTTATATCGTCAGATGAAGAAAACTATGATGCTATTTTGGAATCTTCCAATAAAAGTAACATCTCAGAGGTTTGCGATTATTCTGTGATTGTAATCTCGGATGATGATGATGATGATAGTGATTCACATAAGCGATGCATTTATAGAGAGGATATTAAAACTGAATCATTTAGTGATGTTGAAGAAAGTCAGTGTAATTTATATAAAAATAAATATTCTATAGATTCAAATTTTGTCATATTGAAAGATAAAGTTTCTGAGAATTTGAGAGTTAATGAACATTTAGACGCAACATTTTCTGGAATTTCAACTAAATTACAGGATAATAATGCAACAGGGATAGTATATGAAAAAGAAGCATATGCAAATATATCTGATAATGTAACTCAAAACTCTGAATCTTTAAATTTATCTAACAACGGAAACTTAAATTCAAATGATTTAGAATTATCAGCACAATCTGAGTTTAAATTTAGAGATACGTTAGAAGAAATAGAAATGTTTCTACAAAAAGGAGAAGACTATACAATATCTGAAGAATCAGATGACTCATATCATAATTTGCAGCCTTCAGAGATATCCAAAAGTAACATCAATATTCCAGTATTTAATTTAGCTTCAAGTGTAAATGAGAACACTGAAACAACCTCAACGCCTATTAAAAAACCTTATAGTGGTACTATTACTTCCTTAAAAGTTAACAAACCATCAAGAGTAGTTATGAAAGAAAACTTCAACTTCAAAACACCACTAAAAGTAGGAGTGTCTCATAAGACTAATAATTTTAAAAATATTTTGAGTCCTGTAGGTGTTTATATAAGAAATTCTCCAAGAGTACCACAACTGCAGCACACTTGCAAGAAACCATTGCCAAAAAGTAACTTAATTCCTGAGAGAAGTTTCAAAAAGGGAAACAAAGAAAATGATGCTGAAGCACTACCTAATTGCCTGTATAAACCAGCAAAACAAACGTGCATGTCAAAAGCAAAGGAATTAAAACTCCCGGGGAATATACAAAAGCATATTCCTAATATACCTGTTATTGTTAAGCACCAAGGGCGTCTTCGGGATAATCCCTTAGATATAACTGACATCGATGAAAAATTAGAAGGGGCCGAAGAAAATCTCACCGCATATTTTGACAATTCTACTACTTCCAATTTAATGCAGGATACATCTGTGCTAATATCCAAAAAGGCTTACATTAAATAATTTTGTCTCGTTTTTATACATTTTAATATGAAATAATACATAAAGTGTTTATCATGCTTTGTTTGATTTTACCATTGTATTTTGTTACGACTTCTTATGAATCAAATAAAAGTATTTTGAAACCAACAAAATAAAATTTATTACTTATAATAAGATGTTCTGAATGAGCTGTGTTCTCGATGACAAGATAGTTAATCCTGTGCATTTTCCATTGATTTCTTCACTAACGTTTCCACTAGTTTCGTTCATTTGTTTCTATCTCTTGCTAATCTCTGCATTCCATTCCATATTGTCTCAGTTCCCTCTTTATTGTCCTTCATGAGTCAGTCTCTGTCCTGGTATTGTGTAACTTGTTTTGTTATGTTGTTAGGTTTTCAAGTATATAACCATTCCATCTGAACTTACTTTTTTTAATAGTTATTTATACCATTCTTTTTATGTAATCTTATGTAGCTCTTCATTAGTAATTTTATTCAGTCAGAATATCTGGAATATTTTTCTTAAACATTTATTAATGAATTTCTGTATTTTATGAGTTTTTTTAGTTTTGGCCCTATATAATAATACATCGTTTACATTTATGCGAAATAATCTTGTCTTTGTCTGAGATATACTTGACAATTTCCATTACCTGTTGAGCATGTCGAAAGCATTTTTCTTTGCTAGCTGAATTCTGTTGCTATCCTTTTCTGTTCCACCTTCTAACTTTATTATGCTGCCTAAATAGCAGATCTCTTCTACTTCTATGTCTCGCTCATCTATGCGCATCTTCACTGTTTTCTAAATCGTTTTTTAACTTTTTTTGTATTTATTTGTAACCCTATTCTCTTTACATTGCTCATTAGTGTTATTATTTATTCACTGTTAATAAGAAAATGTCCACGTACTCCAACTTCCTGAATATTTCCCAATTGATACCTGTTCTCTTGTCTTCTGTATTTTTTATTACTCAGTCTATAATTACAAAAATTGTTCGCGAAAGGCTGCATCCTTGATCTACTTTTATTTGCTCTGAAAGTCTGACTCCTTGTGATATCCTCACTGTATAATAATGTCCTTATAATTCGTATACATTTCTCCAACAATTTATATTGTTTTAGAATTTTTCACATCATTTCCTGATCTATTGAGTAAAATGCTTTTCCGAAATCGAAGATCATATGCTTTTGCCCTCATTTTAGATGTCTGCTATAATATAATTCTTAGTGTGCATACATCATCAATGCATGATCTGCTCCATTGAAATCCCTCTTAATTCTCTTAGCATTCTGTTCTGCTATATCTCTTGCCAAAATTTTACTGGCCAGACAAGTTATGGGTTTCTAATTTTCACACCTAGTTAAATTGGCAATTTGATTATTATTATTCTTTGGGGCTAGTCTTTGAATTTCTTTCTTTTCTCATATTTGATTTATCAATATGTAGACCACTTCCACTGCTAAATCTGCATGAGCTTTTATAAGTTCCGGATTTATTCTGTTCCATCCTGCAGCTTTTGCCATTTTTTAGTTTCATTATTTCAGTTCTCATCTCTTCTGAAAATCTATTCTTGCTAAAATTACTATTGTCCATTTCCTAATTGATTCCTTGTTGTTATTTCGTTTCTAGTTTTCTTTTATATATTACAGTGAAATGTCCTTATCTTTTCAGAATTTGTTCTTGTGTTCCGTATATTTTCCTCTTCCCCGCACTATTTTGTGTCTAAGTTCTTATTGACTTATGTAATACTTTCATATCCTGTCCTTTTGCTGCATTTTCTGCTAATTGTTCTATGTACTCTATTCTATCATTTCTAGCACTATTCTTCACCTATTTTTTCTTATTATATTCTCTTGATTTATTGGTATCGATTAATTTTATTTTTATTTTTTCTTTTGTGTTATTTGTTATCCATGTCTGGTCTGTTCTATCTCTATAACCACTTGTTTTTAGCGGTGCCTTTTCAAGGGATATTTTATATTTATTAAATATTTTATTTATACTACCTACTGTTTTCCATTTCATTTAGATTTGTGCATCGTTATCTATTAATTCTTTTCCCCAAATTTCTGGTTTCTTTAGTTTTGCTATATTATATCTCAATCTTGTACTACCTGTAGTCTCGTTAAGTTTTAAACTAATTCGTATTTTGACGAATACTAATTCATAATCGCCCCTCTTATTGCTCTAACATCGTGGACGAATTTTTGCCATCTCTTTTCCATAATTGTGTGATCTATCTGACTATAATTGTCGTCTGGAGCGGTCCACGTCGTTTTATGTATGTCCATGTGTTTAAATAGTGTTCCCCCAATCATAAGGTTATTTGTTGCACAAAAGTTTTACATTGACTTCAAAGTTTTTGTAATACTGCTTGCATCTCTTCGTAAAAATTATCTATTATTTGGTCTTCTTGAATGTTTGTTAGTGCATATACATTTATTACAACAATATTTCTAAATCTGGTTCTAATCCCTCCCCATACAATCGTTTAAAAACTCTTTCTCATTCCATTAAAGCTTTTACTGCTTCTTTATTCAATATTATTACTAGCCTCTTTCACTGTCTGCTTTATGGAGCCTAAGTAGATTATAACATTTTTATCCTTTAAACGCATTTTTTCTTTCCCATTCCATCTAGTCTCTCTTAAGCCAAATATTTTGATTTTATACTTGTTCATTTCTTCTGCTATCTGATATAATTTACTAATTTCTAATATTGTTATAATATTTCAACATCCTACATGCATATATTTTATACTATTCAATTATCCTTTTATTATTGGTCCGTTATGATTTTCTATTATTTTTTTCATTTTCTTTGCAGTCGTTATCCTTTGTTTCCGTCCTATTTTTTGTTTTGTTAGGTTTTTGATTGCCGATTTGCGTTTGTAATCTTTTTCATTTGCCTCCTCATTTCATTATTTTCAGGTGATATTATCTCTTCTGTTCTCCCTTCTAAAATTCTTAAGTTGCTCAACCGTATAGACCTCTTAAACTTCCTTAAATTTGTTATAAATTACATTTTGTTTTGTACCCCTTGTTTCTAGTTCCTTTTATATAATTTATCAATGATTTTCGGTCATGTTTCCCCACTATGTAAATCCAGTTTTTCCATTCCTTTTTTTCTTTTATGTATCCTTTTGCATATCTATTTCAATTTATATGTCCCTTAATATTATTCAAATTTCTTTTAATTTTAATCCTCACCTTCCTCTACTCATTCCACCACTATTTTTCTTTTCCTCATTTGCATGTTACCAATTTTCTTTTCTATCCGTTCTCCTCTCACATCTAACACCTCTGATTTATCTATTTTTTTAATATTTCTTCCACGTTTCTATGTATTTATTAACTTATTTTAAAATTGTAATTAGTTGCTAAATTATTTGAATGTGTTTATTTTCTTATAAACGATTTGTTATTTGAGTTGCCTACGTGAACGCCTAATACTACAAAGTATTGTTACTTAAATCGACTTTTCAGATACGATAAACTTATCTTTAAGTGTTGGTTGTTTATTGCTTGCTTTAATATTAATATTTAGGTCTTTTAATTTTAATTTAACTTCTTTAATGAATGTTCTTCTTTCTGTATTTAATTTATATAAATCCTATTCTATTATACCTCCTTATAATTATAATCTTACTTATAAATTTCGCTCTTAAAGCCCAAAAAATCTATTTTGTTTATAAAGCAACTAATATGTATGTGTACACTCATTCAAAACCAATAGGTCATCGTCCTAATATGGTTATTTAGAGAAAGGTGTTTCTTAACTGGGTCAAGGTAAGATAGGATCATCATTGATATCAATTGATAGAGATGTGATGCAGTTAAATACAATGCATCTCTTGCGCTCTAAAATATCATAATACATTTTTGCTTAAGTGTAAATTGGTTCATGTTAAGACAGTTTGCATGCTTACAATGACTAGTTTACCAAAATTTTTAATTCTGAAAACAAAAGTTTTAAAATTATTTTGTTGCACTACTGTTTTTTTGTTTAATCTTACAAACAACTGGCATTATTGATTAAATCTTAAAACGTGAAAAAACAACTATAAAGTCTTTTAATGCATGCATAGTTTTTTTTACAAGCTGTACTGGTACTTATTAGAAAAAGGTTTGTGTGACCTATAAATTATAGTTATCAAAGTTGACACACATTTTGAATTTTTGATAGATAAGATAATGAATGACGGGCGTTGAAGTTTGAAAGCCTTCGGTATTTTATCAGTCATTGTAGTCCATTTGATGGAGATGGATTGCATAAGTTGAATGGAAGATATTGTAATGAATTTCCGAACACCCTCCGTAGCGTGGCCGCTAGACATCCGCGGTCGTAGTTTTTATTGTACTTCATTTGGCCGACATAATGGCTTCTAGCTACCTTCGGAACACCTGTTCAAAGAAGGCAACCTTCCAGAAGATTTCAGTTCAGCACCACTAGATATTTCGCGACCCCTCTGGTACATCCGAGCTGCTCAAATATCGCGCAGTATGGTGATAAGTTCTTTCCGAAATCAAATGACGACAGCGAGGCAAATTTAAATGCGGAAGCAACATGTGTAACATAAATAGTGTCGCAGATAAATACTGTGTAGTTTTACGTCATTGTGTGCGTTGTATACATAAAGAGTGTTCAATAATTTGTATAACCTGTAAGTATAGGTGTATAAATAAGTTCTCAGCTTTTTTCTGCAAAATTAAAGTTTTATTTAAAAACAAACAAAAAAAGCTTAAGTATCAAAGTATTCTCCGTTGGTATCGATGACCTTTTGCCATTTTCGGGTAGCTTGCGAATTCCCTGGTGATAAAAGCTCACCGGCTTCGAGACGATAAAGTTATCGATGCATTTTCGGACTTCTTCTTCTGTTTTGAAGTGCGTATCAGCCAAATGATGCTGTAACGACCGGAATAAATGATAATCGGAAGGGGCCATGTCTGGGCTATACTCCGCATGTGGGAGAAGTTCCCAGCCTAACGCGAAGATGTGTTCTTCGTCGCCTTCGCAACATGTGATCGAGCATTATCATGGAGCAGGATGACTTTGCGACTTCCTTGTCCAGTAAATGGCCTCTTTTCTTCGATTGCGTCGCCCAAATTGATGCTGTTGGTAGCGAACCGCCGTAACTATTTCACCTGGTTTCAAGAGTTTATAGTACAGCACATCTTTCCAATCCCACCAGTATAGAGCAAATTCTTTTTGGAGTGGATATTGGGCTTTGGAGTCGATGTCGAAGGTTTGCCAGGGTCTACCCATGATTTTTTGCGCTTGGGATTGTCGTACAAGATCCATTTTTCATCGCCCGTAATAATTTTATGCAGAAAATCGTTTTTTCGGTTCCTTGAAAGCAAATGGTGTGCGGTGTCATGCCGTCGATTTTTGTTGTCTTCGGAGAGTTTATACGGAACCCATCTGCCTTCCTTTTGTATCTTACCCATTGCATGCAAACGTATGAAAATGGCTGGCTGAGTGACGCCAAGCTGTTCTGCAAGTTCTTTTTCAGTTTGCGCATTGTTTGCAGCTCATCCGTGTCAAATGTTTGAGGGCGTCCAGCGCGTTGTTGATCTTCAAGACTAAACTCTCCTCCGCGAAATATTTGGTACCACTTTTTGCACGTTGCATGACTTACAGCATTCTCACCATATGCAGCACAAATCATTTCGGTGGCTTCAGCAGCGTTTTTCTTAAGATGAAACGCGAAGTGGATAGAAAATCGAATATGCTCTTTTGTGATTGCCATCGTGAACACAGCTGATTATTGAGTTTATGTGCATCAAATGTTTCGAAAGACCAAATGTCATTGATTTAAAACCGCAAGAGGGCGGATTAATACGTTACATGTAAACGGTGATTTGCGTCCTGTAAAATCTAAAGCTGAGAACTTATTTATACACCTCATAAAATGAATATGTAGGTAGGAAAATTTTCCCGTTTTATTCACCACCGTAAAGAGTAGAAACATTAAAATTGGTGTTAGGTGTAGGGTATTTTTGTGTCTGTAACGAAATATACATAGTAAATAAATTAAAATAAATAAAGCCATGACCGCAAAGAAATTACCACTTTTTGATCTTAATGTGCCGACCTTAAACGGGAGCTGGAGTAATGAGATTTAGAAATTACAGGAAATAAGAGCGTATTACAGCTCCAATTAAACAAGCTTCTTTTGAGGACCGATCATGCTGTACTGAAGTGGCTCTTGAATTTTAAAAATCCGAAGGGCCAAGTAGCAAGATGGATTGAAAGGTTATAGCAATACGACTTTGAGACAGAGCACTGAGCTGGGAATAGTCATCATAACGCTGATGCCTTGTTGAGGAGATCGTGTCCAGAAGACTGCAGCCATTGTAGTCGTGCAGAGGGGAAAATTACCCCTACGCTGCGAACGACTGTGACTAATAACTTGTGGCCACCCAGCCAGTTAAAACGTGACCAAAAAGAAGACCCGACTTTGAAGTATATATAGGAATGGAAAGGGGTGGAAGAAACCCTAACTGGACAGAAGTAGCTTTATGTTCCCCAGCAGTAAAATTATATTGGGCACTATAGGATTTCATCACCGTAGAAAACGATGTCCTACAGCGCGTGCTGGAGAGCGAAGATAGGTCTCAGAGGAAACTACAGTTTTCAGTCCCAAATAAGAGGGGTTCAGAAGTGTTGCAACAACCAAGTGGCAGCAGGACTATATTTACGCGCAGACTACCTAGGCTACAGCCTACAGGCCCACGCCACAAATTGACACACATTTTATTTTGAATAGACTGCTTGTTTGGTACGTTCCTTTTTTCACCTTGCATTTGCATTTGTTATGTATTCCATACCCCCAGACCATCCCCCTGGGCCCGCACTACCTGTTCAGTCTAGGAGTCTGCAGATCTTAAGTCCGACCATAAGTGACAAGCCTAGGATCGTTCATTCCAATCGAATGTGTCCTTTTGTCCAAGATGGAACGCTGCAGTCAGGGAATCTCATGCCCTTGATGTGTAAAACAGAATTTGAAAATTTCATCTGTTCAGTGAGTAGAACTTGGCGCGTATGTTATGGTGTTACCAGAGAAGTACAACAAAAACCCATTTAGTGTATCGGCGAAATAAGCACTGGCGCGTTGTGTGGCTCGTGATTTGAATATATCCAGAGGAATGGCCAATGCATTTCGAGCGACAGTTGGTTCATTGGGGAATTAAGGAAAGAACGTCCTGAAGTCATGAAGACGCTGAGCATGCATTATGGCCGCAGAAATATCTACTACCTTATGACCAAAGAATTTTTACAAGACAAACTGACTTATCGCGCATTCTAGGAAACATTGACGAAGCTACGCAATCATCTGTTGAATGAAAATATTTGGAACCTGGCAATACCAAAACTTACGTGCGAATTGGGCGACCTCGACTGGAAAATAGTTAGGAATATGATAGAAGAGCTGTTTCGAGATTTTGGCATCGACGTAGTTTTCAGCCACCATCCACAGAAGCCAGCAATCACGCAGAAGGTCGTGGGCTGTCACTTTTATCTGACGTCTAAATACAACAAAGGTCAATACTGCATGACCCATCCAAACATCATAACATAATTATCCGGAAGGAATTATTTTTAAGGAGGGAGCAGTGTAACGAATTTTCCAACGCTCCCCTCCCCCATAGCGTTACCATTAGACATCTACGACCGTAGTTTTTATTGCATTTCATCAGGTTCGGCGGCCAACACAATGTCTTCTAGGAATCTAGCTCCCGCTGGAACATGTGTGCGTATTCAAAAAAGGGGACATTCCAAAAAATTCCAGTCCAGCGCCTCAGATGTTTTACAACCCTTCTGGGCCCTCTGAACTGCTTAAATATCGCACACCAGGGCGACAAGAGCCATGGAGGAGACGAAAGATGGCAGTTTCCATCGCAGATCTAAAGTGGAAGAACATATATCGATGATTTTAGAACCAGGCAGTGTGTACATTGGTCACGTTTCTACATGAACTCTTTCAGCGTCTAGTATCAAAGAAGCTCTGAACGATGAAAACATTGATGTATCCCGACTTATAGCGGTTGGGTGCGACGGAACACAGGAAATTCAAGAGGTGTCATTTGTTTACTAAGGAATGAGTTTGGAAGATCTTTGCAATGGGTGACATACCAGCTTCATTCTAACGAGCTACCACTAAGGCACATAACCTTCTGGATGGACTGGCAGTGGGCCCTCATATATTTTTTGGGCCTATAGGCAAGAGCTTGGTCAACTGCACCTCCCGGTAGTTGATTTTCAACAAATTGTTAGAAATTTGCCAGCCACAGGAGAGAATAACATTTTAAATCTCAGTACAGATCAAAATATTTTTGAGATATAAATCGAGCTGTTTCTTCAGGTAAATTCCCACCGAATCTGGCGACGCGAAATCCTGGAAAACATTCTATTGCAAGATGGTTCACTATGGCAGAGTCATTCGAGTTTACATAAGCAGCACTGATCCATCTGCTACCTTGACGTAGATGGCTTCTTTTATCATTACAGTAAATGCTTCAATGTGGTTTTACATTAAATGTAAATTAATGAAAAGCTTGATACTGTGATTATATCAAAAACTTACCTTACTAAGTTTTCCTATTTAAAAATTTTAAACTATGCAATATATGGTTCACAACATCCTGATGATACTGTACACGTATGCTCCACTGTTATAATACAAAACTGAATTAAATATACTGAATTGGCCAAATACAGACATGACCATATACAAGCAATAAGGGTAAGCATAAAATATTGGATTGGACCTTTGACGATCAGCGCAAAGTACAGCCCTCTAAGACATCACATCAAACAAGGACACAATGAACACTTATTCAACGTTGGAAGTAAATTTGCCATAGCAGGCGACTACATTGCCAAGTATAATCAATGGGACTTATCTGTCAAGAAATTCAAAATAAAAATACCAAATTGTGATTCAATAACGGGAGATATTCTGAAACAATTATCAGATAAATGTATCAATCTCATCATGTACATACTTAATGCTATAGTGTGAAATTGATTTTTTTTAATCCACTGAAAAGTTGCAAAATTAACCATATGCAAAAGATCTTCTTTCCATAATATCCAAGGTATTTTAGAAAAAAAAAACTTCCTAAAAGAACTCAAATTTGATATAAAAGATTTAATCGCAAATCACCCATCTTGAGATGAATACGCTACAGTACCTACATAGAATAGTTAACAAAATCAAAAATGGCTAATCGACAAAAAAAACTCTTCAGCATCCATAGACATTTCTCAAACATTGGACAAAGTTTGGAACAAGAGTCTTCTATTCAAAATGAAGTCTAACTTACCCCATCAGTTCTACAACGCCTTTTATTCATGTGTTGTCAACTATAAAAATGAATATATGCCACTCTTATCTATGCATTTGGAGGAATATCTTGAGTGTAATGCTGTATTTACTTTACTTATAACAAATAAAAATAAATTGAACTACTTGTTTAAACAAAATGCAATAGATTGTGCAAATATAAAAGTGTTTTTAAGCGTTTTTAAAAGCATAATTTGATTCTTTTGTTAATTATAGTATTTAATTGTACTAAATCTCAAAAATATATTTAACAGCTTTTTTGCGACATCTATTGCAATTAAATGAAACAGAAAAAATAAACATAAGAAAGGAATTTGTACAGCCAGTTTTATAGAGATCAATAAAACATTGAATCAAAGTAACTCAACGTTATTATGGCTATTCTATCATAGTTGGCGTATTTGAAATTACATATTACAACTCAGAGTAAATAAAAGTACAGAGGGAACAATCATACAGTTTTGCTGTCTCGATTTGTGCAAAATTAACATGGCCACTCGTGCATGTACAAGAAAAGATAAAGAACTCGTAATATCAAAGACGATTTTCCAAATGCGAAAATTGGAGACCTACCATACTATTGTGCACAACAAACAAAATAATGACAAGAATTATGGTACAGAGAATATGAGACTACATATACAGATACTGAAAGAAAGCCAAATTGGTCTCCAACCACAGAGTTCTTGCATTGACCATATTTATTTTAAAAACCATACTAGAACAAACTGTAGAAATGGAAGGAAACATATACGTAAATTTCATAGATTTTAAATAGGTTTTGGGCGCAATAAACCGAGAAAAGATGTGGGGAACCCACATTCCAAATAAGTAAATAAGAGTAGTAAAAGTACTTTACAAAAACTATAGAGCTTGAATTATATGTGAGGGTACCCTCACGGGCAACATAAATATCAACAGCGGGGTTAAACGAGGTTACATATTGTATCTAACATTGTTCCTAATAATAATAGATTGGGTTATGCAACAGTACATAACAAGAGATGACTAATGTGGAACATATTTTGCAAATTTGAGGATTTGAAATTTACTGACAACGTTTGTTTAATTACCGAAAATAAACATCATATGCAAAACAAAATAAATAAGCTAACCAGTTCAGCAAAATAAATAAAACTAAATATAAATTATAAAAAAACTAAAAAAACAAATTTTGGTATTTAAGTAATGTAGTCCATATAAAAAGGGGAAGCAAACAAAACATAGACAGTAGAATCATGCAAGCCCAAAAGCTTTTAACATGCTTTGGAAAATATGGGATAAAAAACTATATGAAGACAAATCAAATGAAAAGAGTATACTGTTGTATGGTATAGAAACATGGGTAGAAAGTAAAAAAATCACAAAACTACAAACCTTTATAAATAAATGTTTGATGTTTATATACAAAATATTCTGGACAAAAAAAATTCTGTTAGACTATGGTAAATTCCAAATGAAGAAAAAATCGAAATAACAATTAGAAGACGGAAATGGAAATGGCTAGTTTGAGGAAACTGTATAATTACATGACACGACAGGCATTGGATTATATTACAGGAAAAAGGAAAGTTGGTAAACCGAAAGAATCATGGTGAAGAAATCTAAAACTGAATTAGAAAAACAAATTTTATCATGGAGAGAAGTAAAACATGGCATTGGATAAAGAAAATAGGAAGAAGTTGGTAAAAAAATAGGGAATATAGAACAACAATCACTCGAACTAAACGTGTGTAGAGCTAGAAACTCTACCACCTAAAATCTTCTACTCAAAATTTTAAGTAGTAGTTGGTGCCCCTGCTTTTGTACAAAATGTGACAAGGTATGACATAAGGAAGTGTATACAATGGTCCCTCCATAGTATTATTTACTCTAAGTTTTACAATGACCAAACACATGATTCAACCGTAGTTGTACTTTTTATCGACATCTATTAACACAAGCAAATTGTCGTGTATTATTAAATATTTGTGAAGTTGTAAAATTAAAAATGAGGATATTGTAACAAGGCTTATTGCTATAACAAGTTAATACGATGTACAGAATGAACTGCAATAATTAATAGGGGTTCGTAAACGAATGAACATGTCAGAAGAACAATATGATTGGCCGTGGCAGTACAGCTTTCCACCCTTCTTTACGTAAGTTAACATCTCTTGCATTTCGTATTTATAATTCGTGCACAGTTTACAGCCGCATGCGGAAACTAGAGCACGGCAAATAGCGGTTTGGCGAAGTCTAGTGTTGCAGTACTTTCAAGCAACCAAGCAATACGTACTGGATATACGAGAAGCTCCGCGGCAGTCTCTTTTCAACAATAGCAATATCAACAGGAAACTAAACACAGAGTTCATACAAGCGATTTTGTCAGACTTGCAACGCACACAAAATGCAGCCCCGATTGATAAGCAGATGAACCGTTGGGAAATTTACTGGCACACCCTAGAAGAATGGGCGAATTTAATTTATAATTTTGTAGTTTCTAGAGGATCTACTAATTCTGTTCTTACATTATTTGAACTTACACAAGGAGATGATGTACAAGATGAAGGTACTGTCGTACATTTGGATGACTGATATTACTAATTTAATTTTTTAGAATTTTGTGGCCTTGATACAGATATTTTGATTAAGGTACTAAGAATTTTGGAGAATGAAGGAAAGTGTGAACTGATGCTTTTCGACGATCAGCAAGGAGTTAAATTTTTTTGACATACTAACTCTGATGAAGTTGTAGGTATTTTATTGTTTAGCTTACTTTTTCATTTAATGAGCATTTTGAAGAAATTTCTTAATCAATATTTGGCTACATATTGGTAGATTGTCTGCTAGCAAGAATGAGTATTAAATACCACTTTGCCTTTTTAATAAAATTTTGTATTCAATAGAATATTTAAGTGATACTAAAATGCATATATAGATATTGTTCTAACTATTATAATTTATCCAGCAGTTATTACCTTCGAATGCTACACATCTGCATTTCAGGATATGAATATTTAATTTTTTATTTTCCAACTTATTGGTTTATTATTGGTTTAAAAGTTTTTCTGCGATTTCTTTTAATTTCCCATTTTAACGTTTTCACTGGAATTTTCTAAATAATCTTCAGAAATCCTTTACTCGTGAATTAAAATATAGAATTAAGTAAAAAAAGATAATTGAGAAAAAGAACAAATTGAATCTTACCATAGGTATTAATACAAATAATTTTTTAGAATCTTTTTGAAACATTAAAGACCAGTTAAATGGCCTATTGCATAGACTCTTAGACAGCACATCAATTTTTTTATCATAGTTATTCACATAATGCAGGTACAACAGTGATTTTGATTCAGTGTGCCTTAAGACTCATTAGTTACTAAAAATAATAAAATCAACTTTATAAAAAAAAACTACTTGCTAATAAAAGAGCTACATTTTCTATTTAAGGGATTATATATGTTTTCGGTCCCGAAAAGCAGTCCAATAATTACCGGAAAACTATTAGACTGATTAAGTTTAATATTTATTGCAAAGAGTAAGTCCCACAGGAAAGAGAACATACACTAATAATAGAAATACAAAAAATATAGTGGCTGCATGCGTTAGTCTATGATAATTTTTTTACAATGGCACAAATGATGGGGGTTTTTCAATTTGTAGAATTGATTTTTCAAAATATATAATTTTTCAGATCATGACTCCCATTTCACGAGAGGCTGTTTTTTTTTGAAAAAAATTACACTTTCAAAAGTATATATAGTATGAGCCTGCCGTAATAGCACTCAACTTTGTTTACAGTGAATTTAACCATCTTTTATTATTCTCTGTGTTCGAAGTTCAGCTATACAAATCAATTGATCATTGCTGTCCTGATGGCCTTTATTGAACATTGCTACTGCTATGTACACAGTTGTTTAAAAAATTGACAGAGCCACTATGAGCCTCTTCCAAATGAGAACGTAGTTGTCAACACACTTTGACAATAAATTGTTTAATCAAATCTCGAGGAAGAGCGAATTTATGTTTTTAGTCTTTTTAGATGTTGGTAGCACACACTCGTTACCAGGAGCACTACGAATCTTCTTTGGAAGCATAGTTTTAATGATTTAGTTTTTTTATTCGTATTTTTTTTTTTTTTGGAAGATGCATTATCATTTCTTCTGTATGTGATCTATGTATTCTTTTTTGATAACCAGCGTGATCATACGGATCTATTTTCAGATACCCTTAAATATCTTACCATCACTAGCCTTTATCTTGCTTTCGTTCTTCTTAATCCGTATGCCCTTTTACAGACGTGAATGTCGACTCCACCCATTTCTTTCATTCCTTCCTGTTATTTGCACCATCTCTCATTTCCTTCATGGTCTTACCTCTCTCCATCTCTAATTCTGTCGCATCAGACTTTCCTAGGTTTTCCTGCCTTTCTTTTTCCACCCCTCTTGCTTGTATTACTTTCTTTGCCAGTCTGTCTTCGTCCATTCAACAAATGTGCCATAACCATTTCAATTGCTTTATGCCTGCTATATTTGTTATTGCCTTCTGCTCTAATTCTTCCCTATTTTTTTCTTTTCTGATCCTACCAGTTCAGTCTTCCCTGCTATTCCTCTAAGGTACTTCATTTCTGCTGCTGTTAGTTTTTCTTCATGTTTCTTTTGAATTGTCCAGCATTCACTGGCAAGCACTGCGCCTTAGATGACTGACATTATTACCCCTTATTTGAAGTGAATGCAAGTACTCAATTATTATTAGTGACTGAGTAGGCTACCCGCCAGGCATCAGAGAGCACCGGAAATTGAACCCGGGTCCGTCTACATCACAGCAGGCCCCTCAACCACAGGGCCACGCTGGTGATAAAAATAGATGATAAAAACCTTTAGTGCAAATAACATATTGGTTTTTTGTCTTTTACTATATCAGTCTTCTCAATAAAAACGACTGCATGCCATAATGGTAATGGACTATATATTAGTTTAGACGAGCAGGCTGACTAGTTTAAGTAGAAGTAGATAGCTAGGTAGATTCACTTATTAGTTCCCTGATAAATTATTTTAAGCAGGTTTGCATTATGCAATAAAATAAACATGGCATTGTTTATTTTTCATGTAGTTTCTAACAAAAAACAGACTTGATAGCTGGCTAAAACAGTATAAATTTGACTTTATCATCAGATAAAATATTTGAAGTTAGTAAACATAAACTAAAAAAACAAGAACTTAAGTTGAAAAAGTACAAAGTTAATAAACATGACATAAATTGAAACTATTTGTGAATATTAATTCCATTCACAAGAAATCTTACAGACTAATTTTTTTTGTCTCTTTTTTAATTTGAAATGTATAAATTGATAATGTGCAACTCTATTGAGTTTTTAAATACTTTTACTTTTGGTAAACTGGTGAGAGCAGTAGTTAATGGTGGGACATGCAGTCTGTAAGAGTATGCATGCAAAAGATGGAAGAATAGAACATATGCGTTACATATTACATATAACATTAGTTAGATCAACTAAATTATTATAAGAAACATTGAATTATAACGTTTTTAATAATATCAAAAGGTTTGTAAACAATATAATACACCTACACACATGTAAGGAACTTGAAGCGATTCAAAAGTTAACAGAACCAATTAGAAAAAGGCAGTGACAGAATAAGTAATAATGAATATCAAAAATAGTTACTTTAAATTTTTTTTTTAGAATTATCAACCGAACTTGGATATTCAGATAAAAGCTGCTGGATCTGCAGTGAAATGCAGCAACTTCTTTCTATTACAAACATTGATTGTTCCATTGGGTACAGAAATTAAATAAGCAATATGGAAACAAAGATAAGAAAATGGTGAGTTACTTTTGGAAAAAAAGAATGCCATATTTTACTTTGGCATGTACTTAATGCTGATCAATCCAGCGTTACTTGTGAAATGACTTTAACTTGCAGTTAAGAATTCAATAAATGTAATGAAGGCAGTGTAATCAAAAAATTCTGTATAAATTTGTATATAATTTTGTCTTTAATGACTATGAGTAAAATATTTATCAATTATGTGCTTTTAACATTAACTCTTCAATAAGAACATGGAGAAAAATGTTTATGCAATACCTAACAGTTTAATTCAAAAAAAGCCCAAGTTTACAAAAAATTATTAAATGAAACTTTTAAACACAAAGTAAAAAACTTTATTGGTTAATCAGCGAGTTGATTTAATATCTGGTAACCAAGAATAAATATAATTTTCAAAATGCTGTCTATTCCTATAGAGAATAAAGTTGCTACCATCATTTTTTATAAAAGTAGCAATAGCCATAGTTAATCTTGTTACTTATTGTTCTTCTTCTTCTGACAGTGCCTATCCGTTTCGGATGTTGGCTATTAACATGGCTATCCTAGCTTTATTGGCTGCTGTACGGAAAAGTTGAGTTGTTGTTAAAGAGAACCAATTCCTTAGGTTCTGTAGCCATGATATTCTTTTACGTCCTGGGCCTCGTTTTCCGTACATTTTCCCCTGCAAGATGAGTTGCAGTAGGCCATATAGATGTTCGTTACGCATTATGTGCCCCAGGTATTCCATTTTACGTTTTTTGACAGTGATGATTATTTCACAGTCATTCTGCATTCTACGCAGTACTTCTCTATTTGTAATCCGGTTGATCCATGAGATTTTCAGGATGCGTCTATAACACCACATTTCGAACGCCTCTAACTTCTTGGTAGTAGCCTCGGTCAGCGTCCAAGATTCCACCCCGTACAGGAGCACTGCGAATACGTAGCATCTCAGTAAACAAATTTTTATTGGTATTAAGAGGTCGTGGCTCTTGAATATTGTGTTCATTTTAATGAACGCTGCCCTGGCTTTTTCAATTCTTTGTTTTATTTCAGTTGAGTGATCCCATTGTTCGTTTAGACTTGTCCCTAGATATGTGTATTTCTCAACTCGTGTTATCTGTTGTTGATTAACTATTAGACGTCCCGGTGGTATTGGATTCTTGCTGATGACCATGTATTTAGTTTTTTGTATGTTAAAGTTTAGACCATATTTTTGGCTTGATTCTGCTACGCGTGTTATTAGGGCTTGTAGGCCTTCTAGGTTATCTGACAGTATAATTGTATCGTCTGCGTATCTTACGTTGTTCAGCCGTTCTCCGTTGATGAGTATTCCCTCGTCAATATCTTCTAAGGCTGTTTTCATGATGTGTTTGGAGTAGATGTTGATCTCCTCAGTCATTTGGTTATCTATCTTGATAGTTGCTGATTGGTTATAGTAAATGTTGTTAATGATACATAGATCTTTATCATCTAGACCAATTGTTTTTAAGATTGATATTAACTCGTCGTGTTTGACCCGATCGAAAGCCTTTTGATAGTCTACAAAACACATATACACGTCACAGTTCACGTCTCTGCATCTTTGTATGAGGACTTGAATGGCGAAAAGAGCGTCTCTTGTACCTAATGAGTCTCGAAGCCAAATTGTGGAGTTGGTTGCGCTTTTGCATTTTTGTATGTCCTCCTATGTATTATTTTTAGCATTATTTTAAGAAGGTGGCTCATTAGACTAATAATTCTATAGTCTTCACATTTTTTCCCATTCGGTTTTTTCAGTAGGGTTATAAATGTGGATTTAAGCTATTCAAGTGGGATTACTCCTGTTTCGTATATGTTATTAAACATGGCCATGAGCCATTTAATTTCATCGTTCTCCATGTTTTTAGAATTTCAGTAGAAGTTGTCTGGCCCGTCGCCTTTCCGTCCTTTATTCCTTTTATTGCGGCTATCACTTCTTCTTGAGTAATTTCTGGTCCTGTGTTACCTATGGAGTCCCCTGTTTTTAGTGTATCGTTGTTTCTCTTATCTTCGAAGGTCTTCTCAACATAGTTTTTCCAAACTGTTTTTATTTCATTTACATCTAATATTGTATTGCCCTCATTATCTTGTAAGCATCCGATTTTCTTTGGTCGTTGTAATCCTGCTGCTTCTTTCACTTTTTTGTGCAGATTGAAAGAGTCATGTTTACCATCTAGTGATTGAATCTCTTTGCACTTTTCCTCCATCCAAGCGTTTTTGGCGTCTCTAATCTTTTTCTTTATTTCTTTGTCGATTTGTGTGTATCTGGTATTGTCTTTGTTCTTATTTTTCCGTCTTTCCTCCATCATATTCAATATGTCGTCTGTCATCCACATCTTCTTTTTCGCTCTCATTGGGTGTAAATATATGTCAAGAATTTCTTGATTTGTCTCTTTAAGCTTCTGGATTTTCTCTTTTGTGTCGGCTGATATATCTGTTTCTTTGATGTTTCTTTTAATACAATACAACTGGCTATACATTCCATCTGGAATAGTAGCCGCTCAGAGTGAGCTCAGAAACTCATTTATCGTGGTGAGTTACTCCACTTCTAATCTAATTTATTATTTGACTTTGCTGCTTCAGTTACTTTCTTCCAGACGTCCCGGTCCTGCACCTTCCTTCTCCAGTTTTGAATACTTAGGGTAGTTGTATCCTTTATCACCTGATCCTCCCATCTACTCTTTGGTCTTCCTCTTCTTCTGTTATTATTTGGTCTCCAAATTGTTATCTTCTTCACATCTGAATTATTTCCCATTCTTTTAATATGACCATACCAGCGCATTCTCTGAACCTTTATTAATTTTACGATGTCCTTTCGTTCTAGTATATCCTTTATTTCCATGTTCATTAGTTTCCGATGCTCCCCTTCAGCAATTTTCTTAGGGCCGAAGATTCTCCTTTTAATATGTTGCTGTATTTCTTGTTTTATATCTTTATCCTTAAGGTTCCTCAAATCGTATTTCATCGCTTGTTGTTGTTTAACTTTCTTCAATTTGAGTGTTATCGTGCCGACAAGAGGGTTATGGTCAGATTTGGCATCCGCACTTGGATATGTCTTTACTGCTGTTATTGCATTTCTGTATCTTTTATTGATCAAGATATAGTCGATCTGATTTCTGACGATGTGTTCTGGGTTATCTTGGGGGGACCTCCAAGTGTATAGGCGTCTTGGTGGTAACTTGAAGAACATGTTGGTGATGACTAGTTGTTGTTCTGTTGCAAAAATACTTAATCGATTTCCTCGTTCATTACGTTCTCCCAGTCCAAACGGTCCTATGATTTCACCACAGCTTCCTTGGCCTATCTTGGCATTGAAGTCGCCCATTACTAATGTCAGTTCATTCTTTTTTACTTTCTTCATGACGTTATTCAGATCATCATAAAATGTTTCAATTATATCGTCGGATTTGTCAGCCGTTGGTGCGTATATTTGGATTATATTGGTTTTGATGGGGAAGGTGTTAATCTGAATTAGAAGTATTCTCTCAGAGATTGGGACAAAGTTTGTAACATATCTGCTAATTTTTTGTTAAGGATAATGCCAACTCCATGTATATGTTCACCGTTAGTGTTTCCTGAGTAGTAAATATTGTGTTCGTTTATTAAGCATTGTCCTGATTCAGTCCATCGATCTCACTGATCCCCAGAATATCTACGGATAGCCTTGTCATTTCCTTGATGGTATTATGTATTTTACCAACTTCGTACATGGTTTTCACATTCCATGTACCTATCTTAGTAGTTCGTCTGTAGGTATTCAAGACAGGTGTGTTTTTATTGAAAGTGTAGGATTTCGCGTGCTGACGACCTGAGAGGCCCTACTTTTTGAAGGATGTCCTCTCCTGCCGGATCTTGGAGTCCGATCTCCATGATCAGTAACGAATCTATTATCTTGAGTCTGTGCCATGTTAGTTGTACTAGGGAAAACATACTTATTGTTACATTCATTAATTCTGTAGTCTGAATGTAGTTTTGTTTCTCTTAATTCATGGATACCAACAACTACCTTTAAATTGTTTTTTTACAATTTTTGTGTTTCTTAAGATTTCACATAATATATCAAATAAGTTATTGAAAAGAAAAATGGGGGAAATAATTTTGATTGTAGCATTTAAGCCTTCAGATCAAATTTTTGAGTAAGAAATCAGTTCTGAGTTCACCCTGAAATAAATAGACATGTTAGAGGTGTCCTTCACTTTCTTCTTAGTTGTAACTCAATTGTGAGTGCTGTGATCTCACATATTATTTAGAATTGATAGTAACCCACCATGCTTCTCTGTCTTGTGTTATTAATGAGAGTTTTTATTTGATCTATGAATCTCATAAGCAACGGACACCTTTTTTTGTTTGCTTTGTATGCACAGCTTTTCCATTTTGTCTTGTCTAATTACATGTCCAAAGAACCATAAGATTTTACATGGAATTGTCAGTAGTAAGCATTGGTTGGTTTTGATTTTTAATTCTCTTAAGTAGTAATACTACCTTGTGTGCATGAAATCAAGGATCATTTTCTACAATTAACCCTTTGCACTCCAGCCTATTGACTCATATAGGGATACCAGCAACTCCACCACTATATTAGTTATAAATGTAAATACATAATATAACAGAAAAATACGGTTGCTGCAATAAAAAAATTTTTTTATTTGTAAATAACATGTAAAATAATTCCTAAATTATTTTCTTTTAACAAAATAAAAATTTTATGTTTTGAAGTTACGCATGGTATGGTATCTTTCAAAGCAATCCCCCATGCGGGGGTTTCCGGGACAAGTAGCACAATACTCGCTTGTTTCGCGTCTTTGGCCTTTTTCTTGTCTGTTGGAACACTCTCACAGTCTCTTTTGTTGCCTTTTCGCATTATGTGGAGCTTTTTGTCCAACCTGGTCTTGTGCGATATTCTCGGAAGTCGCCTACCAGTTGATCAACTAATCGCTTTACGAACTTCAAATGCGATAGTGGCTTTTCGTTTCTATTCTTTTTCACACTTTTGTATAATATGTATGAATTTATACTAGACATCTCCATGCCCAAAAAAAAAACATTTTCCGCCACCATTTAAGGGATTTTCTTAAAAAACAATAACTGGAGGCGTATTGATCAGCGCGATCAACACCGCCCATCGAATTTGTATAATTCACTACAACTTTTGGCTTATTCACATCTTGTTGTTCGCCTCCTCTTAAAAATCTTGTTTTAGTCATAAATCCAGCGCTATCACTAGTACTCAATAGCGTTACTATTCTTTTGTCTTTCCAAGACAATAACATCGTGTTCCCCCTTTTATTAGCAACAGATTTATTTTCGGAAAATTTGGCTTTCTTTATCGAATCAGGTATTGCCTTTGTTCATTTTCAATGTCCCTGTCAGATGACATTTCACTTTCAACAATTCTCCTGCCAACGGTATACTGGTACCTGTCCGTAAACATATGATAACCTTGTGCATCTGGTACGTTGGTCAATAATCTATCATATAAATGCAACGCAATCCTAGCGCTGACGGATAATTCCTGTTTTATAAGACTTTCGGAGGTGATGCTGCCATAATATGGAAGAATATTGTATACATACCCTGTTTCAGAATCAGCCCAAACGTATATTCTTATGCCCCACTTCGTAGGCTTATTAGGATTATAAGTTATAAAACTTATTTTACCTTTGAACTTGATAACCGATTCGTCTACACATATATTTTTACCTGGTATAAAATACTCGTAAAACTTGGAATTGATGTATTCTAAAAAATTACTGACCCGTTGAATACGTGTTCGAATGTCTATCCTCTGAGGATCTATTGTTTTCAAATGTAACATCCAAAATATTTGGTTGAATGGTCTTCTTGTGAATACATTTGAAAAAAATGGTATTTTAGTGTTATTGTTGGTTGACCAATAGTCCTGCATATTTGACAAAGGCATCGTGCCTATATTGATGACTCCAAGAAAGGCCTAGAATTCTTCTTTATTTGTATCGTGCCACGTGTGCTATATGGAATTCTTGCTAAGAGTCTTATTCCTCAATTTGTTTTTGTTCGTTTCCGTTATAATTTCGTCTATGAGATCATCCGTGAAATACAATTTGAAAAATTGTATCGGTTCGTCGATATTGAAAAATTGCGGCCCTGGAACTTTATTTCCCGTTGCAAAGTTTATATTTTGTAAAGGAATATCACTTCCTGTAATATCGGTCCATCCACTGTTGTCTACAGGTACAACTTCATCTTCGGAATCCGATTCAATAATTTGAATTCTTCGCTTTTTTCTCACTACTATTATGTCACTATCGTCACTATCTGTTCCTGAATTATTCCCAATATCGTCTACTAATATTTCACTCAAATTATCTTCGTGCAACACAAAATCGAGTTCATCTTCCACATCGCTTATTTCACAGTTTTGTTTAAAAGTTTCACTTTCCATATTTACCACGCAAGGGACTACAACGTTTTGAAAAGAATCAAAAAGCAACGCATATTGTAATATAAACATAGTTACAGATAATATCAACACATAATATAAACACAGACTGTTTCCCTTACTCAAGTGTTTCTTTACAAAAGTGCCGAATAAGCAAATAAAGCGTGTCGCCGTAGCGGCGACAGTGGATTTAAAGTTCATATTTTAAATGTCGTATATACGGCGACAACGGAGTGCAAAGGGTTAATATAGGAAAAATGAAATGATATTTTTTATTTCGGTTTTTCATACATGTTAATATAACTCTTAAAGTATATAAAATTTTTTTTTAAGTTATTTTAAAACAAAATGACAGCTCTGTGCCTGATACAAGGAAACTCCTCCTTATTGAGTGACCTCTGCGGGCGACCACCCGGAGATGGCAATTTTTAATGTAGAACAAAAAATAAAAAAGATTTTAAAAGTAGATGTAAAAATCTAGTAAAATATTGATTTTTACAAAAATGGAGCCAATTTGAAGGAAAAAGTTATTTTTTTACGAAAGTCGGTCAAAAATCGATCATAAAATCGTTAATTTTTTGTCAATCGAAAAAATCCTATGTACTTAACTAGAAAATGTCACTATAAAGCTACAGTTAAAATTTGGAGTTGATCAATTGGAAATTGAAGGCGCTAGTTGGTCGCCCGACTTAAAAAATGTGGTTTTGAGAAAAACGCGTTTAAAATTTCCAGTGTTAAAATTTTAAGGAAATTTGTTGTTTACCTTCAATGAAAATGTAAGTACTGGAGACATTTAGTGGCCAATTTTAAAAGATTAATAAGTACTGACAGTCCATAATACATTATTAGCCGCCAAATAAACTCAGAATTTAAAAACCAATCATTTGAAGCTTGGCCTCAAATTACCTGAAAATTGGCCTCATGACTGGAGTGAAAAAAAATTTTTCCCACATATGAAGATTTTTGGATATCATTTTTGAAAGTTGAAGAAACGTTTTAGCCAATAAAAAAATGAAAAAAGTTTTACCCCTTAAGGTAAGAAGGATAGTTCTTTGCACAGTCCAAAGCATTCTCAGTAGATGTTGGTAACAAATAATTTCAAATTCTTCATTGTAGCAATTTCTTTGTTAGAATTACGTCAAATAAGGCCATTCCTATTTATTTAATACCTTTTTGCAGTTACCGATCTTTGAAATATATGTCCAAAGCAAATAACTTCAATTCTATTTACTATCAAAATACAGTTGTTTGAATGATCAAGTTTAAGACCGGCCTCTTCATTACATATTTTAATGTGCTGTAAGATTTCCATCATTTCTTCTTCTAATCAGACAAAATTGTGCTGTCGTTGCGTATCTTAAATTTAAGATCTTCTGGCACCTATCAATGTAATACCATTCTAATTCTTCATCATTTTGTGAATATTCCATTATCCATAAATGTTTAATAAAATGGGGGAGAGGACACAGTCCTGTCATACACCTTTATTGATAGTAAAGTTCTCTAATGTTTTGTTATTATTATGAATGTAGGTATAGTTGAAGTAATATGTCTTGATAAAATATATCAGGTGTTCAGGCTCTTCTGTGTCTATTAAAATGCCTTTGAATAGAAACATTGAATTTTTGATATTTTCCCATAACAATAGTAGCCTCTTAGATCTTCCAAGGGGTGAAGACCTTCTCCAAAGATTCCATTTTTTTCTTTAGGAATCCAATCTAATCTACGCAGGTTTTTCTCGTTTTCTAGTTCTTCATGTGAGGGTCCATAGTGTTCTTGTTTGTATCATTTGCTTAATCTAGAGATATGACCTCATTTCAATTATTTAAGAACTACTGCACTACACTTATTGTTTTAAATTTAAATTTTATGTCTGTTAATTTTACTTTGACACTTAATCCAATTTTTAGAATGTTTCTAATTATTTTATAATGTGTCGAGTCTTTTCAATTTACCTTTTGTTAGAGTCCAAGTATGTATGTATTTTTTTCTAAATTCATTTTTGTGGTTTTCAAGAGTGATTTGAATTTTAAATCATTTGTAATGATTTTTATTTTATTAATATTTATTTTTAATCTAGGTTTTTGATATGATTCATTTAACAGTAGTTGTAGTTTATCACTTTTTGCTAATATCAAAATATCCACGAATTTAAGATTGGATAAATATGTTTTATCAGATTACCTTTTTTGCCTTAATTGGTTCTCAAAAACACGATCTATGTAGCTTAAGTTGTGGTCCTGGCTTCTCTAATTGCTTGTGTGCTGAGCTGTTATTCAAGATATATAAAATGATTTTTATATACTTGGTGTTTACTTGGAAATTAAATTGAATTATATTTTTATTGAGTCGAAGCCTTTTTCAAGTCTATTGAATCTGTTAGATGATATTTGTTGTTTTTGAAACAATTGATTGAGTGCGGCAAGTGATGAATTGGTTATATAATTGGCTTTGGATGATTGCAGAAAGTGTGTACACATTATATAATGAACTGACTGGGTGATAATTAGTTATTTTCTATTCTCATTTCTTACAAATCAACAGTCTTTTTGATTTTGTCCATTAGAAGGTAATTCTTCTTCTGGTATAATTTTGTTAAACAATGTGCACAGCTTCTCTAATATATTTTCTGTGTTTGTTTTCATTAATTTATAAATAATACTATCTTCCCTAGGTGATTTTCCACATATTGATTTCTTTTTTATTGTTTGATGTCTTTTTTAGTTTGTCAAGTTTCACAAACTATCTTGTTTCTGGTGCTGGCAAAGCCACTGGTTTTTGATGTTTCTCATTGATTGATTAATTTTTTTGTATCAACTGAGAACTTGTTTAGTTTTTATTTGTTTCAAAATGATTTTTACTATTTATATTTGCTTTTTGCAGATTAACTTTTATATTATTGTATATGTCTTGTATCTTTTCATTTTGAGTATGTTTTTGTATGTATCTTATATCCATTTTAATTTTTTACTATATTTAATTGGATTCTATATTTTGTTGTTTGGATTATTATTTTGATATAACTTTTCCAAATCACACTACTGCTTAACTTTGGTGTTGTTCTTATTATTCTGCAATTTGTGCTGAATTCAAATTACTTATTGGTTTGTGTTTATTATTAGTCATCCATTATTACTTTAAATAAAATCAATTTTCAGATTCAGCATCTGTTTAGAATTTTTTTTGAATAATATTTTTTTTTACAGATAGCAAATTGCGTAAACTGCTTTTCTTTCTTCATTGAGTTTGTCAGTTGTAACGTTAAAATTAATATGCATTAGATGTTTTTTTGTTTTTTTTTGGTAATGTAATTATTAATTCTTATTTTAAGTTGTTTAGAGAACAATTATATACTTCTTCTGTGTTACTTTCTATTGGCAACGTTTATACGATGTGAAAATTACTGAAATTTTTAATATTTGCTGCCCATTTTCTATTTATGTAGAATCAAACTCTAGCTAAACGTTTCCTACAATAGATGGTTCTACTTCTTCTTTCCATTTTGGCTAACTTGTGTAATCTTAGAATGTGCATTTGATTTTCTTTAATGCTGATTTTAGTTATTGTAATTTTTCTTCTATTTTTAGGTGTCTTTAACCTTCAATGTACATATATAAGTTTTTTTTTAAGAACTCAGGTTTTATTAACCTTAATAATCAGGTTTTTGAGTAAGTTTTAAAGTTTGTTTCTTGCAAATTACTTTTTATATATACTGACATATTGATTTACTCTTCTTCTGAGCGAATGCCTTTTTACTCGTTTTTTATTTACTTAGCAGCACATACAGTGTATTATATTATAACTTGTTTTTAGGTATTCCATTATGAACAATACCGGTTTAAAGAATAGTCTTATTCAATTATATGCAGACTTTCACGGTCAATGTTGTGATGCATTGTGTGGTTGGTTCTTAGGCCAAACGATTACCACTAGGACAAAGGAACACAAATGTCATCTACGTCTCAATCAACTCGAAAAATCAGCGGTTGTTGAACATGCTTTGAAAAATCCTGACCACAAGATGGATGAGCAAACACAAGTTTTATCCAATTGAACTATTACCCGAGATTATATAGAGGCAGTAGAGATTTATAAATATAAAGATAATTTTAACAGGGAAGATGGATTCAAACTATGTGATTTATCACTCTTAAGGGGCAAAAAACAGACCGCTATACGGTGAAAGATAGAGTAACGTCAGAAAATGCTAAAATATTACCTGCAGCGACTGGATTGACGTCATCAGTCCAATTACATTATCTACCATCCAGGTGACGTCAACAACTGCCCCTCAACACTATCCCTACCATACTCGCACGAATACAAAAGCGAAAACGCATGGGACAGTCAATTAATTTTTTGAAGATTTTGTGGACAAAACGTCAAGAGTTTCCGAACTTTGATCACAGCCTAACAACCCGAGAACCAACTATACAATGCACCTTATTCAATTATATTTGAACCTTTAAGTAGTTTTTTATTTCAAGTATTTTGGTATTTAAGTATCATATTTGCTATATATATAGGGCTATCTATGTTCTTAGAAATTACATGCTTAATCAATTTAGTGCTTCTCTCTTTAGAACTAATATGTAATTTTTGATTTATTAAATTAAAACTGCTTGTTCTAAATTATAGTTATTTGATTTCATTTGTACTCTATGTAAAATTAGATTTTTATTGCATTGTTTTCTTTTTAAACTTAACATACGTTTTTCATTTTTCCCCTAAGATACTTTTTCTTTAACCTAAATTGCATTTTGTTAAAATATTTATATATTATTTTTTTGTTGAGAGTTATTTGATCTGTCTCCAATAGCACTGTAGCCTCATGGACTTATCGCACTTCTCTAATTTTTTTTACAGCACTTTTTCCAGTATCCTGGTCCCTTTCACCAGTCTATACAAGTTCCTTACTAAACAGTTGCTGGTTGCTGGTTATATAAATAGCTTTCATCCTGTGAACTAAAGCCTCACACTTGCTCAAGATGTGGAGAAGTGTCTCTGGTTCCTTGCCGCATTGCCTGAAGTTCATGTCTCCATTGTACAACCCTATTTTTTAAGAAAACAATGCCTTGTAAAGAAACTAGTCAGATTATTTATTTACAATTTGTTTATATTCTATGAAGTTTCCATGGTGTGTTGTGTTGGTTGTCTACCTTCTTGAAAGTATAATTTTATTTGATCTTGATTTCTTATAAAATTTTTCAGTTTGTTCTCTAATATTAATAAGTTGATTTCTAGTTTATTTCCCAGGAATAAAGTCAAGTTGTTTTGGAAGAACCTATAGAAACAATATCGTTTTAGGCATTTGAATTATGTATATGATTATTTTACTCATGTAGCTTATTAATGATATTGTTCTTTAATTTTCAAAAAAAAAAGTTCTGCTCCTATTTTATGTAATGCAATGTACACTAATTTTGTCTACTTCATTGGCTATCTTCTGTTTAATCATATTTTGTTTTGATAGATAATATATATTCCTCCTTATCTGGTTGTCTTTAACATCTTGGTAATTATTTCATCTTAACCTAAAGATCTTCTGCTCTTTAAGTTCAAAGCTATAAAAAAAAGCTATCTTTAAGGGCAAAGTGAGGGTGAAGAGTTAAAAAAAAATATCAATTTGCCAACTAATGAATGAACTTTATGCAGCAAAGTATAAATGTTATTTTGACAATTAAAAAGTAAATTTCGTTCATCATTATTTACATGTAATTTGAGCACTACTCGATTTTTATCAAAAGTACCTATTGACAGTAATTTTATTACATTATAATTATAAAAGTACATTCAAATGCAGTGAAGGGTAGGCTATGACTCTTATTATTATTAGTATTAGTAAATTGTCCAGTCTCCATTACTATGTACAATTGTCTGACAGTGGGAGGTTATACTAGCAGCTAGTTCAGCAATATAAGTTGCTGGCAAAGGCTTTTACAATTTTTTTTTATGTGATGAGCTGAAGATTTTTGCAAATGCTAGCTTGTAACTAGGATTTAGAAATAACCAATAATTTTTAAAGGGATTTGCATCAATGGACTATGGAGGACAATTCAAAATGTTAATCTCCTATTGAGCTTTCCAATTGATACAACTTTATTACTACTCGAGTTTACTTCATATATTTGATAGTTCATAGTTGATCAATCTGGATGTACAAGAAATTGAATATTACATTTGTTATTAGTGCCCACTAGTCGGTGATAATAATTGTTACATGTTGTTGTTAATATTGTTCTTTTAATTGACTGCATGTTTCATGTAATAATGGGTTCAAGCCAATTTTTTGGTGAAGGATAAATCTAGACGCTCAGTGTTCTGTCTAGGTTCTTGTTTTTTTCTTTACTGTAGTCTTAAATTCTTTACTTTAGAATCATTGCTCAGAGTTTTTAAATTTTATGTCTGATCTAAAACTTCATCAATTTTTTCTGAACTTTCAAGCAGAAATACTGGTAAAACATGGATTTCTTTGCATTAGATGTACATAGTTTTTCACCATTTATATACTGTGTAGATAGCGTTTCCTTAGTTTGTCTTCAACTTTTTTTGTCAGGTATTTGATTGATAATTACTGCTTATGTTAAATAGAGGATCTAGTGAGACAATACTTGTTTCATAAGTTATAGTTTTCTTTGTAGAGCTAACAGCGTTTATAATCAAATAATAGATGGGAAAAACTGGAAATCATCTTTTAATCAAATCTCGTTTTTTGATGTTTAATATTAATAAGGATAAAGCTGGCTGATCTGTATAATAATAGGAAGCAACTATCTACCAGCTAACATTTGTTATATGTTATCTTGAAGTTAACATGAACTCTTTTTTTTTCTTATTATGTAAAAGTGACCTGCAAACCGGCAATAAATACTATGTAGTTTAATCTACTATAGTATGTTTCTTGTTTTACTAGAAATAACAAAGAATGAACTTCTTTTATTTCGTTTGCTGAGAAAGTACAATTTTATTGAGAAAAGTCTTGTTTTATATATATGTGTAACTGCATTAAATCATTGCATTTGTAATATTAGTACAATTGATATGGTACACCAAATTTGCGTTTATAGTATCACTTAAATATACCTCAGTAGTTTGACAAAAATGTATGTAATGTAGATCACAGTATATATGTATGTATGATTATTACTGATGTTCCTTTGCTACCAATGTTATTATGTTGTAAGCATTTTTATTATTAGCGCATTTACAAATGTTACAATTGTGTCTAATGAATATATTTTTCTTATCTACAAGTGTATCACTTGATTCCTTACTATAACAAATTATATGGATGTAATACATACGAAGTTAAACATTGAATAGTTTAACAGATAAGCAACAATGTTTATTTATCAACATTATCAAACTTATGTTAATGCAGTATTTCTTTTTATCATCTCTTATAATATATATTTTAAGATATATCAAAGAAGTTTGATAATAATAATTAAGAATAATTAATAAAGCATTTTGTTACATATTTGTAGATAAATATGCGTAGATAAATTTTATACATAAACTGGCATGTACAATAACATAATCTGTAAAAGAGTGATTTAAAAAAATAGCACCTTCAAACTTATTGAGTATCTCATGGTATCATAAGATGGGTTTTGCTATCTGCTCGTCCACTGAGGCATAGGAATTAAGAAATAGTATAAATTGTGGCTACATGAATATCCACACTTATCCTATCTGGTGATAGGTTACAGATCTGTTGGACTCTAGCATCTTCCTGACGACAGCAATGTTTTCAATAACATTATAATGGGCGCTTTGACGTCAGAGCGTCTTTCAGACTGTAATTTCCTAACTAGAATTCTCAATAGCACCTGAATATGGTTTTATAATGAGGACAGTTACTTTATTGTATAGAAACACATCAACACTTAAACTACATGAAAAGTTATAGTAAGAGATTCCTCTTTTTGCTAAGCTGCCATTGCAAGCTCTTTACTGCTATAGTTTACAACAACTAATACCTAATTTTTGCCTTTTCGGCTGTAGAGTAAATTTGACCTGACAACTCAAGAATAAACACCACGATACATGCTATGAATATCTTGAAAATATGAGTCTTACTCTTTGGTGTTAAAATTTATACTAAAAATTACAATGATCGAGTATTTCCACTTTGCTTATATATGAGTTTATATTTAAATGTTTTTGAACATAGAAATTGATTGTTAGCTAATCTCCTGCATGTTGTTCTTTTTTATTGGAAATAGATACATATCTCAGATTATTAATAAGACATTTTCTTTTGGAATCCTATTGCACTAAATCTTATAAACTGTCGAGTGGATTGAAATTGACAAATTCTGCATTTTATTCAGAATTTTACCAGTCGCTTTGAACCGTAGTTCTCATAATGCTTATTTTATTCTTTAAAGGTTGGTGTAATTCTTCCCTAATATTTGAAAATCAATTTAATATCTATCAGTGGTGATAAAGGACTAAAACTTAATTTTGTTGACTTGCTTATAACTGAAAGAAGGCATCATACTTTCGTCGAATGAGGTTTTTTCTGAAACTCAATTATGTGTTTAACTTTGCTAAATTCTACACTATGTTGAAGACTCCATAATATTATTATTAGCAAAATTCGACCAGTAATATATCTGCTTTAATTATTGTCTCATACAATGTTTAACCAAGAGGATTATCATACTATCTCAAACATCCTAATACCTACCTCAATAATATGACTTAGAATGTGAAATATTAAGATTAATTTTTGGTGGATAACACATCAGTAAATTTCGGTTTTTACTAAGAATGACTGTCTGAAAAATATCGACAACAATGGAAAAGTTAGTGTACTTTGAAAAATGTCCTTTTTGATCCAATGTCACTAATTCTAAAATGTAACTAACTTCTATGGCAACTTTGAGATGTTGGATTGCAAGAGATATTACCTTTAAATTTTTCATCATTGTCGTTATCTTTCCTACATAATTAAATTTCCATATTTGTAGTCGCTGTTAAAATCGTTAGAGTTGCTGTCATTTTTCCTCTCCAAAATTCTTATTGATCGAAACTGCTAGATCAAATGAGTTTTTAATGTCATTTTCATATAAAACATTAAAACTTTTTTTTTACAAAAAGGCGACAAAGATTATTCAAAATTTTCAGCAAGACTAAAAAATTCTCAATAATGAATAGATAATATTATATCTCATTCCGGTAACATAACTGGTTAGTATACCATAATCCACTAGCTAAAATAGTAATGAGTGTGGATACAATATTTAGGGTGTCTCTAAATCTCGTGTGCATAGATTTCAGACTAATAAGAAGATATAAAGAAAATCATATAACTACTTTCTATATTAACACTTGGTAGAGTGTGACACTACACTATATGTGCTAAAAAGAAGAGGAGGGGGAAGGGTCTAAACATTTGGATAAGCTAATTATAATTTATACGAAGTTAACTCCAGAAGTGTAGTATAGCTTTATAATGATAGGAAATATGACAATGCTTACCTAACCATTTTTAACGTAAAACCGTTGTACATATTGATCTTGTCACTAGTGATAAAAGCACCAGTGGAAGGCTTGGAATCTCAAGAAATTTGGTTGTTGAATTAAATTTGATCTCGGCAGCTATGAAACGCATATACCCATCTTCAAAGTAGTAGATAACCAAAAGTCAGTTCATTTGTGGTCAGTAACCTGGGAACAAATTGTGACACATTTTATCTTCAAATTATCAAACATTAATGAACCCGTAAAAAGTACTAACGTCTTATTTCAACTCTATGATAGCCATTTCGGTCATCGTAAACATGCTGTATGATTGATATTTAATGTTTGTGTGCTATTTGGGCATTACGTGGAATGACCAAAACTTACGTGTAATTAAAACGGAACTGTAGTGATACTGCACGCCGAAATTTGTTTAAACATGTAATTATGAACAAATACGTTAACTTCTTCAGCACAGCAATAACTATAATTTGCTACTAGTAAGGAAGTTTTGAAAAAACTTTTTAAGGACCTGTAAATATAGAGCACCAGGCACTAAATGGTTAATGAATTTTTTAAGTGTGATAGAAGACTATTGAAATTTTTGTTTCGTAAGTAGATTTTTGAAACATAAAAAGCCGTAAATTGTAGACAAAGCACTAAAAATTTTATTTTATTGTTAATGCATTCTCACGTTTTCAATAAATACTGTGCCATTAAAAAGTAATTTAAGATTATTTATATTGGTTATGTTTCTAAAATAATACATTTTAAAAAGTATTTGATAAAATGCATAATTTCTGAAATAGTTCATTTGATTTACAGTAGGTTACTTTGCCACATTACTTTTCACGTTTTGACCAATCAGCGTACGACAACACTAAGATTGGGAGCAAGCGCAGCTATTGACTTTCCAATATACATCGGCCACGTTAATGCACCGATTCAGTTTGTAGCCGGTGTTGTAGCGGTGTTCTAAGTAGCCGGCACTTTTCCCATCAAACATGTATTTACCGTACTTAGCAGTTTTTTTTGCCCTATTTTCTGCCTATTTAGCAAAAGAAGAAGATGTTTTAGAACTCACCGACAGCGATTTCGAGACTAGATTAAAAGAAGTAGATACCGCACTGGTTATGTTTTATGCCCCTTGGTAAGTAAACCGTCCTACCAAACCATTCTTACCTGCAGAAACGATCTAAATCGCCTTTTTATGTAGGTGTGGACATTGTAAGAGACTAAAACCGGAGTACGCCAAAGCTGCGGAGGATTTAATAAGACACACAGATCCCGTCACGCTTGCCAAGATAGACTGCACAGAGTCGGGAAAAGAGACGTGTAACAAGTTCAGCGTTAGCGGATACCCAACTCTGAAAATCTTCAGGAGTGGAGAGTTCTCACAGGAGTATAGCGGGCCAAGAGAAGCAGCAGGTTGGACAATTTTTGTAAGCGAGACGAGTTTTGCATGATACGGTCTTTGCAGGTATCGTGAAATACATGAAGGCGCAGGTAGGCCCCAGCTCCAGGGAACTTGCGAATATAGAAGAGTTTGAGACTTTCTTGAAGGCCGACAATGATGTGTCTGTGGTTGGGTTCTTTGAAAAGGAGACTGATTTGAAGACTGCTTTCATGAAGCTCGCCGATAAGCTTCGAGAGAAGGTCCGCTTTGCACATACGTCCTACAAAGCTGTGCTTGAGAAGCAAGGAACTACGTAAGTGCTTTTTTGAATTAAGCTTTTTTGGACTTTGCATCTCATGGTCATTATACTTTAGAACATTGTATTGTTAGTTCAAAGTTGCAATGACTTCACAGAACACTTGTTTGCAATTTCAAGCAAAACATTTATCATAATATTAATTAAAATTTATGAGCGAGACAAGTTTAATATTTATTTGAAATTGTACATAATTTTATCAGAAAACTAATAATGTACTAAAATTATCTTATGTTAATTCTGATATATGAATTACAGTAGGAACAGTCAAAAGAATGGCTTTGGCAAATGGATTTTGATTATTTTTTACATAATATGTATTATAATATACAGAGTACTGTTGCATATATTGCATGAGATTTAAAAAAAATCTGGTGTGAACATCACACGACTTTCCTTATCCTATTATTATATATTATACCGGGTCCATCGTCTCGGCCCTGCGCTCCTCTCGTCCCGGAACTTGTTATTTTAAAAAAGGACGAGGCGTGAGTCCAACACTCGAAAGCTGATTAAAATAAACAGTACAAGATAATAATTGACTCGTACTTAAAATTTGCTACGTCACTGAAGGTAACCGTGCGAGCTGGGTCGCACGGCCTTCCCCATTATCGCTTGCGTGCTCCCTCCTAGCGGCCAAGCTCTCCCCCCCCTTCCTCCCACAGTCGGCCAGGAAGCTCTCCGAGCACGCTGTGATTGGTCCGTTTAATTATTTTTTAATCGGCTATAACTTATTTATTTGACCTTGGATTAAAAATTTCATTGTAATTTTTTGTTCGTCCCAGTAATATAAATTTGCCGAAACATTTTATGAACACCCGGTATAATAAAAATCCTGAGCTTCAATTTTTTTTCGAGTTCCTATTTTACCAACTTTTATTTTAAACTCATGTTTATCTCGTGATAACAAATCATTTTTATTCTCATGAATTTTTTGTATCTTCAACCGTTTAGATTTGCGACCGCTTTGTAACCGATTTTGCGACCTTGCGACCAAACGACTTGGCCGATTTTTACCAAAAGTTTCGCACTGCGTCCCCTACCCACAAGTAACTTGCATACCAAATTTCAAGTCTCTAGCTCTTATGGTTCTCGAGATATGTTGTTTACTGACAGACCAACACACATATATATGAACCAATGGATCAAACCAACTTTTTTGGTGTCTTGAGGCTATATTTCGTCCAGAAATGTGAAAAACTGGGTAGGTCAAATTTCCGCCGATTACATTACTTTCCTTATTATGAGATAAGGAAAGTAAAAAAACTAAAACCTTGGCAAGATGTGAACGAACTAGAAAAGAAATACTTGTGTATCACATTAAATTTATTTTTAAAAAATTGATCGGGAATTTATAGAATTCAAAATACAGAAAAATTAATTCTCATGAAGAGAAAACTAGTAGACGGCAGATTTTTAGCTCTTTCTATAAATGTTTAAAGTGAACATCCTGCATAGGGTTTTTTAAATTATCTAGGTGTTTATATTTGGCGCATTTGTACATTTTGACCTTATCTAAGTGTATCAAAGTTGGAAATTTTGTTTTTTTTTAACTTGACTGACAGAACAACTATAAATTGATGTAATTATTGTAATCACCGGTTTTGCCCACACTTTTATTGCTATATAGTATTTTGCACCAATTGTGGTTTCAAGCAACCTTTCGGCAACCATCTTTATCTTTTAAGCAGTAGCGCTTTTCAAGCTGCTAAATAAGAAATTCATTTTTGATATAATGTAATCAATTTTTTGGATTTCAAAGAACGTACAGTGTTCTAATTTTTATTTGTTAGAATGGGTAAATCTTCAAAGTAGTTTGTATGATAATGCCTCTTTCTTTGTTAACATTGTGGACATCCATATTGGGCTAGGTACTCTGATAAGACCACTTAGTGACTTATAAAAACTGAGATCTGGAGAACAAAAGCTGACAGCCAATTTTGACTTTCACCAATAAGTTTTTCTCAAAAAAGAAGATTGAAAATGGCAGTTCCATTTTTTCATATCCCTTGTAGTTATCGAGATATCTTACGAAAATATCAAAATTTACCTACCATGCAAATGCATCACCAAGAAGAAATCTTTATTGACAATCTTTTAGAAAAGCGTTGTTGACAGATGACTTGGTGGTTTGTAATTATTTCTGATGAGAGCCGATATTCTCGGTTCAGTGATAGTTATCAAATTTCTTCAGCCAATCAATTTTTTTTTCAGGCTGAAATATATAAGGGAGTTGGCATAATGTTGTGGAGTGCTATTTGGTATGGTGATAGATTATGTTCAATTTTCTGTGATGTTGTCAAATAAATTGGAATTATGAGTGATGACTTCTAGCTGTCTTTAAGAACAAAATTATTATTAAGTAAATAGTCTATGGAGGATGGTTTCTGTGTTACTATATAATAGCAATCAATTTAACTTTTGGCATGGCTAAGGCAGTCTTCAGATATGAACCCAATTGAAAATTTGTGACACATTATCTAACAAAACATGACTAAAATACCACGAAACCTTAGCACCAAAGCCAAATTAATGGCACTACCGACAGCCCAAAAAATTACAGATGTTTTAATCGATGCCGTGCATTGTACGATAGCAAAGTTCAACCAAGTATTAATTGTAGGTTTTAGTTGAATATTTCAAGTGTTGTATTAATTAAAATATATTGTTTAAATTTTGTTTGTCACTATAGTTCATATAGGTGGTATTTACGAATCAATTCATTGCATTAATATGAATAATGGTAAAAATATATATAATTAAAAAAATATGTATAATTTTGATTGGACGATTCTGTTATGGCGATGGGACACGTGCAAATCGCAGTCTGTAAATAAACTCAAATAGTGAGTCTTTACGAGTTAAACTTTTCACATAAGTGATAATCAATAAGAAGTAGATTAGATAGAGATTTAAATTTAATTATAGAGTAGTAATCAGAAAGACAGATTAAGTAATAAACTAGAAATAATAAAGGGGCAAATAAATACATAATATTATAAATTTTAACGTCAAGGATAAGGTTATCGCCTCCGAAAGGTCGACTTGGGCTGATAACACTTTACACTGTGTGAGTTTCATATAGGCAAACCATATTGCAAAATACTGTTTAAATTAAGGCAAACAAAATTAAATAAAACTAAGGATGAATGAGATCGACAGAATTGAGAAAATGTTCCAAACAATAGAGGAAAACATGAAGGAAATTAATACTAAGTTAGATAAGGTAGTACTTGAAATGAAACAGGTGGAGGAAAATAAAAAATTAAAATCCGTGATAACGGAGCAGGAGATGAGAACAGATAGCCTTGAAAGAGAGGTGAGGAGTAATAATATAATAATAAAGGGAGTGGTAGATGAGGAGAGGGAAAATGAGAACGAAATAAACGAAAAAATATTAACAGTACTGCATAAAATTGGTGTAAACATTGATAGGAACACGGAAATAGAACAAATAAGATTAGGGAAGTACGAAGAAGCAAGGAAAAGGCCAATTTTTGTCAAATTAATTAGAGAAAATGTGAAAATATTAATACTACAAAATGCAAAAAAACGTAGGGGAACGGACATCTGGATAGATGAAGATTTTAGCAAAGCAATACTGGAAGAAAGAAAAGTATTAATACCTATTCTTAAAGAGGAGGGCAGAAAGGGAAACAGGACAAATATAAGATTTAATAAGCTAATAGTCAATGGTCAAGCGTATACGGTAGAAAATATAAAAGAAGGGGTGGAGACGTTAGGGGAGGTGGTAAAGGAAAACAGTGTACAAAGTATTGCATTGAAAAGGACAGTAACGGAAAGATCTCCGGAAGGGAACAGTTCAGAGGAGCAGCTAAGAAAAATAACACGTACCTTGAGAAAAAAAACTAATAAATACAGATAGGTTGGCTGTTTTTGATAACGAAACTGGCAAAGGATATGGACATGAATTAAAGGATTACCAAGGTATAGGATATAAGAATAAAGGAGAGACAAATAAGAAAGATCAACAAGGTACAGAACAGCAGCAGCAAAGTAATGAACAAAACGTGAGAATAGGTACATGGAATGTACAGGGTATGTACGAAGAGGGTGCAGTATTAATGTTGGTGAATGAACTACAGAAATACAACATGGAGATTGCAGGTATACAAGAAACACATTTAGCGGGGAACAACATACAAAAAGTTAATAACTATACACTGTTTACAAGTGGAAACGAAAATAGGCGATTTGGTGTAGGCTTTCTGATAAAAGAAAATTTAGAGGAGGATGTTAAAGATTTTGGAGCCCAATCAGAAAGGTTATGCTATATAAGAATAATGACTAAATACAATATGATGACAATAATTAACACACACGCACCAACTGAAGATAAGGACGATGAAATAAAAGACGAATTCTACGAATCTTTAAAAGAAATGGTCCAGAAAAATGCCAAAGAAAGATCTTAAATTAGTAATTGGTGATATGAACGCAAAACTAGGCAGAGGATGGATGTATAGAGAGATTACAGGTGGCGAAAGTAAACACGAAGAGAGTAATGAAAATGGGCTAAGGCTGATAACATTTGTCATAGAACAGAAGATGAAAATAATGAGCACGCACTTTAAACGAAAGGACATACACAAAGGAACATGGAAAATTCCAGGACGAAAGGAAACAAACCAAATTGATCATGTACTGGGAGAAGAAGTGGCTCAAAAAATTAAAAACGTTAGGACGTATAGAGGAGCTGACGCAAAATCAGACCACTTTCTCGTAACAGCAGAATAAAATTAAGTAAAACAATAAGAACGAGGGGAAAACACAAAAGAAAAATAACGTATGATCTTAAGGCGCAACAGGATACTGAAGTAGCACAGAAGTATATTAATAAGCCTGGAAAGGACGAAATTAAAGAAATAATATACAAAATGAAAATGCAAATGCTTTTTATTGATTTCAAGGCCGCCTACGACTCCATAATTAAAGATAAATTGTATGAAGCAATAAGAACACTAGGAATACCAGAAAAATTAATAAGACTGATGAAGCTGACGTTAAAAGATATTAAATGCATGGTGAAAGTATATTGGAAAATAACAGAAAGTTTTGAAGTTAAAAGGGGAGTAAGACAAGGGGACCCGCTATGTACTCTATTATTTAACGCGGCACTGCAAACGACAATAAGGAAAAGTGGAATAAATAGGAGAGGAACGATTATGAATAAGAGTCATCAGTGTCTCGCTTACGCGGATGACATACTTTTAATAGCAAGGAGCAGAAAGGAGCTAACAGGAATGGCTGGAAAACTGCTGCAAGCTGCAAAACAAATAGGTCTAAGAATAAACAAAAGTAAGACGAAATATATGGAATTAAAGAATAAACATGCAGCAAATGAACAAAACAAACTGAGACTACAAATGGGAGAAGAAGAAGTACTAGAATTCGAAGAGGTGGAGGAGTATATGTATTTGGGAGCATTAATAACCAATAAATGTAAAGAAGAAAGAGAAATAGAGTTAAGAATAGCTAAAGGGAGTAGATGCGCGGAGAGTATGAATAGTATAAGATCAAAGGATATCTCCAGAAATCCCAAAATTCGGATCTATGAGACCATATTGAGGCCGACAGTACTGTATACCAGTGAGACATGGACTATGACAAAAAAAAAACACAAAACAGTTTGGAAGTATGGGAAAGAAGAATGCTAAGAAGAATATATGGTGGGAAGAAGGTAGACGGAGTATGGGAGAGAAGAACAAATGCAGAACTATATGAATTATATAATGATCCAAATATAACACAGGTAATTAAAGCCAGAAGACTCCAGTGGTTAGGTCATATGGAAAGACTGCTTGATGACCGAATAGTAAAGGGGTTAAGATGGTGTATCCCAGAAGGACGGAGAAAAAGGGGGAGACCGAGGAAGAGATGGTGGGAAGCAGTGAAAGAAGACCTAAAAGAAAAAAAAGGACACAACTGGAAAGAAATAGCCAGTGAAATGGAAACTATTCACAAGGCAATGTGAACGCCATATATATATATAATTTCAGAATTAACTTTGACACAACTTTATTTTTTTGCAATTAACAAGGAACTTTACATACAGTAAAGCAGTGGTGGATGGTTCACAAAGTTTTTCTGTGAAAATTATAGTTTTAACCTCAAGCTATGAATGAAACATTTTGTTGCTAGATATAAAGTGATCTGCCATTATTCAACTGTAAATAAAGTCTTCTTAGTTTGTATTAGTATAATTCATAGACAAATCTGCCATGTTTTACCACAGACATCATTGCGCTTATTTTCAAAATTACTATTATGAGAGTTGCAACTCAGTTGATTTACTGTTCTTTATTCTTTTTATTCTGTTATCTGGCAAAGTTTTTCAAACTGAACAGTCCTTTTATCAATCTCACTAAATATGGAATAATTTTTGGATTGTTCTGTTTTTGAAATAGTTTATACTGACAGTTTCACCGAAAATTAAAGAAATTGCAAAAATGCAAAAATATACAGTGCTGTTCTTTATCTTCTTTCTTGTTTTAAAATTTATTTTATTAGGAAACCACGCTTTTCTTATTTATATAATGACATTAAAATTAATGCTGTAAGAAAAGGTAGGTGATTAATGATATTTCACGTGAATTTTAAAAAATGATAAGTGGGAATGCAGTATGCTAAAATATACTAGTTTAATCAAAGGGTACACATTATTGCGATGATAATTACTTTTACTGATGAATCACCACTGAATATCAACTGTTTAAAAAGAATTAACCATCAAAAAATTATATCATTTATGTTCAATATCACTGCAGTTACCAAATTTTATATGCATTATTTTATTCTTACCCTACACCCTATGAGGGTAGAAGCAAATTTGATTATTTATATAAATATTTATTCGTTTATTTGATTCTTGTATATCTCTTGCCTGACCATTCTGTTCAGACAAATCAAAGAATATCAACCATTGATATTAGAATTTTATATTGTTTGGTGCTGATTTTTCTGTTTTTGTTTGACTGTTCATTCCTTTATTATATGGATATTGTTAGACTTGACATTTTTTAGCATTAGCTTGTCTGGATCTGCTGGTAAGGATTATGTACGTGACAGTTAATTATGTAGTTACAAAGATTATTAGTAGAATGTAAATCTGAGAAATCCATATTTTAATTAGTCAAGCGGTGCGAACCCTGCATATATGACAATTGTTAACATCTTGAAGATGATTGCAGTTCTTTTCTTGAGTATATCCTGCAAAAATTGAAAGCGTGAAACGGGATGATAATTCCTGTAGAGAACATTTATTCATTCACAGTGAGAAATTGTAAAATGAGGGTGACATTATTTTTTGTATATCCACTAGAGAATTTTGGCACACTGGTAAATTCAATTTCTTTTTGTGGCTATGCTATGAATATAAGTTACAGATTATTAGTCATTATGTTTTGTGTTAAGGCTGGCTAGTATTTTGTTTGATGAGACTACTATCTGTATAGAATTATTCTTATATACTGCCTATAGAAAAATTACGTTTATGTGTGATGGTTTTTGTATAATTTCAAATTTAATGGTATAGTTTTATTTACATACATCAATTGCCAAATATACGTTTAAAAAATAATTAGCACATTGATAAGATATCCATGTCTCTAAATTTGATTACTTGGTAGCAGTTATTTTATTTTCTATTCATTTAAAATTCTTCCTGTTTTTGCAAATGCATTTGCATATCTCTATAATTAAATTGTTGATTATATGTATACTAAAAATTCATCATTATTTATGTTAATATACCTCTACTTGTGAATGCAAAAAATGATAAAACTATGTTAGTTAAATATATATAAATAAATTTCCTTTATATATTGTGGTGTTCATCATTACACTATATCCAGACTTTCAGATTCCTTGATTTTCGGTTATTAAACCGACTTCAAGGTCATCCCTTGAAGTTTCCTCTTGACGAGCTAGCACAAATTTTCTAATGGTTTTGTATTGGGCGATTGTGAAAGCCAGTTGAGTGTTTCAGTGTCATTTTCCTCTTTCCTGGTCTTGCAAAGCCAAGTTGTTGTCTTTTTAGAGTATCCAATCTTTAGCTTTACTTATATACCAGCATTGAGTAGATGTAATAAAGCTCTCTTGTAAATTTTTAACATTTTCTCCACATTCAAGTTATCAAGATTTCCAAATCCTTTCTCCAAGAAGCAGTTCCTGTACGTTGGTCAAGTCTATAGGTGGTGATAGGCTACAATCACTATACAATCTGTCCCAAAAGAAGATTCGTCCATAAAAATTACATTATTTTAGTCGCGATCGTTATTTTCGTGTTTCGTTTTTGTATTGTGCTGCGCTATCGTGTATTATGTGCACAGAGATAACGTCAAATGGCTTTACATGACCCTTTCAAACTTTTATTTTGCTTGTCTGTGGTGTAATGACAACGTAATATTGCTTTAAAACAGGCGCACGACTGTTTTAACGTCTTTTTTTTTATAGCTTTATGCTGTGCCATGATCCAACAAATCAACCACAGTTTTTGTCTTCATATAATGTTTCATCCATTGTTAATTTTTCTACGTATTTAGTGGCAGCAACTAGCGACGTTTAGGGTCCTTTAAGTGTATAAGTATGAAATGCGGATTTTTTTCAAAAAAAAAAACGTTAAATTCGGAAGAATGATAAAAAGTGGTTTATTCAAAATACGCTCCATTGCTAGTTACACATTTTTCCCATCTTTCGAGTAATTTGTGGATACCACGCCAGTAAAAATCTTCCCCTTTTGCCGCGAACCATTAATCGATCCATTTTTTCACATCTTCGAACGAACAAAAGCATTGCTCAGCAAGTGCGTGGCCCATTGATACAAACAAGTGATAATCGGAAGGAGCCAAGTCTGGTGAGTAAGCTGTATGGGGTAGTACTTCCAGTTGAGTGCTTCCAACGTGTCATGAATCGGTTTTGCCGTTTATAATAAAGTATTGTCATGGAAGAAAATGATATTGTGTTGTCTTTTTCAATATTCTGATCGTTTTGCGAGTAGCGAACGTTTCAAATTGATCAATTGTTGTTGGTAGCGTTTGATATTAACCGTTTCACCAGGCTTTAACAGCTCATAATAGACCACACCTTTCTGGTCCCACCAAATACAGAGCATCGTTTTCCTACCAAAGCGATTCGGTCTTGCGATGGACGTGGATGGTGTGCCTTGGTTTACCCATGATTTTTTGCGCTCGGGATTCTCAAAATATATCCATTTTTCATCATTGCATTACGATACAAAAATGACTTTCTTTTGTATCGTTCGAGCAAAATTTCAGATGTGTTTTTGCCTCTCGTTCAGCTCATGTGGTATCCATCTGCCGATTTTCTGAATCTTTCCCATCTCTCGTAGGCGATTGGAAACAGCTTGTTGACTAACGTTCAATTGCTCTGCGAGTTGTTTTTGTGTTTGTGAATTGTCTTTGTCCAACAATACTTGCAATTCCATATCTTTTTGGCGGTTTTCCGTGTTCCTGCAACATCGATATCACCACTTTTGAAAAGCTGAAACCATCATTCACACGTATCTTGCGATGGAGCAAGTTCACCATAAGCTTCTCGAAATAATCGGTATGATTCAGTAACAGTTTTCTTCAAATGAAAACAAAAAAATTAATGCTATCTGCTAATGCTCTTTATTTGGCACAAATTTCGACATATTAAATACAGCAAAACAATACCATCCAAACACTTTTTCAACTTATGACTTGTGCGCGTTGACTCTTGTTGATGGCACAACAAAATGGCATATACGTCAAATTTTTATACTCCACATTGCATTGGCGCACCAGCTGTTGTCTCAAATCTGCACTTCATACTTGTAGACCTGGTAAACAGAGGAACACTGCTTTGAAGCGAAACGCTTATGGAGCACTAATTTTTGTAAATTGCTTATTTCAATAAAATTCAAACAGTAACCAACAATTTTGCTATAATGCAGGAAGAAAAAAGGTGACATTTATAGGTGAAAACAAAAATTAGAATCATATCATACCAACTGTAATACCTATCGCGCTCTTATTAGTCAGACTGTATTTTCATTATAGTGTTTTCTCTTAGTCTACCTCTGTCTCCACTTTATTATTGATTTAAAGCCCCATACTTTCTTCAATGTACTCCATTATCGAGTTAGTTTTTAGTTCTTATTTTATCTCTGTATTCCTTATCCTGTCACTCTTTATCACTACTTTACAACTCATAAATATTTCCTCTGAATTGCCTGAATTTTGCTTTTTCTTTGTCTAGTCAAAATCTATACAATTAGTCCGATCATCAGCCAATTGTTTGCTATTATAAGTGAAGATTGGTCTAATATATTTTTTTAAACTCTCGTTGTCTTCTGTGATATTTCTTTTTTTATATAAAGTTTCGTCACCTCATGCTTTGATAGTTTTCTCAATATTTTCGTTAATATATATCTTTTGATTTCAGTTGCTGCCTAAATACTTAAATGATGTTACTTGTTTAATGTTTGTATTTTTGATATGTATGTTGGTTTTTCTTGTTGTTTTGTTATAATTTGTACTTTGGTTTTACCTATATTAATTTTCATACCAATTTTCTCTAGCGTTTTGTTTGAGATATTTAAATTATTTTGCAATCCTTCTTCTACTACTAGCCATAATTATTGTCATTTGTGTTTATTCAAATTGGGGTTGTGCTCTTTTATGATCTCGTCCATAAATATATTAAAGTAAGGCTCAGCACTCCTCCCTGTCTAAGTCAACGAACTTCTTTTATTTGAAACATTTCCAACGTTTTATTTTTGAAGATTACAGTTTCTATCGTTTTTTTCTAAGTCTATAAATACAAAGTTACTTCTAGTGTTCTGCACAGAATTTTTGTGTTATATTCTGTATTGCAAGGATGTGGTCATTTATATTCCTTCCTTTCCTAATGCGCTCTGGACTCTGTTTCTATTATACATGTCTTTTCGTGCATACTTCCTTCATTTTTTCGTTTTATCTCTACTAGGATTTATTGCAAAGTAAAATTATGCATAGCATTTTTAAGTTTTTAATTATTAATCTATGTTTAGGCCCAATATTAATAAATTCGTCCTTTTATTGACTTTCTCAAGTTGCTTAATTTTTTATTTGAGTTTTGTTTTTTATTTTCAATGTGAACCTTTCTTCTGTTCCTTTTTCATTTTTAAAATTTTTCATTATACCGTTTTAGAAGTGCTTTCATCAAATCGATCGATCATTACATCTTTAGAATTTTTCTTCTTTTTTTTTTAAATGCCCTTTTTGTTAACTTACATTTTCTTATATTTTCTAGAAACTCTTCTTCACGTTTTCATTGTGGAGGAAGAGATGATTCTTAAATTTTTCAAGTAAATATCTGTTATTTCTGATATTGTGTTTTGTGTTGCCTAACTTTGTGAACCATCTCAGATGAACTCCTCAAATGTTTCTTATGGACGTTTATAAATTTGCATAATTTATTAATAAAAGCTCACACACTCACCTTTGTACTTCTACTATTTTTGCTAATGTACTCTTGTGCACTATCTGTTATTATGTATAAAAATATTAGTAATTGCTCACCCCAAAAAGTGGGTTACATAGTGGAGCTGAAATTAATCTTTTACTAACTTAATTAAAATATTTATTTGAATTAGTAACTGTCACTCTTTCTAGAGGAAAGAATTTTGGTAACAACTAATTATTTCATAAGGGCGCCAGTGTTGACAAAGAGTTGAGGTGTTTGGCTATGGTGCGAATTAATCCGGGTCCCGTTGCCGGAGCTCTTTGATGCCTGGTAGGGGGCCTATTCAGTCACTAAAAATAATTGACTGTCTGCGTTCACTTCGAACAAGGGGTAATAATGGCGTCTAAGGCTCGGTGCCTGCCATATCGCCTCATGGTCAATGATGACTGGTCACTGAGAGCGAACATATAGAGCTTCAACCTTTCAATTCACAGACCAGGCTCTCACATGGGATGTTGAGTCTCATTGAAAATGGTCTATTTGTCAAAGTATTAGAGTTTTAAGCATTCAACATCAAAATGATACCTGTTGGGAGTTCATTAGGAACATCAATTTTTACTTTTGAATAGGAACATTTTAATTGTAAAAAACGAGTTTACCTGTTATACAGGATTATCATTCAAATTGTACTGTTAATCACCAAATATTTTTTTGTAGAGGTACTCAAGGTTTATATTTATATTAATAAATTTCTTAGTTTACTATTTGAATTGGTAACTCAATGATTCAAAAACTAAACAACGATTTGATTATTGTAAAATTTAACTAGGAAATAATTAATGATTTTAGAATTGTTCCACAAAATGTCTGTATTAAAAAATATAGATGGGCTGTCAGTAAACATGTTTTCATGAATATTTTATAAGCCATCTTGATTTATTATGTGCCTCTATTCTACGAATTTGGTTGTATGTATTATATGATTTGTCACATTCACTATATATTGCAATTGTTTGTTTATTTGCAATTGAGTGCATTCTTTTTTTCGATTGTCAGATGTTATAATTAAAATGTTAATTTTTTTGTTGCAGTAATAATAATGGAGTCGCATTTTTCACATTTTTATGACATGTTCATTGCAACTCAGCAGATTATAAACTACTTGATACTGACTTGTTTTCTCAAAATTAGTAACTTGTTGATTGTACTTCTTATAATAAAAAGAAAATATTGTCAAACCAACAATAAAAATCAAATGACATCACTTATTTGAGAAGATAATGTTCTTATCAGTAAAGCAAATATTTGCAGTTTGCATTTATGTTTTGAATCTTGAAATTTGCATCATTAATGTCTATAAAAAATAAATAAGAATTTAACATGTTTCAGAAATCATTAAATTTAGAGGTGGTATACGTAAATAATGTTTAATACCCCCCCCCCCCCCATGCAAATTAACATTTTTTTTAAATGTTTTGGTAAGTAAGCCATCCCTGATGGTCTCTGATAATCTCAATGTCCTACAGTAATAATAAATAATAATATATTAAATAATAAATCATATTTTTGCTTTTTTTCTCTGATATCATGCCCATAAGTTTAACTTGTATCTTTCTTCAGCTGTGTTTGGGCTTGATTAATAATCAACTAGTCAGTATTATTATCCTCTGCTTATATATTCCAAATATTGGCTAGGTAGTTTTATGTACATTCTATATTTAAAAAATATGGCAGTATCATTTCTTTAAAAATATTCATATGATATTGGAATGATAACAATTTAGCTACTGACATCGATAGTTGAGTTAAAGCCATTTTTTTAAAAATTAAAATATAACAATTTTTGTCTTTTCACTTTGCTTTTAGTATTTTTGCAAGTATAAGGATTGCAGTTTTATTATATCCACATTGAAACATAAGAGCACATATAATTTTATGCTTTAAAATCATTTAGAAATCAAAATGAAATTGGTTACTAAGGAATATGTGCCCTTTACGCCATTTCAGTATCACTTCTGTGATACTGATTCTCTTCTTCTTGTTCTTCAACCTTGTTCTATTCATTGTTGGACATAGGTCTCCCCTTTTTTCTTCCACTATCTTTGTTGTTACTTAAGGGGGTAATAGTCACTATCTTCCACGCTGACTAGGCGGGTTGGAAGATTTTGGTATCAGCCGTCCCTAACCTGGGAAAACAGACGCTGTTTGCAGCCGCTTCTCTGAAGTCAGACGCTGCTTTGCTAGTTTTGGTCCGCCCCGAGTATTTCATTTCCTCGGTGCCACCCATATCTGGGAGGCTTTCCCCTATTCGCCACCTGGGGAGGCGCCTGAAGGGGGGGCTAGCAACCCCGCTCAGGGATACTGATTAGTAACAAAGAATTAGTATACTTTTTTGACAAACTGAATGGACACATTTCTCATTCTTTTTTTTAATCAGTATGAATATTTGCATGGATGTTGGAACTTTAATAGTAGCATATTTTTATTTGTAATAAATACATGTTTCACTATTCTTTGATGTACTCTCTAGCATTATGTGCTAAATAGCTTTAGCAACGCCTGTTGTATTGTTAGTTCCAATGGAGTGGTTTGCTGCCCGATGAACAGTTCTATACCGCTAATCCTATTGCTGAGGCTAATTCACGAATAATATGGTGTCAATCCGTCTTCAGTAATATAGAAAGGACGTGAATTTTTTTTTCACTGGTACAAGGACGATCCCATGGATGCATGTCTGCCACATTTTGGCATTCTTTTTGAAGATTTTTAGTCACCTTGTCGCTGTTTTATAAGGCTATGCAAATTTCCTGCACTTTAATAACACTGTTATGCTATACAGCTTTTGGTATATTTAATCTTTGTCCAACTTTGCTGTTATTGTTTGAAATTCCATAACAACACTACTATACTGAGAGAAGTAGGGAAAGAAAACGATATAAAATAGGAATACTAGCATTGCAAGAAATAAAGTGGGAAAGAAAAGGTTGTATAGTTGAGAAAGAACATTCAATAATATATGGAGAAGAGAAGAAACAAGTAAATAGTGGTATATTTATAGTAGATAAAGAGATTAGTAGAAAAATCAGAGTTCAAGAAGATAAACGGTATATCATACTTAAGGATGAAAAACACCATACTCAATAGTAATATTATTATTGTAAAATCATAATTGCCTATGAATCAATAGAAATGGCAGTGCATAACGGAAAGGAAAAGTTTTATGAAATATTGGGAGATGTTTGTGAAAATACTTGAATGTTAAGATAAAAGTCACTACAGATAATGGAAGGAGATTATGTAATCTAGCAATACAAATGAATTTGATAATATCAAAGACAAGGAGCACAATTACATGGCTAGTACTAGGAAAAATAGAAGGAAACCAGATTAACCACAAGATGTATTACTTCTGTTAAGTTATTCAGCTTATTTCTTGTAACCTCCACCTCTACTTTGCTCTTTAAATTTATAGGAATATTTGATTTAAGTTGATTTATTATATTCTGAATCGTTCAAAAGTCTAAATTTCTACATTAGCTTTTTTTTTTATTTGTATACGTTCGTTTCATAATTCAGTTCATTACTAGCAAAAATAGAAGTGGAGAGAGAATACAACCTTGTTTAACTTTACTGTGGATTTTAATCCTTGTCATGCTAGAATTGTTATTTTATGTATATGCTCCATAGTTATTATACAAGGTGTCTCAAAAGAAAGTTTCTTTTTAAGGTAGTTATAAGAAAACAAAGATGTGTATTAAAATAACCTTTGTTACTAAAATACAGACTTATTTTTCAAAAATAATGTCATCCAAATGTGATCCTGCATACTCGCGACATTCTTTTAAACGAGAAGCAAATTTTCTGAGCAATGAGCGGCACGCAGTTACCGTGGTGAATCCGGATTACTGCTGTATACTCTTGATTGAAGATATCCCCACAAGAAAAAAATTATAGCAGTCAAATTAGGAAAATTTCACGAACTCGTGGCAGAGACATGTTAGAGGTGTGTGATGTTGCTCCATCCTGCCGGAACCATGTTTTTTGGTTATAGTCAGCAAAATTGTTCAGCCCATACAGTCACTTTTAGTGGATGCAGGGGTTTCTCATGCTTGCATTGTGGGTTCACAGCGCCCCAGTAACGACAATTCTGTTTGTTAACGTGGCCATTTAGGTGAAAATGTGTCTCATCCGAAAACACAGTTAACGAATTGAAGCCTGTAACTGGCATCGTCGGGCTTTAATTAATTCTTGTACCAATTGAATTTTATAGGGGCGCAGACACAAATCTTTGTGCAGAATGCAGAGTAATGATGATGTAGGCACATTCGGAATACTTTCCCGTTTACGAACAGATAGCTCAGGAGTCTCGCGGATAGACTGTCGTACGTTCTCTACGTTTTCGTCAGTTCTTGATGACCTTGGTCGTCCCAACTTAGGTTTACCCATAGTTGAACCAGTTTCTTCGAACTTATGTGCTCATTTTCTGATGAGAGAAACACTTAGCGCTTGATTATTGTTTTTGTAAAATTCCCGTACACCAAACCCATGGTCCGCTCCCGAGCAAAGGCTCTATAGCGACTACTTTCTCGAAAACAGCACTACCGATTGACATTTTCTTTTGGGGCACCCAATACAATAATCTAATTATTCTGATTATTTTGGTGTACACGCAATGTTTCCCGTAGTTTATCGCTATTTATTTTATCAAAGACTTTCTCGAAAATTTGGAAATGTCTTTCTAAGGCCTCATTTATAATTATCCGCATTTTACATAGTTGGTCAATACATCTGCAACAGCTAAAATCCTGCTTAATTATGTCTTAAATTGCTATCTATTAGTTCTTTGATTTTTTCCATTATTATTAATGATAAAATTTTACTAGTGGTGTTCAACAGAGTAATAGGTCGCCAATTTTCGCAATGTGTGTTATCTTTTTTTTGAATTGTTTGATTATTTCTTCCTTTCCGTATTTTATTCAGAAGACAATAGATCTGTTCCACGGTTACTTTGTCACATTTTTATTAAATGTGCTGAAATATTATCTTTGCTTGCTATTTTCCCTTCTTCAATTATTTTATAGCTTTTTCTATTCATGTTTTAGTGATTTATTTCAAGTTTATGACCACTTCTTGATCTTTATTCTCTCAAAAAAATCGTGCCTTGTTACTTGCATATTTATGAAATAATTTCTATCTATTCAATGTATATGTGTATGTTTTTTCTTTATTTTTTATTTGTGCAAGGAAATTTTGTTTTTGTCTAGAAAGTTTCCTTATTATTTGACAGACTATTTTTATATAGTTTAATTTTGCAACCATTTCATCTTCTTTCTGTAGTATTTCTCCCTGTTGATTTGTTTTTGTCTGTTTCATTGTGTAATTTACATAAGCTTTCATTTTCTTCATCTTTTTGCTCATTCAGTAATTTTAATTTGATTTTTCATGTATAATTTAAATATCCATTCTTATTCGACCCTTTTACATGTACTGTTTTTATTCTTGTCTTTATGATAGCATTTTTGTATGTCTTTATGTTTATGTTACTCGTAATTTTATATTTTTATTGTATTTTCTGCTAAAATTCTTTATTTACTTCTTCATTTTTATTAATCCATTGTATGTTAAATTTAAGTGTCTGCTCTCCACATCGCTCTTTCATTTAATAGATTTCTGAATTTTCTGTCTAGAGCTATATAATCAATTTGGTTTTCTACTTTCTAAGCTGAGAAAAAAATACGTAAGGTTGTGTTCTCAAATCATTTTTTTATTTGATGATGAACGAGGGGAAATCGGCCTCGCACCACTCTTGCGTCTTTTTGGCCTTATGCGCGGGGCAGAGTCCTGCTGGAACGTCCATTCTTGATTGCCGAAGTGCTTCTTGGTTGATTTTGACCCCTTGGTCTACGAAAACCAGGGGGGTTTAGCCGCTGGCGCACATTCCGCACCAAACCATAACCAAGTGTGGGTTTTGAAGGTGGTCGATAATGGCAGAGGTGTTGGAGCCTCTGCAGATCAGTATCTGTCGTTTTGTCGATTGTGCGTTTGCGCCACGGTGAACAGCTTCTCACCGGTAAACAGTATCCATTCTTATCCACGAACTGCGGCCCGGTCTTTGAGTTGACGGCATCGTTGGAACCGTACGTGCTTGTTGTCATTTGTCAGGAGCTGGTAGGGCTTGAGTCTGAGTTCCTCTTTGACGATTCGTCGAACTGATCGGTCGCTGATACCGATGTCCCGGGCGAGTTTATTCACGGAGACCCGCGGATTTCGGTTTACTTTTTTTTTTGATGATTTTGCGGACCAAGGGCTTGTTGACAGTGCGTTTTCTCCTTTGTCCTGGACGGTCACCATCATGACCAAGCTCTTTGAATCGAATAATTGTTCTGAAGACATGCTGCCGGTTGACATTGAGCAAGCGAGCGATGTCGCATTGACGCTTTCCTTGACGTACTCCAAAATAGCAGCGCGCTCGTTTGGCATCTGAACAAATGTCATTTACACAAAATCGAACTCAGAACATAATAATGTGCTGAAAAAATAGCGCTATTGTCATCATGCTGCAGCGCGATGCTTTCGCGCCAGGGGTCATCAAACCTTCTCACCGTTATTGCGTCGGACCCTGTACTATTTAAGTTGCATATTAGTAGACACAATAAGCCCTTGAGACTGCAGTGTCAGTCTGTGCGCCCCATCGAAAAAAATAATATCTCGAATTTTGTCATTAAAGGTAACTAGAACCTCAATTTTTTTGTAGTAAATTCGTCACTTTTTCACTTTCGTGGCTGTTTCTGCTCTTTGTTCTCATAAAAATAGTTTATCCCTTTAAAAATACTGAAGCTAATGTTAATATTCTTTGTGGGATTTAGAATTTAGCTTTATTTGTGCACCATGTCGTGATAACTCTTCCTAAAAATTCCAGTAAAATATTTTGGAAATTACTGGTTATTTCTCTGCGAATAGATTCTTCGTCCTAAGGAAACACTGTTTATTTACTATTCATATTTAATACGTAACTTTATTACTCAAACATTTTAAAGTTTGCTACTTTTATTCAACACACTTTGTTAATGTAAAAATAAAAAGCGTATGACTCAGATCGGTATATAAATATTAAATTGATCAGAGTAGAAAAAGTTTATTAGATACATAGTAATGTATTCTGCATACTCTATAGTCCCACAGCAGTGGCCTGTCTGGTAGGATAAGAAATATGTAGTGCATTATTAGTAAGTAGTAGTTGATTAAAGATGTTAAAGAAAATAAAAGTTATTTTAATTCATGGTGTGAAACTACTATATTGGAAATAGGATGCGAAATCTTTCACATTGCTGCCTATTTCTGGTTGAAATGGTAAATTGAATTATTTACTGTTGTCTCATAAAACTTACATTTTCTGATGCAGAATAATTGAACTTTAATTTTTTGTGAACTAATGATGTGGTAATCTTTGTGTTACATGATGTTCAACTACAGATGTGTTAAGAGAATTTGGTGGGAGAGGGGTTAGAGTAGAGAATAATTATGACTAGTGCATTAAATAGATTGAAACATAATCGTCTTGTGCATTTGGGTGTGGCCGAATTTTTCTTATTATTTATAGAAGCTTTGTTTCAGTGATGCGATAATACTGTTCCGCCCACCTCATCTTTCTAATAAATTTGAAGATGACAGCGTGACATATTCTGGAAAACCTGCCACAAGTGATATCAGCGAATTTATTACAAAGAACTAGTAAGTATTGTGTTGCTTGAAATGTTCAATTTTAAACAAGTTGATTTTAGTCATGGATTAGTTGGACACCGTAAGCCTGATAATCGTCAAGACTTCCAAAATCCACTCATTGTTGCTTACTATGGAGTTGACTACATGAAAAATGCTAAAGGAACAAACTATTGGCGCAATAGGATATTGAAGGTATTAATATTTTTTATGCAGTAATATAAGGGAAAATGTATAAGTCAAGTTATCTGTTAACATTTTAATCTTTTTTAAATGCTGACGAACTTGGTGTGAATAGAGGTATTTTGTAGGTTGCCAAGGAATACAAGGACAAATACAATTTTGCAGTTAGCAACAAAGACGAGTTCCAACATGAACTTAATGAGTATGGATTAGATTATGTCAAAGGAGATAAACCTGTTGTCCTTGCGAGAGATGCACAGAACAGAAAGTTTATTATGAACACTGAATTTTCGTAAGTCTTTTAATGCTTTTTTCAGAACGTTTGTGTTTAACAAGTTTCAATTTGGGCAACATTATTTTTTTATTTAATTTATAGATTGGTTATTTATTTAAATGCGTTTTCTAATCAGCATAAAGATAATGGCAAATAATTGTCCTTTTCTATCTCTCTCTTGCTTTATTTATTTTAACAGCTTCTTAACTTTTTTCTTTGTTTTTTATATTGGTTGTGATTTATTTTTGTGTTGTTACTTAATTTTAACCTATTGTTTTTTATTATCAGTCTACCTTTATTTCTCATTAGTAATTATACCACATATTTTGATTATTGATTTTATAAGGTTGTTTTTAAAATTTTATTTTTGTTTATTTTGATATTTTTAACGGCAATTCTATTTATTATTTTTAATGTGATTTGTGGGTCCCCATTTATAATACAGTAAAATGATCTCTCCTCTTTGAAACAACAATAGATTCTGGTCAGTGTTTTATTGTATCATCGCACAGAACAATCCTTCTGTAGTCTCACCCTAATGTTCCACATTGTTTACCGAATCATTTCCATTGTTGCAAATATCATTCTTTAATTCCTCAGTCTATGGTGTACATTGAAAGACTTCAGTCTTCAGGTGTCTCCACAGAAAGAAATCGCAAAGGAATGGGCCTGGTAACCTAGCCAGTCATGGGATCTCACCATGTAATGAGATGAGGCAATTGGAAACTTTTGTCCCAGAACATCTTAAGAAATTCTTAGCTGCATACGGTAGTGCCATCTTGTGCCACCACAGTAGTGCATCTCCATGTCTGTTGAGTTCCAGCAAATAGTTGAACATTGCAATATAGCAGGTAATTGTGACAGTCATTGTGCATCCTGCTTTCTCAAAAAAATATGGCCCTATGATCCCATAACACCACACCAAACAGTTACACTGTGATTGTGGAGAAGTCGTTCGTGGAGTTGTCGAGGATTTTGTGGGACCCAATACTAAAATAGCCCCTGGATCACATTCACATTTGTTTTCAAGATAAGTGGTGACAACATTGAAGTAGGATATAAAAAAGAATCATAGAAATGCATATGAATACAAATGGTTTTACTAAGATTGTACATGACATTTAGATTCGGAGTGAGTCATGATAATACTAATTTTACATGTTTAGTTACAAAAGTGAGATATAAAATCGAAACTACATTTATAAATTAATGATAGCAATGTTTGTGAAAGTGATTTCTCATATATGGACCATTTTTTAAATTTCTATAACAAAAGTGGAAGGCACCGGAAAATAGTAAATGAACAAAAAGTTAGACAATCAAAGCCTCAATAATTTGCATGGTTTTGGCATTCTCTTTTGTATGTTTTTTATAAATATTATCATAACTAGTGGCTATTTTATAGTTGCTTTAACTATGTGTTAACAAAAAAGTCATTGATAAGCTGGTCCTGGTTCTAAGAAACATATACCATGACTTTGATGACGGAATTTCTTTGGTGTAAATTCTTAATACTTCTATTTCATATTCAATCTTTTGAAAATGAAATCTTGTCTTCTTATTTATCATAATGAATATATCATTTCTTTTTTTTTTAAATTTTATTTCTGATTTGTGGAGCCTACTTTGTACAAATGTTGGTGATTATGATTAGTTTTTTTAACTTTTCTATTATTAATAGTTTCTCCATTATTTGAAGAAGGATCACTTCCTAGTGCTTAATTTGAGAAGAAAACTAATGATAGAGTTGCCATAAATTCTATCAAAAGGTTAATGTAAACACCTATCATATAAATATAACATGTTCAATGTAAAAATATAAACAGTGGACATTTATTAAAATATACTAATGACATGAGTGTCCCTTAAATATTACAAATGAGAGAAAAGTTTGAAGATACAATGAAGGTATATTTTCTGGTCCTTAATTTCACTTATTTTTGGGTTACCACCACCTATTTGCGTATTCAGTTATAAACTTAATTTAATTATCAAACTAAAATATGTAATAGCCTTTATATTAGCTTTAAATCAATAGATATATAATGTCCATTTCTGCTTAATATTACTATTGATTTGTATTTTTGGTATATATTTTTGACAAAAGTTGAGATTTTGTAAGACACAGACTTAGATAACTGCCAATTTTAATTTTTCTTTGTTGTAATTAATTTTTTTTAGTATTGAAAACTTCAATGCATTTGTGAAGGATTTATTGGATAACAAGTTGGAGCCATATTTGAAGTCTGAACCAATTCCAGACAGTAACGATGAACCTGTTAAAGTTGCTGTAGCCAAAAACTTTGATGAAGTTGTCATAAATAACGGAAAGGACACTTTGATCGAATTTTATGCTCCATGGTGTGGACATTGCAAGAAGTTAGCTCCCACATATGACGATCTTGCGAAAAAAGTAAGTATTAGCACATTTGTAAATCATAAGTCTTCATTCCTATTGATTTGTAGTTAGCTGATGAAGATGTGGCAATTGTTAAAATGGATGCTACTGCCAACGATGTTCCATCACCATTTGAAGTAAGAGGATTCCCAACTCTTTACTGGGCTGGTAAGGATGCTAAGAACTCACCTGTTCGTTATGAAGGTGGCCGGGAATTGGATGATTTTGTGAAGTACATTGCCAAACAAGCAACATCAGAACTGAAAGGATATGATAGGAAAGGAAAAGAGAAGAAGACCGAACTGTAATTAGTTTATGGCTTTATCAATTGATTTTCTATTCTTAAGTACGTATCATAAACTTTGATGTAGGTTTTCTTTTGTAAGTAAACTGTTTTTGTGTATCGTTTTGCATTCTTATGAAGTTCCTCCTCTTTTAATGCTAATAACAAATTGATACTTCTGGATAAAAAAGCACAAACTTGTATTTTTTATTATCTAATTAGAGGTGTGAATTATTTAGAACTATTTGCTTTTAGTAACAGTGTATGAGAAAAGACTAAGGTTAATTGGTATAAAGCAGAGCTTCTCTTTATACTTAAGGCTCTCATAATCAACTTACTGAAGTTGATCACATTAGATGAAACTATTTGATGGAAAACTTGCTGTAACGAACTGTTTTTGTCCATTATTTAACTGTGACCTTTTCTAGTGAACTGACAGAGCTGCGGTATGTGGCTGTCTAAAAAATTTCTGTTTGATATTCCTTTTCTAAGGAATATATATTATTTGGTATAGGGGATTTTTAGTACTACAACATATACGCTGCAAAGTAATCTTAAATCTGAATTTTTGAAAAAACAACATTGTTTTGCATTTTAAAGATCATAGATTGGTTGACTCAAAATTTGATAATCGGGTCATAATTACAATATTATAATAATTTTTTTTGTAAATACACTCGCAGAAAAGCTTATGGATATACAATGTATAATACCAATATAATAAGTTTTTTTTATAAGAATACTTTGTAGTGGTGTTTTGCAGATTATTTGTTTGCGGTGTAAGATCCTTTTGCTAAAATCTTTTCATTCTTTTAGAACTGAGATAACCAAGGAATATACACAAAGTCCCTAATTCCTACATGTCCAAACATGATTTAATCGTTTTAAAGTAGCGGTTTGTGTTAACCAGGCCATAGGAGTCGTATGTCTAAAATATGACTTCTCTATGAACTCTTATGTTGTTCCAATTTTGGTGGTTTTTACTCAGCTTCTTTTCAGTGCGTGTTCTTATTACTAGTATTTTGATTAAAGTACTTTTATATTTTATTTTACTTTTCTTCATTTATTATTTCAGAATACTTTATTGTTTTGAGCGGCCGAAAATATCGATTGCGATTGGTCGAATGTGATTTTTTCAGATGAAGCAACTCCTGTATGTGGGTTCCACTAAAGTGTGCCTGGTCTGTTCCTGTGAGGAATTTTATCCAGCGAACTGTGAAACACCCTATAAAAATCAATGTATGGGACTGCTTTTCAGAGTGCGGTTCCAGCTGTTTAGAACTTTTCACACAGAGAAAATGGTGAAAATTTATGAATGTAGTCTTTGTGGATCAGCCAAGTATATGTTTAGATTTGGTAACAAAAATTGGGTGTTACAAGAGGATAACGACCCAAAATATAACAGCCGGCTCTGTTAGGCTTGGAAAGTTGAAAATGATATTGAAACGGTGAATTGGCCCTCTTAATCCCCAGAGGCTAACCCTATCAAAAATGTGTGGGGCATCATGAAGGTGACACTATCAGGGAAGCGTGTGCACAATTTGAAGCAACTTTTGCGTTTATTAAGAAGACATGGCTTTCACTCACTACTGATTATGCTGAAAAACTGGTTGAAAGTATGCCGAGAAGGTGCTAGGCAGTTATCGATAATGGTGGTGATTTCATCGTTTACTAAATCAGTAGCTTTTTAAATGTATTTTTATATAAGAATAAGAAAATTAAGTCATTAAAAATATGACTGTTATAGGAAATATGTTTCGAGTATTTGCTCCGCTACAGCCTTTTCTAAATCAGAACTGGAAGGTTGGCAGTATATTCTGTTTTTCTATTACTATGGTTATCCTTTTATGAATTTATTTTTTTAGTAATTTGAATAAGACAGTCAATAAGTTTATTGCTCTGTAGCTATTTATTTTTGTTCTTGCCAGGTTTTGCAAACAATAATATAGGGCTTGTTTCCATGACTGGGGAGAATTCCTAATCTTAAGCAGCCGTTATAAATTGTACTAAGATAAGCTAAGGCTTTTTTGATATGCTGAAGGATTGTATTTGTAATTAGGTCATGTCCAGGGGACTTCGTCGAAAGTGTGTCTATGATGTTCCTAAATTCCTTGGGGAGGTGGGTTTAATTATATCTGGATTGGGCACATTATTTTTGATGTGATCTATCACGCATTTAATATGAATAGGTGTGCTAATGATGAAAGGGGTAAAGGTCATTTCTAAATGTGCAGCAAATGCCCTGTCCTTTCTTTCATCTGAGCTGTCAATACCGGAGTTTGATGAGAGCATAGTCAGTTCTTTTGTTTGATTTAAAATCTTTTGGATGGTTCTTCACAGGCCTATGTCTCCTGGGCTAAAGTTTGCTAGATGTTGTTTATAGGTGTTAATTCTGAGGTAGTCGTTTTCTCTTTTTATCCAATGTGCAAGATTAATCGGTTGTTGGTTGTGGGTTTCTTGTCCTTTGCCATTCTGGGCCTGGCTGGCAAGGTGAAGTGAAGTGGAAAAGTGTCTCCTGAAGTTAAGTGAAATATCAAAGAAAATAGAGGACAATTAATTAAATTGTCAAAGGTAGTAGGCAAATGAAGTAAAGAGAGTATGATAACAACAAACAAAAAAGGTAGGATTAGAACTAAGCAGGTAAAAGGCATTAAAAGAACAGACTAACTGATAAGTGAGTGAACTTAAGGTTAAATACTATAAAGTGCAAAGACAGATAAGCGTTATTTAAAACCGCTTTGAAAAGTCGCACATTTTAACGTTGAACTCGCATTGAATTTCAAATATAAACACCTGAAATGGCTGACGAAAGGGTAGATTCACAAAATATGTTAAAACTACCACAAGACATAAGTAGTAAATTAGATAGAATGGAAAAAAAGATAGATAAATTTTAAGAAGAACCTAATAAACTAAAAGACGCTAATGCAAAATTAGTAAGTGAGAACAAAATACTGAAACAAAGTTTAATAGCGCAACAAAAAGGATTGAAAAATTAGATCGAGAAATTAGAAAGAATAAAATAATTATACACGGAGTGGAGGAGCAAAAAGAAGAGAGAGACAAGCAAATAAAAGAAAAAATAAGAATAATGAGATATGGACCTATTCCATAAACACTGAGGAGGAGTTAACACAGATTAGGAAAGGAGTATAAAGGAAGAACAAGACCAATAATGATTGAATTGAGAAGTTGGAACAAAAAGATCGAGGTCTTTAATGCGACAAAAAACTAAGAGTAACGAAAATATACTTCGAGGAAAACTTTTCAAAGGAAATAAACGAACAACAAAAAGAATTAATTGTGTTTATGAAACAATACAGAAAAGAGGGATACTACGCCATACTAAAATATAACAACCTGATAATTAACGGGCAAAAATTCTCTCTAGACAAACTAAAGCAGCTCGAGAAACAAAGAAGTGAATATGATGCACATAACTCTGAAAGAAATCGAAAAAAAGGAAGAACCATGAGCCAGAGATCCCCAGAAAACGACGACATTGAGGAGCTATGAGGAAGGATGCTCAAAATAACTAAGACGAGCAAAAATCCAAAAAACTAGAAATCATAGATAGAACAATGATGACGACAGGAGCAAAAATGGATATGATTAAGGACAATAGAGAAATAAAAAATAAATAGCAATAAAAATTAAAAAAATTAGAATATCAACTTGGAATATTAAGACATTACTGCAGGGTGGAAAAACATGAGATTGTAGAAAGTATGAGATTGATAGTATCGCTTTACAAAAACTAAGGTGGGCTAATAAAGGCGAAATCAACAAAAACAACTATACCATATACTAGAGTGGAGGAAAGAAACAAGGTAAAAATGGTACAGGCTTCATTGTAGCTCAAAAGCAGAAGAATAACATAATTAAATTTGATGCGATAAATGACAGATTATGAAAACTTAGAATGAAGGGAAAATTAGCTAATACAACCTACCTCTGTGTATAAGCACCAACGGAAACAGCGAAGAATAAAGATAAATTGAAATTCTATGAAAATCTGCAAAACGAATGTGAAAAAAATACCAAAACATGACAAGCTGATAATACCGGGCCCAGATAGGAAAAGAGGAACATATAACGATAGTAGCGGGAAAGAATACAATACATAACGAATCCAATGACAATGGAAACAGAATATGTAACTTAGCAGCCGCAATGAACCTTTTACAAAATTTCCACACCCAGGCAGACATAAAATAACCTGGAACCACCCGAACCAAATATCAAAAAGACAAATTGATCACATATTAATAAGAAAAGATAGACTTACAAATGTGCAAGATGTAAGATCATATAGGGGTGCTAACGCTGATACAAACAACTTTTTACTAATAGCAAGCATTAAAGGAACAAAAAGTTTAGGAAAAGAGAAAGTCCAAACTAAAAAGTTGAACAATTGGAACACAGAGAAAATAAAAAACCCAAAAGTGCAAAAAAGATTAGAAAAAGGGGTAACACAAAAATTTCAACAGCAGAAAAACAATGGCGAAAACTCAGATGGGATCGAAGGCCAATGGTCTAAAAAAAAAGTAACATACTAACAACTGCAGAAAAGAAGGAGAGAAATAAAGAATGTATGATGAAAGATATAAAAAAGCCATCGAGTTAAAGAACAAAACATGGAGGAAATGGTTACTCTCAAAAAATGAAGAGGATAAAAACGCATATAAGGAGGCAAACACCTCAGCAAGAAATACCTGCAAGCAGAAGAAACGAAAATGGCACGAAAATAAATTGCAAAGCATAGAAATAGATTACAAGAATAAAAACACTAGACAATTTTACCGTAAATAAAACGAGAAAGGAAAAATTTTAATATAAGAACAAAAGGCTTCAAAGACCCAGAAGGAAAAAGCAAGATATGAAGCTAAAGAAATTACTACAAACAGATGTTTAGTAAGGAAAATCAAATAAATATAAATGTATCAGAAGATATAAACATAAATCAATCAACAATTCTTGAACCAAATCTAGAAGAAACCAAAGAAGTGTTAATGAAGATTAAAAATAATAAAGTACCAGGATGTGACGATATTATAATAGAACACCTTAAATATGGAGATGATACACTACAGGAAAAAAAATCACGAACTAATATGCACAATATGGAAAGAAGAAAGCATGCCAAAAGAATGGAGAAAAGGGATAATTTTTACAATCTACATAAATGAGATATGGAAGAATGTGCAAATTATAGAGGAATAATGTTATTGGATGTAACGTATAAAGTTCTGTCGAAAATAATCAAAAACAGATTACAAGAATACGCTGAAAATATAATTTGAGATTATCAACAAGGATTTCGACCTGGAAGGTCAACAACAGATGCCATCCACATAATGCAACAGATATCAGAAAAAGCAAATGAACATAATATAACTCTCCATATCCTGTTTATTGACTTAAAGCAAGCCTTTGATAAGGTGATAAGGGATAGTACAATAGGAGAAATGTTATGCAGAGGAGTACCGAAAAAACTAGTAAACCTAGTTGAAATGATCTTAAAAGACACAACGGCAGTAGTAAAAATTAGAAATGAAATAACCGACAGTTTCAAGGTAGAGGAAGGGGTCAGACAAGGGGATATATTATCGGCAACATTATTCAACAGTCCTAGAAAGCGCAGTCGGAAAAGCAGATGTAAACGGTACGATAAATAATAAAAATGTACAAATTGTTGTCTATGCAGATGATGTGACGATCATAAGTAGAACAAAAAAAGGTGTAGAAAGTGCTTTAGTAAAGTTAGAAGAAAGAACATTAAAAATAGGGCTAAAGATCAGTGAACAGAAAACTAAATATTTAAAATACAGTAACAGTGTTAATGTAAACAAGAAACCATTAAAGATTAAAAACTATAATTTTGAAGCTGCCCAAACATTTAAATACTTAAGTACAACAATTTATAATAAAAATAACTGTGGTAGTGAAAAAACGAAACATAAAATACAAATGGGATATAAAACGTATTACGCAAATAAAAAATTGTTAAACACTAAACATTTAAGCAATAACGCAAAGGTGCAGATATATAAAACAGTAATTAGACCAGTAGTAGTATACGCAACAGAAACATGGACTCTAACGAAGAAAGAAGAAGATCTGCGAATATTTGAAAGGAACATAGTACGAAGAATATTCGGGCCAATAAAGAATGATCAAAATGAGTACAGACCGAGAATGAATTTTGAGCTAGTCAGCCAAATGAAAGGAGAAGATATTGTTACATATATTAAAGCGCAGAGGATAAAATGGCTAGGTCATGTAATGAGAGCAGACAAAAGAAGAGCGATAAGAATAGTAACAGAATGGAATCCAACAAAGAGCAGGAAAAGAGGGAGACCCAGAACGAGATGGCTGGAGAACGTAGAAGAGGACCTAAGCAAGCTGGGGGTAAAGAAATGGAAGGAAAAATGCATGAATAAGAAATAATGGATGAAAATAACAGAAAATGTCAGGATCAACAGAAAATTGTAGAATAATGAAAACAAGGAAATATGGGAACTAATCCATCCCAAGAAAAGTATTTAGAAAACTTAATTAAGCAGCCATAATTGCTTGCGGTTACAGTGCTTTTTGTATTGTATTCTCTTCTCCAATTTACCTCACAGTGTTGGAGTATTGAGCCATTTCCTGTTTTTTCTTCTGCCTCGCTAGAATTTTTAGTGTTGCCAGGTCTTTACGTTCCTTCTAATGATATCTTTGATATTCACCCATTCTATTTGAGTTCTTTTGCCTGATATTTGACCTTCATATCTCATTTGATGTGGCTATACCATTGTAGTTGTTTTATTTCTAAGACTTGCACTGTAGTATTTTATTGTATGTCTCCTTTTATGATTCTGATTTGTATCCTATCTCTCCTTGTCTTTTCCACTATCCGTTTTAGGTACCTGATTTCAGCTGCCATTGATTTAGATCTGTGTTATCTGTTACTGCCTATGACTCTTCTAAATATAATAAACCTGCAAAGCTTGCAACGCATGGCGAAGTGGCGAAGCAGATTTGAGAACCCTCTAGTTAGGGCACTAACGCTGACCTTTGACCAATCAATTTCAAAATCACTAGCAAACAAGCCTTTGTGGTCACCTGTCGATTGGTGAAAACAGAATTTGGAAATTCCCAGCCGTTCTCGAGTTTTTGCTCGGACGGACGGACGGACAACATGAAGTTAGTAAGTGAGTCCGCTTCGCTTCGCCACTTAATAATGTAGGAGTGTAGATAGTTTTATACAGTATACAGCTCAAAAAGATTTCACCGGTCCTTGTTTCTGTCATAACTTTTTTCAAACTCAACCAATTTCCTTCAAATTTGGAATACATTTCTGAAGGTATTTCACCCCAATGTAAACGTTTTCAGTTCAAGATGTTCAAAAACTTCAACAACATTGGCATATTTATCGAAATCAACAAAACATAACAAAATGAACAATCATAACATCACAACATCTGGAATAAAAGATCAAATATCAACTATAATAATTCAACAATGCCTAATAACGAGTAGCAAAGCCTTCTGAATCCACAACAGCCTGACAACGACGGGACGTGAAGTCGAGAGGAGTGTCAATGACTGAGTGCGGGATCTTCTGCTTCTCCTTTAAATGTTCCAACTTTTCAGCCGAATTCTTTACTTTTTCTTTGTCAATCTTTTCTCCAGTTCCTCTCCATAAGTTCTCGATGGGGTTCAAGTCCGGGCTCTGGCTTGGCGACTCCATTACAGTGTTCCTCTTCCTGCTGAATCAATCCTTGACATCCTTGGATTATTATTATTTATTAGACTTCACATATGAAAGCATGACCTTCTCAAGAATATCCAGGCAGATTTTTCTGTCTATTATCCCGTCTATTTTGTGCAAAGGATAGATCCCTTTCGCGCTGAATGCTCCCCACACCATTACTGATCCGTCACCATGCTTGACACTCCTGACTAGTCCAGTGCAGATGATTGCGGGTGAACTCAAGGCGCGCCTTCCGGGTCTTCTCACTGATTAGTGTCTTGAAGACGTGACGGTATCCATGTAGACCAAAATTATTCAGATGACGTTTGACAGTCTGGGGAGAAATATCGGAAATGTTGAAGTCATTTAACTCGCGAGCTATGTCGACTGCAGTACGGCGAGGGTCTTCATGGGACACCACTAGAGGTTATCTTGGGTCGTCCAGATACAATTTGACGAGAGACTACTTCATATTAGACTAGAACAATAAACTGATCCGCAAGGCGCTAGTGAGAGAGTCTTTGGAGATGAGTCTGTTGGATGATCTTTCTCTCCTCATCTGTCACGTGAAACGATAAAAAAGCAGAAAATAAGCGAAAATGGCCATTTATATCGATTTTCAAAAATCGGTTAGATTCTTTTGTTCCATTGACTGGAATTTGGAAAACCTTGTCTCAATAATAGTAAGACCCACGCCAAAATACCTGGAAAGTTTCAACCGAACAGGTTGAGTCTGTAAAAAGTTATGACGAATAAGCCCACTGGTGAAATCTTCTTGAGCGCTACAGTATGAGTGCATTTTTGTTTTTGTGTTCCGTGTTTTCCTTATTAGTGTGGTGTTAACTTGGTAGTAAACTATATTGATCTTATTTCTTATTCCTCTATTTACTTCTACGTCTTTATTGATTAAAGTTGTTAGATATTTATAGGTATTTACTTGCTCTAGAATGCTTCCATTCTCCATTTTTGGTATGTACATATATCTTTGTATTTATGATCATTTCTTTTATTCCAGATAATTTTTTGTATGAGCATTTTTGCTTGCAGTGTGTTAGATTTGATATTATGAGTAAGTCGCCCCTGTACAGTAGATCTTATGTAAGTATAGGGTCTAGGTTGTAATTAGCTGTTTTCCCAAACTCTTTCGTTGCAGTTCTTATAAATAGTCTGTGTATATGATGAACAATAGCTTGATTGCTCTAGCTATTTCGAAACTTGGCTTTTGTCTATTTAGTTTTACCTTCTTTTTTATATTGTTGTGTAGGGTCTGTTTCACTTTTCTAAATTTAGGAGTCTCCTGAAGTTCTCTAAATGCATTTCACATATTTTCTCAAGGCACCAGATCAAAGGGAGATTTTAGATAAAAAGGATGTAAGCCTTTATTTTTACTTGCAGATTTCCCTATTATAGCTCTTAATGTATATTTCTTGTCCTGTGTTCGTTTTCCTAGACAGATGTTTATCATGTATTTTGTCCTCTACTTTAGTCCTCAAATGTTCCAGTCTCTCATTATTATTTCATGTTTGTTTTCGTTTTGCATTTTTCAGGGGGTTTCTGTAATTTTTTTCTATAAGTGGATAGATTTGGATGACTCATATTTTCTCCTGAATTTTTAGATTAATAGTTATGATTTTCATTGTATTACTCGTATCTAGTCCATTGCTGAGAATTATGCCTACTTCTTTTGGTAGGTTTACTATGGATGTGCCTCCATATCTCATAGTGTAGCCTTTATCCATCATCTTTATTCTCCTTCCTTTTTTCTTCACTTTCGATAAGTCGTCTTCAAGTGGACTGTCCAGTTCCAAGGCACGTTCTGTTTATCTTAATCTGGACACTTAGTGTGGGTGATTGCTCCAGCCACTAAGATCCCGTTACCTAGGGGCAACTGATATCAGGTTGTACTCCCTGATGCTGGTCACTAGAGCCTCGTTGATATTTAGGTTGTTTGGTGTTAGTGACCCCTGACCCTTACATCTCCTATTGGAATATACAGTGTGTCCGTTTAGTGGATAATTGTTCCTAAATGGTAAATTACATGTAAAAAAGCATTATTCAAGTTTTTTAAACTGTTTAAGTTGCATATTTTAAAAATATTTTTAAATATACAGGGTGGCCCTAAAACACGTGGCAAACTAAAATTAGTTTTTTTAAAGGGAACACCCTATATTTTTTTATCCAAATGATACTACTTTTAATTTCCTTTCTAACGAAATATTATTTTTGAGATTCTTTTGTGCCGTTGCCAAGTTATTCAAAAAAAGGCAAATAAAACTGAAAAAACAGGCCCTAACAAAATTAAATACACTCACTTTAAAATTAAATTTTAAAAAATCATATTTTGTATCTTTAAACCAAAGAGTCTAAGCTAACTGAAAATTATCTAACTTTTGGTTATTATTGTACAGGGTGTTCCCTATAGGCTAACTAATATGGTAATTTTCAAACGTTAATTACTTAAGATTTTCAAATAGAACATCCTATATTTTATTATTTCATATGACGCCCCTTTTATTTATCTTTTATTTTTGTTCAGACAACACTATGTGTAAAATTACTATTTCAATGAGAAAATTAACATTTTATGTGTAAATATGTAAATTTTCACTTTTCGCCCTGTTAGTCTTGAAAAAAATTTGTACTTATGTTATTTTCTTTTTGGTTTATTATTAGGTTACGCAATAGTTATCTTTCTTAAACCCTCTGTATTTCTTTGCAATTAATTCGGAATTTAATGGTCTTGCAAAATGTTAGATATTTCAGAAAAGTAAAGGGTTTTACGTTCCTTTATTTGTAATTGTATTCATTTTAATAACTTAAAAACATAAATTTTACCATTCATCAATGTTTTGAAAAAGTTTATTAACACAAAAATTGAACCTGCCATTATTACAACCTAAAATTACAAAAACTTTTTACAATGTTTTCTTACAAAACGTGCTCAATATGCCTACCGTTTTTATTTAAACAAAATTGTACTCGATCTTTAAATTCTTTTTGCACATTTTGCAACATCCTAATAGTTATGCTAGCAAACGCGTAAGTTACTCTTTCCATCATATCTCTGCGAGTAGTTGGTGGTGTGCTATAAACGATGTTTTTGGCGTAGCCCCACAAAAAAAATGGAGCTGTAAGGTCCGGAGACCGAGAAGGTCAGGAAACGTAACCCCCTTCCTATCCAACTATTTGAAAAATTCCTATTACAGTATTACTGTAATGAGCAGAATATCCGTCGTGCTGTAACTACATCCTCGCCAAAATATTAAGTGGGACATCTTCAAGATAATTCAAAAGTTTTGCTCGTAAAAAATGCAAATAGATCTCTCCAGTGAGTCTCTTTAAAAAAATGAGGTCCAATCACCTTGTCTCCCAAGATCCCACCCCATACATTCAAACTCCATCTATGCTGCCAATCTGTAGTCCTGAATCTATGTTCATTTTTTGTAGCGTAATAATGAAAATTGTGCCGATTTACAAATCCATTTTTGTGAAAAGTGGATTCATCACTAAATAAAACTTTTTTGAAAAATGTTCGTCTTCACGAATTTTTTCCGTTGCCCAGGTACAAAATTCTCTTCTTTTCTCAAAGTCCGCGTCTGTTAACTCTTGATGCAGTTGAATTTTAAAAGGATGTAATTTATGGAGCTTTAAAATGTTGTGAACAGATGTACGTTTTATGTCCGTATTTAAACTAATTTTCCGAACACTCGTATTATTATTTTCAACAACAGAAAGAAGAACACGCAATTGATTTTCCTCTGTAACAACAGTTTTTCGTCGCTTCTCTCTTTGTTTAGTTACACTGCCGGTGGCCAAAAACCGATCTAATAATATTCGGAAACACTTTTCTTGTGAATGTCTTCTCCCGGAGTATCTTGCACTATATATTCTACTAGCTAGAAAATAATTTCTGTCACTCTCGTCAATAGCAAATGTTATGTCGATTAATTCGTTCTTGAAATAATTCATCTTTCTTAAAGAAAATAAAAACGCAATCAAATTAATACAAAATGATAATTTATAATTTGACAGCTCCGCCGCAGATATTTTTCCATGGCATGCTTTCATCATAATTCTTTTATTGTGCATCAAGACCCTGAGCGAGATCATTACATACTGAATCAAAAGTTGTAAATAAATAAGGAGAGTTTAACGAAGGTAACTGTTGTGTAATTAAACCTAATAATAAACCAAAAAAAAATGATATAAGTACAAATTTTTTTTCAAGACCAACTTGGCGAAAATTGAAAATTTACATATTTATACATAAAATGTTAATTTTCTCAGTGAAATAGTAATTTTACACATAGTGTTGTCTAAACAAAACTGAAAGATAAATAAAAGGGGCGTCATATGAAATAATAAAATATAGGGTGTTCTATTTGAACATCTTAAGTAATTAACGTTTGAAAATTACCATATTAGTTAGCCTGTAGGGAACACCCTGTGCAATAATAACCAAAAGTTAGATAATTTTCAGTTAGCTTAGACTCTTTAGTTTAAAGATACAAAATATGATTTTTTAAAATTTAGTTTCAAAGTGAGTGTATTTAATTTTGTTAGGGCCTGATTTTTCAGTTTTATTTGTTTTTTTTGAATAACTTGGCAACGGCGCAAAAGAATGTCAAAAATAATATTTCGTTAGAAAGGAAATTAAAAATAGTATCATTTGGATAAAAAAATATAGGGTGTTCCATTTAAAAAAACTAAGTATCGTTTCACCACGTGTTTTAGGGCCACCCTGTATATTTAAAAATATTTTTTTTAAATATGCAACTTAAACAGTTAAAAAAACTTGAATCATGGTTTTTTTACATGTAATGTACCGTTTAGGACATATCGAACAATTATCCACCAAACGGACACACTGTATAGTACATAATTAAAACAAGTTTTTAAGTAAACATTGTTTCCTTTATAAAAAGATAATTTCTTTTTATAGTTCTTTTTCATTTTTTCTTCTCATATAATCGTTAGGCACAATTAATAGCTTCTTAATTATACTGTAAATTATTTTTTTTAATGACGTGTGTTCCATATCTATATTTGATAAGTTTTCTTTTTCCATGTTTGTACCTTCCTTAATTAGTTTTTCTATTGTCAATTTCAGTATTATTTTATTTTATGTCAATAAACCATGTTGAATGCAAATTTTACGTTAGATAGCTGCCCGTTTGACTTTCGTAGTAATTTATAACAATATTTTCTAGCACAACTTAACAATATGGGTAATAATGGATCTATTTTTGCTTTTATCAATTTTCACTGTAAACTTCTATCAGAATTTTTCAAAAAGTGTGAAATTTTTGAAAACATTATCATGGGTATCATTTTGCTGTATTATTTATGTTTCTATAATATCTGATTAACTATATAAGTATGTTGTATAATAGGTTGATTTACTTGTTTTCTTTTTTTTTAATTGTAGCAAAAATTGTATATGGATGAGAGCAGAATTATTACCCTATACTTTATTCTTTCTTTGTTATCTAAATATTAAAGTACGAGTGTTTTTATCAGGCAATTAAGGTTTTTTGTTCCTAGTGGTTGTATTAAAGGGTCTTTCATTAAGCGCTTCCTATCTTTAAATTTAAATAAAACAAAGTGTGTGTGAGGTACCATCGAAATTTTTTATTCGTTTGAAATGTCAATCGATGCCATTAAGTATGGAATATAACATCGTGCAAATGTCCGCCGCGGCTTCGCTGGGTGGTGCGCATCCGAAATGTCCAATTTTCCAAGACTCTGGCGCTTAAATCAGGCTGAATTTGACCGATGGCATGGGTTATGTTGGTTTTGAGGGCCGCTGTGGTTTGTGGCTTATTCGCATAGACCTGCGACTTAAGAAAACCCCACAAGGAAAAGTCTAACGGGGTCAAATCGCACGATCTCGGTGGCCAATTCACATCACTTCCACGTGAGATGACCATGCCCTCAAATCGCTCGTGCAGAATGTGCAATGTGGCATGAGCTGTGTGGTACGTAGCTCCGTCCTGTTGAAACCACATGTCGTTGGTGTCCATATGATCCAATTCAGGCCAAAAAAAATTGGCAATCATCGACCTATAGTGCTCGCCGTTGACGGAAATGGCCTGGCCAAGGTCATTCTCAAAGAAATATGGATCGATGACGCCGCCAGCCCAAAATCCACACCAAACAGTGACTTTTTCGGGATGCATTTGACGCTTTTGGATCTCATGTGGATTGAAATCGTCCCAAATTTGACAATTTTGTTTGTTGACGTACCCATTCATCCAGAAATGGGCCTCATCGCTAAAGATGATTTTTCGATGAAAATTAGGGTCAGTTTCCAACTGCTCTAGGGCCCATTCAGCGAACACACGTCGTTGTCTATGGTCGTTTACCTTCAGCTCCTGGGTCAGTTGAATTTTGTACGGGTGCAGGCCCAAGTCACAACGCAAAATTTGCCAAGTTGTGGTCTGCGAAAGGCTGAGTTCTTGTGAGCGACGCGAAATCGACTGTCTCGGATTCTCCTGCACACTCTCACGGACAGCGGCGATGTTTTCGGCAAATCTTGCGTTTCGTCGTCGTACGGGTGTTGGTTGATTGTTTACTGAACCAGTGGACTCAAATTTATTCACCACACTGCGAACAGTCCTCTCGGTAGGGCGATTATGTCGACCGTAAAATGGCCGAAGCGCGCGGAACGTTGCCCGAACAGAACACCCATTTTGATAAAACAATTTTATCATTTGCAACGTGTTGTTGAACTCTATATCCGTCCATAGTGATTTGGCAAAACACACTGAATAAATGACAGTCATTTCAACAGATGTAGCTTCAACAATATGGCCGCTATCAACTGTTAAAGTTTGGAAGACCCTTTAGTTTGTCTTGACCTGAAAAACTTTGCACCATTTCATTTGTAATATTGTTGAACAACCGAAAGTACTCTCAATGAGTTTCTTTCTTTAAGATAGAAATTGAATAAAGCGCTTCTAGGTGCAGGGTATTTCATAACATTCTATATTTTTTAATGTAAATCTTAAATTTCTTGTCATGAAGACGCCATCTTAAACTTTATTATTATTAAATCAATTTTCTCTATAACAAGAGAAGTACAGACCTTTTAATTTACCGATTTTGCCAAATGTTTGTGGAAAAAAGTATTGGTGTAGAAGTGTCAAGCGTTTTTTAGAAATTATGAGTTAAAATTTAGCACATCGTATTGGTATCACTGTAATAAGATATGTATTAAGTAACTATGGCGGTCAAGTGGACTAGACATAGCATTTTAAATTGGAAGACTGCTTGTTTGCATCCCACTTACGTTATTGATTCCCTTTTTACTTTTTTCTTTTACTAACTAAAACCTTGTCAAATATATCATAATATGTAAGTTTTCTGGTACAAATTGCTAAAATTTGTAATCCAAAGGGTCTGTGCTTCTGTTTTAAATCAAATATATGGTTGATGCTTCTAAGGAAATAATATTATGATACGTAAAAGTTAACGGAAGTTACTGCTAATTTCAAATGATTAATTTATAAAAAGTGTACATATTATGTAAACGGACAATACATAAACACATAAATATATATCAATAACAGAAAACATTTCCAAAATCAGTTCGGATCGTGCTTTCAAACAGAGCGGAGGTGCTGCATGTTGCATCATCAGGTCGTGTTCTGTGTTACGAGTGACAGAATTTGAAAGTGTACGCTACCCGCGTTGTGATAACTATAGACAATTTCCGCGAGTGGAGACCTGCAATACCCACCATTTCCGGGCAATATGGCGCAGTCCTAGATCTAATTACCACAATTTTAATATACACACCCCACATGTAATCAACTGGGAGGTCAAAATATAGGGCTACAGCACTCACTGTTTGTTACACAGTGGCAAAAATCTAATTATTAATCAGCAACGACAAACGGTAACCGTATGGTGCAGCAAAAACCTCAACAGAACAATCTTCAAAAATTAGTTTAACAAATCGTTTCCAAACACTTCGGGAACCAAACTAAACAGAAGTAGATAATTTTAATATAACGAAAACGAGAACAATAAAACCACCAATTTTTATCGCGGACGTATTAAACATTAACCCTCTCGCAGAAAGAGCAAATACCATCGCTAATAAAAAATATACCTTAAAAACAATAAGCAGAAGCTAAGTAAAAAGTTATGGTGGAAAATTCGGATATCTATAGAGCCCTAATAACGAGGTTACTGGAACTAAAAGTACAGTTCTATAGGTACCAGATGAAAAATTCACCATTCCAGTGATGTAAATGAATTAAAAGCCAAAGTAGGTCAAGGACACAAAGTTGCAAAGATATATAATGCCAAACATAACGTTATCAAAGAACCACTTTCTATGTTTTTCCTTGATCTGGCTCCCTGTGAAAATAACAAGAAAATATTTAAAATTAATCACTTACTACACACAAAACTCATAATAGAGCCACCAAACCAGAAAAGGGAATCCCACAATGCGCAATTTGCCAAAGATATGGGCACACGAAGAGGTTCTGTACGTATCAAGCCAGATGTGTGACATACGGAGCAAACCACCAAAAAAAAAACAAAAGAAACTAAACCCAAATGCGTTTTATGTATGACTATAAAGGGTGCCAAGTATATCAGGTGTTAAATAGGAGAAAATTTCGACTAGCACCTCCGAAAGCACTTATACGACAACAAAGTTTTACCCAGGCACAACTATCAATCAACAACGGGACAACAAGTAAACATACTGCAAACATCAAACACCGAGAAGTTAGAAAAAATTATGATAGAACTATCTGAGAATATCAAAACAATGTTAAATCTCTTCACAGCCATCGTCACTAAATTAAAATAATGGCACAAATACTCAAGATCGCAGAATGGAACGCTAGTGGCTTGTCAAGCCACATCCAAGAACTACAAACCTTTATTACCAATCATGAGTTAGACATAGCCCTAATCTCTAAAGCCCATTTTACGGACAGAAGCTACCTTAGAACACCAAATTTTAATACGTACGATACAAAACACCCTGACGGAGTGGTACACGGGAGAGCAATAGTAAATGTGGTTGTAGAAGACTGGATAGGACTCATCAGAACCACAGTTTACTAAGGCACAATTAAAGCAGAACACTATACCTATCGCTGTCGGAGACTACAATGCCAATCACCAAGATTGGGATGCTATATTAACGCCCATCAAAGGTCGGGAATTATTAAAGTCACTCTGTAAATAACCCAATTTCCTCACCACTAGACATTCTACATACTGACCTACAGATAGGAGAACAATTCCGGACTTGTTAGATTTTTACATTATAAAAAGCATAGCACAAAATTATCTCAGTATTGAACCAATGTCTTGACATGTCATCAGATCATTCTCCGATCATAGTCATCCTAAGTTCACAAATAATCTACAGGCAAAGACCAATAAGAGTCTATAATAAAAAGATCAATCGGGATACGTTTAGATAACTAGTTAATGAGAACCTTATCCTGGTAATATCTCTTAAGACCGCATATAAAATCGATAAAGCAGTAGAGCACCTAAATTACAGCATACAAAACGCAGCATGGAACTCAACTCCCCTATTGCAAACCGGCGATATAAAAAATATGTTACCTATAATAGTAAAAAAGCAATAGCTGAAAAAAGAAGACTACGCAGAATCTGGCAGAATACTAGATTCTCAAATGACAAAAACAGATTAAATAATGCAACACGAAGTTAAAAGAACTGCTTAAAGATTAGAAAAACCAAACTATACAAGATTATCTCTCTACTCTATCTGCTACGAAAACATCGGATTATTCACTATGGAAAGCCACGCGAAAATTGAAACAACCACAACAAGGAATACCCCCAATTCGGAAACTTAACGGAACCTGGGCTAAAAGCGAGCAAGAAAAGGCCCATATATTTGTAACCCATTTAACAAATGTTCTTGAACCACGCCCTTCTGAATTAACTCGAGAAAAATAAATCGAAATATTGCGATACCTAGACGCACTAGACCAACTAAGCCTACCAATTGAAAAAATTAAGTAGCGGAAGTCCGATTCACATATAGATTCGAAATAAAACCCAAAAAATCACTAGGTTATGATTTTATTACAGGGAACATCATAAAAGAATTGTTACAAAAAGGAATAAAACTAACAAATGCCACATTTAACGCTATTTTAAGATTGATTCATTTCCCGGCCCGGTGAAAGTTGGCTCAAATAATACCAGAATATCAATTTGGATTTAGAGAAGAACACGGCACTATCCATAGACTAGTAAGCGAAATCAGTCGAGTATTTGAGTCAAAGAAATATTACTCTGCTGCGTTCTGGAATATATCTCAGGCATTTGACAAGGTTTAGTACGAAAGTCTATTGTATAATAAAGAAAAACCTTTCCCACGTCTACTATTAACTAATAAAGTTCTACCCGAGTGACAGACAGTTCCAGGTTGCCTTGCGACGTTTGTGATCCTTTTAGGTGTACCAGGTATACAAGTATGAAATGCGTATTTTTTCAAAAAAAAAAACACGTTAAATTCGGAAGAATGATAAAAAGTGGTTTATTCAAAACATGCTCCAATGCTAGTTTCACATTTTTCCCATCTTTCGGGTACTTTGTGGATACCACGCCAGTAAAAATCTTCCCCTTTTGCCGCGAATTATTCATCGATCCATTTTTCATATCTTCGAACGAACCAAAGTATTGCTCAGCAAGTGGGTGGCCCATCGATGCAAACAAGTGGTAATCGGAAGAAGCCAGGTCTGGAAAATAAGCCGCATGAAGTAGCACTTCCCAACGTGTTACGAGCCGGTTCTGCGTATGTGATGGAGCATTGTCATGGAGGAAAATGATCTCGTGTTGCTCGATATTCTGGTTTTGCGAGTAGCGAACGTTTCAAATTGATTAATTGTTATTGATAGCGTTTGGTATTAACCGTTTCACCAGGCTTTCACAGCTCATAATAAACCACACCTTTCTGGTCCCACCAAATACACATCGTTTTCCTGCCAAAGCGATTCGGTCTTGCGGTTGATGTGATTTTTTGCGCTTAGGATTTTCAAATATATCCACTTTTCATCTCCAGTAACGATACGATTCAAAAACGACTTTCTTTTGTATCGTTCGAGCAAAATTTCAGATGCGACTTTCCATCTGTCTCTCATTCAGCTCATGTGGTATCAATCTGCCGATTTTCTGAATTTTTCCCAACTCTTGTAGGCGATTGGAAACAGCTTCTTGACTAACGTTGAATTGCTCTGGGAGTTGTTTTGTGTTTGTGAATCGTCTTAGTCCAACAATGCTTGCAGTTCCACATCTTCGTACTTTTTTGGCGGTTTTCGGTGTTTCTTGTCTGCAACATCGAAATAACCACTTTTGAAGTGCGAAACCATCGTTCACACGTATCTTGCGATGGAGCAAGTTCACGATAAGCTTCTTGAAGTAATCGGTATGATTCAGCAGCAGTTTTTTTCAAATGAAAACAAAAATATTAATGCTGTCCGCGAATAGTCTTTATTTGGCACACATTTCGACATATTCAACACAGCAAAACAATACTATGCAAACACGATTTCAACTTATCACTTGTGCGCGTTGACTCTTGTTGGTGGCACAACAAAATGGCATGTACGTCAAATTTTTATACTTCACACTGCATTGGTGCACCATCTGTTATCTCAAATCCGCACTTCATACTTGTACACCTGGTAATTGAGAGAACACTTATGAACAAGATCATTTTACAAGTACTGACATGCTGGTTTATATCTATGTATATACATACCTAATTTATTGTTTATGAATGATAATGCACGTCCCTATCAAGTTGGTCTTGTGAATAAGTTACTAAAATTAAAGCATATCTGGGACATAGACCATCTGTTAACATTGAACACATTTAGACTATGATTGGGAAAAGCGTTACAAACAGGAATTCTTCTCCTTATACTCTTCAAAAACCGTTTAAGTATAGCATTATTGTAGAAGTAGGCCTTTGTTCTTTAAAAACACCTCAATACTGGAACTCAATTTATGTGTTTGATTATTTATTTAGCTTAAAAATTATGTAACAATGTACAGGTATTATTTATCTCTATAGGGACTTAGCAGTTAATTAAATAACCCACAATACTATCATTAATTAATTATATCCATAAGCCAATATACTTCCTGGCGCACTTAGATTATCACATGAACTGTATTTGCCCACAACTGCCTACTTGATTAGTCAAAACCAAATTTGCATGCGTCCTTGCGGGTAAATTAATAATCTTTTGAATCACATATAGCATGGATAAGGTAAAAGAGTGTTTCTAGCACTATTAGCCAGTCTAAATAATATCCAATCTTTGGTATTGTAACGAGCATGACCGCTATATACCCACGACCGTATTTTTTGTTGTACCCCAACAGGGTCGGCGGCCGACACAATGCCTTCTAGGAATCCAGCTGCCTCATACGTGTACGGTGAACATTCTAGGCGTTTTTATACCGGCGTTTCGAGTTGCTTTCGATTCCCTTCTGGAATGCCGCCGAACAGGGTAAATATCGCGCGGCGGAACGGCCTACTACACACCGAATATCGCTGCGAAGCTTCTATCGGTGAATCGAATAGCGAGTAAAGACTACACGATAACGTTGGATAAGTATGGCGGAAAGATAGTCGATGAAAACGGCAATCTTGTTGCTTTGGCAAGGCTGCATGGTGGCATATATTAACTGGACACTGTGACTAACAAAAAGATCTCGGCATTCTCAATCACGGATGGATACTTGTGGCATCGTAGGCTCGGACATCTCAATCGAAGGAGCATGAACATGCTACGGATTTTAACTAACGCAGAGAACGTTCGTACAAGCAAAACTGTCTGCAAGGTGTGCATCGCTAACAAATTTGCACGTTTACCAATTAAGCATAGTAAATTCAGGATCAGTAAACCGTTGGGGTTAATTTACGCAGCTCTTTGTGAAACCGTAGAAACGACGTCAACAGGAGGGAGTCGTTATTTCATGACATTAATTGACAATTACTCCAGGTAAAACCATGTGCATTTACTGAAATCGAAACATGAGACTGAAGATACTTTCAAAGAATACTGTCCACTCGTGGAAAAACAAACTGGTTGTACGCTAAAAAAATTCAGGACGGATAACGGCACAGAAAAAATGAGTGTCATTCATCAACGTATCGTTCGATACACACATTACAACAAAATGGAGTAGCAGAACGAGCGAATTGAAAAATTGTGAAAAAGGCTCGATGCATGTTGCAAAATGCGGGACTCCCAAAATAATATTGGGCTGAAGTTGTTGCTACGGTTGTTTATCTGTAAATAAGCCAAACATTAGCCATTTACAAATCTTTGGTTGTGAAGCTATGAGTTGAATACCAGAAGAAAGACTAAGGAAATGGAACCTCTCATCAGATAAGTTAATATCGTCTCATCAATCCTATTATCAAGAAAATAGTTATAAGTAGACATGTCTTTTTCGAAAGTAAAGTCCAATAGGGAGATTGTGGTACGTCAACGGATTACCAGGTTTATCAGAGTCATCAATTAGCCGAGAGTCAAAGTTAGAAACCGATGCAAGTGGCTCGCAAATGTTGGATGATTTACATGAGAGTCATGATCGTGACACTGATGAGGAAGTTGATTCAGCATGTGAAACAGATGGGTCTGATACACACAAAATTTCCAGAATCAGCGAGCAATAAAGAAACGTCTGATGGTCAAGTGCCAAGAAGATCATATCAAACCCCAAGGTCTAAATATGATCTAGATTTTTTATATTTTCTTCCGGAACATAACAACCTGTAAACCGGAAGAAAGCATTATCATCATCCAAAGCTTTAGAATGGAGAAAGACCATTACAGAAGAACTGGAATCGTTTGGCAGCAATAATACTTACGAATGGGAATATTTGCCAGAGAACAAAAAAGCACTCCTGACAAAGATTCAAGACAGAAACACTAAACACAAAGCAAAGTTAGTCGGCAAAGGCTGTTGACAGAAGTTAGAAATAGGCTATAAATAAACTTTATCACCGGTTGTAAAACACTGTTCGTTACAAAATTTGGATATTACGCACATGGATGTAAAAACAGCTTATTTGTATGGCCACTTGGATAAGGAAATATATGTATAGCCACTGGAAGGACTTGAAGAAACTTCGACACCTAAAGTATGGAGTTTGAAAAAAGCAATGTATGGACTGAAAAAAGTAGTAAATGTTGAAACCGTTCTTATCCAGATGGGATTTAAACAGTCAACAGCTGATCCTTGTATCTACTTCAAGTATTCGAAAAGAGACCAGATCATCATAGCCATTTACGTTGATGACCTTTTAATTTTTTCTGATTCATCGCGCCTGAAGAAAATGGTTCAAAGAAAATTGGAATCAAAATTCAGTATAAAAGGCATAGGCCAAATTCAACATTGTCAGGGGATAAAGACCACTAGAGATTGCCCAAACGGAAAGCTGTGGATCGATCAGTCTTTTTACACCGAAAAGATCATGGACAGATTTAGCATGGCAGGCTGCAACCCAGTGTCAACCCCTATGAAACCAGGTCTTAAGCTACAATGTATATCGAAGATTTTTTCAGTGAGTGGTGAGAAAGGTTCTGTGTTAGGAAGCGAGAGCGTTATCAGTGAAATGTTGTATCAACAAGCCGTTGGTAGTCTTTTGTATCTTTCTCAAATTTCTAGGCCAGACGTTGCTTATGCCATATATTGTTTAAGTTAGTTTAATAATAATCCCTTAAAGTGTCATTGGCTTCCTATTAAAAGAGTATTTAGATATTTGAAAGGCATTGTTAATCTAAAAGTAGAGTTCACAAAATATGATAATCATAATTTGTTTGTTTTTAGTAATGTAGATTGGAAAAATGAAAATAATGAAAGACGTCCAGTCATTGGCACCACAGTAAGTTCATGGGTGGCTTGATTTTATGATATAGAAAAAAAAACAGAGAACTATTGCATTAAGCACAGTTGAAGCTGAATATATGGCCCTTAGTTTAACAGTTCAAGAAACATTATGGTTTAAAACATTAATTAGAAAATTACAACCAAATGAATAAGTCATACCTGTCAGGGTGTATTGTGACAATAAAGGTACAATAAATATTGCCAAAAATAATGTAACAAGTTTGAGATCAAAACAAATTGATATCAGACACCATTTTCTTGACAAACATATACAAAACAAAGATGTAGAAGTAGTTTACTTATCTACGAATCAGATGGTTTTTGATATTTTGACTAGGTCTAAAATAATATACGAGTAATTTAAGGAGAAGTGTTAGATTGTAAATTACTTATGTGATCGATCTAGAAGACAATGCTGTTCGTGGCGCCTCGACCGGAAATGTACTATGCGCTGTTGTTCATTCCGTTAAGTCGTTTACTTGTTAATGTACAAATTCTCTTCTGTACGCTGCGTTTAATATAAACCCAAGTCCTAATACGAATAATTGTAAATGACTTGCAGCAATTCAGCTAGTTGATACGTGACCAAAAAGAAGATTCTAACTTGAAATATATCTGGGAATGAAAGAAAGTCGCAAGGAAACTTATTTTTAAAATTAAAAATTTATTTTTAGCTGTGAGAAAAGTTAACTGGCAAAAGTGGTTTTGTGTTCGCCAGCATTGAAATCGTGTTGGGTGCAATAAAATTCCATCACAGAAAAAGACTATGTCTTACAGCGCTACTGGAGAGCAAAGATGGATCTCAAAGGAAACTTCAGGTACTGATTTCATAGAACAGAGTTCCAGAAATATTTCAACAACTCCATAAAGGTTTGTCTGGTAGCCACATGGAAAATGCGAAGACTTCGGAGAAGGTTCTCGAAATATTTTACTGGGTAAAATGCAAGAAATATGTGAGACTGGTGCTAGAAAACGAGTAACGGCCTGCAAAGGAAACTGAAGATGCCAATGAGACAGTATAGTGTTGGAAATTTTTTCAAAAGAATTGATATTGATATAGCCGGTCAGTTCTTATAACAATAGAAGTAAATTTATTTTTGTGGAAACGGGTTATTTTAGCAAATGGGTTATGGTCTATCCGATACTAAATCAAGAAGCCGTAACCATCGCTGATGTGTTGGTAAAAGAACTGATCATTAGATTTGAAGTGCCACTAGAACTACATTCAGACAAGGGTCCAACTTTCAAGTCGGCGGTGTTCACAAAATCATACTAAATACTGGGAGTTATCAAAATGAGAACAGCTCCGTTAATCCACAATTAGATAGGATGTCGTCTATGGCCATCAACGGCACTAAGACCAATATCTCCATTTGTCTCTTGGTCGTAAACTGAAGCTACTATGTGACCTACTCTTTGGAAATAAACCTGAAGACTAGGGCAACATCTTGAGGAGAAGAATGATAGAGGTCTACGACAATGTGTGTTATCAACATCGTGCGTTAGATGAAGAATCGTTATGGCGACCGAGTATGGTTATATAACCAAAAACGGTTGCCACATCATTGTACAGTATACATTTCTATAAAGCATAGAATCATCTTTTTGTGTTAAGAACAGCGCGACTCTAAAAATTATTTGTATTAATGTCCACAGTTTTTCCAACATTTCCTAAAATTGATTGTGCAGACGCGCTTATTCGTGAGAATAGCCGTAGCACTATCAATAAATTCGGAAGAATGCTATTCATCAGTGTTGGTAGTGTAGAAGACATCGTGCGCCATCGCAAGGTGAATGTACAATGGATATAACGTACTCTGATTGACGTTAACAAAATGGTGCGCATGCAAGCTGCCAGTCGTTTCCTACAGAAGTTTTAAGACGAAAGTTGTGCATTTTTGAAGTTTATAGTGACCACTAATAAAATATGGATGCACTATTTCATTCCCCAGTTCTAGCAGGCATCACGCGAGTGGCGACATACCAATTCTTCCAAACAAAAGAGAGTGCGGAAAAGCCGTTCGACAGGAAAAGTGACGGCAACGTTAATCTGGGACTGGCAGGAGGTTATTCATGTACACTTTCTGACGGATGCCAGAACAGTCAATGCAAATTCCGATCCAAGCGGGAAAGCCTCCAAAAGTTGAAATGAAACATTCAGCTACATTAACCATACAGTCTCAATTTGGCCCCAAATGATTTCTACCTTTTCGGAAGGCTCAAATCAGACTTGCAAGGCATGCGGTTTGCGAACAATGGCGCCATCATCCAGACTGTTCGGGAGTGGATACTCCGTCAACCAAAGCCTTTTTTGAAAGAGGCATCAGGATGCTTCTAAAACGTTGAAAAAACCGTGTTGACGCCAGAGTGGAGTAAGTTGAAAATTGACATGTGTAGGTAAGCGTTTGGAAATTTGTTTTTTTATGAAAAAAATCAGGTCCCGGTCATATTGGAACCACTTTGTATGCGTTTTTAAATATCTTGTCGTTCTCCATTGTATCACACAATTGTATAGTGATTTGTTTCTCTTTAAATACCTGCATTTGTCTAAATTCCCCTAATCGTTTATGAAAGTAATATGGAAATAAAATAACTAAAAAGCTTTACATTACAACATTAACAGAACATTAGGTTTAATATACTTGATCTATTTTTAATTAAAATTTTAAGTAATGTACAAACTAATTACATTTAAGTGTAATTTAATACCAGGATTGGCTCTCCATTGTATGTCTCATATGCAGACAAACTTCATAGGAAATGGTCTTTAAGGTATTATCAAGCTATCAGAATGTTAGAAATTGTATACTTTCTGTGTGATAGATACCATACCACTGACAACACGCGTATGCAGCTTTGACTTGTGTGCAGCTTGTTTCAAAATTGAGCCTTTTTCCACCAAGGTCCAGATCAATCTTTACATACAATATATACTTTATAAGGAGGCTATAATAGTCCTTTTCTCTGTAAAACAACGCCCTGTTTACGTCTACGTTCTAGCATTGCCAAAATGGAAGTAATGAATTTGATGTTATAACGAATTTTCGAATGTCACCTATAGCGCGGCTGATTGACATCTACATTGCGTCACGCTCAGCCCCTGGTCCTTTTAGCAATGTGGCTGGCATGCCCGTGTTCACGAACATTCCCCGGCATTCTCGAAGTTTTCTTGGCTATTCAGGTATATTGGGGGAATAGAAATAAATACCATGAGGCAAACCATCGGGCAGATTACGAATTCAGATTCCAATTCCGGTTTTAAGTGAAACAAGCAAACGAATTTAGGTGGGAGATGTGTTTACATAAATAATGCGCTATTAGTTGTATATAGTGCGTGTATACATAAATACTGTTATATGTTTGTATGATTGTAAGTACAATAGATAAGCAGTTTTAAGTAAATTAGTACGTTTATTCACCACTGCCAAGAGAGAAACGTTACAATTTATGTCAGGTGTGGGGTATTTTCGCATGCAACGTAAGTGGTGAATAAATTAAAATAAATACAGGAAAGCATTGCCGCGAAAAAAGTAACGCTTTTCGATTTGAAAGGTGCGGACCTGAAACATGAAATGCAAGGAAAGGTATTTAGAAATTACTCAAAATAAAGCCATATTATAGCTCCGCCTTCAGTAAGTCTTATTGGACATTGATGAGAATCCAGAATGTTTTTATTTTGAAATTTCGGGAGGATTGTTAGAAATGACAGCCATTCTAAACGGATTAAAATCAGATTTAAAAAAGATATAAATTCAAATACAACGAATTTAAAATCATATCTAAAAGTGCATATCAACTCCATTATGATTAATATAAATAACAAAATAGATGAAGCCCGAAAAGAAATCAACGACAAATTTTCTAAAACACTGGACTATAAAATGAACGAAGTTAAATTAGAAATCAATGAAGACCGAGAAGAAATTAATAAAGTAAAGATAACACAGGGCGAGAAAAATGATGCTCTGAAAAATAAAATAAAATAAATTGAACATAGGTTTGGTGCTCCGATCAAGATCACTTATGGTAGTTTAGCTAGCTGGTCTAGAGAGGGCAGTCAAGAAAGCCAACAGGTGCGTGTGCCATTATTGAGCACCGACATGATAAGGACCAAAGTCCAGCCTTCAACGTTTGGTGGTAACTCCTCTTAAACAAATTAACAAAAACATTTTTAGGCGACTGTTAGAGCGAACGGTCAGCCAGAAACCGAAAAGGCGACTGCCTTAATTTTTCCTATGCGTGGCGATGCCCTTGATCTACTGCAGACTGCGGCCACTCACGAGCAAGAAAATTACAGCCAAATTGTCAAGAACTTTGAAATGCGTTATGACCATGCCCATCTAGAGGAACTTTATCGCACACAGCTCCAGAATAGAGCGCAAAAATCGAGCAAATTTTTTCAAGAATTCGAGGCAGACATACCTCGTCTTGTACGTATTTCATACACAACAGCATCAGATGACTTCTTAGATGTACTAGCTGTTCGAATATTAATTGACGGCATTAATGATAGGGAAACCCAGCAAGCGATGAGGTTGGCCACACCGAAAACATTGACTGACGCGTTTAGGCACACACTAGAAAGATGCCAAACAGGCACCCAGAAGGCATGGCAATATAAGAAAATTGGCGGCAAATACCGAGGAACAAAATATGGGATCTGTGGAGAACTTAGCCAAACAGATTGCAAATATATTGAGCAAAAGGAAGAGGCGATTGCGCTCCTGACATTGTACAGGAGAATAAAAACGGGTTAATAGAAAAGAGCCTTTGTTGACCCCTAATGGTGGAGCTCAGGCCACGGAAACACGAACCGCGACTCTGGCGCATAATTCTAATAGTGTTTATGTTGATAACTGAATAGATGGAAAGATGCATGCCTTTCTACTGGACACGTGCGACGAAAACAATTGCCAGACCTATTGTTATCGCAACGTTCGAACGTTTTCTACGAATTAACTGGAAACTTAAAACGGCGACTAGGGCTTCGGCAAAGGTCTATAGATTGATAGAAGTCCAAATAATAATAATAATAAGGCTTTCCATTCTATAAGAATATAGCCACTTCTTTCCGAAGTTTACTAATCCATTTCGTGGGGTGGATTAGTCCCCTTTTTGCTTCGTACGCTTAACTTCTTATAGTTTCTGGTGTGAGGTCCAAATAACCATCGGAAATGCTACCCTTAAACATCGTATATTGGTAGCCGACATTGAAAATGACGTAATCCTTGGAATGGACATTTTGAAAAACTTATGGGTGTAAAGTGGACTTGGAGTATGGGGTACTGAAGATAAAAGGAGAAGAAGTTGTCCTCCATGATCGAGACGGAGTCGTAGTATGAGTGAGAGTAGCTCAAGACACTCCTACTAGAACGCAATGAATTTGTGGTGGACGCTGTTTTGGATTGCGGTCTCCCAGCAAGAAGGGCCATCCTTATCAAGCCATGTAATAATAAAAAGAAAACACTAGTTCAAATTGTCAGCGTGGTATCGGTCCGTATAATGAATGTGAATGGGTATCCCTGGACGTTCAAGGAAGGCAATTTTTAGTTATTGCCTTTTTCGGTCTTTTCCGTGGTTCGTCAAGTTGATAGCATCCAGCTAAGATCTAACAACGTTCCTAAAGAATTGAGGACAGTGATTGCCACGTCCTGCAGTAGCTTGAGTCCTAACTAACAGACGGAAGTTGGGGATTTGTTGCACCGGAATCAAAACGTGTTCGAATACGACAAGGTTTAAACCCTTGTATGCGTCACAGAATAGATACCGGTGATGCAATTTCCATACAACAGAGTATAGACGATTGCTACTAGCCAAATGAGAGGAAGTTGAGAAGATAATTTCGGATATGGAAAACGATGGCGTAATTGAACCTTCGACAAGCCAGTAGACTTTGACCGTGGTGCTAGTCCAAAAGGGACGGATCTGCCAGATTTTGCGTTGACTGCCGTCGGCTCAACGATGTCACAAAGAAAGATAATTACTCACTACCGCACATTGATGGAAGAGCGGAAATCGGCAAATCGAAATGGATCCTAAAGACAAAGAAAAGACAGCTTTCTTTATTGGACTTGGACTATGGCAGTTTACGGTGAGCCATCTGGACTTTGCAACGCCCCTTCGACCTTGGAAAGGTTATTGGAGACAGTGCTTAATGGACTATCCTAGAAAACATGTTTGGTGTATCTAAATGACATAATAGTGATTGGGAAATGTTCTAAAAGCGTCTAAAGAACTTAGAGCAGCTATTTTAATGGTTGAGAAGCACTAATCTAAAATTAAATCCAAAAAATGCTCTCTCTTCAGGAATAAAGTACACTATCTTGGACATATAGTAAGTGATGAAGGTATAGCGGCTGATGCAGACGTCAGAAGCGTGAAAGAATGGCCAGTGCTAAAAGACAAACACGATGTTAGTTTTCTGAGATTATACACTTACTACCGACGGTATCTTTCGAGAATTTGAAGCGTACCAATACTGACTTACCCGTAGCCAGAAGGAACGTTTATTATTATTGTCACAGTTACAAAATGGCTGAAAAACAATCATCGGTTATTTGAGTAAAGCGTTATCAAAGCCTGAACGAAACTATTGTGTAACTAAGAAAGGGCTCCTTGCTGTTGTCAAATTTTTGGAGCACTTTTATAAATATTTGTATGCCAGAAGGTTTCTTTTGAGAACTGATCTTGCTGCGCTAAAGTAGCTCTTGAACTTTAAAAATCTGGAAAGACAAGTTGCAAGATGGATCGAAACGCTTTAGTAATACAACTTTGAGACGGAGCTTGGAACTGAGAGTAGTCATTGCACGTCGACGACCTGCCAAGAAGGCCGATTGTATAATTGTAAGTACAATAAATAAGCAGTTTTAAGTAAATTAGTACGTTTTATTTACCATTGTCAAGAGCAGAAATGTTACAATAAGATAAGCCTAGTTTGCTTCAATCAACCGAAGTGAGCTGCGAAAATTCAGGTAATTGCATAATTGTATGCTCATTCTTAACTAACTAGTGCATATAGTTCAGTTAGAAAATCTATAATTTAATGGATTTAGCTTTTTTAATTTTTATCATTGCTGCAGTATTTTCTACCAAATGACTTATTGACAATAACAGCTGGAGCTCATGTTACTGGGCCACCCTTACTCTAGTTGCCGCAGTGCATCCATCTACATACCAATAGGCGCGCTCGCCCTCGAAGAGGGGCGAGCCGCTCAAGGAATAAAACTCGGTCCTGAGTAAAATCGAGGACAGAAGTTGGGATTTTTCTGAGGCAGGGGACATTAAAAAATTCATCATTCAAAGATTCATCGTCGCCTACTTCAATACCAACTCCGTCCGGACGCCTGGGTTGTTTCCTTGACCGCCCAGTCGTCTTTTCTGTCGCCAGCACCACTTACTTTGCCACCCGATCGAATTTGCATTAACGTTCAACAACAGCGGACGTACCTGGCGGATGCTCTTTTATTAGAGTTGCTCAGCGTTGCTGAAGATAAATTCCTGCGCCGCGCCAAAGATAATCCTAAGCGCCCGATTATGGACTACTTGGCTTCTGTACGCGAGTTTTGGAGGCGTAGCGTACATCATTATGGACCTCAAGATGCTTTTACGGCTGATCATGTTACTATGAAAGGACAGTGGGCTCCGCGGATGGAACATGTCGGGATGCCTTTGCTTTGCTTACAGAACTCTCCGCGTGGAGCCTCCAGATAAACTTGTAGTCTAGGGTTACTTCAAGATATTTTGCCTCTGTTCTTTTAAAGATTCTAAGTGGTATCAGGTCGTCACGTCAACTAAGTTTCATTTTGGTTGAAAATAGAACGCCGTATTCTCCTTGGCGTTGATTCCTATCGTCCACCGTTGATACCAATCTTCTAGTATACCAAGATGCTTTTGAAGTCGCCGCACTACCATATGTCAACGCAGCAAGCGGATCAAAACCACCGTGTCGTCTTCATATTGAGCTAACAATGTTGAGCGCGTTGTCTGAATGTTTCGGTTGTACATTTAAAAATGAATTATAAATAAATTAATATTTTCATTAGTAAGAGTATAAACACTATTAAGTAGCAAAATTTGGCACTCCGCTAACGTTACTAATTGGCACAACGGTCACAGCGCCATGCTTGGTTGCAAGGGCTTGTTTCCATAGATTCTGCTGAGATAATACAGCCTCATCTGGTGTTGGAAGGCTTCAGGCTGGAATTAACTGGAGGACTTTGTTGTATGTAGTTGACCCCAGATGGTCTTGTGGTTGTTGATCTCTCACGACGCGATCGATATACTCAGAAACGCCTCTCACGACCGCTCGGAGAGGTTCGCCTGCCCTAAGCAGATGGTAATGGTGCCCGATCTTCGCCTCCTTCAGGAAGCGAATCAAGACCGGTAATCATAGGATGTAGCAGTATGAGAGTTTGAGAAAATTCAAAAAACATGAGCGGCATAGGGTGGCGGTGAGGCCTTTCCCCATCCCCCGTGCCACGAGGATGGGAGAGGTTTGTCTGTCCCAATCAAATGGTAATGGTGCATGATCTTCGCCTCCTCCAGGAAGCGAATCAAGACCGATAGCCGTACACGGAAGTTTGCGGACGACGCGGGCTCACTCCGAGGCTTTTGGCACTCTCTGTACTTAACTCACTGGCATCTTTAGCACTAGCTGACTTGTTTCTTCTTTTGTGGAGGGCTCATCTCCCGTACTATGAGAATGAAAATACCGCTGTCGAAAAGCTCCCCTCCTGTTTCATCTCCTCCTCGTTAACATACTCAGAAGCGCCTACCACGATCGCTTGAAAAGGCTTGTCTGTCTTAAGCAAATGATAATGATGCCTGATATTCGCTTCCTCCAGTAAGCGAGTCAAGACTGGCAGTCATGCATGGAAACTGGCCGAGTGGGAACCCTGTAAGTTTGCACACTTTTCTGAAACACCCTGCACTTAACTTACTAGCATCTGTCTGCTGACTTGTTCCTTCTTTTGTGCGTTTTCTATAGTGACATACAATTTATTTATCGAATATACACAGGAACATTACAGGGAATGTTGTACTTTTAATTGGCTGGTGCTCCGCCTTACGGCACTATACCAGTACTATTGCAACCACATTGACAATTTGCGCAAACCTGTCTTATGTGATTCTTAAAAATTCTTTAAATTTATCCCCGGAAAAACCACAAAAACTCGAGTCAGGGCAGGCGATTTGAAACCACTGATGGCTCCGAGTCTTCCTGTAATTTACAATATTATGCAAAGAAATAGACTAATCTACCTTGACCTACGGGGCATTTAGTGTCTCTTAATAATTGTCCAAGAGTTCGGATCTCGCACCAGCACTTATTTTCCCAACCCCCGCGTGCACATTACAAATTCGCGTCTACATGTAATCTCATGCACCTTTCCGTAAAACCGCAAGAACCGTCCACAATTCGCGCATTCCCGAAAGTCCTTCGATTTCCTCCCGCTTTTATGGCGATCTCTAGCCCCTCGTAATCAGGGTCCTCTCCACCCTGGCCCTGGTCTCCTTCTCAGCGTTACAGGTCAGCAGGACGTGCATTGCACTTGCGCATCTGTTTTGGTCCTCCGACAGCTATCGGATTTTTATCAGGTAGAACTGGAAGTTGCCATGTCCAGTGATAAGCACTTCGGGGCTTACCGCGTCGTGTCGACCATGGGGATAAATAACACCGCATGTTCCCCCGTCTCCGCTGCTTGCCATCTCTGCTCCCTTCTTGTTCTCACCCTAGCTCGTAATCGGCCTTTACGAGCCCTATTGAAACGGTCTCCAATATAAGCAGTCTTGGTCCTGCTGCTGCCTCTTTATCCAACTGGTCCGCACACTGGATTTTCGGCGTGTGTCTTGGTCCGATAAAACCGAACTTTGATCTTGGCCGATAGTGCTTTGCAAGGTTCCAAATCTCGACTTGCAAATCTGTCGGCGCTCTCAGACTTATGAGTAAGTAGCGCTGACTTGCTGTCAGATATTACAGCGCATTTTGGGATGATTACTTTGTGCCTCTGAATATACACCAGGCACTATCTGATAGCTATTAGCTCGCACTGGAAGATGGTAGCAGCACAGTTGTCACTCCTCCGGCTTCCCCACGCTGAATGGGATACCATCTTGTTCGGCCGAGTGACCCGCTTTCTCCATGGACTGCCTCCGCTCGATCACACCCTGTCGCAGCCCGTTCCTATCGAAGTTGCTGCTCCAGTCCGATCGTCAGCCTTCTGCGATCTTCCGTCTCCTGCAAAACAAAATGCAATGGCGGTAACTAGCTCAACACTAACGCAGTCTCGGTGGGTACAGCGTGTTAAGCACTTGCCGCCTTAACTACTACTATTTTTTGAACGCTAAGCAAGTCCCTATTTTCCCTGACCTTGAACTCTTTCGCCCATATTTCAGCAACGTATAACATAGCCGGTTGTACTGCCCCCTTAAAAACTCGTGCAGCCGCTTTGCCGCAAAAACCACATGTTAGTCGTGCCGCTGCTCCGATTTGATGGGAATTTTTGTTTCCCTTTATCGCAAACTGCCCGTATGTAACTTTTCCACAATAAACGATCGTAGATCTCTACGCATCATGGTTCGTGGGGATCCTTCTTCTTGGCATTTGCCCCTACGCATACGGGACAGCCCTTGTGCTTAAAGGTGCACTCGTTAAACTTGTGCTTTCACCGCTCGGTACCCAAAACCGTAGTACTGGTAGCACCGCAGCAGCCTCACGTGTCCTCAGCTCTGGTCGTCTCCCACTCTAAGGTGATCCTCCGGCTCCTCAGGATCTCCCTCGCCCTTGGTGTCACCTCCAACACAACATTGACCCTGCCGTGGAGCTTTTTTGACACCGTCGAAGGGGCTTTTCTAGGAAATCTCATTTTTCATTTCCTTCGCGCCGCCAAATGCCTCGACCATCTACGGGTTGTAAACGATGAGAATACTCCTTAGCATCTCTTCGGTGAGGCCACGGTCGACTTGGTGCAAAACCAACCGGGGGACGTTCTTGCTGAGCTCCGCACTCTGTAGCTCTTCCGCGTTGGCGGCTATGGCGATCTTAAGCTTCTCTGCGTCTGCGAGCCGGAGTAGCTCGACGATGAATCAGCTCCTGATCTTCTTCATTTCAGTTACGCTGATCTGGGCCTTCTTGGAGTTCAGCTTTGCGATCAGGACCTCCTTGATTCTGTCGGCCTCCATCGCGGTCATGCCCTAGATCTTCATCGCGTGGGTTGCAAGAGCCCTCTTCGGCCTGGAAGCGGCCTCCGCGAAACTCCTCTTCAACGCCGTCGTCTTCTCTACAGCAGGGAGGGTCCTAGCACCCGCATTCGCCCGCAGCACAACTCCGCTCGCATCGCCAACAGCACTCTCGTCGCCTTGGCCCCTAGGTTGGCCATGCCCTTCAACGCTCGTCGCACCTCTTTACGGTCCTCTATCTTGACCGTCTCCGACGTCGCTGGTACCTTCACATGGAAGAAGGTGCCTCATTCTGGTGCAGATTAGAGATGGGCAAAGTGACTAATCTCTGGGATCAGATCCAGATCACTCACTCACCAAAAAGGGCTAGCTCTTTTTTATAACTCATAACTCATTTTTTCTGCTACATTTATGCCTACCGGCTGTATCAGTTAGGCTATTACTGCTACCATTATAAAACCAATTGTAATGAACTGTTTAATTCAACGACGTTTTATTTAAATTTTATTTTTCCCTGGCAATAGCGGCATTTTCGTTTTCCTTCTTTGGTAAAATGGTACCAAATATTACTCGACAACCTACTAGCTCTCACTGATATTTCGTTCTAAAATCACAAAATATTATAAATAACGTAAATAGCTTAAATATTATATTATAGATGCTATAGATAAACATTACATACCAAGCTGTATAAAGGCGAAGAGTCATAGAATAAGCAAAGTTTCAAAAAACTGAGGAGTTATTGGAATCAGAAACAAGTCGAGATCAAGTTTCGGAAGTGAATCAGATCGAGACGGGAGAACCAAGAGCTGCTCGCACATGCGCAGATCGCACGACAGGGAAAGAGCGAGAATCGAGTGGGAGATCGAAGAGCTGCCGTTCTTATTTTGTGAGTCATAACTTACTCACTCCTACCAAGAACTGGTTCTTTTGAGTAGGTCATGAGCGGATCTCCCATCTCTAGTGCAGATGACGTCCTCCGGTAGCTGTTGTCCATGCGCTATCGGCCGCGCGTTGGTTCCCTGGGCCGTCTCCGTCACCTACATCGTCACCTTTGCTGCTTACTTCGCTAACGTTGCTGTTCTACCTGCTGCCGGCGACCTCGTTGTCGCATCTGTCGTCGCCTCTGCTCCCGTTGTCGTCGCGTCTGCTCCAGTCGCCGTCGCCACCGCTGCTGTCCTCGCCGTCGCCTCCGCCAATGCTGCTCTTACCTCTGCTGCTGTTCTCGCCTCGCTGGGGGCTGCCACGGTGTCAGACGCCTCGCTCACCGAGCTAAGCGTTGAAGCTCGCCACGTCCCGGCTGGGACTCCGCCATCGCCTCACTACCGCCTCAGGTGCACCTGAAACACACGCGTACATAAAAACACTCGCCGCTTACGCGGCACGCACAAGTAGCCAGTACCGCTTTCACTCGACTACTTGCCGACTGCTGTCGGGCACTCCCCACTCTAACTAAGACAGCTGTCGTAAGGACGTATGCTAGCTTCAAACGTTCGATGCGATCTCCCTCTATAGAGACAATTTATTGAGTTGAATAAGATACAAATATTACAGGGGATGTTTAAATTAATTTGGCTGGTGCTCCGCCTTACGGCACTACCACAATTACATAAACAATTTGCGCAAACCTGTATTTTACATTGCTCCAAATTTTCTTAAATTCTGTCGTAGCCGCAAATTTACCTGCCCCGACATTCGCCTTAATGCAATACCCGAGAAAACCATGAAAACCCGAGTCAGAGCAGGCGACTCAAAACCGTAGATGGCTCCGAGTCCTCCTAGCATTTAAATTTCTACTCCAAGTAACTAACTAAACTACCCACAAATATTCCGCAAAAACAGCAAGAATCGTCCACAATTCGCGCACGCCCGAAAGTATCTCGATCTCCTCCCGCGTTCGTGGCCATTTCCAGCTGCTCGCAATCAGGGTCCTCTCCGCTCTGGCCCTGGTCTCCTCCTCAGCGTTACAGGTAAACAGCACGTGCCATGATGTCGTCGACTTCCCCACATGTGCATCTGTTTTGGTCTCCTCCGCCAGCTTCCGGATTCGCATTAGATAGGATCGGTAGTTGCCATACCCAGTGATAAGCAGGACGGTGTTCCGGTTAAAGTACTTCGCAGCATGTCGCGCCGTGTCGACAGTGGGGATGAACATCTCCGAATGTCGCCCCGTTTCCGTTGCTTGCCGTCTTTGCTCCCATCTTGCTCTCGTCCTAGCTCGTAATCGATTCTTTACGAGCACCATTGGAACCGTCTCGAATATAGGCGGTCCATCTCCTGCCGCTGCCTCTTTGGCCAACTGGTCCGCACGCTCGTTGCCTGAAGTTCCGACGTGCGCCTTGGTTCAATGGAACCTCTATAGATATAGCCACATAGAAGAATCATCAGATGTCAAAATCGCTTTACTATTGGCACTTTGCGCAAGTTCAAGGAAAATGAGCGGCACAGGGTAGCAGTGGGTGCTTTTGCCCATCCCCCGCGCCATGAGGATTGATATATCGCTGTCAAAAAGCCCCCGTTGCTTCATCTCCTCCTCTTCGACATATTCAAAAATCCCTCCTACGATTGCTCAGAGGCTTGTTTGCCCTAATCAGATGGTAATGGTGTCTGATCTTCGCCTCCTCCAGTAAGCGAGTAAATACCGATAGTCGTATAGGAAAACTGGCCGAGTGGGAAACCTGGAAGTTTGCGTACTTCGTGGGCTCGCTTCGAGGCTTCTGCCACTCCCTGAATTTAGCTCACTGGCATCTGTGGTACTAGCTGACTTGTTCCGTCTTGCGTGGCTCCTCTATAGAGAGAGTATTATTTATTATTTGTAAATGTACATCTGCCGATGTTCCGCCTTTTGGTACTACATCGACATTTGCCGGTCTAACAATTTTCTTTTTGTCAACAATATCCGTTACTTATTCTTTCTGCAGTGATCCGTGCAAAACCTATCCCGGCATTCGCCTTGGTACAGGGCTCGGGGAAAACCACGGAAAAACCCGAGTCAGAACAGATGACCTCAAACAGCAAGCTGCTCTCGGTCTCCTAACGTTTACAATTCTACCTTAATCAATTTTGCGCTACTTTAATTTTAGTGTGCACATTTGGAGTCCGCAATTCTAAGTATATGCTTTTATACAGCCTCTACAAGTTACACTATGCTTGCGAGACGCAATTATGAGTCTGCTTTTTATTACGCAGCCTCAAGCAAGCTTACGTTCCGCACGCTGTCAGTCGAAAGTCCGTAATTCTGAGTCTTTCCATTTATGCTGGTCTCAAGCGAGGCGCAATTTTGAGTCCTGGCTATTATGCACTCCCCCACTTCCGCGGTCCGACCCACCCGCGCGCCCAATTTTGCAGCCCGGGATGAAAATTCTCGAAGCGCTATCCACCAGATATCTTTTTTTGCCAGTCTGGTTATCTCTTCCGACGTTCGTGGCCATTGTAGTCCTATTTCAATGAGCAATGCTTCTACTCTGCTTCGGACTTCCCACTCATTCGGGCACCTAAGGAGAGTGTGCATGGCAGTGTCTTCCTCTCCGCATTCACAGCTTTCTTCGCCCGGTTGTATCTTTCTAATCCGACTGTTATTAAGTATATCCAATTCTTGGACAGAGGGCAACGGACGACGGTAGCAGTAGCGATATGTCGTAGAGGTTCGCCTAAGCGACCTCGACGGTTGCTCGTCCAACGTGGTGGAGAAAACTCCACCGACACGAGTGGGCCTGCGTATACTCCACGGCGCAGACTCATAAAGGTGCTTATAGCTACCCAATACCACAATTGTGGGTAACGGATGGGAAAACTGTCAATATGATGTGGAGGAGAGGCTCACGCAAGTGACCTCGACGGCTGCTCGTCCAACATAATAAAGGAAACTTAACCGACACGAATGGGTAGTGCGCCTTACCCTGCGGCGCATGTAACCAGTAAGACTGCTGGTGGAGCTATCCAATCCCACATTTGTGGGCAACGAATGCCGCCTCACAGTAATAGTGGGGTAGAGGATTCACGCGAGTGGCCTCGACGGCGACTCGTCAAACGTGGTAAGGAACGCCTTACCGACACGAGGACTAAGGGGAGAGGGGATAGCCATCCTGGGCGGGCTTGCCAGTTCCCCCTTAATAGTGTTCGACTCTTAGAGGTGGTGGCATCGCTTTAGGGACAGGAGGGCCTTGCTAACCTCATATGAACGCATGACCTTAAATGGGGAGAAAAAGGAGGGGGGCTTCGGCATGCCTCCACCACCCGTCAAAAGCCCGTCCGGCCCCTGTCGGACATTGGAGGGTAGCGCCGTGATATCTCCGGCACACTGACTGATAAAATAAGTGGTCATGGTTCATGATACCTTCTGTACCCAAAAAGGAAGCCAAGATCAGGAAAGGCACGTGGACGAAGGAGAAGCCCAGACCTGTAAAAACTGAGAAAGGGAGGGATAAGAAGGAAAGCGAGGGTAACAAGAGACCCCACTCAGACTCG